>JABSTQ010010362.1:0-621215 GCA_013358835.2 Ixodes persulcatus | reverse complement strand
AACCACGTTGACCGCCGGTTTGGCTTCTGGCGGCACGGGAAACATAACCGAACTTCAGCACGGAAGGCACCCAGGCAGCCGGCAGGAAAACCTGCCTGCCTTGGCGCAGTTCCTGCGATTTCCATAACGTCAAAACGTCGAAACAGTTCCGCGTGGTTCCGCTACTGTAGTTCGGCGTGGTCTCCGCAGTCCAGAAACGGCCATCTTACCCAGTTTACGTAGTGCTGCTGGCACTGCTCGGAACTTCGCTGTTTCTAGCGGCTTCGTTTGCTCATTTGATAAAATTAGTGGTAAAAACGTCAATGCAACCGAATGTTCCGCATGTTTTGGACTAGAAGACAGAATTACATGCGGCCTTCGCTGCCGCTGAAGCTCAATTAACTCAACAACATTTATTAACAACGTGCGCGCGACGTGCTCGAAAAACGAAACCGAAAGAAGATGAGTCGGGAGGGCGAAAGCTTTCTCCCGTCTGCCTGGAGAAGGAGGAAAACGTCTCGCTCCTCCCTCTTCGCGTGTCCGCTGGGGGCGCGTCAGTAGAAGGGAGGAATACGCGCCGTTGCTACCTTTTTCCCCCATTTTTTCTTAGAGTGTAGCAATCTCTTAGAAATTTTCTTCTTCTGGGTTTTTGGGCAAGCTAAAAAGAAGAAGCTAAGTCGTGCTGAGAACGATTTCTTAGCCGACCTTAAGAATTTCGGAGTTGGCTCCTCTTCATCTTTTCAGAATGCATATTACGTATTTATAAGATTGAGGACGACCGGCTTATGATAAGTGTGGACTGACACTTTTGTGGTCTGCTGCGCTCTCATAGCCAACTCAGTGTTGACCGCCTTGGGTCTATCTGTGAAAGTATGAAAAGATAAACGCATCTTTATTTGACTCAGTATGACACGGTCTCATTTTGTAGGAGTCTTGCTTTCTTAATAATATTAGGTGGACGGCGAGTTGCTTCCGTATACGCGGTGTCTCTACCAACGCGGGCCAAATCGTTCTTGCGAGAGCTGCGCATCATACCACACAAAAGAAGGTTAATGTTTTACTGGAGTCTACCCAAGGCCCTATTTCGGTAAATGAATAACGTTCGGTATAATTTGTTTATTGCATTTTTTAGTAATCAACTTTTTAATAGTGCTTTTAAGGCATTGCGACAATTAACTTGACCTCGTAACCATCACCATAACCTGGCAAACGGCGAAGACCACGACCCCAGTGAGCCCATCAACACTTCAGAGCGAGTCATGTGACAAAGTACGCCCTATACTTTGTTTCAGCTTCAGTCCGAGCGCAGCCAAGCTACGTGTGGCCGGAGCCAATCACACGCCGGCAATAGGTCACGTGATTTCGCCTGCACTTTTGTATTACTCCGCTGCGTCGCTGGTCGTCCGCGCCGCCCACGCTCGCCGAGTATTTCGTCTGCTACGGGTGTATCACGTATCGTCTGCTACAGGTTTAAAAAGTGCCCTTTCATGTTCTGAAATTTTGTCACAGGGGATGTCATACGTAGGCTGGCCGCTGGCGTCTGTGTCCGAGCTTTCCACCTGTTCGTTATTTCGGCATAGTTTCGAGATGTAAGTACACATTGCAAGGTGCCCGATGAAACGACCACCGTCAGTCTCACGGTTACGCCAGTCACGCCATCGAAAGGGATGGACGACGACGAGGATAAAAGGTCCTGGGCGGGAGGGTCGGACGACTCGTCTAAAACCTCGAAAAAGAGCTCGCAGTGGTCCATCGCGTTCGGGTTCGTAGCAGACATTGTTTTCCACGTGCCGCCGCTGTTACCTGCTAGCTAGAGTATGCGTTCATTGTTAATGTATTATTCCATCACATTTGTGTTCACAATCATTTCATAATTTGCTACTTACATATATTCAATTTGTTATAATGCATTGAACGAGATATATTTATATATCTGTGATATTATTTTGAGTTCGTGGGTCCGAGGCTACTCCTTGTAGCTGTTAAGGGAGCTCGGCGAGCTCCGTTTAGCACAGGACCTCCCTTAGCGAAAGGAACCTTTATGCGCCGTGTGATCACGATCCCCAGCTCCCTTTACGACAGGTACTTGTGCTAAAGGTACCTTTACGCTGCCGTGTGAATTGGGTATAAGTGACCCAACCAAAAATGGTAGTCCATCACTACCAGCTACAGCTGGAGGCCAAACGGTTCCGTAACAGCCCATATAGCAAATTCTTTCTATAGCGAGAGTTAGTTTTAACATCATTTAGCAACTTTAACGCGCAGGCAACACGGAGCAAGGACCTACGGTCGTTATCATGTGCGAGTACGACGCGCTTCCAGACCTTGGACACGCCTGCGGACACAACTTGATCGCCGAATGCTCCGTGGCGGCTGGAATTGCAGTTAAGGAAGTGCTGCAGCAAGATTCGTCACTCCATGGAAATGTGAGAACACGTCCCATTATTTTTCCACTATCTTTAACTTTTGCAATGAAGGTACACTCTTAGAAAAAAGGGTCAGTATAGTCCTCCCTAAAGAGAGGAACGCTCTTGATACATATGTTCCTTCAGAAAGGGAGAAACTTTCGTCCCTAAAGCAGGGGAGCAAAAGTTCCTCCGTCGCCTGCATCTCATTATGGCGGCCACGAATCAAGCAAATCGAGCTCAATAAGGCTTAACGAGAACGCTAAGTCTATTGTACGGAGTGAGAGGAGCAGCAAATATAAACCTAACACGAGCTTTCCGCGAACTGTATTTATTTCCGAAGCCGGCTTCCCCCTGCAGGTAAAGAAACTTACGTTTCGAAAGCATGCAGTCACTCAGTCTTCTCATCGTCAGCACAGCGATGTTAAACGGAGACAACTGGCACCCAGTTCGCGCACTTTATGTCTTACCTTTGCTATTCCTCGAGCCACAATTCCTTCGTCAACCGTTGCGTCAACCGCACATCACGGAGGAGTGGTAAACCATTCGCCCGCAAAACCAAAAGCCGCTCTTAAAAAAAGCAAATCCGAAGCAGCCTCTTGGCTCATTTCAGCACGGTAACACGAAATTATGGCGTAGCCGCGTAGAGTAAAAGGAGGTTAAATCGCTTGCCACCAGGTGGCAGGGTCAAGCAGAGTAATCGCAAGTAGCTAGGCTAGGTAGCGTTAGGTACCGCCCAATCTATGTTCTACAAAAAATATTTTTATTTTCTCACGCCACCGTTGCGCTTCGGGAACCTTTATTATACACACATGTATACACATTGAGCGCATAACACATGCATCGCACATACAAACATCAATACAACAACACACTAAAGCCTGGTTCAGACAGTTGCGTTTGACTGCGTTTGACTGCGTTGCGGCAGCGAGAAACCAGGACATCCCTGCTGCTTATATCGCGTGCCAAGATGATTCCTTGGATTGGATTCCACGCTTCATACGAAGCACAGATGTGCCGGTGACTCGCTTTCGGTTCTCGCCGCAACGCAGTCAAACGCAAGTGTCTGAACCGGCCTTAAGGTACGTTTATACTCCAACGTAACGTCGACGGGCGTGGCGTAGCGCAGCGCGCCCAGATACTGATTGGTCGCAGATATCGAGTTCCTGGTTGCCGGCCAATGAAAGGCGCGCGTTCTGCGCTATACGCTGCGTTCACTGCGCTCAACGTCGGAGTAAAAACAGCCCCTTAACCCGATCACTACTCCCGAGATCTGCGTTCCCGTCTTTTATACTGGTCGTTTTTAACGTACGGAATTTCTCGGTGACTCCGTAAGCAATAAAAAATATTCCCAGCATGTTGATTTCTTTCCAGCAATGTCATACATCTGAGAGTATTTTTAATGGCTCATTGGATGAATCTCTTATTAAAAAAAAAAAACGCTTGATCATGCCGTAATTATTCGAAAGCTAATAAATCGAGCCGCTCCAATGCGGTTCGAAGCCATGAGTTTGTTTCCCCGCACGGCACTTCTTGGCCAATATTTCTATTGTAGTGTTTGTTTTTCTATTTGTGCTGTTCGCGCACGGCTGAAATTGCCGTCTTGAATTAATCTCTGTAGAGCGGATATTCACTCAGCTGGAAGTGATGCTTCACGGGCAGAAAAATCGCTTTCCGATCAACTTGAATGCAGTCAAAGCCGCGACTTGCGGCAGGTGTTAAGTGTACGGAGCTACGCCGTGGCGAGCTCAAAAACGTCTTGCGCTCATCCCAGCGCGCCACTTGGAGGGCAGTTTCTCCAGGAAACGTAGTATATTTAAACAGCAAAATAAAGGATAGCTTTTTTTATTTTACCTGTGTTTTTTTAATGCTAAAACTCCACTGTAAATATACGTACTTTCCGTCACAATTTCGTACTGTTGAGTCCTCTCCCCAGAGCGCAATCGCTCTCGGGGACCGACAGTCACACTGGCCACTGTACGATAGGAGCTTACCGTTCAGACCAGCGTTCCGACATGACTATCCGCACGTCGATCGACTGCACCTAATTCCTCAAGTGGTCTTAAACTCTTTAATGTAAAGCGGAATGTCAACCTGCGACACCTCGCCCCCTCCGATCACGGCCCGACCAGCGGCATCAATGCCCGACAGTTTACGTCATCTCATCTTGCTGTTACACCACTGATACGCGAACACACGGTCACATCGGCGATAATTCCAGTCTTCTGTTCACTACGCACAACACTGCCATCACGATGTTGCTGCTATGTTGCCGACACGCAGAAATACAGAACCACGTTGAACGCCGGTTGGCTCTCGGCACGGGAAAACAGAACCGAACTCAGCACGGAAGGCACCCAGGCAGCCGGCAGGAAAACCTGCCTGCCTTGGACGCAGTTCCTGCGATTTCCATAACGTCAAAAACGTCGAAACAGTTCCGCGTGGTTCCGCTACTGTAGTTCGGCGTGGGCTCCGCAATCCAGAAACGGCCACCTTACCCAGTGTACGTAGTGCTGCTGGCACTGCTCCGGAACTTCGCTGTTTCTAGCGGCTTCGTTTGCTCATTTGATAAAATTAGTGGTAAAAACGTCAATGCAACCGAAATGTTCCGCATGTTTGGACTAGAAGACAGAATTACAGGCGGCCTTCGCTGCCGCTGAAGCTCAATTAACTCAACAACATTTATTTAACAACGTGCGCGACGTGCTCGAAAAACGAAACCGAAAGAAGATGAGTCGGGAGGGCGAAAGCTTTCTCCCGTCTGCCTGGAGAAGGAGGAAAACGTCTCGCTCCTCCCTTCTTCGCGTGTCCGCTTGGGGGCGCGTCAGTAGAAGGGAGGAATACGCGCCGTTGCTACCTTTTTCCCCCATTTTTTCTTAGAGTGTAGCAATCTCTTAGAAATATTTCTTCTTCTGGGTTTTTGGGCAAGCTAAAAATGTCGGTGCTGAAGGAACGAAGTTTCTTAGCCGACCTTAAAGAATTTCGGAGTTGGCTCCTCTTCAATCTTTTCAGAATGCATATTACGTATTTATAAGGATATGAGGACGACCGGCTTATGATAAGTGTCTGACTGACACTTTTGTGGTCTGCTGCGCTCTCATAGCCAACTCAGTGTTGACCGCCTTGGTTCTATCTGTGAAAGTATGAAAAGATAAACGCATCTTTATTTGACTCAGTATGACACGGTCTCATTTTGTAGGAGTCTTGCTTTCTTAATAATATTAGGTGGGACGGCGAGTTGCTTCCGTATACGCGGTGTCTCTACCAACGCGGGCCAAATCGTTCTTGCGAGAGCTGCGCATCATACACACACAAAAGAAGGTTAATGTTTTACTGGAGTCTACCCAAGGCCCTATTTCGGTAAATGAATAACGTTCGGTATAATTTGTTTATTGCATTTTTTAGTAATCAACTTTTTAATTAGTGCTTTTAAAGGCATTGCGACAATTAACTTGACCTCGTAACCATCACCATAACCTGGCAAACGGCGAAGACCACGACCCCAGTGAGCCCATCAACACTTCAGAGCGAGTCACGTGACAAAGTACGCCCTATACTTTGTTTCAGCTTCAGTCCGAGCGCAGCCAAAGCTACGTGTGGCCGGAGCCAATCACACGCCGGCAATAGGTCACGTGATTTCGCCTGCACTTTTGTATTACTCCGCTGCGTCGCTGGTCGTCCGCGCCGCCCACGCTCGCCGAGTATTTCGTCTGCTACGGGTGTATCAACGATATCGTCTGCTACAGGTTTAAAAAGTGCCCTTTCATGTTCTGAAATTTTGTCACAGGGGATGTCAGTACGTAGGCTGGCCGCTGGCGTCTGTGTCCGAGCTTTCCACCTGTTCGTTATTTCGGCATAGTTTCGAGATGTAAGTACACATTGCAAGGTGCCCGATGACCCGGCCGTTGATGTTTTCTTGTATTGCCTGGATATACCAGAGCTCGAGGCGCAGTCCTTTCCACCTGCCTCTCGGCGTTCAATGTGATCGGCCGGTAAAGGGGTGCCCCGATTTCGCCGCGTACCAGTGAATTGTAGTGGCCCAGACGCTTTTCTTGTTTACCACGCATTCGCGGTACGACGCGGCCGGAGTCTTCTGCCAAATTTGAAAGAAGGCATTCATCACGACCTCTCGCGCCTGACGGCCAAATGTGCCTTTGCGAAAGGACGTCTTGAAACGACTCGGTGAGGAAATCCGCGAAGCACATGATTCGGCCAATACCGGTAGTGAAATCACACAGAAAAACTTAGCGCTGCAGCCGTGTTGCCAGTGGATGTACGCGTTTTCACCAAACCATATGCATTTACATATATTAATAAAAACATACACTTCAGATATTTAATTCTTTTCGTTGCAAGTCATTCTCAGCAGTACAGATCTGGAATGTTGTGCAATGTTTACGCACAAAACGGTTATTAAAAAAAAAAAATTACTTTTGCGGACTACTTTGTGGTGCGTAGGAATGCTCTTCTCGAAGTTGCGAACCGTCACTCAGCCTTTGGCTGCGCTCCGACGGAAGCTGAAACGAAGTATAGCGTTTTTGTCCTACGAGTCCTACGGAGAGAGGTCACGTGTTTTTCCACACCCCTCTGCCTTGTTTGAAGCGACCGTCGCGCTTGCTCAGAGCCACATGAAGGAACAAATGAAAGAGTTAAAACGGAGGCGAGCTGGTCAACAATCATAAATCAAAATCAAAATTAAAAAAACCTTGAGACAAGAAGACAAAAAGGATATGCACGCCATCGTCTCAAAACCAGCACTGCATACAGCTGCCATTTACTTGTATTGTATTCTAGAAACGTTTATTATGATGCCGCCTTCTTTCCTGAAGGCCTCAGAGTAGGCGGGGGAAAGGGTGAAGGGAAGCGAAAATGCCGATGACTTCCACAAGAGTCTTCTTCTTTGTCAACTTCCATCGAAATTATACACACTCAACAGCAGGCAAACCCACTACAGTAAGAAAGCCTCGAGCACATGAACGAAGTCTTCTTTCTTGTCGTCTTTTTCTTGCTTGACTCCCAGTTAAACAATACATGTCCTGAGCGCAGGCACACAGAAAACACTAAGAAACCATGAGCATCGAATACAGGCCTGAAGACAGTTTTAAAATGTCGAAAGCTCTCAGGAGAAAAAAGTTGAGACAATACCCGAGTCACAACCTACTTGGAAATAAACAGGCAAAATTGCATTAGTGTCCTCGTCTGAATGTCAAATGAGAATCATCCATGCATACATATATGTGGCAGTGTAACTTCTCAATCAGGCCCAGCAGCTGCATGGAGTCGTTTGGGCAATTTATAGAAGGAATGAGTTTAGAAGTTTCTTTCACTATGGTGCATTGACAACGTTGAAATCAGAACATTTTAAAGCTTTATGGGTAGCGCGGAAGATGGTGGATAGTTTACTAGAACCTCGACTGAAACCAGGCAAGATGGCAATGAAAACCTGGAAGCTTTTAGTGGAGTTGAGCGATCTGTTGTAAACCTGACTAACGTTTCCCTCACTCAGCCAATCCAGGTATTTCTTGCTGATGAACCTAAGTTTTGTCCAGATATCAAGCCCTCTAGACTTGATCTTGTCTCCTCGGTGCATGCCTTTAGGAGCAAAATGGGATGTAGCGGAGCAATAAGCCGTCTTGGCCCAGCAGGTATGAATCATTATGTTCGTTAACTTGACTGCCAGCGTTCCCGGTGTTGCTTGCCATTTCCGCAATTTTCCCCAACACCCGCTGACAAAAACTATCTGCCTTTTGGGCCTCGACAGGCTCTTCCTTGCTCACCACTTCACCCCAAGCCCCGATCCTTTGTTCCCTCGTGCGGCCTCCTAACACTGTGACGAGCTCCGGTTGGATCGATCCCTCCCAGCTGCCTCGCTTATGAGCGGCCGCGCAGGAAACTCGTCTCTCGCAATCCCCTGGTTGCGTCTCCTCCTTCCAACCACTATCATGGGGCGCCCGAGAAAGTGCGTCTGCATTCTTTTTGGTCGAGCCCTTTCGGTACTCAACAGTATAGGAGTATCGCTGCAATGTGAGTGCCCACCGAGCTAACCTCCCCGCCGGCTCTTTTAACCTTTGAATCCAGGTTAGAGCGGCGTGGTCTGTCTGAATGACAAAGGTGCTGCCGTCTATATACAGGTCAAATTTCTTTAGAGCAAACATGACGGCCAGCCCCTCCTTTTCCGTCACGCTGTAATAGCGGTATGGCGGTGTAAGGGTTCGGCTGGCGAATGCCTCGGGGCGCAGCTGTCCGTCATGCTCTTGCAACAACACTGCGCCGACGCCGTAGTCGCTCGCGTCTGTCTGTACCACGAACGGACGGTTAAGGTCTGGCTGGCACAGGCTAGCCGTGGCTGCTATCGCCTTCGTGAGGGAAGAGAAAGCTACCTCTTGTTCTCGGCCCCAGGCCCATCTCGAGCCTTTGTGGAGCAGCAGGTTCAGTGGCCGTGTGAGTCCAGCGCACCCTGGAATGAACTGCCGATAAAAACCGACCATTCCAAGGAACCTTTGAAGGCTCTTCACGTCGCGCGTCGGTGGGTAATCAAGAATGGCCCTCAACTTATCCTCGTTCGGCCTCAAGGTACTATCATCTACGATAAAACCCAAGAGGTTGACTCTTGAGGCCGCGAGCTGTACCTTCTTTGGAATAATCATTAACCCCGCTTTGCTCATTCTGCTTAAGATTATCTCAAGGTGTGGTAGGTGCTCCTCGAATGACTTTGAAAAAAAGGACGACATCATCCATGAATGCCACGGCAAAGTTGAACTTCTCGTCCCCCAGCACGATGTCCATAAGCCGTTGGAAACTAGGTGGCGAGTTAGACAATCCGAACGGAAGGCGGATAAATTCAAACAGACCCCTGTGACAGGTGAAAGCCGTCTTCCGGACATCGTCTGGTGCTACCTGGATCTGCAAAAAGCCTGTGCTACAATCCAAGGTAGTGAAAACCCTCGCGCTACCCAACGAGTACATGATGGACTCAATAGATGGGAAGGGATATGAATCCCTTCGTGTCATCTCATTAAGTAGGCGGTAGTCAACGCAGAGGCGAGTGGTGCCGTCTTTTTTGGCGCTAAGACTACCGGAAAAGCTTAGGGGCTCTGTGACGGCCGCACGGCCCCTGTGTCTATCATCTCATCGAGAGCCTTATCTAGGAGAGCTCGCTTGTGCGCACTCAGCGGTCTGGGATTACAACCCCATGGCCTAGCACCTCCTGTGTCAATTTTATGTTGTAAAATGTTTGTAAGTCCCGGCCTCTCGGTAAACATAGCTGCGTGTCGATGCAAGGCGTCTGCTAACCTCCGCCGCTGTTCTACCGGCCCGTTGTAAGAAGCGACAATCGCCTCAACGTTTCCTGATACGACTCGCGCAGCTAATGTTTGCTCCTCTCGTGATCCGGCGGATGAGCGTTCTATGCCCTGACCGAAACTCGGTGGGACGGCAAAGGGGATTTCATTTTTTTCATTTAATTACCTCAAGTCGCCCGAGGGAATTACGTGAGGGGGGAGAAAAAAGTGCAAACACATTGTATTACAGAAAATACGTAAGAATCGAAAAATAAAAAAATGAGATTACACAAAACTATAAAAAGTAAAGGGTAACTATTCACTGTAAAAAAAAATCCCGTCAAATTACTGAAATTGCCAGTTAATTCTTGATGCCGGTACAATTTCCGTTGTGTTGCATCACGGTCACAGCATTGACTAGGTATTGCGTGCATGACAGTAATGAGGCCCTACGGCTTTTGCCCGCAACTTGACCCGTAGAAGCATGGCAGAAAACCGTAACTCTCATGCACGTGATCCACAGATACGGGAATTGTTCCGGCAACAAAAATTAGCGGGTGTGTTGTCCGTAACTTGCGACGGCAGAAAACTGTAACACTTAATGACTGAGCTGCACGTGATGTGCAACGACGGAAATCGTTCCGGCATCGAAAATTAGCTGGCGTGTTTTCCGTAACTTGCAACGGCAAAAAACCTTAAATCTCAATCACTGAGCTGTACGTGATGCGCAACGACAGGAATCGTTCCTACATACAAAATTAGCTGGCATGTTGTCCACACCTTGCAGTGACGGTCAGAGCCTGTTGAACTGCTAGCTGAAGTGACTTAACAAAACGGACGTCTCGGTGAACAATAAATATAGCATTTTACTGCTATATTTCTTGTTCACTGAGATGTCCGTTTCGTTAAATCACTGCAGCTAGCAGTTCAACAGGCTCTGGCCATTGCTGCAAGTTGCGGACAAAACGCCAGCTAATTTTTAATGTCGGAACGATGCCCGTCGTCGCGCATGACGTGCGGCTCAGTGATTGAGAGTTACAGCTTTCCGCCGCTGCAAGTTACGGACAACACGTAAACTAATTTTTAAAGTGGGAACAATTCAAATTAAATATCTAGTGCCCAGAGAATGTGACTAGGCTGTGGCCCAAGTTACTTTCAGAAGTTAATGCCAGCTGCGCATCCCAGAGATTAACAGCTGCTTAAACACTATGTTAGAAATTTCAAGGAAGTGCACACAAGATACAGTATTAAGTAAAACATGTTCATACCTTTATTCTTAAGAAATAATTAGTGGGCCATGTCCAGCTTTCATGTGGAAGGCAATCTGTAATTTCCTGAGCAATCAAGTCCATATTAAGAATTACAGAACCTGGAAAACAAAACAAAAAACGTGGAATGTGGTTAGGTCGTGAACAGAATGTGATGACAGAATAAACCACCCAATTTCCGCAAACTATGAGTTACATGTAAGCGCATTGAAGGAGCCTCAGCTGAACTCAGGCGGGCACTAAGCAGTGAAACCAACTTGGGACTTATGATACGAAACCATTTTAACGAGGGAAGTTCGAAAAATGCCTTTGAAGACAGAATTGCCGCGTCCGATGAGTTACTTCAAGCCTGTTGTCACGAGTTGATTTCAGAAGTTACTGCCAACTGTGCCTTCCAGGGGTGCTATTCTGGTCGCAAACGGGCACCTTTCGAGTTGTGACGTATCGAGAAAGAAGGGGCGGAGCCTCAAACTAGAATGATTCTTGTTTGAGGCTCCGCCCCAACGTTCGGGCTCACGCACGCGGTCAGCAAGAATCTGACGATCCCCCTACGTCATGATGACGTGTCCACGCAGTTGGGGCGCAGAAATCCCCGCATTTCCCCCTGTTCTTTTTGTTCTCTTCTTTCTTTCCTCCGGGAGTTAGAACGAGCGAATAACGGAGAAAACGATACCTTCCGGAAAATGGAAGGAAACAGAGAAAAATAATATTATCCTTTTATAAAATACGAAAGGTTATTTCAATAATTATGACGTAAAGTAAATTTAGCTAATATATCTCAACTTGTTTTCTCGAAGTCTTTCGCTACGGTCTTTGAAAACAAACATGGCGAAAGCCGCGGTAACGAGCTTGTGGTGTTTGTGTCTCGTTTGCGTCGTTGCTTTCCATGTTTCTGCACGATACGGATGGCATTACGAGAAGAAAATATTATGTGTGAAGGTACGCTGCGACACCGATCATCTTTTGTGAAGCTGTCGTGAATATAAACTGCAAATGAAATGTCCTGTTTGCCTGTGAAAGAGACTCCAAATGGATACAGCGCTGACGACGACTCTTTGGTAATTTATGACAAGTCATGAGATCGACGCAGAGTGCACCGGTTGTGAATATACTGTGGATGATGCAGGAAAGTTTCTTCGGGCAGTTTTAATAATGCTTTGCTCCCTTTTCTCACTGCAGTGATTACGACGGTAGCCCCCTAAGCCATGTTCTTTTCTTTCGGCGCTGAAGAAATGGACGCGACCGCAAAATCTCGGGCAGTCTTTTTTACTTATTTTTTTATTCGCAGAAAAGCTCGTGCAAAAAAAAAACGGCTTTTACGTTTTTACTTGTCCCTACATAGGTACCTCGCTATCCCATTGGCTTCATTGCACGTGACGATTCAACACTCTTTGCCATGGGAACGTTCGTGAAACTAGAAAGCCTCTGTCTGCCGCTAACACTCGCTTTTCGAGTTCGGGTTGTGACGACAAAATGACGTAAGAACAAGAATGCACGGGAGTATTTGCATTGTTTTAACTCGACAACCGTACCCTTGGCGTGATAAACTCGAAAGAACATGGCCGCGATGTTCGTCGGATCGACCGCGGCTGGGGTTTGACATGCGATCGGTAACTTGATCAACGCGCACACGAGTGCTTTCGTGCTGTTGGATGAGCCCATTCGGTGGCAGGACCGGATTGAAGAGCACGGTGAGCTGGCGTTCAACGTCTCCGGTATAACACTTGGCGAGATGCAAGACTTGGCTTCTATTTGTGCCGGTGTTATGAAGCTTGAAAGTGGTGGTGTTGTTGTGGCTCGTAACGGCAGCCTTGCTGAGATTATTAAGACGATAATAGACCTTCATTCAGCGTTGCCATGCGTCAAGATTCAAAACCTCACCTTTTCACAAAGTGACCAACGCTTCTGCGAGCACGGAGGCAGCAGCTAACGGTCTGAGAAAGAATTGTGCCACCACCACGACCGCCAGTGTTCGCCCCAACGGCAAGAAAACAAACGACAAGCTCATTGAGGTTTGTGTAGCGCTGACTGCTGATTTATCGGACGACAAAGGTGAATTATGTAAAACGCAATGTAAGTTTGCCAGCGTTTTGCAAAACTAACGCGTTTCGTTGAAAATTTAATTTGTGGAATTCGTTAACGCCTTGAAAGTTTGACGGGGACTGCATTGTGAACGCAGCCTTCACACAAGTGTTTTCTGAAGTGTGTGCTTTGCCTGCATGCATATAAAGACAGAAACACTGCCTATAGGGTGCATAAAATAAAATAAATTTCGCTTATCCTGATAATGTTGACTATCTATTGAGTGCTGTTGATCGTAGTGGCGTAGCCAGGAACTTTTGAGGGGGTGAGGGGGGAGGAAAGTTGAGGTGACAGATGTTCATGACTTGGGGTGCGGGGGGGGGGGGGTGGATGTTGTCGAAATTTGTGTGTATATTCTAGGGCCCGCCGGATTTGGGGAGGGGGGGGGGGGCGAAGCCCCATAAGCCCCACCCCCTGGCTTCGCCACTGGTTGATACCATATGGGGAGCATCCTACATTCACAGGCTGCCATAAGCATGTGCATATCAACTGAGCTCGTACCACCGCAAGATAGTTGCTGACATTCTTCACGTTACGTAGCAGTTCTTTCTTTAGCATATGCTCGCTTTTCCTTCACACATCTACTCTGCTTCCGCTCGTTGTTTATGCTTGATGGTGATAAGTCAACAGTGCGTATTTGCTCTGTATCACAGGCAAATTAAAAAAATCCAGTTAACACTACTCTTTAATTTCAATGAGTTACTGTCACTTTTGAAACGACAATCTATTTAATTGGTATCATAACCTTTACATTAAACATACGTGTGTTGAATGTAGGGCAATGGTATATTTATTGTTTTTCTTGGTCACGGAGGTGACAACCATCCACAAAATTGCACTGGCTAAATTTCTCGTCTACAGTTAATGGCAGGGAATTGATCAGTGTTTCTTAGGACTGTCCGATGACTGACATGCAACTCCAGAAGCTTGGCGTAGAAAGGTAGAATATCTAATTGATACAATAAAATGCCATCAGCAGCCCACCCAGATTTTATTGCGTGAATGACAGTAGCTACAAACCGCAACAAACGGTCAACTGTAGACATATGCACTAAGTGTGCACTAACTTCGAAGCGGTAGAAACCCTGAAGTTTTAACGTACTTACCACCATGTTGTTAATGGCAAAGTGGTGTTTGCGGCAAAGTGTAGGAGGCCTTCAGAACGGTGACGGTCTCCTTCAGACCGATGATGATGGTAACGAAGGTTCAGTTAGATTCTAGGTTCCGTCAACGCACCCCACGACGTCGGTGTGCTTGTCGTGGTGGCGACGAAAGCCTTCTTTCGCACATGCCTCAGCTTCCTCGGTCCAGGGTTTTGTCGACCCAGCCGCCTCTTCCCAGCCGGTTGACAGCGACACTCGCGACGGCCGTCACGGCTCTGGTCACCATCGACTGGGCATTAGCTCTAAGATCATCGGTGGCAACCGCGCCCTTGTAGCTTCCCGTTGCGAAAAAATCTCAGTGCGATTCAATTAGTAGCTGCTGCTAGACGGTCATCATCTCTCATCGTCTCCGTCTCTCGGCGCGCAGCTGGTCACACTGCGATCGCACGGTGCGTTTTGACAAGCGGTATACTGTCGTCAGAAACAGTCGTCGTGCATAGCGAAGGCCACCGGGTGCTCGCAGAAAACCCGTCATTGTACGCGTTGGTCGAGCCATCGTTGAGCAACAAGCATCGCCGCCATTTTCTACGCTCTAGAATCCTGCCCAAAGCTTTTTCCTCTTCGTGCAATAGAAACAGAAGTTACAAGCACGAGCACATCACCCCGAACGATGCTTACACGAACGTTGGCTTGCACTGCGCAAGCGCGCCTGCTCGACAGGGACGTTGAAAGCCCGGAACACGTTCTTGTAGCTGGCTCGCACTCATAGTGAAACAGAGAGTAGGGTGTGTCGAGTAGTACCGCAGTTAATCTAGTTACGTGACTTCCGCTATGTGCTACGTAGGTCGGACGTGGCCATACGTCACTTTGTCGTCACGGTCCGAACTCGAAGAGCGGCACTTACGGCAAACGGTTGCTTTCGTGTTTCGCGAACGTTCCCATGGGAACCGCGTGGAATTATCACGCGCGCTGTGGCCAATAGGAGCGCGCGGTTCGTAGGGGGGAGGAGTTTTCGAGAAACACGAACGTGACCGTTTGTGACCAGAATAGCACCCCAGACATAATTAAACACCGTGTTAGTAGGGTTGTGCGAATATTCGGAATTTCGAACAGTAGTTTCGAATAATACACTATTCGATATTCACTTTGAGAAGAACTGCACTATTCGTGCTTTGCGAAGTGTTGGTTGCGGCGGGCTAGTCCCGTTGAGTGCGCTTCTTACCGAGCACCGTTGCACTGCGGAGAAGCAATACTCCCGGAAGCGAGCTCCGCGTGTGTTGCTTCTTTGCATTACATCAATGCTCGGTAAAAAGCGCACTCAACATTATAACCCGCCACGATAAACACTTGGGAAAGTAGAAATATCGCAACTGCGTGCTCGGAAGAAAAGCATAGTACATTAATTAAACGCGGGATGGTGCACGCGTGCCGGCTGTATTTGAAAATAAATAGAAGCTTTGTAAATGTGTATATCTACTTCGTAGTAAAAGTTTCAATATTAAACTGACTGTTATGCAAGAGTATACTATGTTAGGAAGTGATGCCCTTACAATCAGTGTTCCTCATGCGCGATTAATTCTTTTACAGCGCAGCTCTTAGGCGCCCGTTCCCCGCTTGAGCGGCGTCGGCGTAATCGCGCGTTGCATTATGGGAAGTTTCCCATAATGACGTCATGAGGGTTACCCTCATGACGGTTACTCTCACGAGGGTTACGAGGGTTATCCTCACGAGGGTCCCGAGCGTTACCCTCAAGAGGGTTGCGAGAGTTAGTTACCCTCGAAAGGGTTACCCTCACGAGGGTTATTCTCACGAGGGTCACCCTCACAAGGGCTATGAGAGTTACCCCGACGAGGGTTACCGTCGCGAGGGTCACCCCCGAGGTCACGTGACCCCCCCCCCCCCCCCCGAGGTCACGTGACCTGGGGAGTGTTCTGACGAAATGTATTAGATGCACATAACATAAAATCCACTGCTGAGTCTGTCCCCGCCGTACCTGCAACCCTCAAATTGCTAATCCCCAAACGTCACATCCCTGAAAACAAGCTATTTTATTGCAAGATATGATTTTGATTTCACTAATGTGAAGGAGGGTCTCAGACCATCCGTTAAAACAGGTGGGGGGTCCGAGACCCCTGAGACCCCCCAGACTTTAAGCCCTGCACATAAGTGCAGTGCAGGAACCTCAGCTTAATTCTGGCAGACGCTAGACAGTGAAACCAACTTGTGACTTATGCTACGAAACCATTTTAGCAAGGGAAGTTTGAAAAATGCCTTCGAAAATGGAATTGCCGCATTCAATGAGTTTCTTCAAGCCTGCTGTCACAAGTTCCCCCCAGTACTCCCCAAAACTACATTTCGTCGTTCTGTACACTTGCCTTTCTGCGGCGCCGCGGTTCTCCTGAACCAAAATAAATATTATTATTATTATTATTATTATTACTAAATAGCTAATGTGCGTATCAAAGACAAAACAAGAATTACTGATGTTTTGCAGCCGGGCCGAAAAAGCCCTGATTGTCTTAATGTATCCTTTAATGAGTACATTATATATTTTGATAAGTTGTATCGGTCGACTATCAAGCCGCTCGTAAAAGTTGATATGGCCAGCTCGACGTCAGTGGACAGAACGACGAAATGTAGTTTTGGGGAGTTACATATGGGACAAGGGGAGTACCCGTGTACACCCGCTTTTTCTTAGGAGTGTAGCAAAAACATGGCTTTTGTCGCACACATTTCATTTCATTTATTTCACACTGCTAACTTAAGGACATGACGTCCTGAAACCAAGAGAACACGCAACGAAAACGGCGCAACCAAGTAATGGGGCAGGATACCACTAGCAGACAATAGTTGCTTGAACGACGGCAAGCTGAAGTATTCAAATAACGAACCTGCAGCAAAAAAATGTCCGAGCGCTCCATCATGGCTGTGGTAACGTGCCTTGAAGGACTAGCGTGGAATAGCGGCTTTTGTAGAGGCATCGTAGCTGAAGACCAGTGTTGGTAGGCTCCTAATGCTCCCGACTTGAAATCCACCAAGATGGGTCCCAGGAGCCACTGGTTTCCCGTGGTTGGTTCGAGAACGATCAATTCCGTGGCGTCCTGTGGTTCGTCCAGCATATGGGCCCCGTCATTGCTGGCGATTCTTAGAAGTATAATCTGCAGCAAAAATATGCGTGAGTGCTTCATCACGGCTGTGGTATCGTGTCCCCCACATTTGAGCTTTTGGAGCAGGCGATTCCGGTTTATCACATTGTAAAAAGCGATGCAAGTACCATAGAAATTCCCGCAGTTCCTCACAGTGCCATAAAAACTATTATAACTGCAATTATAACACACAATTATTCGCAGCAAAAAAGATTGCTGTTAGAAGTGTTGTAATAAAAGGGGATAGAAAGCAAAAACACAGAACTTTGGCAAGGACCTCATTCCCTTTAAATCTCGATGCAATTACTAAATCAGTCCCACCTTCGACAACTGCAAAGCAACGAAACTATTTTAACATAGCGAATGAAGCACACGTCACAACAAGCATTTTTCCCTAAAATGAAAATAATGGGAGGAAGATCCATACGAGTGTTCCTCAAGTAATCGGTGCCACCGGAACATGACTGACACCGCTCTTCCTCCCACGCAAGGCATCAATAATCGTTCCAGCCAATGAGAAGCTACTACAAAAGGGAAACTAAGGGTTGGACACTCCTCTCGGAAAGTGGCCACTCTTTGCTTGAGCACATATTTAATAGTCGCTTTTACGTAGGCAAATATAAGCGAGTAACTCGGGGTTCCTCAATTTCATGAAAGAACAAAATTGTTTTCGTCTATGGAAGCTCACCGCGGGATGGAAGTGGTTTGTGTACCTCAGTCCTGTTTATTATCGAGCGGTAATACATCATATCTGCTGAAAGTATTTAATAAATCATAGCAGCCAAAGCAGGTGGCATGTCGTCATCTGCTTCCAGCCAGCATCTAATTAAGAGCCTCAAGTAAGAGTGTGTTCGACTGCTAGATCAAGGTATGTGTTTATCGGCGCCATTAAATTGCAAATATTTTGCTGTTGGTTACGGGGCAACGGGTAGGTTTTTCAACGTAAATCCGGTTATAAACATATGCTTGAAGATTTTACGCGAAGAGTAAAATAACACTTTCCTATAGACACCATTTTCGTTCCGATAGGTTAGGCATTTGTTACACGCAGAAAACTGTATAATCCGCCATCTTTAACGCCACCATTAAATTGCAAACGCATTCCATGGTTTAAGATGAACGCACTCTTACTTGAGGCTCTCTAGCATTTAATGACGTCGGTGGTGCCATCCCGTGATATGTTATGCACGCACGGCCGTTGTTCGCGCGGTAGGCCTACCTCACTGATCTCTAATATAGGGGCCTGGAAGGCGCTTAGCCTCGCTCCGAGTCGGGCGCGAGTGAAGCCATCAAAAGCTCGATGCTTCAAAAGTTCGATGTTGGAGCGTTGCGGAGGCTGGCTGCCGCCAGCCTCCGCAACGCTCCAAAAGCGCGCTTTCTCAGCATGCAAGATTGCCGTCCGGTGGCCTCACTCGGGCTGCAGCGATCAAGCGGGGGGACACGATTCAGCAATTGTCCTAAACATCAGTGTATAAACTAGAGAAAACACGAAATGCTCTCTTAAATTCAGTACGCGAGAGCTCTTATTTTAATTATTCAACGAGCGCGATTCAGTGTTTCATGTTAAAATCTGATTTTCCCGGTTCTTACCGCGCCCGAAAGTGAAAGGGTGACGGCGCCCGAAAGCAAAAAAGGTACGAACAGAAAAAGTTCGGGAGAGCCCACTCAGCCCAGAGCAAACCAAACACCCATGGGAATGAGTCTTGTGCCTGCACACGTCCATCGAGTCGAGTCTGATGCTTGGATAGGTTTCCCTCGTACAACTGAGTCGGGAAGCTAAAGCAAAAAATTTAGCGCATTTTCTGACTCGGCCCGCGCTATTGCGTTAAGGTACGCGTCTTTGATTCCTTCTGCACTTCGGTTATCTCGCAAGGCGCATGCGAGAATGAGCTAGCTTACCTTCTTAGTCCGGTTGAATGGTGACAGATGATCGCGGCGACAACGAAGGCAGCTGCTGCTCTCACCGCCTGTGGTGGTTCACGCAGTTCACGCGCGAGCGAGCGTAGGGACCGGGCGCCGCGGCGCACAGCAAGTAAACATCACGTGACGGACGGTCGCTCCTCTAGCTCGGATGTCTTCTTCCGCGAGCTGAGTGAGCCGGCTTTCGGGTGGGTCTCCCTCCGCCGTTTAAAGAGAGTTTCGCATTCGCGCGAATGACACGTAACATGAGATATCTACCAACAAGAAAACTATCCCTAGAGCAAACGTGGCGTGTGTTATGTGTTTTTACTTGAAAGAAAAGGGAACACAGACCTGAACTAAGAAATACGTGAAGCCGTACATTTACGGACTCGAGCCGTCATGTCGCCTCTACTGTGTTTTGCCCGTGCGGGCCTCTCACTGCGCTTTCCAGTTTTGAAAAAGGCTGTTAACTTACGTTTTTTTTTTTTTTTACAGTGTACTCATTCAAATTGCATGTACACAAACAAAATTAGCAAAATAGTTTTTCGCAAGCATTTCTAAATAAAACGCAAACAGGACTGCTGAGGAGTGCGAAACACACTTGTAATACATAAAATACATAAAAAACTTGGGATTACACAAAACTAAAAAGTAAGGGTATCTACTCATTCAAATAGCATGAGTACAAACAAGTTTAGCACAATAGTTCTGCGCAAGCATTTCTAAATAAAACGCAATCAGGACTGCTCACCACGCTTTCAGGTACGTTATTCCATTCGCCAATAGATAGGTTTAAAGGAGATTCGGAATACATTTTTGTGCGACTTGATGGCAACCTTATTTTCTGCTGGTGGTCGAGTCGAGAAAACATTCGGTAGGGGGGTAGTAGAATCACATTTTTAAGACACTGATTACGGTAGAAACCTCGGTGGAGAAATTAGAGGCGTGACACTTTGCGCCTAGAGCATAGTGATGCAAGGCAAGCTTTGGACTTGAGAGCTGTCACGCTTGACGAAAAAGAAGTCTCTAAAAATAAAACGAACGGCTCTATTTTGCAGGGGAGTCAACGGATTATAGTGGTACCCGTTATTCTTCAAGTCTATAATAATCCACTCCCGGCAGACGAAGTCATCTCCTAAGATCACAGGATTTTACATTTCTGGCAGATAAAGAAAACACTGCCTCATTCGTCTGCCGTCGAGGCTATAGGGTGAAGGCGTATTGCGCTTTGCGCCTTAGCCGATCCTGCTGCTAAACGCAGCGCGGTGGAAACTTCCCGCACGTGAAGTGCTCTTCGGCGACAGTCTTCGTAGACTCTGTCGCCGATTGGGGAAAGGGTCGAACCGGTGTCAATTAGTGCGTAGTAAATGTTACCACCGATTTCAGCGCGCACGTACGGCTCCTTCTCAGATGTCAAACCCTGAGTCCGACATGCCGACGGGGCAAACACCAACCTGTCGCTGACTGCAACTCCAGCCTAGTTGGCAGGCTAATGAGGGGCCTCGGCAGCGGCCGTAAACCCTGAGTCGGGAAGTCCAATTAGTGGCGCCGGCTTCTCCCGTTTCCCTGAGGGCCATGGGGGGGAGCTGCCGTCCATGTGCACTGATGCTTGATATGCCCAAGCTGATTGCATTTATAGCACCTGACCTCTCCCCTGCCACCGTGTGCTGAGCGTCCGCCGCTACCATCACGCGATGCAGTGTCGTGCCAAGGCTCATTGTAGTTCCCCGGACCCTCGTAATGATTCGGGACTCCGCGGTGGTCGGCTGCGCCGCCTCCCCTACGGGGATGCACCCTGGAAGAGCCCGCGTTGGTTGCTCTGCGCCTCTGTTCAAAAGAGAAGGGATCTAAGGCTCGGGGTACAGCAGTTTCGCCCGTACAGCAGTTTCGCCCCTCCTATGTCCTGTAACGGCCACGTACGGCGTACGTGAGTCGTCGCAAGCTCCCGCGCCTCGTCCTGTCCAGGCTCAACCCGGCTCCAGAGATTCCTCTGCGCGTGGAGGGGGCGATACTGCAATTCGGCGAGCAAGCTCGCCCGAACGGTGCGCGCCTTCTCTGGCAAGTGTTTCCAGATCAGCGAAATTACGTCCGCGCAAGTAGGCTTTAAATCTAGGGTGACACTGTCGGATCGCCCTGAGCTACCTTCTCCGCCTCGGACGCCGTTGGTTCGGCTCTGGAGTAGAGCTTCTGGAGAGCGCGGATGTATTCTACGAGGCTCTCGTCCGGATGCTGAGTACGGCTGGTTAGCTCATCTCTGATCCGCGTCTCATAGTCGGGAGGCAGAAATTCCTCTCTGAATCGTGCCCGGAAATCTGCCATCGAAAGGAACGGCCTCTGCATCCGTCTCCAACGCTCTGCGTCGCCCGTCAACGCGATTGATACGGTCTGTATCGGGGCCGTTTCATCCGACGCGCCCAACGCGGTAATATACGCGTCTAGATCCTGCAGAAAATCGTGTACCGATACTGCGTCGTAGTAGCCCGAATAGGTCGGCGTCGCCACGCTCAACCGCGGGCCGGGCACGGGCGTAGGCGCGGGATTCAGCACCCCTGGGGCCAAACCCATCTGTCTAGAAAACGTCGCGAACATCGCCGTGATTGCGTGCATTAGTTCGCTGACGTCTCCCGTATTTACCGCTGGAATTGGGGGCTCTAGCGCTGCCGCAGCGCTCGCTTGCCCACTCGTGCCTTCTCCCGCGTCCGAGTCAATATCCGCCACTGACTGGGTTGAGGCCTCAGGATGGGCGGCCTTATTCCGAGACCTGGACATGGCGGCAGAACGTTAAACACTGGTGTCCAGCGGAGTAACAAAATAATTCCGATGAACAAAAACAAAGGAAACCTAAATCTAGAAATCGCTATTCGTGAGACTCCCTGGGAGCGAACAGAAACAACGGCAGACTGATCGGTCTCCACGTAGGGCGCCAGTTATGTGGGTCGCCTGTCAATATCGCCCGATCAGGCCGAGTTCCATTCGCCTCGAGGAAGCCACGCAGGGAACGCTATCATCGAGAAATGCTTTATCGGCACTCAAGGTGCGAGTTGGATGCTGCGGAGGGCCAAGGCTGCCGTGTGATCCGGGTCTTCCGTTGGGGTGGCTGCCCCGGCACCGGCTCTTCTGTTCCTCTCTGCCTTCGAACTCTGCGTGTTTTGGCGCTCGCCACGAGCCTCGCCCCTTTTTTCCTTCTTCTTCCTCTTTCTTCCACAACACCAAAAAGGTGGGGAGGCTTAAAAAAGGCGAGGTTGAAGGGAGATGGACAATGTAGCTAAACGCCTGCATTTTTGTCTGCCTTTCTTGGGCGAAATGTAAGCGAATGTCGTTTTGCTTATTCTTGTTTTTTTTTCAGTGTCGGTATTGAGTCAAATGACACTCACGTGACGCAACACAAAACAGCAGCGGGTACGGTATGTCAGGATGACGTTAGCGCGACCCATCCGAAACTTCACAGATATTGTCTGGATCGAAATAGTATCGGGACATTCCGATTTGACGCCAAGATCGACGCAATACTGTGTGCTGCCTGGGTAGATTATATCTTTGAGCATGTAACCTGCCATCCGCTGCCATTAATGATAAAATCAATAATGAATAATATTTTAATTTCAAGTGTTGTTCTCAGTCTTTAATATCGGTCTATACTAGAACTCCAGATGAGCCGATGCTCCAGAATTTGGTTCTTAGAATGCCAAACTGACCTTGGACGATGACACCGGGGTGACCCAGAAGGAGAAAAATGGTATAAGCATGGATCTATGATTTATTGCTTCCTCACTTATAATTAGTTCGTTGGATCCTCAAAAAATTCTCCCGCAAGTGCTTCTGGGTGATTTCAGATAAGATCGACCAAAGGATGGCTGGTCGACATTTTTAAATCAACTGATGTTTTATATGCCATTGTGTAGTGTCTGGTATAAACGAATCCACACTTAGTTTTGTCCAGAAAAAAGATTTGGGGACAGGAAAAATCGTAAAGCATGAAGAGGTGGACAGTTGCATTAACGCGCACTGATGGAGGGGGCACGTTTGAAAGTGAATAACTAAAATGATAATGTTAGAAGAATTCTAATACTTTTTAAAGACAAACTATGAGTACAGCTTGCTTGTAATATAAAGTAATAATGTTTATGTAAATTTTATTTAGTTTTCTAAAAATTGTCAAGCATGCCTGCTCGAACGACAAACGCCAAAATTTGGAGGCCTGTATCTCATGAAATAATTTAATCATTATCATATAATTTGCAAGTAGTATTTTACTTATATATGTCTATTATTTAAAATATAAATAAGGTATTTGAGTGATACCTTAGTCGGGATATATTTAGACAAACATGGGAAAAAAATCAAACAACGAAAACTTCCGATGCAAATAAAAAAAAACAACACCACCTTCGATTTTTTTAAAATTTGGGTACCCTGTCATACCCTATTTCGGCTTTCATTTGTATTAAAACATGCTGCATCATTTTATTGAGAAAGAAGACACAGCTCTCCAAAGTAGGGTCCTTTTTCAAAGCCTACACGTAGCAGTGCCCTATACGATAAGTGACTCTGAGTTCCAGTTTCAGGAAACTAACACACATCTTTCATATATTTTTATTCATATGAGGTCACTGACAACTAGAGCAATCGGTCACACACTAAAAGTGAGGAGAAACTATATACAGCCTTTTACATACAGCGTACAAAGAGGTACCATATTAGAGACTAGTGATTCGAGAAAATATGATGTAGTGTGAAGTTTTACTTTCCGGTACAATTTATATTAAAAACAACAACAAAGGAACAACTTTACTTCCACATACAAAAATAAAGATACAATACTAAAATTGTTTAGGTTAGTTATGTATTTCCGGGGACAAACCATTTCAGGTGAGGTGTGCCACCGCGCCGGACATGTAAGAGCTTCGATACTCTCGGTGTACGAATGGATCGTGGCAAGCCGAGATATTTTATCCTGCGCGAGGATAACGATTCGTGATTCTCATATGGTGATCAGATAAAGATTCAATAAGCTATCACCACGTAAAGCAGTAGGTTAAATACCCCGCGAAGCAAACTGTGATAAATAAGATAACCCGGCATTCGAAATGAGCAGTCCTTGGGGCATCAAATTCGGCACTTTACACTAAGGCTTTACTCGATGTACCCATTTAATAAAGTTTCTTCTAACGAGATCCGACTGTCCGTTCTACATATATGTCACAGGTTCCTTCTGTTGATGACTTGCACAGCCGCCACGCGTGCCAAGAATGAATACCAGGAAAGTCGCGCACCGTCAGCCATTCTTCTTCTTTTTTTTTTTTGACGATACCGAACAAGCTTATTTTCGTCCAGATACGCAAGATGTACCCAGTTTCTCAAATAGAACGCTCACTATTGTCCGGGCCGTCTGAATTGCGTTTATTGAACGTTCTCTCAGGTTGTTCAGCGTGGCCTGGTGCTTCACGAGTCCGCCAACTCCGTCGCATGCATTTTCCCATGTCCAGATGCAGAAAATGAGCACTGGGCTTGGGGGCAATCTTTCTGTGCAAACTGATGAAGCTGGTAGCAATTCTTAAAATGACTGGCGGCCCCGTCACTCACGTACGTCACGTGCGAGTATACCGCAACGCTGTTTTCAACCCACTCTTCCACTTTTTCTAGAGCACGTGAGAGCGACGTCGTCACGCAGGTCCTCACTGATGATAGCAACGCTGTTTCTAGATTTTCTTGTCGTCACTACACATGTAAATATCGTAACTTTTTTTTCTTCAATGGTATGCTTTAACTTTGTCAGGAAGCACGATGGTCCAGTTTTCAGCAAAGTCAAAATGAAAGATAATGCTTTCGCGTTGCATGCAGCTGCTTTTGATCGTAGATCGCTTTATCTTGCGTTTGCCTGATATGGTAATGGATATGAAGTTCTCCGAGTGTAAGAGACTGGCCTTTTGGGCAGTGATCATAGTCTCCTTAAAAACACAGACTTGTTAGTGGGTCGCACAGAAATGCTGAGTTCATTTGACCAGTGTTGAATGTTGAGCCTGTAACGTTCCCTACAGCGGCAATACAAAAGTAATAATTGGCGCAGCGCACACAAATGCACACTTCCTGGTGTGGAATACATTTGACCCATCTAGGGCACAAGGAATAAAGTTTCGTTAGCCCGACGCCGGAATCAGGATGCTTGTCTCTGTATACACGAAAGGCCTCTCGGATTGAGCGTGTCAGGAAGCGCTTTGGCACAAACGTTATCTCCACATGGAGCATGACTGAGATCACGTCCTTCTGGTTGGGACCTTGGCGCGTACATTGTAGCTCGTCTTTCGTGAAGTAATCTAGGGCAGCAGACAGGTTCTCAGGGCTCACCTTGTACCTCGTGTGAGGATCCGGCTCATACCACACGCCATGCTTTTCCTTACCTAAAACGTAAACACTGTCGCCATGTTAACCTTTCCTAGGTTACCATGGCGACAGTGTTTACGCTCTATTGCATTTAGGCGGGGCTCCAGTATTTGGGGGTTCTGCTCTCTGTCGGTGTGCCTCTTTGTGCCTGAGATTGCCCGCGAAGCCAGCGAGTGGGATGGCGACAGGCACGACTGCTCGGTAAACAGGCATCGGCGGTCATAATTTGCTGGTTGAAGCGAGTCATCCTTGACAGCGAGCGGGGAAATGCGAAAAAAGATTGTATCGGCTGTTTTGCCAGAACTAGCGACGAGTGTCGCCTGCTACTTCCGTCGACTATTGCGCCATAATTGTGATCTTCGCAAGGAAATGATTGTTGCTAGCCACAGAACACTATCACGCAGAAAGGGAATGCTTGAATATGTTTTTATTCTAGATATACGTCAGGGATATATACAAGAGAGAGAGATGGAGATAGAGGGCAAGAGAGAGGAGCATATAGTGCCAGTAGGAAAATAAAGTAAACAAAGTTCCCAGTGACCGATGGCCTGCAGGATCTTTTCTCGGATCACTAGTTCGTAATATGATAGCTCTTTGTACACGGTAGTTTCTCCTCACTTTTAGTGTGTGACCGATTGCTCTAGCTGTCAGTGACCTCATATGAATAAAAATATATGAATGATGTGTGTTAGTTTCCTGAAACTGGAACTCAGATTCACTTCTCGTATAGGGCACTGCTACGTGTAGGCTTTGAAAAAGGACCCTACCTGGGGAGCTGTATCTTCTTTCTCAATAAAATGATGCAACATGTTTTTAATAGAAATGAATGCCGAAATAGAGTATGACACGGTACCCAAATTTAAAAAAAATCAAAGGTGGTGTTTTTTTTTATTTGCATCGGAATTTTTCGTTGTTTCATTTTTTTCTTCCATGTTTGCCTAAATATATCCCGACTATCGTATCACTAAAATACCTAATTTATTTTTTAACTAATAGACATATATAAGTAAAATACTACCTGCAAATTATATGATAATGATTAAATTATTTCATGAGATACAGGCCTCCAAAGTTTGGCGTTTGTCGTTCAAGCAGGCATGTTTGGCAATTTTTCGAAACTTAAATAAAATTTACATAAATATTATTACTTTATATTACAAGCAAGCTGTACCCATAGTTTGTTTTTGAAAAGTATTAGAATTCTTCTAACATTATCCCTTTAGTTATTCACTTTCAAACGTGCCCCCTCCGTCAGTGCGCGTTAATGCAACTGTCCACCTCTCATGCTTTACTATTTTTCCTGCTCCTAAATTTTTTTTCTGGACAAAACAAAGTGTGGATTCGTTTATACCAGACACTAGACAATGACATATAAAAACATCAGTTGATTTAAAGATGTCGACTAGCCACCCTTTGGTCGATCTTATCTGAAATCACCCTTCTACGTTTTAAAACATCACAAAAGACCACAATAACTGAATGGCTAAATGCAAACTGTTACAGATGTCCAAACTAATGGCCGCAGAGGCCTTACCGGATATGAAAAGGCATCTGCTGACACCTCCCCACAACGTTTGTCAGTTAGATAATATTTGACACAGTGACCACCTTCCTGCTCAATAGTTCAGCCGTGAAAGAGATTAGACTGACATAATCTAGGATCGTGGGAGTAAAATTATTTAAGCAGAGTGCAAGATTCTTTGGGGGAAGAAGGTATCTTCACACATACCTTTTATTAGAGCGTGTATATTCATCCAGGTGGTGGTCCTTGGCACCCCAGCCGAAGAAGGGGGCCAGGGAAAGGTCTACCTGCTGGAAAAAGGAGCCTTCGACGGCGCGGACGTAGCAGTGATGGCACATCCGGCCACTGTGAACGTGGCGTGTCCCACAACCACCGCCCTTGCAAGAGTAATTATTCAGACTTTTGCTGTCCCTCTATTTCCGTTGTCTCCGGTTTTAACCATATGCACCTTATACTTTTTAATTTGTATTCTAGAGTTGGCATACATTATGCAAAGTCCTCAACTGTGATGTTCGTTTAATGGCATCCTTGGGGAAGTGATCAGTGACGTTATGCCACTGAATTGCGCTTAATTCTACTCTTTGACAGGCTCTTTTTTGCAGCGATAGCTGTTATCGGCTCTTCTCACCACAATAAATGACATCCGTTGTTGAAGTTGTAGCTGGTGATGATGTTGTAGCTGTTGATGTTGTTGATGTATTAGTTTGTTTAGTAGGCCGTAAGGTGTCCGTTGTCGATGTTGCCAAATCTTTGGAAAAGATCGCCCGCCGCCCCCGGGAACCGAACCTGTGTCGGCCGCGTGCGAAGCGGAGGGGTTACCACAAAGTTACGCTGCACCCTTTTTTTTCTTGGCATGGGAAGTTATGGCGATTAAAAGGTTACAACATATCACAAATTACTCCCGATAATCATACTCTAAAGTTCTCTTATATTCACTAAACTATTCAGCAGTGGGAACCAGTTAGGCACAATCTCTCGACTATCATATTAGATTTGATTTGTGCTACACACTGAATAAAATAAAACAAAACACAAACTTTGGCGCTGGCACAACATTTCGAACATCCATTCGTGCTTTTCACATGCTATATAAATCCACGAGAGTAATGAGGTTTTACCGGACAGTGTCACTCGTCAGGACCTCGAGAAGACGTATCGTCTCTCGTGAAATAGCGAGACATTTTTTCAACGTGCGCTGCAGGACGTTTAGAAAAAAAAAAAACTGCATCCCAGCATTCGATAAAAACATACTCGGTAGTTTCCGGCAACTTGCAGAGCAAACCGTTGGGTGCCTATGGAAAACATAAATACTTTTTTTCTTTCAGCCGCACTTTTGTCGGTTGGATGCAACAATTCAACTTAAAAAAGAAGGTTTTGTCCGCTGGGTGTCGCACACATTTTAACGCGGCATAAGACGTATTCAGATGGTCTTTTGCTTGCCATTATACGATAAATTGGTGTCGGAAAGAGAACGTCTACAAGGTCTGAAAACAGTTTCTTCCTTGACACAGTTCCAAGGTAATCCCTAACAAATCGGGCTGCTAAAAAGTGAAAAGCATCAACAACTTCTTTCTAAACCATGGGTCTGGTCGGTCTGGTCTCCAGCCCATGAAACCAAAAACATGGAAAGCTAGAATGTCAGTGTACTTTAAATCAACTTCCGAATGGGTGAAATCTCTTGACACCTCAAAAATAAAAACTGCGCTGCCACCTGGCGGGTGAAAAAGTGCGGGAGGCCGACGCCGCCTGCGGTGATGCGAAAGAGTAGGTTGTCCCGTCGCATCCGTTCCCAGTTCGAGTATCGCACAAATACAGCGAATATCCTGTGGAACGTTCGGATGTTTCGCCTTTCACAGTGCATAACCTGCAAAGGGCTTTTCAAGCAGGACACTTCAAGAACGCACGAAGCGACACTTCTCCGACATATGAAGTCGCAGCGATCCGGTTCCGTGCGTCTTTTTCTTTGCGGCGGGAAAGTTTCCTTCCGCCAAGGTACAGTGGCCCAAGTTTTAATAATATCAAGCGAGCCTCGACCGCCGGGCCGGCCAGCGCCGTGCCATGGGGATTGCGGCGATACAGTAGAGATTACGCGCGTGCGCACAAAGCTCTTTCCGGTGCGAGCGTCGTCTGCTAGGTTATTCCGCTGATCGCACAGAGCCCCTGCTCCGTAGCAAAGGAGCGCAGGGCGCTGATTGACATTAATGTTTATCCAACGCCAAACTCTCTTTCACTCTCTCTCTCTCTCTCTCTCTCTCTTTACTTCTCTTATTTGTTGGTAGAGCAAACGTCTGACGAGCGCGCGCAGGCGTGATACAAGTCTTGCGCGGCATAAACAGTGGCCGGCGCAATGACGCGTGGTTTATGCTACGCCTGAGCAGCATCATGCAAGCAAGCGCTGTTCAGATCTTTGCTTAAAGGCGGTTAGCTGTGCCAGGAGATGAGGAGCAGGGGTTGTGTGCGGTCGACGGAATAGCCTAGCAGACGACGCTCGCACGGGAAAGAGCTTTGTGCTTACAACTGGTAGCAGCGCGCAAAAACACAAGGACAAAGGGAGGAATGCGTAAGACGAGCGCTGAACTTTAACTGAACGTTTAATGAAAAGAACACACCCAAGTAAACAACCGCGCCGTTATCGCATCAACGCTCAAGATAAGCTATTCTTTTAATGAAAATACACCGATGTCTGGCTAACACAATTATCTCCCCTCTTTCCCATCAAGTTCGCTTCCAGCAGTTCTGGTGCAGTTATGTCACCCCCTTTTCGAACAATAGTAATATTTTCAAGATTAAGCTGACACGTCCAAGTGGGACAATGTAGAGGCAGATGTCCGTCCGTTGTTGAGCGCAGCGACAGGGCATAATCGCGCTCACGGTCGTTGACGTATGCCCAGCCGCAGCTCAAAGGGATTCGGTACAACGCTCCTACTGCACAATCAGCATACTTATTTCTGTGTTTTACAGAACACTTGTTAGCTTTGATTTCTCTGTCAGCCACGCTGGGGCAAAGTTGCGACAAATTATTAGGCAGCGAAAAGACGACCGGCACGTTGTACCGCCCCGCTATTGTGATGAGCGATTTCGTGACAAGCCGAAGAGGACGAGGAAGAAGAAGACGGGGTGGGGGATGCGAGGAGCGCGAGAGAGGATTCGGGCGGTTGACAAAGGACGGAGCAGGCGCAACCAGGCCGGACCTCCGTCGGCGTGACCAGACGTCAAGAGGCCGGACCCACAACCTGCTTCCCACGCAGTCCGGGCGCCAACCTTCCGGAGGTAGACAAGACTGCATGCGTGGCGCAGTTGAACACCCGCTGCCACTCTGTGCCACAGACGTACTGGGCCTGATACAAGCCTTCGGCCAACGCCGAACTACCTCGTCGCTACGTCCCTCGGCCCTGACTTTAGTGGAAACCTGGTCATAGGCTGCCACCGACGTACGGGCCTGATTCAAGCCTTCGGCCAACGCCGAACTACCTCGTCGCTACGTCCCTCGGCCCTGACTTTAGTGGAAACCTGGTCATAGGCTGCCACCGACGTACGGGCCTGATTCAAGCCTTCGGCCAACGCCGAACTACCTCGTCGCTACGTACCTCGGCCCTGACTTTAGTGGAAACCTGCTCATAGGCTGCCACCGACGTACGGGGCCTGATTTAAGCCTTCGGCCAACGCCGAACTACCTCGTCGCTACGTCCCTCGGCCCTGACTTTAGTGGAAACCTGGTCATAGGCTGCCAAAGACGTACAATGCCGGATTCAGCCTTCGGCCATCGATCAACTGCCTCGTCAATACGTCCCTCGGCCCAGACTTCGGTAGATCCCTGATCATCTGCTGCCACGGGTGCTACGCCGCAAGGACTGAAAAGTCGTGAGCGAGGGACTTTATAGGGGACACTCGAACCTTAATATTTGTTGAAGTGGTGTAAATAGTTTCGTAATTATTCTCTTTACATATTTCTACAGTGCAATGTGAATTCTCCCATAACGCATCCTCGTGTCTTCTGTCATTTCTTTCCAACATCACGAACCTCACGACAACTATCTTTTTCATATTGCGAGACATTTTATGCATATAAAAGATCACTTGTGGTCTTTTGTTTGCTCTTTCTTTGGGTTGATGGGGTCCCATTTTTAACTTCATTAGTAATTTCTCCGCCACCCCCAGCAAAACAGACGCTGGGAAGCCCGCGACCCCAAACCGTTCTACCTGCCTACCAAAGCTCTCCTGTAGCACGTGGTGGCGTGGCACGACTTCTCTAGAGCAGCCTGCATGCACGATGCCGCTTTTCCCCTTTTAACGAGCTTCGAGTGGGCGGGTAGCTCTCGCCACCCAATTGACCATTTAGCACCCTATAAAATTTCTGTAAGGGGACGAACTTTGCCCTCCAAAGGATTAATGATGGTCTCTCAGTTTCATTCGTTCAAATAAAAAAAGAGTAATTCCTTCCTTCTTTTTGGGGATTAACAATACCACTTTTAGGGATTAAAATTAACTAACTGGGGAGCAACCTCACTCCCTAGTGGGACTATGTTACCACCTTATTATTAAAGTAAAATGTATAGTAGCAGGGGAGCAACTTTTTCTCCTTTTGAGAATAATGTTGCCACTCTATAGGAACGAAAGTTGTAGTAGCAAGGGAGTAACATTCTTCCCTTATAGAATCAATGTCGCCATTTAAGAGAAATAAAATTCGTAGTAGCACAGGTGTACCTTTGCTCGCCTTGGGGATCGACCTTGGGACCTTGAGGAATGAAATGCACAGTAAAGAGGTAGTATAACTTTCCTCCCCCTCTCTTCCACTTTTGACTTCGAGGAAAAAAAAATTAAACTGCCTTTGCATGTTTGTTTTTAAAAAGGTGCAGAAACGTTTTGGAAGGGTTGCCTTTCCAGAGAAAAAGTCGCGCTGTGTATCTTTTTGAGACGCTTGTTTGCAGTGCCACAAATAAACATCACGATGCTCGCGCCAACTAAATGAAGACTAAATTATTAAGGTAAGCTAGCCATTCACTAATGAAGACTATATCTTCTGGGCACGGAAACATGCTTAATTAAAAAAAACAACAAAAAAACAACAACAGGAAACTTCAGTCTAGATGCGGCGGCTAACATTGGCGTTTCACCAGAAGGGTAGCAACAAAAATGTGTTGAAAAAATACCACTTGATTTGTGTAAATATTTTTATTCGGTCATCAAAACTACAGGTGCGAAAATAAATAGAAATAAAAACAATACGAATTTAGCAATGCACACGAAGTCCCACGGCTGCACCATAAACCCTTGGCATAAAAAATTACAAAGATAAAATGACAAGCTTTATAAATTTAATAAGAATGCTTGACCAGATTAAAGCGACTAGAATACACAATTTAAATGCCACTAGACATTTCCTTTGTGCATCCGACTTTCAAAAAAAATCTCCGGTAATATTTTAACCCCAATATGAAAATTAAAAAAAATAAGGCAGTATCACAGTACGCATGCGAACATTAACATTATCAAGCATGTTTAAAATAAAAAAAGTAAAAACTCTTGGAAAGAGGCAAGCAACTAGAATAACCCGTTTCAATGTCACTACACTTTTTATTCCATTAAAAAATGCTGCAATGCCTCTGCAAACCATGTTTGTTAAAATTGAAAATGACTACAGCATCACAGAAGCGCTTATGGAAATTACACTGCTGGACCATACACTCTTGGGGACGAGAAGTCTTTTTGTGACAAAATTGAAATAAATTGAACGATAAGAATCCTTGGTCAAGGGTCAAGCCACACAGCTATTTTTCAAAGTCGCTACATTTTCAGCGTGCATCTGATTAAAAAAAGAGGTTTAAAACCAGTGAAAATAAAAAAAATGACATTATCATAGGACCTCGAAATCCTCAGCATGTAGTAAAACAGTTTTATACTCTGTACATCGTTAAGCTTACGGGGTGGCAGAAGCTATATGCTCTTATATCCAGCCAACCGTCGGTCATAAAACTGGTGACCATGCTTTCTGCACATATTCATGTGCATGAGAGCAGGGTCACGTAATGAAATACTTGTTTAGAAAGCCCATAGTTTCTACCAACCCGTAAGCTGAGCCCCTGGAAGGAAATGAATAGCAAGAGACGAACAACAGCTTCCTGTACTGTAAACTTCTGCTGAAAAAAAATAGAAGTGTACTACAACAAAGGTTGAACTGCGAGCCACATGCGCCTTTGTTTTTTGGCATCTTCTGCATCATGTAGCCATATGATGATCTCGCAGAGCAGGGCCCGTCTTGGATTTCCTCAGCCACCGTTAAAACAGTTGGCAGGTTCTTCTAAGCAACCTCGACAAATCGCTCATGCTTTGACGTCAGTAATACCAAAAAACTCTGCGAAGATCTGTAATAAAAAATACCTTCAGTGTACTTCGAAATATTTGTAAACTGTCTTTCAAATACAAAAAACACGAAAAAAAACACGAATTAATAGTAACAAAATTATAAGTTATGTCCTAGGTATAAAAAAGGAAACCCATCATAGTGCCAGGTTCACCATGACAGGACTAATGGCGCGTTCACGCCAGGAGTGGAGCCCCAACCGCAAAGCACATCCGCGCGTTGAAGCACATTTTCCCAACCGTGTCGTCGTTAGCCAATGAAAGCTCCAGCAGGGAGATCATATTCTCTAGCGGTGTAAATGCGCCAGTATTGGGGCGGTGGCGGTCTTATCGGGGTACTTACTGCTCATAAAAGCATGAGCCACATTGTAATAGGCAGGTGGAGTTTTAAGGGTAGTAACCAACATATTGCCTGGTCGGTAAGCTTTAGGGCTGAATACTCTTCTACGATGTTGAAGATTCTGGGGCGCGTGCTGATGTACTTTTTTTCAAGAAAGCACTTTCCAGGGAATCTTTCACCATCTCCATTTTTGTAGCCGTTTTTTTAATTTTTCTGCTCATTGCATTCATATGGTCGGCTATGCAATGTCAATCTTTACTCGTGGGCAAGGATGCTTGCAGCTGCCGGAGATTAAAAGGCACAAACTAAAACAACCTTGTACATAAAGAAACACCCCGAGAATGCGTAAAAGAAAGGACGGACAGACACAGAAGTCTCAACTAGCACCAGCTCGTTTGCGATCTAACGTATTGTTTATAAACCAATTCTGTTCAATATATCTGCCCTCCACCTCTAGTAAAAAAAAATGCTTCTACATCAGAAGCCTTTTGTTGATAACATTTACGAGACAGAGGAGCTGAGAAGCGTGAAATCAATAGTTTAAAGAGCTGAATAATCAGATACCATTCACTATACGTTTAACACCTCCTAGGCAGCAAGGCCTTAGAGGTGCTGGATTCTTGCATCTCTCATAGGTCAGCGCAATGCAGACTGTAAAAATTGCTGCATTAGCGTTCAGCTGGAACAAGTATTCTCACCAACCGAATACGAGTTCTTGGCGAATGCTAACATAGACACTTCTGTCTGTCCACTTTGTACCCCGCACAGGAATATGATAGTGGGCACAAAAAATCAAGCACCAAGGCATTAGTATTTAGAAAACATTTGCCCTACTCAAACTGAATGTGTCCTTTAAGTGAAGCTATAGACACATTTGTGTCGTGATGACAAATGTTCGTTGCATATGCAAATTTATTTTTACGTTACTCGTTTTTATTTTTGTCTGTGGCTTCTTATGGTCGAAAACGACGATAGTATGTGGGTAAACCGTTTGCTTTTTGTCAGATAGTGTCATACAGCATAGTATCTGTCACAACTAGAATTTGTTAATCCAAAATTGAACGACAATCAAGACGAGAAAACTGTACCTTAAGATAAAAATAATGACAAGTCCTTGCTACCCGAAAGGATGTTAAAGACAGAAACGCTGAGCTCGAGGTACCCCTTTTTTTACACAAACATGAACATCAGAGCAGGATATATACACTGCAGTAAAATGTATATATTTAAACTGCGCTTATTATGCAGAAGTATATTTTAGGGAGCCGTGTCCTGACAAGCTGTGTTCTTTATTCGTACTGTTTTTTTTTTCTCTATCATCTCTACAGATACTGTAGATATGTGTGCCTGACTTGTATTGAATACACCTTTTCCTCGAGCAAATATTTTTTTAGTCATTCACGAGGCTGCACTTTTAATTATCTGAGGAATGCAATAGTTCTCCTGCATACAGCTTTTTGGCCAATTTTTTTTTTTTTTTCACCGCAACTATTTGATATTCGATTCGAAAATATTACGGCAAAATGACAATTCGTTTTGAAATCTAAATCGACTATTGCACAACACTAGTAAATATATGAGGCGTCCGCGGGAAAAATCAAGCCCTGTTTTTCGCACCACAGAAATAAACTAGACATCATGGAGAGCTCAAACTCAGTCAGAGCGTAGCCCCAGCTGTTCGATCCGAATGCCACAATTTTAGCACCAATGGTTACCTTATTCAAACATTATACGGAATTTTTTGAAGCTTTTTACGAAAAATGGACTTATTTTCGCACGTTTTTCTTTTCTGGTTTGTAGTCGAAAACTCGGTCGGCCGCCGTGTTTCTATTGAAATTTTCAAAAAAGCGCTTATAACTTTGTTGAAGATAATGGTTGGTGCTGAAACTTTGGCATCTTGCTGGAATGGCTGGGGCTACGTTCTGACGGAGTTTGAGCTCTCCGCGATCTCTAGTTGATTTTTGCGGTGCGAAAAAGAGGGTTCGCTTTTCCCGCGAACGCCCGATATATTTACTAGTGTTGTGCAATAGTAGATTTTGAGTTCACAAGGAAAAGCGATTTTGTGAAATAGTCCCATCTAACTCGTCGCTTAGCAATCAAGAACTTAGCCATGTGTGGGAGGCTTTGAAGGGACGTAACTGCCCCGACCGATTTAACAACCGCGTTTAAAATAAAGAAAAAAAATGTCCCGTCAGAGCACGGATCGAGCCGAACGAACACGTGACGTCCTATGCATCCCCTACGTTAATGGGGTTTCGGAGGCTTTGGGACGCGCGCTTATTCTGTTAACTGTACGAACTGTATACAAACCCTACAGAATAATTGCCAGCGTTATCTCAAAGCCAAAAGACCCCGTCCCTTCATAGACAAAAAGGGGCGTGATCTACCAGGTACAGTGCAAGGAATCTGACGCGTCCTCCATGGGAGAGACTGGACGAAAAAGAAAAAAAAAACAAGACTAAAAGAACACGCACGGGACGTCGCCAAGGCCACCAACGCCACCTGCTTCAAATCCGAACTCGACAACCACGCATGGACGTCAGGCCACCAATTTGACTTTGACAAAGCATCGACCTTGCCAAGGGAGAAAAGGTGGAGACCGAGAAAGCTGCTGGAATCTTGGTTCATCCAGAACGACTAACGCGGAAGTAACTCATCTCTGGTCAACAAGAACCTTTGCTCCCTTCCGGATGTGTACACAAGCTTCATGTCTAAATAGCCGAACTTTCCGTGCGACTCTCATTTGCACTCTGCGTTACAGAAAATGCCTCCCGTATTGGCGGCGAAACGTTTAATTAAATCGGTATTTTTGTTCTGTCAAGCCGTTTTTGTTATTTCAGTTATCTTGTCTCCGCCCGGCTTCTGGAGTAGTTTTGCATACTTCCTTCGTCTCCCTTTACTTTTTTAACCAAATATCGCACAACCCCATTTAATACCTGCCACGGGAGCCCGGATGACCGGAGTCTCGAAATCTGTGTTTTGAAGGTGTCCTTAATGTTATGTAAACATGACGTTCTTAGGGCTGATCCCAGACATGAAAATGCTAGTAAAATGTCAGGCCCCAGAGTTGAACTCTGGGGTCTTTCTTGCACCCTCTGTTGGACATTCAGAAGAATCTGCAAAGTTCTAAGGTCGGAGTACTGGCACCAAACTTGGTTTTCTAAGGACTGTTTACGGGCTGCATGTGGTGTCACAGGGAAAAACTTTCAGAACCAGCGTAGACTTTTTTTTCAATATGACCAAGTCTCTGATTAACGTATTAAAATGAGCTGTTGGGCTAGTTGGTTTTGCATAATTACAATGTACCTCAAAGACAATACAGGAAGGAGACAGAGAAAGGAAAGAACGCAACTCATAGCTGGGTATTTACTGTTTGCATCGTGAAAGAGGTAAACGAAGTGACAAGTGCGATGACCATCTACACTAACGGTCATGAAAGAGGCGAACGAAGTGACAAATGCGATGAAACTCAGAAAAAAGGAAGAAGACACTTCGATCTACACTGATGACCGACTTAAATTACCCCTCCAAAAGAGAAGAAAAAAGAAGAAAAAATTGACAGAAAAATATTTTCAGTTACCCGCTAGATTTAAGAAAAATTGTCTAGATATTGCTGCTCTTTGTGAGACAGTGCGACAGAGGGCGCACTTATGCACTTGGTCCCGTGAGTCATGATAGTTTTAGCCTCATATATCTCTCTTGCCCTCTTGCTGGGATTGCGCTTGAGGACTTTAGTTTGGCTGAACACAGGGGTGCAGGCACAGTCTCTGACATGGATGGCGAGATGCCCTGATGGAGATGATTGAAGAGTCAAGGCATGCTCTCGTAATCGCGCGTTGACACAGCGGCCTGTTTGTCCGACGTACACGCTTCCACAGGAGCACGGAATTTCATAGACCACATTGACGTCGCAATTCACGTACTTATGTTTATGATGAACTGTGCATAGAGTATGAGTTTGTTGAGGTCTGTTAATTTTCGGACAGAGCCTCTTAAGTTTATCCGGGGCTGAAAGTACCACTTGTAAGTCATATCTTTTAGCTATCCGTTTCAAGTTATGCGATATTTTGTGGATGTAAGGAACCACTGTTGGCCGTGTTCTTCCCTCAGCACTTCTTGTTCTTCTTTCATTGGGAGTTGCCAAACTCTCTGCAACCTCAAACAACAAGGAATTGGGATATCCTGACTCTTTTAGTCTTAGAACCTGTGAACCAAAGTTCCTCGTCGCTGCATGTTAGCAGGACTTTTGTAAGGCTGCTTTTAGACAGCTCTGCACAATTCCTCGTTTTATGATTTTTGAATGGGCCGAATCAAACTGAAGAAGTCGTTTCTTAGATCGTGGTGAGTAAGTCCAACACGTATGGTTCTCTCAAAAAAGAAGTTGGAGGTCCAGGAATTGAAGCTTACTGTCGGTTGGTAGTTCATATGTAAATTTCAATCCCTTGGCACGTTTACAGAAATTAGACTGGATGGTGTTGACTGTCACTGACTGAAGTTGGGCAGATCTTTCATGCAGGAGTACGAGGTAATCATCCACATATCTAAAGACACGTGCCACCAGGTTGTTGGGAAAGTTCTGGGATATGTCACGGTCACATTGGGAAAGAAAAATGTCACACAGTACTGGGGCAACACAGGATCCTATGCAAATGCCTTGCTTTTGTATATAGGAATGGTTGTTGAACACGACAACGGTGGATTTAAGGAAAAATTTCAGGAGTTCCAGGAAGGACTCTACTGGTAACCCACATTGGTTTTGAAAGGCCACTCTGCCATTAACCTCGATGAAAGCGCCTACCACCGTAAACATGCCCTTATGTGGTACAGAGTAGAACAGGTTCTCCACCTCTAGTGAAAGTCCGAACTTTACTTTCATCGCATCTTGTGTTAGATATTGAATTATTGCCTCTGAATTGGTAATTAAGAAAGGGTCATTCAATTTAAGGGTGCTCAGGCTGCGTAACAAAAAACGAGACATAGATCCCTGCCACGAACCCTTTTCAGTAACTATTACGCGAAAAGGGCAACCCTCCTTGTGTGTTTTAGCAGTGAAAAACATTTGCAATTGGTCATTTTAGGCAGCTGTGATCTGCTTCCTCAACTGTTCTAAGTCCATCCCATGTCATAACTGGAGTGCCTTTGCCTTCACTGTTTTGGCCTTATATCCCTTGAAGCAGTTGAAATTCTTATCAATACCCTTTTGTGCTTTGTCAAGGTACACATCTCTGGATGACGCAACAAATCCTCCTTCCTTGTCGGAAATGAGTAGATATAAATCATTTTGACGAAAAAAATTAACAGCGTGGGAAACATTAAGGCTCCTAATGCTTGGTGATCCTGTTTTCAGTAGTCCGTCCATACGGTCCTCAATGCACCTAGACCTGTCATCTTCTTGGGCCTTGGCAGCAATGTCTTGGATGTTTGCCACCATGTTTTCACCTCGCTGTTTTGGTTCTGTGCAAAATGTCGGACCGCACTCGAGGACTGAACGTATGTCTTCCGGGAGAGCTGCATCCCTTAGTAGAGACACAGACTCGCCTTTCCACGGTGTCCTAGGTGCACGGAGAGTTTTCAGATGAGAAACGTAGGAACCCCCAAAGGAACTCCGTCACCTGGCTTGCTGCGGCCAAGAATTACCTTTACCCTGGGCTATGATCAAGTTGGGGGTTGTCATAGCCGGCAAGGACACTGAGGCAGGACCGATAGAACCGGACCTGTCGCCACAGTTCAGAGAGACGAATCCTGCAGATCCTCTTTGCATGTCGCATCGATGGACTTGCGTAGCCGAACGAAGCACAGACTTCTTGTGGCACGACGCTGTGTTTGATGGCGAACGAGTAGAACCCTGCCTTTCATGTTGAATAGGCGATCAAATTAATATAAAAAACACCGGATAGAAGGGCGGAACACACGGAAAAGGGCTAATGTACTAGAAAGAAACTGTATTAAAATGAGCTGTTGGGCTAGTTGGTTTTGCATAATTGCAATGTAGCGCAAAGACAACACAGGAAGGAGACAGAGATAGGAAAGAACGCTACTCACAACTAGGTATTTAGTGTTTGTATCGTGAAAGAGGTTCCAACAAGGAATTTACGACAAGGAAGGAGGATTTTTCGCGTCATCCAAAGATGCGTTCATTGACAAAGCACAAAAGACTATTGATAAGAATTTCAACTGCTTGAAGGGATATAAGGCCAAAACGGTGAAGGCAAAGGCACTCCAGTTATGCCATAGGATGGACTTAGAACAGTTGAGGAAGCAGATCACAGCTGCCAAAAATGACCAATTGCAAATGTTTTTCACTGCTAAAACACACAAGGAGGGTTGCCCTTTGCGCGTAATAGTTACTGAAAAGGGTTCGTGGCAGGGATTTATATCTCGTGTTTTGTTACGCAGCCTAATCACCTTTAAATTGAATACGTACTACTGAAAACAGGATCACCAAGCACTAGGAGCTTTAATGTTTCCCACATTGTTAATTTTTTTCGTCAAAATGATTTATATCTACTCATTTCCGACATGGAAGGAGGATTTGTCACGTCATCCAAAGATGAGTACCTTGACAAAGCACAAAAGGCTATTGATAAGAATTTCAACTGCTTGAAGGTATATAAGGCCAAAGCGGTGAAGACAAAGCACTCCAGTTATGCCATAGGATGGACTTAGAACAGTTGAGGAAGCAGATCACAGCTGCCAAAAATGACCAATTGCAAATGTTTTTCACTGCTAAAACACACAAGGAGGATTGCCCCTTTCGCGTAATAGTTACTGAAAAGGGTTCGTGGCAGGGATCTATGTCTCGTTTTTTGTTACGCAGCCTGAGCATCCTTAAATTGAATGACCCTTTCTTAATTACCAATTCAGAAACAGTAATTCAATATCCAACACAAGATGCGATGAAAGTAAAGTTCGGACTTTCACTAGACGTGGAGAACCTATTCTACTCTGTACCACATAAGGCTATGTTTGATGCGGTAGGCGCTTGCATCGAGGTTAATGGCAGCGTGGTCTTTCAAAACCAATGTGGGTTACCAGTAGAGTCCTTCCTGGAACTCCTGAAGTTTTACCTTACATCCACCGTTGTCGTGTTCAACAACTATTCCTATATACAAAAGTAAGGCATTTGCATAGGATCCTGTGTTGCCCCAGTACTGTGTGACATTTTACTTTCCCAATGTGACCGTGACATATCCCAGAGCCTTCCCAACAACCTGGTGGCACATGTCTTTAGATATGTGGATGATTACCTCGTACTCCTGCATAAAAGATCTGCCCAACTTCAGTCAGTGACAGTCAACACCATCCAGTCTAATTTCTGTAAACATGCCAAGGGATTGAAATTTACATATGAACTACCAACCGACAGTAAGCTTCAATTCCTGGACCTCCAACTTCTTTTTTGAGAGAACCATACGTGTTGGACTTACTCACCACGGTCTAAGAAACGACTTCTTCAGTTTGATTCGGCCCATTTAAAAATCATAAAACGAGGAATTGTGCAGAGCTGTCTAAAAGCCGCCCTACAAAAAGTCCAGCAAACATGCAGCCAAGAAGGGCTTTGATTCAAAGGGTCTAAGACTACAAGAGTCAGAATATCCCAATTCCTTGTTGTTTGAGGTTGCTGAGAGTTTGGCAGCTCCCAATGAAAGAAGAACAAAAAGTCCTGAGAGAAGAACACGGCCAGCAGTGGCTCCTTACATCCACAGAATATCGCATAACTTGAAACGGATAGCTTCAAGATATGACATACAAGTGGCACTTTCAGCCCCGGATAAACTTAAGAGGCTTTGTCCGAAAATCAACAGACCTCAACAAACTCATACTCTATGCACAGTCCATCCTAAACATAAGTACGTGAATTGCGACGTCAATGTGGTCTATGAAATTCCGTGCTCCTGTGGAAGTGTGTACGTCGGACAAACAAGCCGCTGTGTCAACGTGCGATTACGAGAGCATGCCTTGACTCTTCAGTCATCTCCATCAGGGCATCTCGAAATCCATGCCAGAGACGGTGCCTGCACCCCTGTGTTCAGTCAAACTAGAGTCCTCAGGCGCAATTTAGCAAGAGGGCAAGAGAGACATATGTGGCTAAAACTATCATGACTCACGGGACCAAGTGTATATGTGCGCCCTCTGTCGCACTGTTTAACAAAGAGCAGCAATATCGAGACAATATTTCTTAAATCTAGCGGGTAACTGAAAATATTTTTCAATCAATTTTTTTCTTCGTTTTTCTTCTTTTTAGAGGGGTAATTTAAGTCGATCATCAGTGTAGATCGAAGTGTCTTCTTCCTTTTTTCTGAGTTTCATCGCATTTGTCACTTCGTTCGCCACTTTCACGATACATACAGTAAATACCTAGTTGTGGGTAGCGTTCTTTCCTTTCACTGTCTCCTTCCTGTGTTGTCTTTGCGCTACATTGTAATTATTCTGATTAACGTCACTGAGTTTTTGTGTCAACAACTCCGACCACATCTTCCAAAAAAAAGAAAGCAAAGGTTAATCCCACTGCCGGTCGATATAAGACACGTGGAGAGGTGGAGATTCCACCTGAATTTGGCAAAACACTAGGTCTTGAACCGAAGTTTAGCACCGACCTTCACTACGTCCCCCAGAGCTGCTGACTTTGACTCGAAGGGTGGCGGACAGAACCAATTAAGATGTTAGACCCCGTTGTATGTCGGAAAGTGTGGATTGTCTTCTAGGAATCCGCCGCCCGCCGGTCCATGATCAGATCCGGTTGTCAACTATCTAACTGATAACTGAATACGTGTTTTGGAGGCCGGTAGAGAGGGAACCATTGTCCTTATTCGGAAAGGTATGTACAATGAAAAAGCGTGTGCTGCTGTTAAAAAGGACATCCGCCTTGAACAGGCTGTTCCAACGAAGGTACGCTGTGCAGCGGTGAGATTATGTAAAAGCCTGTCGTTGAACCAGCTTGCTGGGAAGGTTCAAAAAGCGGAAGGCTTACATCTTGAAGTTTTCTTCAGCGCAAAGTCGCACAAGGACACTTGCCCTTTCCATACCATTGTCAACGAGCGAGGCATTTGGCAGCGACAAGTATCACCGTATCTACGTAAACACCTGTGGGACATGCGACTCAAGGACCCTTTCTTGGTTCGGAATTCAGAGGAAGTCATAGGAGCTTTGAAGCAGATCAGTATGGCAGCCATCGTTTCTTTAGTATTGATGTTCAGGGTCTTTTTAATTCACTCTCCAATGACATTTTACTTCACTCTGTAAAATTATGTATTGAGGACAACAATGAACTCTTCTTTTAAAACTCGAGTGGTGTTTCTACTGAGTGCTGTCTAGAACTACTTCAATTTTATCTGAATTCTACGTTCATAGGATGGCAAGACAAAGTTTTCCTACAAAGCTCTGGAGTATGCATAAGGCTATCTGTAGCGCGGGTCCTCAGTGGTATTTTAATGCGAAAGCATTAACTGTCTGATGGAGCGAGCTGACGTCATCAGTTTGAAGTGTGAAAACAGCTCCTAGTTTCCGCGATCCCAATAGGACGATTGACCTTCGGTTCCATTGGCTGGCGCGGGTCGACGGGGCTCCCATTGGCCGCTCCACCATGGCCTCCGAGATCCCGAAGCGCGCGCGCTAGTACGCAGCAGACGACAACGGGAGCGGTCGAGCAGACGACAAAGGGAGCGGACGAGCGGCTTGTATGCTTTCGCATTCACAACTCAAAAGAAATGCTTAGGTGTACCTCGAGCTTTTTCTTGCCAGAGTTGATTGTGCCATTGAACATACCCTTGTAACTCATGTGAAAGAAGTGTTCCGATATGTTGATGACTTTTTACTTCTTGACCATCATCTGGGAAAGGATCTAGTCACCAGTGCTATGGACATTTTGTACGTCCATAACACTGGGGTATAAACTAACACTCAGCTGATTGAAGTCACGCGTAATTTTCCCGAAGTACTGAACCGCAAATACAGAGTTCATGTTGTATTTTAAGATTAAAAAAAAGTATTTGATAAAGTTAACCACAGAAAAATATTACTCAAATTAAAATATATTGTGAAAAACCCAGATCTGAGATGGATAGAGATGTTTTTGTACAGAAGAATACAATTTGTAGAAATTAAAGTTAAACATTCCGATTTGATCGATGCGAAATCAGGTCCACCTCAAGGGACAGTGCTCGGTCCTTTGTTTTTTTTAATGTTTATTAATGATATACTCTTCAAATTAACTGTTAATGCTAGGCTCTTTGCCGACGACTGTATTTTGCATACAGAGGTTAAGAAGCCCACCGATCAAATTAACCTTAACATGTGTTTAGCACGCGTTGGTTGGAGGTGCAATACATGGCAAATGTCACTAGACATATTTAAAGCCGTCTGTATGATTATTACTCACAAAACAAAGCCCATTCAATTTGCGTACTCTATTGAAGGGTGTCCACTAGCAAGGGTAACCAGTTACAAATATCTGGGCGTAATTATTTCTCACGATCCCCGTTGGAGTGCTCATATTTACCGCATTCTAAAAAAAACGAATTATGAACTGTGGTATTTAAGACGGTTTTTATAACTAAGTTCGTTTTACACAAAACTTTTTGCTTTATAAAACACTCATTTGTCCGATGATACAACACGTCATGCAAAATATGGGATACTAATATTGTTAAAAATGTGCTAAAGCTAGAGAAGGTGCAGTGACTTGCTTTACGTTTTATTTTTTCAAAATATCGTCGACTGGATTCACCTGCGGCACTGTATTCAAAAGCCAACATTCCACTACTTAAGATGACGCGTAAAAAAAAAAAAAAGATTGACATTTTTATAAATGATTAGGAATGACTTATTGCACATACACAAAACAGCTTACCTAGTTTCTGACCAGTCGAGAATAACTTGGAACAAACATATTCGCACGCTTCAGCAGCCCCCGTTCTTCAAGGACTGTTTCAGATACTCATTCTTTCCACAAACTATAAGTGACTGAAATCTTCTTTCGGAGCACTTGAATCTTTTTTTTTTTATTTGCATCTTGCAAAATGTGAAATAAAATGTTTTTTTTGTGTGTATTGTTTTCCGTCAACGCCCCTGACGGATCTCATTTTTATTTTTTATTGTCAAAGCATTTTGTTTGTGTGATTATTTAGTGATATCTTTTATAGTACCTTTTCAAGTGTGGGCTGCTCTTGTTGTTTTTGTTTTCTTTGTACACTTGTATACCCACTCTAATAGTCTCAACAAAAGCTGATAGTATTTTCAAATGAATAAATGGATTAGTGTATCTTTGGTCTTAGATTCACCTATGAAGAGCCCAAGGAAGGCGTCTTACAATTTCTGAACCTATCGCTCTCACTTCACACTAACTATTTATGCTGGTCCTTCTCCCCACGTACAAAAAAGGTATCTTACATTACTGGTCAGTGCACTCAAAATGATTAAGTATAGCTTTTTCATATCTAGGATCAGTCCAAGAAAGTCATGTTTACATAACATTAATGCCAGCTTCAAGGCACAGATTGAGAGACTTCGTTCGTCCGAGTTCCCGTGGCAGGTGTTAAATGAGGTTGGGCAATCCTTGGTTAAAAAAGTAAAAGGGGAAGAAGGTAGCATGCGCAATATTGAGAAATAATAGGGGGTAGTGGTTTTATAGTTCCACAAGTTGTCCCACAACTCAAAACAATTCGCCCAAAGATATCAAGTTCCAGTTGTTTTTTCTCCACCTCCAAAGATGGCCCAGATTTGTTCCAAGGTGCGTTTGCATTTGAACAAATTATCACAAATTAAATGTAAAAGAAACATGGTATACAGTTTGTGCCTTGTACCTCACACGTGGTATACACCATTCCCTTAACTTGTGGTAGAACGTATGTGGGACAGCGAGCACTGCATGAGCCGTCCTTCTGTTACTCTATCTGAAATGAAGTTTTGCTTTTAAACGATTCGACGTGCTAAAGCCCTTGCCCCGCGCTCTAGAGTTCTCGTGGCATGAGCACGCGCGTGTTAGTTATATGTATTATTCTTTCACCTTTTCTTCTGGATGAAATATTGAGTTGTGAGTTCAGCGTTATCCTGTCTCCTGTATTCTTCCACAGTTTCCTCACGTTGTTCGCTGAGTTTAACCATGTGTAATGGTTATCAACTAGCACAGCTCACCACCCTTTTACAAGTGAAAGTTGTTTTCTTGTATAAATGAATGGTCACATTTTTTATTTTGTCAACTAGTTTGTCTATTCAGGGTTTAATAACTCGACCACACTTTAATCTGTAGTAGCAAAATATACTTTACACCTTGTGTCTCCGTATGCTTGAGACATTACGTGATTATTGTGCAGCTGGAGAGTAAGTTCTAGAGGTCTGCGATAAGCTACAATATTTTGTGCACCCTATAATTGGAGTGAAACAAAATCTTTTATAACCGTAACCCGAGGGTTCATGTTACAGGTGAGATATATTTTGATATTCCATTTAAATATCAAAGGCAACACCATCTACTAACAAACCAGCAACCACGGGGAAGAATTAATTAGAACATAAAACCTTTGTATAGAACAATGAGCCACTATTCTTACTTGGTGTTTTGAATGAGGGAGATTCTCGCCCATTCAGCAACGCCGCATATAAGGCCCATATAAGCGTACCACTTGGAAATGCTGATCGGACATCTCCCACTTAGTGCCATGAGAAGAAACGACTGATATGCCAGTGCCGTGCGCAAATCATAAAACTAAACAGACCCCTTTTGCTTGCATTATTGTTAAGTGCCTGTTGATGGCGCTACACCCTTAAAGGAAGCATATTCCCAGGAATATGCTTCCTTTAAGAAAAAGAAGAACAAGAGGAAGAAGCAGAAGAAGAATTTTATTGATTAGATCGCCAAATTTGTTGTTCCTTGGAAAATATCCGAAGACCCCTTTGAAAAAATGAAAGACGTTTACAACACCCTGTAACGCCAAGTTAGAGCGTAAGTCTTGAAAAGGAGGGAAGGGTACTGAGGGGAGGGTATACCCCTTCTCCCTCCACCTCACCTCCTCATTCTCCCTGATGCTCCTGCTCCCCTCACCCTCCTCTTCCTCCTCCTCATCCTTCTCCTTCCCTCCTCCGCCTCCTCCTTCACCTCCTCCTCCCCTCATTCCTCGAGCTTCTTCCCTCCTCTCCTCCTCGTCCTCCCTCCTCCCAGCATGGTTTACGTGAAACTCTTTCGCGCGAAACTCAGCTATTTTATTTTGTGACGGACTTACACGACAGATTTAACGCCTGGACTACCACCGTTGCGATTTTCATCAATTTTGCTGAGGCCTTTGACGCTGTCCCTCATCAACGATTGCTACAGAAACTTTCAAGTTTAAACATAAAGAACGACGTCATCAATTGGATTTCTTCTTTTCTTGCTAATCGCAAATTGTCCGCGTGATTAGACGACACCTCATCTCATCCAATTTCAGTAAAATCCGGTGTACCACAGGCTAGCGTCCTAGGACCCTTGCTTTTTCTGGTTTACATTAAAAAACCTGCCTCCGCTAAATTCGTCATCCGTAAGACCTTTCATCAATGATTGTGTTATATACCACCGGACTTTCCATCCCAGTGACTCGGAAATCCTCCAACGAGACCTGGACATTCTTGCGGAATGGTGCTTAGCATGTCAAATAAAAATTAATATCGTGAAAACAAATATTTTCTCTTTCGATCATTAAAAAAAAACATATATTCCATCTTACTCCTACGACTTTGTTGCTATTTGACCCCTCCCCTCTTATAAATACCTAGGATAACTTTAACGGAGGATCTCTCTTCGTACGCGGTCATTGATAACATATTTAAGAAATCATCTAGAACTCTTGGTTTTCTTCGAGGGAACTTTTGCCAAGCCCGACAGGATGTAAAGCTAAGGGCATACAAAAGCCTAGTACGATGTAAACTTGAATATGCCAGCACGATATGGGACCCTCACCAATCTTACCTGATCGATAGACTAGAGTCAATTCAAAAGAGGGCAGCCCGATTCATTCATCGTAACTTTTCTTTCAAAACCAGCGTGTCACAATTTAAGGATATTTCAAACCTAACTTCCCTCGAAGTACCTCGCAAACTATATCGTCTTTCTTTTTTTCACAAGATATGTTATAACAAAGCATCTCTCATGCTGATGTACTGCAAGCCTTCCTTATACATTTCCCTACGTCATTATCATTCCCTCAAGGTCGAGAAATATTGGGTCGCACTAATAGATTCAAATTTGCACCACTTGCGCTTTCTATTGCAAACTGGTACTCTCTCACTGACGATATTGTTAAAGAGCAAGATCTTTCTGTATTTTGCAAGAAATATTGCACGAGAAGCGCAAAAGTAAACTCAGTCACGCTAAAAATGCACGCAAGTCGCAAGAAATGTTTAATTCTACTGACTTGATTAACAAACACTATATTTGCCTCATTATATTAGTGTCAATTACCAATGCTACCAATCCCTGTGTATAGTTTTCCTTCGTATGCTGAAGTATTGTTTATGTGTACGTGGAATTAATATTTAATCTATTTTGTATGTAGTTATTGCCGCTCCGAATTCTTGTTTCCCCCTTATATAATGCATTCCACGAGAATGCCCTTGAGGGTAATGAACTTGAACTTGAACTTGAATCGCACGCCAAACATTTGGTACGCCCAATTTAATAGCATGCAGATAGGTTAAACCGGAAGAGAAAAAGAATTAACTCTTCACAACATTGAGTATAACAATAACGCTGTTAACATTCCAACGAAGTAAAGCTTTCCTCGTCAGTCAGCAGCAAAACCAAAATATGACGGCATGAGCAACTTCATTATAAACCCATTAAAAAATCTGATAAAAGTGAAAAAAAGCTTGATTTGGCTTGGTAGACTGGGCAGCTTACACCATACTGAAGGATGCTCCCGGTTTATTTACGTCGCCCAAGCACAAATTTTGTGGTGTGGTGAGGAGGTCGTGAGGGAACTACAACTGCCGTTTCTTTACCACCAGCCAAGAGATCCTTTCTTTTGTTGCTCGGAGTAAGAACAAGCTTCTGAGTGGCACCATTCATTTATCAAAGTGAGGGTGAATTAGTTTTTTGAACGTTCTTTACCTGTTTTGGTAATAAGCTCGTTGCCCTCTTGTTGTGAAAGATAAAGAAGTGTTCACGGCTACGCGAGTTGAAAGGCTTGCGGTTGCATCGTCCTTTTATCCGGCCCATTCCTGTTCAGTCGCAAGCCTGAGTAACGCGCAGTGCTCAGTTGTCGGCTTTTCGGTGACTACGGGCCGACCGCACAAGTCCTCTGACGGCCAAACTCGCTAGCAGGTTGCATACAACACGCGAAGCAGGTTGGCGTAATGTAAGCAGTTTTGCGAACTCAGTGACCGTTTTCGTTTGCTTGGATGGCGCTAGATCATAAACTTTGCAGACTGTTTATGTAAAAGTCAAATTTAAAAATTTAATTATATCACAAATTTCCATGGGCTGCTTTTAAATTTTGTCACAAATTCTAACATTTGCACGCACACAAATAAAATACACACTTTAAAATTTGTTGCAAAAAATTAATTTTTATGTATTGTTTAATACGTGTATTCACAGATAAATAATTTCCCCACGTTTTTGTCGAACTTAGTTGCTAACACGATCAATCATTGGAAGATGATTGCTACAAGTATTAACTACAAAATATTGTGAGGACGTAACTTTAAATTGCACTTGGCAGTATGGACGCTGTAAATAATCAGCTGTTTAAATCTACCAGACAAGCACGCGAGGCCGTAGTTTTTTATATCTTCCGCGTCTCACGAGTAAAGCCTCACTACAAATAAGACCGTATCCAAAACCTATAGCCGCACACTTTTTACGAATAACAATGGTAACTTTATTTGCAGTGTATCAGGCTCACTTGAAAATATCCGCGTCAAACGGTCCTCGCCACGCCGAACGGGCAGTTGGCACCCCGATTGTGGCTACCTTTTATTTATAATGCAATTAAATGCAAAGGTGCAAGCGAGCTGGACAAGAATGATGAAATTAATCCCTAGAGAAGGGGAACAAGAGGGACAAAGGACAAACACAAATCTCCAAACACAGCTAGGTGACTGGTGCGCGACCGAAAAAATCCGCCTGGTCCGGGTATCGAACCCGGGTCCTCTCCATTACAGGTGGAGCAGTCTACCAACTGAGCTAACCAGGGGTTAGACGTCAGTAGAGCAAACGGGTTTTATCAGCTGCCACCAGTCTAACACCAACAAGGGTGAAGCTTGCAATTTAAGGTTATGATTATAATGCAATTAAATGCAAAGGTGACAGCGAGCTGGACAAGAGTGATGAAATTAATCCCTGGAGAAGGGGAACAAGAGGGACAAAGGACAAACACAAATCTCCATCTTACTTTTACGACTTTGTTGCTATTTGACCCCTCCCCTCTATAAATACCTAGGATAACTTTAACGGAGGATCTCTCTTGGAACGCGGTCATTGATAACATATTTAAGAAATCATCTAGAACTCTTGGTTTTCTTCGAGGGAACTTTTGCCAAGCCCGACAGGATGTAAAGCTAAGGGCATACAAAAGCCTAGTACGATGTAAACTTGAATATGCCAGCACGATATGGGACCCTCACCAATCTTACCTGATCGATAGACTAGAGTCAATTCAAAAGAGGGCAGCCCGATTCATTCATCGTAACTTTTCTTTCAAAACCAGCGTGTCACAATTTAAGGATATTTCAAACCTAACTTCCCTCGAAGTACCTCGCAAACTATATCGTCTTTCTTTTTTTCACAAGATATGTTATAACATAGCATCTCTCATGCTGATGTACTGCAAGCCTTCCTTATACATTTCCCTACGTCATTATCATTCCCTCAAGATTTGTGTTTGTCCTTTGTCCCTCTTGTTCCCCTTCTCCAGGGATTAATTTCATCACTCTTGTCCAGCTCGCTTGCACCTTTGCATTTAATTGCATTATAATCATAACCTTAAATTGCAAGTTTCACCCTTGTTGGTGTTAGACTGGTGGCAGCTGATAAAACCCGTTTGCTCTACTGACGTCTAACCCCTGGTTAGCTCAGTTGGTAGACTGCTCCACCTGTAATGGAGAGGACCCGGGTTCGATACCCGGACCAGGCGGATTTTTTCGGTCGCGCACCAGTCACCTAGCTGTGTTTGGAGATTTGTGTTTGTCCTTTGTCCCTCTTGTTCCCCTTCTCCAGGGATTAATTTCATCATTCTTGTCCAGCTCGCTTGCACCTTTGCATTTAATTGCATTATAATCATAACCTTAAATTGCAAGCTTCACCCTTGTTGGTGTTAGACTGGTGGCAGCTGATAAAACCCGTTTGCTCTACTGATGTCTAACCCTGGTTAGCTCAGTTGGTAGAGTGCTCCACCTGTAATGGAGAGGACCCGGGTTCGATACCCGGACCAGGCGGATTTTTTCGGTCGCGCACCAGTCACCTAGCTGTGTTTGGAGAATACACAAAAAATAATAAAATGAAACCATGCACAGCAGTGCAAACATACAATAAATCGGATATCAAACAACAAAATATTGCACAGCAGTGCAAACATACAAGAAAACGTAAGTCATGCAATACCTAAATGGCTGCTGATAAGAGATCAAAAACTATCAGGGTTAATCTCGGTGACGATGCGCTCTGTTAGATCATTCCACCACACTGCTGTTTTGGAAAAGAAGGAATACAAAAAAGAAGAGCGGCAGGTGAAACGGTCAATCTTACATGCGTGATTAAGACGAGGTGAAATGAAATGCGACTGTGTTAGGGTGCCTTGACTGAGAGAAGGTGCATAATAAATGCGATGAAAAAGGCATAAGCAAGAACGTCTTAAGGCCAGTTCTGGAAGGTCGGCTTTTTGTTTTAATGAGGTGACGCTGGAATGTCGAGAATACTCAAAAAAAATAAAGGGCGCGACACGTTTTTGAAAGGCTTCTATTGCAGTGATCAAATATGCTTGGTTAGGATCCCAGATGCTCGATGCGTACTCAAGTTTCGGCCGAATCAATGAAAGGTATGCAGTTTTCTTTAAGTGAGGAGGAGCACAACGAAGTGTATGTTTCAGGTAGCCCAAAGAACGATTGCACGATGATAACAACGGCCGGATATGTCCCTTCCAGGAGAGATACGAGTCGACGTGAACACCTAAGTATTTATAAGAGGAAACAGACTCAACAACGTTAAAATCAATAAAATAGTTATGAGAAAAAAAAGTATCTTTCCTAACAAATGAGATGAGTTTGCATTTAGAAGGGTTAAGCTTCATGAGCCAGGTCGAGCACCACAATGATAGGTTAGTGAGGTCATGTTGTAGTTGCATGCTATCTTCTTCGTTAGACATTTGTCTGTATACAATGCAGTCGTCTGCAAAAATACAGATGCGGGAGGAAATACATGAAGGTAGGTCATTAATATATATTAAGAAAAGCAAGGGTCCAAGGATGGAGCCTTGAGGTACACCCGAAGACACCGGAATAGAAGTTGAACTATGAGAGTTCACGACCGTGTACTGACTTCTGTCAGAAAGCCAGTCTTTGATCCACAGAATGATGTTACTATCTAATTTTAAATGGGTAAGTTTTCGCAACAGACGCTTATGTGGGACCCGGTCGAACGCTTTGGTGAAATCAAGAAATATAACATCAATCTGGGAACCGAAGTCAATAGAAAGATGAATATCATGAATGAATCCTGCGAGTTGGGTCTCGCAGGAATGACCCTTCCGGAACCCATGCTGGTAATTGAACATTAATTGATTTTCCTATAAAAAGCGAATGATGTTCGAATGTAATATATGTTCAAAACTTTTTGAGGGTATGCTTGTAATGGATATGGGCCGATAGTTTAAGGGGTAGCTGCGTTCACCTGATTTAAATAACGGGATACTTTTACCAACCTTCCAGTCACCAGGAACTGAATGAGTAAGCAAAGATTGTGAACAAATTGCGGACAATATGACACTGGAAATTGTTTTAGTATTCATTAAAACCTTCGAATTGATTTTGTCTTCACCACTCGAAGAAGAAACTTTCAAGTTATCAATTAGTTTTACAACACCAGATGAATTAATCGTTATACTTTCCATTTGATCATGTTCAAAAAGCGTATCCAAAATAGGCAGGGCAGTATTCTCACATGAAAATACTGCAGAAAAAGCAGAATTCAAAACACGAGCACTTTCGAGGTTAGGTAGTGAATTTCCTGATACATCAATAAGATTTAATGTATTAGCCGATTTAGGGTTTATTACTGTTCAAAATGTTTTGGGGTTTGTACGCAACATATTGGGGAGAGTGGTTTGGTAGTAAGAATTTCTAGTTATAGCAACCTTTTGTTTATATTCTATTTCGCACTCATGGTATGCATGCCAGTCGGAGGGACTGTCACGGTACCTGGCACGCCTGAATAGACGTTTTTTCTATTCCCTAGGCGCCTCAGGCCTGCATCATACCACCTTTTAGTCTGGAAATTACGGCAGAACAAGACGAATGTAGTTTCTTCCCTGATTCGGGCAACTAAAGCACTTTCCATTTGACTTTACAAAACAAAACGTATGATTAGTATTGTAACATTAAGACGTGCGCAAGCTGGCATAAGCGACGCGATATCCTTCAAGATGGTGTCCAGGGGTAGTTGTGTTTACTTGAGACACATGGCGCTCTTTTATCTATAGGGTCTTTAGCTTAGTAAGCAGTACAGCTGAGCATAAATCGGGTAGTGAATAAAAATAACATGGTCACATTTCTCTTATATGTTGTAGAAGACTAAATTCTGGAGATTTGTTTTTTGTAACCGATAAAATTCCTTTCGTCCATTTTGAAAAGCGGGCAAAAAAAGGTAATTGGACGCGAAGTGATTTCACATGTTCTGTATACAAAATGTACCCGACCTTACGCTATGTTTGTTACCTATTTTATATTTAAACAAGCATAAATCGAAGATGTGCGCCTTGCATGCAAAATTATTTTTAATGGTTAGGTTCAACGTCACGTTGTGTGTGCATAAAAAAATCAATATTGCAGTGATATTTTGCCGATAATGTTTACGAAAAGCATGCCGGTGACTCAGTGGTCCCAACTCCGTAAAACGTAGTAATAAGGAACACTCAACACACAAAAACTCTATTCGTTAGTATGATTCGCGGCACATTTCTGCCGCTCAGAGAAAGAGCAGTAACCTCACCTTAAGGGTTTCAGATTGTGGTGTCAACACTGAGCTGGATTGGAACTTTCGAATGTCACAGCGTAAATTACAAGAACCTTCTGTAATCCCATATAATTTACTGGGATTTACCAATGCCTTTTCTCTTCACCATACATTCACAGATTAGTGTAAAATATGAAGGAGCCACGGCGCACGCCGCTGCCGCACCATGGAACGGAATCAACGCCCTTGATGCTGCTGTGGGTGCCTACGTCAACGTGTCTCTACTGAGACAGCAAATGAAGCCCGAATGGAGAGCCACAGGTATAGGTTCAACTAACCAGGGCTGCTCCCCCCCTCTTTTTTTCCGTCAAACAAATGTATAACTAAAGGCAAAACGTTAGGTGCGTTTAAGAAGACTTTAGAAAAGGATTTTATCTCCGCCATAACGGATAATTACAGTTTCACTTTGAATGTAGATATATGTGAAAATCTAAGTGATTGCTCATGATATGTTGCTGAATCGTAAAACTTTGTAGTGGAAACTTCAGAGCGAAGGGATAAGGGTTTTGTTCTTTTAGATGCTTTAGGCAAATTCGTTGAGCGCCTCTTCGCTACATCACGTCTTCGCTGACATAAGGTGTATCGCGAACTTTACTTATAGTTTACACGAATCCCACGCCAAAAAAAAAAAAATGCGAGGCCGAATTTATGGTGGTAGAGTTGATTGCAGATTGTCATGTTTTACAAATCATGGTTAACGCGTCTTTCAATTAGTCGAATATTCATACCAGCGTCTTTGAAAGAAAAGGGATTAATAGAGCGATCAATAACAGAGCGAGGCATTCTGCTTTTGCTTCTTTTGCGTCTTGGTTCTCGTTACTATAATACTAGTTTATTAAATGTTCAGATAAATATAAAAACTTTCCCTGATCCGAGATGAATATCCTAACAATATGCGTAACGTGACATACCCTCGTGAATGATGTGCGTGGTTGAAATGAACCCATTTAAATGAATACTAGGCAGTATTGGGGGTCGTCCTTTGTTGAAGTCCCCGCCGAACCCTGACGCAACATGATCGTTTTAGACACGAGATTAGCCGAGTTCACGTTGGCGGAACCCTCGTATCCGAGACATGCAGAGATCGCATACCCAAACAATGGCGGACTTAGATAATTGGAGCATCACCTACTAGGTGGCGCGCACTTAAGAAAAAGGCCTTTTGATAAGCGTCATCTAAAAGTACCTAAACAACCATCTCTAGAGTCTTTTGACTCGGTCTAGTGATAGTCGTATGATTACTCGATAAGAGATAAAAAACAAAATGCGAGCATCCTAATAATGTTTGTATATTTGCCTTTTAAACCGCCTTTATAATCATGAACCAATCTATATAAACTCTTCGGCTCATTTGCTGGAAGAGAAAGGCGAAGATGTTGTAAAAGGTGGCGGAGGACGAGGAATGTATTTTTTTAATCGCAGTGCCTTTGTTGATGAATAGTGATATGTGATAAACATTGATATCTCTAAGTGAGGATTGTGTTTTGAATCTCGCAGTCAGAAACGCTTCTGCATAATTGAATTCAACTCACTCCTATGATGCATCTTTAGTCTTACACTACGTAGTGACCGAGCTTGGGTTTATTTACAGCATTTACAGAACTGTCACGAATAAAATAGAGTCATGCCTCGCTAATATGGACCCTTTTAATATGGATACCCCGCTATATGGACACCATCGTCGGGTACAAACTGGGAAAATACATGTATTTTTGTCTGGTTAATATGGACAACTCACATTATGAACGATTGTTCGGGGGAACGGAGGCGTCCATATTAACGAGGCACCACTTTAGTACCACGTACAACATGACGTGGGACTGCCGTGGGACCACCGCACAGCCCCTACAATACCCCCTTGGCTCCCACGTCCGTACGACGTGGGCATACTCGATTTGTGCTGTCCATGCAGCACTCTTCTGTGGCCACACTTCGGCGAAAGGTGGGCATGCCCAACTTCGGCTGCTCGAGTAATGCCCCAATGCGTCGCACCTCGGCTTTGCCGGGGCAGAGATAGAACAGAAGGTCTCCACAGGGGCGCCAAATGGTCATGCCCAGTTTTGCCTTCCCTTGTAATCCCCTCGTGAATCCCACGTCGGCTATGGGGGGCAGAGTTAGCCCAGAGGTGAGCTCCATGGGGACTACGCTTGGGCATGCCCAACTTGAGCTGCCCGTGGGAATGCTCTCGTGGGTCACAGCTCGGCTATACGGGGGCTATGCTAGCACAGAGAAGGGCTTCAGGTGGGCAACGCATTGGCGTACCCAACTTGATGTTGCCCACGCCATATATCTGTAGGTCGTACGTTCGGCGATTTGGGGCCGATCTTAGCATGGATGTGGGCTGTAAGGGGACCGAGGTGGGAATGCCCATCTTGGACCGCTTATGCAATTCCTAAGATGTCATTTTCTGCTGATATAGAGAATATTTAATAGGAGGCGGTTATTAACTCGCCACTAAAATAAACTGAGTCGCTCACTCAATACTCACAATAGCTTTCTTGTTTCATTTGTTACCGTGAAAAATAGTTAATTGAAAAGCTTTGAATAGACAGTTTTCACAAATTGACGGGTTTTGGCCAGTTTGAAAGTGAAGGCGCAAGCACGCCAGGAAAGGTCGTTACGAGTATCTCGTTTGAAGTCCTGTCCTAGCCGTGCGTCAGTTCGTGGTATGTGGGTCTGTTTAATTGCAGAAACCTTCGGAACCCTGAAATCCGAAAATGGTTGGTCTGCAATGTTTCTTTTAAAATAAATGAATTATTAAAACAACAACAACAACAACAACAACAGCAAGCAGAGGATGAATATCAACTCTTTTCCTCAGATATTTAAGTTTTAGTTGCGTAATAATATAGGATATTTTTATCTACGTTAGTTTAGAAACTATTACTCTTTACTAGCATCTACACGGCATACATTTTCACAAAGTGTATGTTTCTGTGGGTACAATAGAATTATAATAATTATAGTGTTACTGAGTCTGGGAAGTCAAACCACTGCGGTACTATCACTAACTTTATATTTATCTGGCTGGTGCGTTATAATCTAGATTTTAAGAGGCTTTCTTCTTTTTTAATCGCAAATACCAATAACTGTAGATTATTTATTATATTGATTTTACAAATTTCGCAAAGGAACCGAACTCAGACGCGAGGTATTTTTTATATCTTTTTAAGGCTTTTTTTCATTTTGCAGCTGGAATTTACTTGTTTTAGGAATTCCCAGCTCTCGGAGGCGCATGTTCTATGAAATTCTTGCGACCCGAGTAATGTCTCATTCTCCGTGTTTTACTTGTTTTAGGAATTGTTCAAGAAGGCGGGACGGTGTCCAACCTTATCCCAGATAAATCTCAGCTGGAATTCACCATAAGAGCTCCAAATATAAACGAACTGAAAAGCCTACAAAGTAAAGTGCAAGCCTGCCTTATATCAGCTTCGGACGCAACAGGTTGCACCTCTGTCATTGAGATGGCGAGCCCCAGTGTTGAAGAACTGATTTCTAACAAGACAATGGGACAAATCTATCAAAAATACGCCGAAGACTTTGGTGGGTATCGTTTCTATTGTGTTTCATACTAGAGAATTTTAGAGAACCGTTTTGCATCTCGGATTGGTCCGGATACGATAGCCAAGCGAGGATCGCAATATGCGTCCTCGCTTTAATTACAAAAGATGCAGTTTTGCTCGCCAAAACAGGACGAAAAGTAAAAAAAAATATGATTAAAATGAATCGCCGTTTCATACTTTATTAGCAACGCTTAAAGTTTCTGCCGAGGAAGGTCGTAATAAGCAAAAATTAGCACAAATAAGGTCCTCGGCGTATATGAGCAAAAGAGTTTTAATTAGTTCCTAAACAGCCACAAGTAACGTCTCCATGGTGGTTGAGTGGCCCGGAACATTCTTCTTCCGGCAATCGCTGGGAACGGACACAGAAACATGAGGTTGCCAGGAGCGTCGAAAAAAGCATTTGCCGGCCGTGTTTTTTTTTTTTTTTTGATGTCCAATGCCGAGCTCGACATCAAGGTATAAGCGTTGTCTCGTCTTGAACCACAAAAACGCAGACGCGTGTATGAAACGGTACTGGATATCATTCCACGTCCCGGACGACGCCGTGAGGAAAACCCTTAAAACTTACGATAAGGTGAAAGATCTTTCACGTGAAGAGCGCAGCACGGAAGGATTTGGCAGTGTCCAGTCGACAAGGCGGCTAGTGATGCTAAGCCTAAAGGAGGACGTCACCCAGGAACGCCTCCCACATCAGCTGAGGAGCGCCGGTGTCAACGTTCTCGTCGTGGTTCCGGGCCGTGCTCCACTCTGCCACCGTTGGAAAGGGACGGGATGTATCCGGCGCAAGTGTCACGTACTGAAGTGCGACGAGTGTCATCGCTTCGCTCATGAAAGCGAGAACAGCACGAGTACCTACGCGGCGGTCACGCAGGCAGTGGTGGCGATGGAAGATGGTGCCCTTGACATGGACGAGGAAGAAGCGGAGGAGGTCACACGGGACGTTGTGACTGAAGTCCATCCTATGGACAGCGTAAAAGGAACCCCCGACGCTGAACCCGACGCCGATCTTGAGGGAGCGGAATTCGCGCCAGAGCAGCAGAAAGATGCTGTGGAACCCGATCCTTCGCAATCGGCAGGCAGGAGCGCCGGGATCACGCCGATTGGCCAAGTTTCAGCCCTCGAAGGCGACGGAGCCAGCAAATTCAAGGTACCAAACAAGGACAACTGCCAGTGAATACGGGTATGACATTAGTGACGCCAGTGAAGGCCTTAGCAACAAGGGGACCGGTCTAAGCGCTCGGGTTTTGAGTGGCCGACCCAAACCAAAAAACTAGAGCTTTTTAAACCGAAGGCACGTAACCCTCAGGACGAGCGGCGACGGCCAGGTCCTTCATAGGTGGGTCCCGTTCGCTTATTCCCCAAGCCTCTCACTTGGAATGTGACGCCGTGACTTCACGTAATATACTCTCTCCCCCTTTCGTCTCCCCCCCCCCCCCTCCCACTCACATCTAACGCAACCCATAAAGAGAGCTTGCAGCATTTAACTCGTTCAGCTTATCGCATCTTTGCAACATTTAACTGCGTCAGTCTTCTGGCCCGAGGAAGAAAGCAATGGGTTCTCAATGCTCTTTTGGAGTACCGAGACATCGCATTTTGGCAAGAGACCCAGCCTTCAATGGACGGCCAATTCCAAGCTGTGACGCGCTTTATGAAACGCCACTTCGCTTCCCTATCCTTTGAGCGCGAGTGGTTAGAGCGGCGGCACATCAATTTTGAGTGGCATAGGAAGGGGATTCATGATCTGCCCTGAGGGGCCAACTGATAAGAACGAACGGGTTTGTGGAGTAGAAGTGCTGCATAACGAAGAGTTACACGTGTTTGTTAGGTGATACAGCACATCACAGATTTTTGCAGTGCCTCGGGTGAGGCGTGAACACTGACAAGACCGTCAGAACCTGGCTCGCAGATTGGGACTTGAGGCCAGAAAATTTTCTAGGAATCACCTGGACGGACGACGAGTTTGTCAAAGTATCTAGGGCTAAACATAGACACCGAGACACTGAGTGCTGGACGTGGTTGTTTGGACATCAGTCGACTTAAAGCAAAGCTCTAAATTCACATAACAGGCCGACTTCTTTGTTCAATCGGGCGTTTATTTGCAATGCTGTTTTTTCCTACTGTATGGTACGCGGTTCAAGTGTTGCTGTACTTCCAAGATAAAATTGCAAAACATCACCGGTTTTTTTGGTACTTTTGTTTGAGACTCGTGCTTTGAGCTCATGTTGTTATTAAGACAAAAAGTGGCTTAGGTCTTGTGAATGATGAATCTAAAATAAAACTTTTTCGCTTTAGTTTTTTCAAGATCAGTGATGCTCTGATTGTCTCTTTGTTTGAACTTTAAAGTGTTAGTGGGAAGGTTTTTTACTTTATAAAAAGATTGGGGTGGGTACACTCATAGTGGGTGAACGTGCTTGTCATACTATATACTACATCCTTTGGAGGAATATTCGTACACCCCGAAGAAGGGAGTATGTAGCACACCCGTTGGTGTGGTGCACATGTGCACCCTTTTCTGCACCAATCTCACTCGAAAGGAACACAGGTGCACCCCATTCAGTGGTGCACGGCTATACCTTTCTCTACACCCAATGAAATCAAAGAAAACACAGATGCACCCCATTCAAAGGTGTACCATTGCAGTGCTTTATAAACACGCCTCACTCAAAGGGAATACAGATGCCCCCCGCTCACTAGTGTACCATTATACCTCTTTCTACACCTACTGCCCTCAAAGGAAACACAGGAGCACCTCATTCAAGGATGCACTGTTACACCTCTTTCTACACCCACTGAGATTTGAAAACTTGGAAGCAGTGCATTGAAGCATTTCCCAAAGCTGCAAGCTCGTGCTTGTAGCGGCCGGTGAAATAGATCAGCCTTTCAAATCAACGCTTCTATTATTCTCAGATAAGTTTGATCACGTCTATTTCCTTGACCAAACATAATAACGAGACAATATGCCCCCCCACTTCGTGCTTGCAATCAAATGTTTTAGGAGCATTCTCATGCTCCTAAACCATTTGGTTTAGGAGCACGGTCATCTTGATAATACATAAATACTCTAGGACTATTCTAGTGAAATGTCCTGGTTGAGAGCTTTAACTGTATGCATTTAGGATAATACCTGTATAAAAATACCCAGGAGTTAGGACTATTGAGGTTGAGTCTCAGTCAGTTGAACGCAACAATTATTGCGTTCAACTACATGTTTTGACACTTCCGAATACGGCTCTTTGTTTTGGACGCGATGCTTGTTTTCGGTGAGACGATCGTTTACGTGTATACAGAGCTTGGTCTGTTCTATGTAGCATAATCTGCAATCAAACGGGATCCTCTGCACTAGTCCCGACATATTTGCCAAAGTTCCAGGCTTGAGCTAAAAATGCCACGTATGAACTAAAGAAACTGCTGTAAAGCCTAAATCTTGTCTCTGTTTGCCACTTTATGCCAAGAGCTGCCATACTAAAACCGAACAACCAGAAGTGAAGCTTCACTCTGGAACTTTTTTTAGCGATTTTAGCCTACTGATTCCAGATTAAGGACAAAGTACTAGCAGTGAAGACTACCTTTGGCACTTGTTTGGTGAATTGGGTCCAAGATACCCAGACTCGGAACAAAGAAAGTAAAGTTTGGCATCTGCCTTTGTTTCTTCGATCATTTTAAGACCCTAAGTTCTCAGACAAAAAAAAAAACAACAACAAAAAAACTAATTGTTGTCTTACAAAACTATACTACCCGGGTACTGTAGCTGCTATAAATGCTTTAAAATAAGCTTCAAGATAAATGTCATTTATTCATTTGTATTTAGCGTCTTGAAAATGATTATGTATAGAGATGTAATCAGGACATGATATAAGTATAGCTATATTTATGATAAACCAATGAACGTAATATAGTACCGTTTGTATTAATGGTTGCAGGTTTGGTCTTCGACGCAAACAATGATGACATCTCTGGAGGCTCGACGGATGCCGGAAGTGTATCTCATGTGATTCCTGTGATTCATCCCCTCTATAAGTTGAACACGACAGCCATCAACCACACTGCCGCCTACGCAGATGCCACACACACTCAAGAATCCTACGACACAACACTGGCAGTGGCCAAAGCACTCGCACTGACGGCCCTGAATGTGTTGAGAGATCCGGACTTGTTGAAATCCATAAAAGACGAATTTAACGCAGAAATCAAAAGCAAAATGACTGCCACACTGTCTAAGCTGTAACGACTTAAGGATGCGCGAATGTTGTTAACAGCAAGGCGGTCAGCTGTGTCAGCCTGCAGTGCTGAACTATTAATTAGAGCGTTTTTATAAAGTTTATTTCAGGTAACGGTAAATGTATTTAAAAAAAATGATAACTTGAAATAAAGACACGATTTCTTCGTAATTACGCTCAACACGACGGTGGACGTAAGGGCGCAAGTGTGAAGCGCCCAATAGATAATTAGATAACAAAAAAGTTGCGAATGAACTTTGACCTTTTGTTTTAGCTAGCACGTTTTAGTTAGATTTGCAGCCCGTAGTTAAGTGAGGCTAAATCCTCTGAGAGATGTCCGAAAATAAAATGTTACCTCGAGAATTGCGAGTCGGATTTTGGCAATCATGGTGGCGGGATTTCGAAAATAGCTCTGAAAAACTGCGCGAGGAGTGAACACAGTTTCGCTGCCGAAGAGGCGTCAGAGTGCGACATGTGGAGATGAGTGACAAATGGTGACGTGTTGTGAACACGTAACCAAAAGCCCGATTCAAAACTAAAATTCATCGCGTGCGTCTCACTTCGGCGCTCGCGAAGGTACTAACCTGGATAGATTTCACCGTCCGTTTTTTTTTTGTTTTCGATAATGAAGGTAGCTCTGCACTGGAATCGCTTATTTGGCGTTCGTGCAAGAACTATTGCCCGTTTTGTTACCCGACCCTGCTGGGCCAAACCATTGAGTTCAAACACAGCGTCGGTACGTTTTTGCGGAATACCAGAGCCCTTGTTATACATATAAAGAGAACAACGAACAAAAATATTAACGCCTAACTCGTCTGCCCTGATAGCACCTTTGATCACAATATTAGGACTGCAACAACTGATTAATATCCAAAAGAAAAAGACAACAGAACACAGCGGTTATTTATTCGTTATGCTTCACTTTGTAAGTGTTCGGCACAACGATGCTGCTCTAAACTCTTTAGGTCAAACAAGGAACATGACATTTTCCGCGCGAGCATATTTCTTAGAAAAATAGGTACAGGTCGACTCCGCTTCTTTGTGCATGGCACAAGCCGCCTGGCATTTGGCACAGTTCGCCGCTCCTTTCTTGATTTGAGATTTTTTCTAATGCTGCATAAAGCTATTGTTTCTGAATTGAGCGAACAAAAAGAAATACAGGGGAGTGAGGATGCGGCGTCAAACACCACATAGAGTTTGTACCATGCAAAAAGGCTGTCGTATACCAGATACCCTTCTCGTGTAGGAAGGTGTACATCGGGCAAACGGGGGGATGCCTCAACATTCGCCTCCGGGAGAACTGTAGTTTGTTAACAGGAACCGCCTGCTCACACTTGGCATTGCACTGCCGTGACTGCGCATGAACAACCTTACTAGAAGGTGCCATCGTGTTTCATAAAACATAAGGACCTAAAGGCTCGCGAGATTACGGAGGCTGACATAATAAAATAGAGAGCCAAACCTGCGTGAATCAGGTGTCCTTGGAAGTGATGGACAGTGAGGTAGAATATGTAAATCGGGGAAGATCGCCCCTTGGAATTGTATAACCAATAGCACCGAATTCTGTGTTGTGCAGGCGCCCTTCCATTATGATTAGAGAGTCATGTGTGTTTTAAAGTTTTTTTGCTGTTTATTCAGAATGAACCGTCAGGTGTTAGTCATCGGTTGTATCGTCCACTTATTTCCTCTGTTTGTGTAACATTTACGCCATTTCAAGATGAACCCGTGCCAACTAGGCCAGTTATCCTGCTTGTTAACCAAGAACCATCGCAATACGTGCTTTCTTTAGTAATCTGGGTTTGCAGAACGCGCACAAGCGAATAACGTTTGCATGTTGTTTTTACTGGATGCTTAACATGAAGCAATCAAGAATAATTGTGAGCTCACAGCATGACAATCTACTTTTTCTTATTAGACACCAGTTTCAAGCTTGTGTTACCTCTGTGGTTTATCAGTGCCGATAATGTTTTAATGAATTTAATATTATTTTTGTACATCATGAAATTACTTTTTTGTATTGCTAGGTTGATTTCTTTACAGTTCCTTCTTCACCGGATTTATCCGCTCATGTAGGAATTCGAGCGGCGTTGAAATATGAGAGTGTAATGACATCTGTGCCCCATTTCATGTCACTCTTGCAATGTCGCGATACTTATTCAAAATAAAGCACTTTCCTGGGTTACATTAGTTGAATGAAGCATTGATCTTACTTAATATAACGAGCGCTTTCCGGAAGATGTTTAAAGCGCCTACCTTCTATTGCGATACACATGAACAATCGATCTTTCAACCAGACTCTGCTCAGTTGCGCGATTCTCGGGGAATAATTCCACAACGGTGGCAATCCTCTTAAATAATTATCAATTGTCGAATTTGTGGCATGCATTTGGTCCTTGACGTAGCCCTAAGAAGTAATGGAGACAAATCAGGCAACCTTGGAAGGCAGGCCGTTGGCCCACCAAGTCCAATCTAATGCCGAGGGTGTAGGTGTCAAGGAATCGGACTGCCTCTGAAAAGGCGTGTAATGGGGCACCGTCATCTTGAAACCACACTGACTGCAGACTGTCCGAAGGAAGCTCTGAAATTAACTCGTTCACAGCTCCGTTTAGGACGATGTCTGTATAGCTCTTTGCAATGAAAACAAGGCCAACACTACGACCTTCAAATATACCGCACCACACATTCACCGACTACTGCAATTGTTTTTTTGTGTTGGCGGAACTAGTGTGGATTTACTTCCGACCAGTAATACTCATTGTGCAGATTTATTTTTTTCATTTTTGAGAAGGTTGCCGCGTGCGTCTAGAAATTTATTAAAGAAAGTCTGACATCTGGTGAGTCTAAATGGTTAACCAGTTAGGGAAATTGAGACGCCGCTCAAAGTCTTCGGAATTGAAACCTTGGTGGCGGTTACGTGGTAGGGGTGAAGCTCTTGTTCTGATTGCCCGCTCCGCACCGAAGAAGCTTGGCCAACTTCAGAAGTTCCTAGCAAACTCCTTCATGCCGACTTCCAAATTTATATTTAGATATGCAAGGATATCAGTCTTCAGGTTTTTCGCTATAACTGCGACAGGCTTACTTCGTTGCTGGTTTGAACCTATCCTGTCGAGGAAAACCGATTAAAGGTTTTGATGAACGTACCACAAGCAGGTACACGGAACGCATAATGTTGAGCGACGTAAATATGTGGCGCTAAGGTGACAGTCAATTGTGCAGTGTCATAATCAAGGACCACATCTACTTTTTCTTCGCTTCAAGCCACGTGCTTGGAGGCGATCGTACAGCACACAACCATAGCCTCCTCTATACGGAGAAAGCCTGGCACATCGACGCCGGAGCCATAGGGCGCGCGGCCGCAGAAAAAAGGAGAGGAGGAGCGCGCGAAGCGGTGACCAATATGGTAGCGCAGAGCAGAAAGCGCAGAGATTGGGTGCGAGCGCTTGGGTCATGAGTGGCCGCTCCCCGAACCACGTTTGTTTTCGTGTTTTCGTCACCGTCGTTTTCGTACTCCGGGAGAAATGGCGGCGGCGATTCGAAAGGGCGCTGGCAACAATGCACCATGCCTGTGGCGTCGGCGGAGTTGTAGGCATGCTAGCGGAGTGCGTCGTCCTCGGACCATCGTATTGTGCGCGGAAGAAACATGCAGTTTTGACTAAACGAAACCGACGGTCGCGACCGTCGGTTTCGCGTTCAAAGACCGTTGCGGAGATGCGGGCGCACGGAGAAACGGGAAAGGGTTGACGTTGAGTTTCTCCTCTCCACGATACCGAAAAGAAAAGAGGAAAAACAAAAGTGTTTCTGCGTTTGGCCGCTCGCTCTTGTGTGGCGCTAGCAGACAAGCATCCCTTCGCTCCCCGTTTCCCCGCCCCTCCTTTCCCATTTACGGCGGCCGACTCTTCTCGCGACGTGCCAGGCTTTCTCCGTATAGAGGAGGCTATGACACAACACATCTTCCGGGACATGATTTTTACTAACAGCAACCGTTGTACGGCCAGCAGCTTTTTCTTCGTTTTACTTTTGAGCTATATCGTAAAACTAGAGATATCTGTCTCATTTGTGTTAAAATAATTTAAAAATATGAAAATTCCAGTTATCGCATATGAGACACGCAGGCAACGACTCAATTTTGAATCTGCTCGCCGGAACAGGCCGCGACCCGATTTCGCAAAGGGTCAAAGCTGTTGGCCGTGTGTTCACAGCAACTACGCTTTACCACACGCCACACTCTGTGGCATCTTCGGCAGCGAAACAGTTTCCGCTTCTAGCGCGCCTTTGTGGAGGTAGTTTCGATTACCCGTGTCCGTGATCGCCAAACTTCAACACACAAAAACTCGAAGCAGATTTTTCTTCTGAGACACATAGGCTACATTAGCCTGAGTAAACGAGGAACTGAAAATTTCTAATTGAAACATTCTAATGACAACAAAAGGTTTAAGAGTTAATTGATTACTTTTTGTTAAATGACTATCTAATGAGCACTTTACACTTTCGTCCTTACGTCCGCCGCCGTGGACAGCGTAATTCCGAAGGCGTTTATTTCAAGTTACCCAGTTTTAAATACTGTCAGTCTTACGTGAAAAACCTTGTATATGAAAGTGTGTGCATTGTACTGCACTTCCAAAGTAGTCTAACAGGTAATACCCAAGAAAAGAAGCATGACCATATCCTATAATATTTACAAATATCTTTGTATTCGTATCCTGTTTTGATGTTAAAAGCGTCACTTTTTTACCGTTTTGAATATTTTCAGTTGTTTGCTATCCTGATTAAAAAGTGTTATGCTTTAATAGTAATATTATTGATCATAATAATTTTAATTTTTCAGGTGCCCCAATATGACCAAGCGGCCTTCTCTTGGGTGCCCCAACGCTAGCACAAAGCAGAAAAAAAGCAATCAAACCCTAAATCTATGAGCACAAATACAGTATAAAAAAAAACTATGTGAGCACTAACTCAGCTAGCTAATGGCGATACCCTGAAACGGGAGTGCATATGTCAATGCAGGATGGTACAATGCTGTTATGTAGCGTCTGTATACGAGATAATGGTGAAGGTAAATATGGTGAACGAAAATCGAAACAAATGAAATGCCTTGTAAAGCGTAAAGGAAAAAAAAAAACTCCGCTAAGACGTTGAGATTAATTAACTATACCATTCACTTTAGCCCGCAGAAAGGCTTTTTTAATAGCTGCAGAATGAAGGGTGCCTTTTTACAGGCTTATTGTATTTAGACAGATCTTTCTCATAACATGTTTTCTGGTGTTTGTTAGGCATATTTTTTGACAAAGACTTGAACACTGCGAAGAAAGGAGTTGGAAAACTGCTTGAATTACAGTTCGTATTAAATAATAATGCCCCTTTTTTAAGTATTATGCGCACTTCTAACTTCCAGCGACACCTTGACCCTTCGTAGACCGATATCATTTTTGCGAGCACAAGCTGAAATACTTAAAAACAAAATTAAGTTTGTGCTGGAAGTGACAATATAGCATCTCAGAGACTGGCACTCCAAAGTATAAAACACGATGTACAGTATCATTCATTTTAAAGAACTATATGACTTCTGTCCTTGTATCTTTCGCGCAATCCTACGAGAGAGCAGATAAAAACAATTTCAGAGATGCCGCTCAAGGTGGGTATCACACACCTGTAAAATGTATTAAAATAAAGGTGTGCAGTGTAATAACAAATTATAAATTGTGAAGTTCAATAGATCTCCAAAACTGAATCTGGATTTAGCTTAGTGATATAAAAAGTATTATAGCTTCCAGAACAAAAACACAGGCAAAAACACATGGACTTTCCAAATACGGAAAGTCTTTCTGGCAAAACAAAGCCGCGTTGTTGTACCTGATATGGCGACTTCCAGTAAATATAAGCAGGAATGGGGAAAGAATGGCACTTCATTCATAAAGTTTAGTGAGCACGTTTATATCGTATTACAGATGTCCACCAAATTAATGCTATTTGATAGTAAAAAACAAGGACATGAGAATGTGTGACATATTCGGGCTTACAGGGCACTGGAAGCTTTGTGCTTGCTGGACCAGTCTAGATCAGTATTTTGCTGAACGTGATCCCTCGCAGAGAACGGGGTCAGGCAGACGATTTGTTGGTTCGGCGAGCACGTAATCCTTCTGCTGCCCTGTAAGATTAGTGATGAGCGGCTTATATATACGCATAATGTTGACTTTGTGTTGTCTGCACTCTGCAGGTTTTCTGAACCTTGGTGAGCTCTGGCTCTAAATTATTTGTTAAAGCATTGTCCTTCTATGTTTGATTTACATTATGAAATAAAATTATGGATGTTTCTTGTTGAAGTCAATGGAGCCTTGGTGGCACTCCGCGCTTTTAGCGTAGTGTACTGTTGAGGCGCATTGTAAAGGACGATTGAAAACTGCTGTAATGCTTAACAAGACAATAAATCGTGCGCGCTGTAGATGTTTAGGGACAGTAGAATTGAGAATTGCTGGAGAGGCGGAAAACATTTTCTTTTAAATAAAAGACTGCCGCCATATAACGTTTCTCAAACTTACATATCGATTTTTTTGTTTTCCCTCCAACCCCTACCTAGCTCTCTCTGTCTTTTATTTCCATCTGTTTCGTACATAAACCAAAGAAGCCCCGCAAACAAAATAAACTAGAGTCACGAAAAGACTGCCGGCGATCTTTAAAGATTGTTTATGACATCATCGTGCTTTTAGTGGAAATAAAGATACGTTTTGTTTCTTTCAGAAAAGTTCCGTCATTACAGACAGGCACCGGTAAAACAAAGGCTAAATATAATATTTAATTAAAATTATTATTCAGACACTTGAGTTTCGAAATTCTCTTTACACATAAACACACAAAGCTTTTATGGGAAACTGAAAAAGCATTATGTAAAATTTTTGTTAGATTCCTAAGAGGATTTCTTTGTAGTCATCTGGAAAGTAGCTCGTCCGAGTGAAAACGTATTTCCGAGACATGTTGGCCCTAAAAATTGTCCAGTTAGCGGTCATGTTAATTTTTCTTGGTGAGTATATTTCCTCGTGTTTATTGAGAAGTACCCACGAGACGCACATCTCAACATGTTTTTTTAATGATTCCTCCGTGTGAAAGTTTTTTTTTTTTTTATATTCGTAAACGAATCAAGAGCTGACAACTAAGCAATACCTCTAGAAACGCCGAGGAGAGCTCGAAATTAATAATTATACCTTTTAAGTCTTTACATATAAAAATATAAAAAAACAAAAACAAAAACGTGACAGCTTGAATAATCCGGTTTGTGAAGGTGAGTTGTACTGCCAGGGAGATATATCAGAAGGGGATAATCGTCACGATAACTCGGTTCATCAACTAGAAGTTTCTGATTAACTTTTAATTACAGAAGATGAAAATAAGGTTACAATAAAAAAAACTGGCGCTGCGTCATCGAAAACCACAAAATAAGCAAAGTTTTTGAAAGATCTGGGGCGTGTAGGAAGCGCGCTGGTGCGCTAAAGTTACACCTCGTGCTACTGTATAAGGAGAGAAAGTCGTCTGCTGCTTGCAGAGGAGTTGCGGTAACGCCAAAACGGTGCCGAGTTCTGATTGGTTTTTAGGAGGGGTCTACCCACTATTTTTTTTTTTCAACCAGCCAATAAGAGCTTGGCGTTCTGACGTCACCGGAACCCCTGTGCAAAAAGCAGACAAACTTGCGCTCCGCATTGCGCAAGGCGAATGGTGCGATAACGCGCCGGCGCATTTTTTTTTTTCTGTCTCCTATCATCCGCCTTTCCGCACCGCCAGCATTGCGCCCGTTGCTCAAGTGGTAACTTTAGCGCAGCACCGCGCTTCTCACGTGTGTCCCAAAGTTTTCTAAAATTTACTTATTGAATGGTTTTTGAGGACGCCCAGGAAGTTTCTAATTGAAAATATACTTTTACTTTCGCCCAATTCAGAAGGTAATCAGCATATTTTCGTTAACTATCCCACTAATTGTAACGACGATTCCTCTCTATTATATCCCCTGGCCGTATAACGCACTTGTGCAAGAAGTATGATGGTTGATTTCACGGCTTTTCTTAAACAAACCTCTAGAAACTCAAAAAAAAACGCATACGATCAAGAGTTTGCAAAGTGTTGGTGCATTCCCAGTCAACGACATATATAGCCGGAGATGCATCGTTATTCTGGGTAGGTGCGGATAATATGTTTCGCCCTGTACCCTGCTGCCACATGCGATCCTATTAGAAAAAAAATGTTTTAGTCCATTCAGGACGCGCGTAAAGTGATTTAGGATTCATGAAGCCTATATCTGCAACACACTTCTTTTTTGTATGGCGATTAAAATATTTATTGACCTTTATAAGGTAGTACGTCACTCCACTAGACAAAATCACCAAGAGGAGACTCGGAAAAAATATTATAATTTTAAGGCTACTAAGTATGCAATAAAAGTGAAACAAAAAACGCAGTCGAGCGGGTGGTTTAACACCACAATTCAAATATCAAGAAGGCAGAAATTTGACCGAGTTGGTTGATCCTTTCTCAAGGTGAAACAGCGCAGTAAACGAGACGCAAGAAGTGTAGCAGATTTCTAAGAAGGTGATATTGCGCGGTATAAATATTTTAATGTGTATTTTGTCTATTTTATCTTCACCTCATTAGTTTTTTTTCTAGTTCACTAGAATAAGCGTTCAGGTGAAAGTCAGGCTGTATTTGTGCCTTTCGTGCCTCTTGTGTCTCGTTTTCTGCGCTGTTTTTCTCTCTAAAATACCAAGAATGGGAACAAGTAAGGAAACGGACAAGCACCCTCACCACTTCAAAACACAGCTGCTGATTTTGGTGTTTTGTCTAAGGTTCACTGTAATAGAGTATGAAGGAATTCAGTTTATTCAGAAGGAGAGAGTTATTGGTTCTTCGATTGCTTCAATTTTCTTCCGAAATTTCCTTAAACAATAAGAAGGTAATATTGACACGTTTGTGGTTTTGGCTCGCAATAGGAGTTTTGTTGGACGCCGGTAGGGTAATGAAAGTTTGATTTGTGCGTTTGAGAGTGATTCAGTTGAGTCAATGAAGTACCGTAGGTTAAAAAATGAAATGATTCGCCTTTTATAAATTTATTCCTATTCAGGAATAAATTCAGTGTTTAGATCTGATGACGTGGACGGAGAATGGGCCCCTGTTTGAGAGATATGGGAAGGAGTGAACCAAACCCCTGTTGGCGTAATTTTCATTTCAAAGTGGTAAAAAGAGGAGCATCGTCAGAGTAGAGAAGTACGCGTAAACAATATGTCCACTGGGTGGAAAGAGCTACTGAATGGCAAAGGGCTCCCTCTCTTGGGGGCAGTAGTCAAGCGGTCTCTTCTTGTATTGGGTTACAATTAGTGGAAATTTTAAGCCTAGATCCTGCTGAGCAAAATATGGTTAAAATGTAGTTTCTGTGCCATAATATTAGATCCCTGCGCGGATAACAGCTTGGTCATCCGCATTCGATTCGCACCGACGTACTATGTATCCGCATACGATCCGCTCGCCCGAAAATTCCAAACCGCATCTGACCCGACATTCGCGCATTCATTTTACGTCATAAAATCAACCGTGACCAAGGGCGGAGTCAGAGGGGGGGGTCCGGATGTCCTGACCCCCCTCTTGAATTCTGCATGTGTAAAACTTTAGGGCGGGGGAACGGAAAGGGGGGAGGGTGTCTTAAACATATGATACCCTGACCAACACCTGACCCCCCCTTCAAGAAATACCTGCGTCTGCCCCTGACCGTGACTGAATCAAAAAGCATCTGGATGCTACCGTTTTCTCATCTTTGTACAAAAGAACTTTTTAGGTCACAATACAGAGAAAGTAATTTTATTGTATTCTTTTCTATCGCCTTTATATAAGAAGTGATCATCCTTCCAGAGACACTTCGCATCGATGGAAAGATGATCGCAGTTATTAGATTGTCCTGGGAGTCCGCTAGACGTTCGCCTAGAAGATGCACCACAAATGAATGACATTTTAATACATCTTTTCTTTTAATACTCACTTCAAGCAGACACGTATTTCTAAACATGATAATTAACAATAGACAAAATAGTGACAACTCGATCGCCATTTTATAAAAAAAAATATGCCTGAGAGAAAACGCGGTTAGACATCGCAGCGAAATATTCCTACATGCATCCTGAGACGCTGGTACACCGAGGGGCGATGGAAGCCTCTTTTCATTTCTTGTGGTTTGTACGTTTTGTGTTTGTATTGCCCGAAAAACATTTTCCGTTCTTTCCCTGCGAAGCAAGAACACGCCTTTCCAAGACAATTGATGCCCCTCCAATTTTTACTAGTTCAAGGAAATGCATTTTCGGCAGAATGGAACTCTCAAAAGCGATCTTTGGTGATAATCTTGGCTTTATTTGGAATAAAGAGAAATTTTTTTTCTCGACCTTTACTTTTTTTTGGAGAGTAATTTTCTCCAGCAAAACATTCGATGGCGTACTTTATAGTCGAACTTTTATTCAGTCTACACTCTGCGATCGCACAGGTTTATGGGCCGCCTCGGCAGAAATGTAGGTCCGGACAAGCGGGCATCTGCATCCGATCCACATCCCCAGCCCCATTAATCTGCATCCTATAAACAATCTGCAAACCTAGATTCATTTTTATCCGCATGCGCCAGTTGACTGCGAATATCCGTGAATGATCCGCCGGTAATCGGCGGATCTGCAGGGCTCTACAGACTATCATAGCATTTCGAACAACCTCAAGAAAGTAGCATCGAAATTTGATATTGCTCTTGGATTCAGGGAACATCATAAGCTCGAAATGTGAGCAGGTTTCTCTAAGGTTTGTCGACAGTTTCCTATAAACCATAGGAATATCTCGGTTTCTTGTGAAGAAGGGGTTGTTTACAGCATTTCTTTGGGGCGTGGGTCTTACTCCGTGCTGGTCGCTGATTAAATGATAAAAAAGTGCAATCATAAAAGGGCAAAAAAAAAAAAAAAACCTGCAAACTTGTGAGCTTGTAAAGCACGTTTAAGAATATGATGGTTGCAAACCGGTGTGGGAATATGCATCTCTCTTAAAAAAAGGAAAGAGAATTAATACACAAATTGTGAAGCAAACGATGCTGATTGCTAGCGATGGCAACTGTGTGATGTCAGCTGTCCTTATCGTTGAGTAGAGAAAAAAAAGGTTCCTTTGGTTGTTTAATGGGGTTCAGTGAAAAAGTGGTCTAGTAAGGGTCCATGTTTGTCTTGGTTATGCTTTTGGTTTGAGGTTACTCCGAGCAGGGAATGATATTTTCTCGTGTTCCTTGTTACCTTGCTGCGAGGAGGTTGGGAACCGGTGGACGGTTGTATACATGTGGCGGTGAGAATTAAAATTAGACGCTTCGTTTTGAGGCAGTGTACGTGCTTGTCCGTTTTTTAGTTTGTCCCAGTCTCGTGTTTTTCATTACAAGAATCCGACAGCCTCGGGGTTTCGATTTGTCCGAAAGCGTCTTAATAGAGTTTGCACCAAAGTTTGAGCCTGGTGTTTTTAAGCTATGTGTTATCGAATGACCTTAAACACTGCCAGTGTTTTCCCTCTTTTTTAAACCTACGACTTTAGTTCATCGAGACCCGCGTGTGTTTGTCCTGACAACCTCGCTGTAAGAAAGGACACATTTCCGAGATTCTAAGGAGTACGATATCATCATCTATGTCGGCTGATCACAGATAGGTCATCTAGTCACTCCAAGTTTTGTAGTTTTTATTATCACGTTGAGCGTCGCTCATAACGGCGTCTCTCACCTAAACACTTCTGGGAGAGTGTGGCATCCCTAAAATGACCACGGCAGAACCTAATTTGTCGGTCTGAAAATTTATATTCCGGTCGGTTTCTTGGCACCATGCAAATTACGCAAGCATTTCTCGGACTAATGAAAAAGCAACGAATAAGCGTGAATGCGCTGTGCCACTGCGGGAGTTTACAAAGTCCCACTGTCGTGTTTTGGCGCCAACACCGGCCAATCAAGACGCCTTTATACGAAAAGATCGCGACAGAGCAACTTGCTTCGTGCTCGATACCGGGAGGGGCGAGCCATTTTGGCGTGTTGTTCACCACTGACGTGTTACTAAAAAGATATATGCGAAATATGAATAGGGCTAAAAAAATCCGGTATGACTTAATTAGTGGAAAATATACTGAGCCTCTTGAGAATAATTCGGTATATAAATTTTACTACATTTCTGCTTTCAAATTGTTAGTTGTATATTGGAGGCTTAAGTTTCCGTGTACGATCTCTATTAGTATATTATAAAACTTAGGAATGAAAAGAAAGCAAGGACGGTTATAAGATATCAATAATTATAATTTATGTACATGCCTATTTGTTTTATTTCAGAGACGGTGGTTGTGAACGGCTTTGTGAGTATGCCTACGTTATCGTTCAGGTTCCTCCCAGACTGATTTAAAAATAAACAAAAGAATGAAAGACGTTTACAGTTGACTGTGATGCCGAATTAGAGCGCACCTCTTGAGGAGGAGGATGGGAGGGTACGGAGGGGAGGGTATGCCCCTCTTCCCCTCCGTACTCTCCCCTCCTCCCCTCTGCTCCTCTTCTATTTAGCGCAAAATTTTCGCTAAATTTCCCGCTACATTCAGCTGGAAATTTAGCGAAAATTATGCCGCTAAATTTAGCGGGAAATTTAGCGAAATTTCCCCGCAAACTTTAGCGGGAAATTTTCCCATAATGCAATGCCGGGTTACGCCCGGTTATTATTATTCCCACAATGCAACGCGCGGGGTTAGGCCGACGGCCACGAAGACGGCGAGCCGCTCAACCCAGAAGCGGGCGCCTAGGAGCTGCGCTCTAAAAACCTCTTCACCTTATATTACTTCTTAACGAGTTACAATCCACCTTTTGGCGAATTTGTGCTGCCACTTAAACACGCGAATGGGTTCGAGGCTAAGTGGCTGCAAAACAACGCGCCCGCAATACCTCTCCCACCCGTTCGACACGCATAACGTCAGCCACATCCTGTTCGCCCATCGAGCCGCTGTGACCTAGATACGGCTCCCTCAAACTCGCCTTTTTCCCAGACTTGGATGTAGTTCAACTACTCTACTCAAACTACTGTAGTTTAACTACTTTTCCGAGTAACTTGGTAACTTTCAATTACAACTTTATTTGGGTAATTAGTAGTTTAATTTAACTACTTTTTTCAGGTATCTTCTACTCAAATTACTAACTACTTTCGAGATCTAGTGCTAATTTTGCTCACCACAAAAGTTTGAGTGCTGAAATAATAAGACGCTGGCAGATGAAGTGGTATTCCCGAACAAGGTTCCCCCTCATATTCCGTTCCCACGCACTTATACTCGGCAGCCGTAGAAACTGCATCACAGGCGTCCTTGGGCCAAGGTGGCGACGAGCAGCCGTAGAAACTGCATCACTGGCGCACACAAACGCAGGAAGAGATGCTTAACAGGCCTTGCTCGGGTATTGACCTAATCCGGTAATGCACGTAGCCGCCTCGCCTCCAGCTTCAACCGTGAAAGACGGGGACACTCCGAGGGTTGTTGTTGTTTTCACGTTGTCTACCTTTAGTGGGTTCGGCCTCAAGCGGTTTGGGGGTTCCTGGGTAGGCGCCACTGGAATGACCTCGCAGCTGGACGCCTGTTCCGAAGGTCGCCTCGTCGTCAGTGCATACTACCTTGCAAAGCCGGGCTCCCCCGCGCACAAACGCAGACACGAATAATCCGTTCATGGGAGCACGTTCCCGCTTCCAGCTGCAACTGTACGAGCGACGATGCTTGTTCACGTAATCCTTCGCGTCCTTCCGACCTTCCACGCCAGGGAGACCTCCTTTTTGTTGAAAACGCGATTTACTTGTTGGGCGTGTCAGGCGCGTCAGGATACCCTAGGCGCCGGCGAGGATTGCGAGTCACCCTTGCGAGATCCTTTTGTTGGACCCGGCGTCAGCGGCGAAGTATATACTTAGTTTCATCTTCTGTTAAACCAAAACAATTTTTTTCCAGTAGCGTAGCACTAGCACTGCAGCGAGACGCGCAGTCGTCCGCATGATCTAAAAAAATTCTGCGATAAGAACTTTGAAAGTCCATTCCTTCTGCGAGCGAATAAACTATTTTGGTGAAAATACAAGCCATAAAACGAATGCATTTATTTTAGGCTCTCAGGGTTTTTCACGGATCAAAACTGCTGTTCATTTTGCCACCACAAAAATATGACAAAAGTAACTTCGAAAGTAACTTCAAAGTAACTCGCTACTTTTTTACAGTAGTTAGTAGTTTACTCAATTACTATTACAAATGCGTAATTTCTACTCTACTCAAATTACTTTTGGCGTCGCTACTCAGTAACTTAACTTAACTACCTTCTTTGAGTAATTTGTACATGTCTGCTTTGTCCCCATCGTGAGTTAACTTCTGCCCCGAAGTCGACACACAAAAACCGTCTTCCCTCTCTGCTCGGCCAGAAGGAAGAGAGAGGGTACTAGAACCATTTAATCTCGAACCGATGTTTCTACAAAAGGTCCAATATTTCAAATCCTGAACAAAATTTGATTATTTAAAGTAGGGATTTGCATTCCTCAAACAAGGCTAGCCGGGAACACACCTTATTGAACTATCTTACACGTGATTTAGGAGGAAGCTCTAAAATTACGCTAATTCAATCAAATTCACCAGTTACTGCTGCGAATAAATTTAACAGTGCTGATACACTGCTGCGCAGAACAGGGCCGACGGATATCGCAGAATAATACTTTAATAATATTTCATTCTGCGTAACTAAAGTCATCGACAACAGAACAACTTTAAAATAATGAGTTTCATCCCGAACGTTTTGCAGCCAGAAGGCGGTTTCATTAGGGGTCTGACATGAAAGTAGATTGTACTTCCAAATACGTCGTTGGAAGCACAGGAACCAATGAGGCAAACAAGTAAATGGCGCAACCTATAAAAATAAAAGACTACAGATTAAGGAAGCACGTGGAACGAAGAAGAGACCAAGGATGAACGCCTTGCTGTCACAAGAACGGTGACGCACTCAATTTGTTGTTTTGCGACACGCATTTTTAGTACCTAAAAATCAGGAGTATACAAAGAGAGGCAGTGACAGCCACCGCTGTGAAACAATGAGGAGCTCTACTAATATCTACCGCTCTAAAAACAAACAAAGAACGTCTACGAAACCACGACTCGCAAATGTGACAATTAGCTTTTATGGAAAAAGACAAAAAAAAAAAAAACCAACAACAACAACAATACCAATTATGACAATGGATGCTTCTCCTCGAATCCTGCTACCCCTTAATGTGCTGCAAGCCCTAAGATGGCAAAGGGAGCACATAAACTTGCTTTATGAGATAGCGGACGCCAGCAAGGGAGACGAAGGGTGGAGGCAACACCTACCAGGCTAAACATGGAAACAATGCAAAAATAAAAATAAAAAAAGAACTAGGACTACAGTGGAGGGAGAGAAATTTGGTCGAAACAAGGCCAGCTTAGGTGACAACAGTTTGCTCGGGCTTCGCGCATCTCCGGCAGGCGCACTATCGGTTTGAGGCAAACGTGCGCGCGAATAAGGACGGCCCCCGATTGGCCCCCTAGTCCCCTGACATGCTCCGCCATCTCCCGGCGTTCATCAGGAATGCTCCTTGGCGAGGCGATGCCGTTCAGGCACATCTTTCTTCTTCCACTCTGATTAGGACCAAGTGGAAAAAGTACGCGAGACATGCGCCAAATCACAACTGATCCTTTACTAAAGAGATAGCAACAAACCAAATAACTACTGAAATGAGAGCTAATGTGCACGCGAGCTGGGGCACGGTCATACTGAAAAATCCCAGAGACAAGAGAAAACGAAGACAAGTACGAACAGAAGCACGGCTATAACCAGAAATGCAATTTTGTGTACAGGCGTCGCCTTTAGACGCAGACTCCACGTCATAAAGAACGACTCTCGCGAAGCCTAGAAACAGTAGAATGGAAGAGTACGAAGTTACCAACATTTAGTTGAAATAGTACTAATCATATATAATCAAGGTAGAAGACCTTACTGCGTCCCGTCCGCCCGCCACGCCCCCATTTACTCCCCCCCCCCCCCCTCCGGGAGCCTGTAATAATGAAAGAGATACGGAAGACCGCATTTTCACGCTCCCACCACTGAGGGCACACCGCTCTAATTCTCGTCGTTCGTGATTCCAAGGATGTTTTATTTTTAGATGCGGAGCATCTCTTGCTCGGGTCTATGTCCCGCGTCCGCGATGTAGTCGGCACTCGAACTACGCACGCGCAACTCTCCTCCTTCCCTCTCTCCAACAGCTGCGCGTTACTCTCTCCGCTCTCTCTCTCTACCAGCTGCGTGCACTGCGCATGCGTTGGCTTCTCCTCACACCGCGCGCGCACGCGCAACTCTCCTCCTCTTGTCTCCTCTCCTTCAAGTGTGAAAAAAATAAAATAAACGGCGAGCGGCGAGCGTTCCAACTTTCTCTGCCGCGAGCCGCGACGAAGGCTCGCGTAGGGGGTAACGCTAGGGCAGAGCCGTATATTAGGAGAGTTTGGACAATAGGCGGAGCAAAGGCCGCCGCCAGCGCCGAATATTCCCCCCACGCTTAGAGCGTAAACTAAATTTGTGACACAGCGTCGACCAATCAGGAGACCTCTACTCCATCTCACAAATGTCGACAGTGAAGACAAAGGCACAGGCGCGTGAGCCTAGCTCAGCGAAACGCTATTGTTTGTGCGAGACCTCGTGCATAGGAGGCACTTTCCAAAGCCACGCGCTCGTGCCCATGCCTTTGTCTGCACTGCTAGAACAGCGTCCTGAGACTGGCTGAAAGAAAGCAGTGCAAAGGGTGGGGTGCGCGAGCGTCTTGAGACGCGGAGTTCCGCTCGGCACGGCTCAAATTATACTTCGTTTCACTTTACCTGCGAGCGAAGCCAAAGCTAGAAGCGCGAGACCAGCGCTTTTTGCATTTCTCCCCAGCTCGCGCGCTCGAGCAAAGCCTGAACGCACGGAGCTTCCGCGCTCGCGCTTCCAGTTTGCCTTCGCTCGCACATAAGGTGAAACGAAGTATAGTCGTGGCACAAATTTAGAGCACGCGACCATCGCTAGGGGCTGTTTCGCGGCCTGTGGTTGGCCCGAGATGCTCGCCTATTCAAACCAATGTATGGCCAAACTCTCTCAATAAACGGCTCTGCGCTAGGGCAGTCGGTGGCGCCATCTCTCGACGTCAGCACGCAACTGACTCTTTCCTCGGAACCAACACGATGCTCCGCATCACCCCATGGTTCCCCTCGGGAAGATGGTGTAATTTTTTCTTAAACTCACGTTTTTCTTCATGCCCACTACATTGCCAAAGTCAATGAAGCTGATCGCGGGTAGTATTGTGGCTTCCACGCTTGAAGCATCGATTTTGTAATATGTACTCGATAGCTGCATTCTCGATTCCATACCTACAGAGTACACAGATTATCGGAAGGCAAGTTGTACCAGATAGGGAAGTAAACCAGCTTCTCTTGGGCAGTCATTTCATTCTGAAATAATAAAAAATAAAAGCGGAGCTGGCCTTCACAATTTCTATACCAATGTATCGCAATACGTGTCTCCAGTTATGTTCATAAGGGCGACACGTGGCAATTTTTTCTTATAGCGAAGCTCTTAGGCACCCGTTTCCGGGTTGAGCGGCGTCGGAAGTAACCTCGCGTTGCATTATGGGACGTTTCCCATAATGACGTCACAGGTGACGTCACGTGTGACGTCACGAGGGAACAATTCCCGGCTTCATTTGGCGGGAAACTTTTTCACTAAATTTAGCGGGAAAGTTTTCTGCTAAATTTACAATGGAGAACGAGCGTATTGGTTAATAGATACAAACCTTGAAAGTATAAAACAGCGAGGACGAGGACGGGAACAGGACATCTTTCATGAAAGATGTTTTGTTCCCGTCCTCGTCCTCGCTTTTTTATTCTTTCAAGTTTTGTATCTATTTGCTAAATTTAGCGGGGATATTTTTCTGCTAACTTTAGAGGTGAAATTTTCCCGCTAAATTAAGCAGGAAAAGTTTTCCGCTAAATTTAGAGGATAAAATTTTCCCCTAAATTTAGCTTGAAAATGTTTCTCTAAGTTTAGAGAAAACATTTTCCGGCTAAATATAGCGAGAGTATTTTTCCGTTAGTAGCGGAAAAATTTCCCCGCTAAATATACCGGGGAAATTGACGTCACGTGACCTCAACACCAATTCAGTTTCCCTGCTATATTTAGGGGGAAAATGTTCACTAAATTTTCCGCAAATTTTAGCGGGAAATTGTTGGTAAGTTCCCCGCTACATTTTACGGGAATATTTTCTCCCTAAATTTAGCGTAAAATTTTTTGCTTAATTTAGCGAAAATTTCCCGCTAAATGAGAGGGCAGCAGAGGAGGAGGAGGCGAGTGTATGGAGGGAGAGCAGGGGCATACCCTCCCCTCCGTACCCTCCCCTCCTCCTCCTCAAGAGCTGCGCTCTAATTTGGCATTACGGAGAATTGTAAACGTCTTTCACTTTTTAGATATAGAGTAGTTGCAATTGAGTCACGATTTTAGAAAAAAACATTTTGCGAGATCCCGCTATTTGAATATGAGCCCTTTGTCAGTCTCCAGTCGTCAGCTCGTCAATTTCATGATTGCTAATGGTGTGACTCTCGAATATTGATGAGTACACGTAGGACAGAAGCCTGTAGGACGTGATTGTTATGACCATCTCATTCCGCCCACACTAACTGTAGTATGATCTTCAATCGGTGTCATTTATATCTGAATGATGTTCGCTCTTTTTGTTTCTTTTGTAAATGCAGGTGGACGACGATTCCAACATGGCGGCGGTTTACAAAATCTTCTTCGACGAGGATCTCGAGTACCGGGTCAACCCCCGAGCTGGAATGTACAGGGCAGGATCCGAGCGCCAGATGCCTGAGAAGTGCAAGCAAGTCATTGCTGAAAAGACAGGATAAAAAGGAATGGAAAACAGGGGAATATTTTTACGAGTAATTACCCAATAAAGCTGGCAATGCTCGATTGTGTTGCTTTTGAGCATTCACCAATCTTTCAGGGAGTTACCTCGAAGGTCCTACAGTGCGTGGAATGCAGTTTTTAGGAAAAGACATCTTTTACATCTGTTTGGAAGACATGCACCAACAACTCACGCGGTGGACGTTAGTTGTAGTGAAAGTGTACACCAGTGGTTCTCAGCCATGGATGTGTCGGGGACCCCTTGCGGCCCACTGGCAGTGATGGGGGACCCCTTCCAGCGGGGGGGGGGGGGGGGGGGGCGGGGAAACAGGTGCCTTTTATTGCTGTCGTAGTTCCGGAAGCAGTTTGCCAATTAGTCACGGCCGGACTGAACTAAAAAAAAGTGCCAAATAAAAAAAAATGTTTTTGTTGAGGGTCTTGCGGACACCCATTTGAGAACCACTGGTGTACACGATCAGCCCGATAGCCGATCAATATGAAACATGTTTTTCCGATGAGAACACATGTTTCTGATACACTGAAATGTTTCCGATATCCGGGTATCAGGTTTCCGATATAGCTACTCAGATCTGACTAACTGGTCGCGCGCTGCTAGAGTATGATGGGATAGGCTGCGAGTAGCGACCTCGCTAGGTTTTCAGATATCTGAAAAACTTCTGATTTTCGATAATCTATAATTGATCGATAAATTGATCATCAACTGAGGATCGGTCATCGGATGGACATATTGCTAGCCAACCCAAAAAGCCCATCTCCGCTGCGTGCAAAAATCGTCTGCTCAAACACCCATTTCCTTGGAAATTGCCTTCTCTAGAATTCGCAACACGTCCCATATTATAAGACTTTCATAAAGTGTTTAGTGAATTACAACTTCACGACAGACTAGTTTTGAAAGTGTGAACTCGCTGTTTATTTTTAATTAGCCGTGTTGCGTCGATCTCCATGTATTCTACCATAGGGCGGGCCGCCTCCTGGAACCCTGAGTACCACGTGACTCGCGCCGAGCTGCTCTGTCGGCCATGTTGTCCGGCAAAACACGCGGATCAAAGGATTGCGCTACTCTGCCTCCGTAGGAGCTATATAGTGCTCTAGAGGAGACGTGGCGTCGACGCCGGCTGGCTGGAGCCCCACCAGAGCAAGCCGTTTTCTTTTATTTTATTTTTTTTTTGTAGAGGAAAAAGGGTTACGTGATACGTGATACCATTTCTACTGCGCATGCGCGAGTTACTTTGGCGGATCACTCGTCTTTTGTGCCTCGGTTGCCTCGGTCGCTTCTGTCCGTCGTCTCCGAGGCGTCGCGGGGGAGGCTGCGCATATCAGTTGTGTAACACCGTTGCAAGAATTCAAGAGGTAAGATTCAGCTTTCCTACTGCATGGTGTGTAGAAGCGTGAGGTTACTTTGAGTGGTGTGTTTGCTGTTCGAATCAACCATTACTATATTATTTGTAACTTCCCCCGTAAAAAGGGAACCAAGTTTACGTTGTTCTCCCACCTCACATGGACGTTACGAATGACGTGGTGCGATTTTATTCGAACTAAATTCGGTATCAACACCTCTACTACATGTCTAATAGGAGAATATTTTTAACTTCGCCTTATTGATTGGATGCCAGGAACTCGAGTTGTGACTTTGAAACGGGTTGAAAGGCACGCTCGTAGAGGATTGTAACACTATATTATGGTTGCATCATCATTTGATGCGGCGCGGCAGGCCTCTATTATTCTCAAATCCAAATGTGTCGTCGCTATCTGGTGGTGGATGCTTGAAGTCAAAGAGGATAGTAGGAGAGGGCATGACGTCAGCCGCGTAGCCTCCGGAAGCCATGCTCCCCTGACGCCTCGCCTCTTTCTCATTTTCCTCCTTACTCTCCTCACTTATCAGCACAACATGACCACATCACGTGACCGTAGCTAGCGTTCCTCTAGCCTTCGATCTGATAAAATCTACCGGGCGGAGCGCGCGCGAGCCTGCAAGGAATCCTTCTACAATCAACCATCCATCTCGCACGTGACATGTCACGCGCACCAATCGCCAGAGAGATCTGCGGTCACGTTGGGCACAATATCGTTTGAACGTTTTTATGACTAGGCTTCACCAATATTCCAACGTGCCCTCTCCTAGTACTAATAACTTCCTTGTTTGAAGCTGAGAAAATGGATACTCCCGCCCATTAGAACTCGCAGCGAAAGCCGGCGCAGCCTAGGGAAGCTTAATTACAGCAGGAATGGGTAAAAAGTAGCACGTGGTTGGAAAGTAAAGGCCTGACCACACTAGCGTGAAGAGCGCCGCTGCGCGGCGCCGCCGGGCGGCACCGCCGTCCGGCGTCCCAACGCGAGGAGTCCACATTGGCCTCCGTTTTGCGGGCGACATGTGACAGCACTGGCTCTCTCGCGATCGCGCGCGCGCCTCCCGCCGGATTTTCCGCTCTTTCGTCGTCTGCTCTTCGGTAGATTCTTCTGTTTCGGGTCTCATCTTTCGCATGTATCAGCATCGAAACCGCACTCGCTGCCTACATGGTAGGTGTCCATGATGACCTGGTGATCAGCGTGAATGTGATTATTCTAGCCTGCTCGTTGATCTTGCGACGTCGCCGCGCTCTGAAGGGAAGGAGGCACAGGTTTTGGGTCCGGCCGAGTTGGTTCTACCAAAACACCGAAGAACAGGTCCGTGCTTTGCTGCACCGGCGGCGCGCCAGAGATGAAGGCTACTTTCGAAAGTGTCACCAAATCAACACGACATCTGTCACAACACAGACGACATGCAACAAGTGCCACGGAGAAACTGACTTGTAATTCCGAATTCCTCTCCTATAATTTCACAGCGGTTGTTCTTAGCGTCATTATCTTGGTAGTCTGGCAGCGTCTTGTCATATAAAAAAGGGAACCAGTCGCACAGTTTCAAGGAACCGCTCCGTTGGGGAAGGCATCGGGGGCGAAGTAGGGATAGCAGACGACACGAAACACGTCCTTCGGAACGTGAAAGACGCGCGGGAGGACCGGCTTGAGCGTTGCCATGGCATCGCAACGTCACGATCTACGCCACCTCCCATTGGCTCCTCTCTTCGCGGCGAGCGGCGCCGAGCTCTGAACCGCGCAAGGAGCGGTTGGCTCTGCGGCGCAGAACGTCGCGCCGCTGAAGCCGAAAACTGGTTTCGGTCGGCAACCGGCAGCGTCGACCGTCACACCGCAGTCCTCCGCGACGCCACTGTGGCCGTGCCTTAATAGTTCATGCTGGGGTTCCATGGGCCTCATAATACTAGTGTTGGCGTTTCGGGTGAACAAATTACGATGTGGTTAGATTAAACTGTTTATTTAATTAAAGCTTTGAGGAATACACAAATGGGGGATTACATAAATGTTACGGTTCTAGAGCGGTGCTGCGTCTCGCTCGGCGTCGTCCGATGGAATGTTCTTCTCCATGGGCGAGGGCGGTCGCCTCCGAAGCTGTGGCTTGCAGGCCAGCGCGCGCGGCTCGGGTTTCACGGCAGCAAGGCCCCTCTTAGGGGCTCGGAGATTCTCCAGGGACCGTATAGAAACTTCTGTCTGGGAGCAGCCGGGTCGGAGGTCACCTACGAGCTTTTGAATTCTTTTCTGATTTAAGTATCTTGATTGCTAACACTCGGCCTTCCTACTGCACAACCGCCCTCGGTTGGAATCTTGTCGGATTATGACCCCGAAATGAGCCTCCGAAGCTCAAGTAGCATTTTGCGTGTCTTCTTCGCACTCCGAGCCCGGCGACTGGTCGTCGTCGCGTGCCGTCGTCACAGGGAACGAAACGCCTCATCTTGTCAACAGCTGCTATTCCCTCGTAGAAGCGCTGTGAGCGTTGAGTCTCGGGGAGGTCCTGCACTTTATACCTGTCGTGGGGCAGGTTCTCCACAACAATGTATGGGCCTCTGTATTTTGGACACAGTTTACATGACTCTCCCAGTTGCGACTGGCTCTCGTTCGAGCAACACCATATCTCCTGGTTTGTAGACAGGCGCAGCTACTCTTTTCTTGTTGCAATGTTCTCTCTGCTTTTCTTGGTCTTGGCGTATGTTCTCTATTGGCTTTTCCCGAAGCTTGAATACAGTGGCATCGAGCTCGTGCTTGAGCGCGCTGTTGAAAAGCAGACTGAAGGGCGTCGCTTCAGGTCGCTCGGTTAAGCGTGTTATTGATACCCCACTGGACCTGAGTTAGGGTTTCGTCCCAGTCCTTTCCATCGCTCCCGTTTTTGAGAGGCTGGCAAAGGCGGGTGTTATCATTCTGTTATATCTCTCGACCTGCCCATTAGCTCGGGCGTGCCGGTTGCATTTTTCACGTGGATGACGTTGACAGACTTGCAGTACTGTACGAACTGTCGGCTGGTGCCCGCGGTTCCCTGGTCGGTGATCAACCTTCGTGGGGCACCGAAAGTGGCGACCAGGTACTTGAGGAAATTCCTCGCGTAGCCCGACGAAGTGTTCCTCACTGCTCAAAGGATGACGAACTTCGTAAAGCCGTGTTGATATGAAGACCCAGGAACAGCGGCAGCTTCACAAAACTGAAGAGCTTTAATTCCGACGTGCGTTCGATGCGATAAAAAAAATGGTAGAAAAAAAAATAGAGAACGAGCTCCACGCTCGCCGTCCACGAGCTCCGGCCCCGATCTCGTGTTCAGGCTGGCCATTCGTCTAATAAACTCTTCTTCGCTGGTACTCTACCAGTTTAATCTATTTTCAACACTATCCCGACCGCGAAATGAGTCACGTGCTGACTTCCAGGGGATAAAGGCGTTGAACTGGTCGGTCGGTAATCAATCCATTTTGCAGTTTTACCTGGCAGGACCGTATGTTACCGTCTCTTCCTCTGTGGGTCTTCAGCACTCTTCCCATTTGCCACAATTGCCTCGGTGCATTACTATCATGCACAAGAACAACGTCGTCTACACTTAGGGTTGACGCAGAAGTTTGTTGCACATGATGCGCCGATCGAAGCTGCAACAAGTATTCGTGCTGCCAGCGTTTCCAAAAGTTGTCCGTTAAGCATTGTCGGTACTTGATCCTCTTGAGTAGGTCTGTTCTTTTGGATTGGTGCTCCGTCTTCATTGTTGGGTCGGGCAAGCACGTCAATCTTTTCCCAAGCAAGATATCTCCTGGGGTTATCGGCTTGGGCTCCGTGGCGTCTGTGCTGTCCATTGTTAGAGGCCGGGAGTTGACTATTCCTTCAACTTCGGTCAAAACAGTAGATAATTCTTCGGAGGTTAGACATGCCCTCCCTAGCACTTTCCGTAGGGTGGTCTTTACCGTTCGCACGAGCCTCTCCCACCAGCCTCCCCACCATGGGGCACTGGGAACAATGAACTTCCATGTTACTCGGTTGTTGGCAAGATGAGATGTAAAATCTTCTTCTTGCATCGCCCTAAACAACGCATATAGGTCCTTTGATGCCTTCTTGAATGTTGGTGCGTTGTCAGAATAGATCGTTGTTGGCAATCCTCTCCGTGCCGTGAAACGTCGAAAAGCCATTAGAAAAGCTTCTGTAGACATCGCAGAAACAAGTTCAAGATGAACGGCACGAGACACTGCACAAGTGAAAAGTGCAACGTAGGACTTCACGCTGCCGCTTGCTGCTTTGACATACAAAGGACCTGCAAAATCTACGCCTACAACCTCAAAGGGCGCGCCTTGCTTCAGTCGGTCAAGGGGAAGTGGAGCCGTTGGGGCTGTGTCAGCAGTGAGGCGGAACCTCTTGCATAAACCGCAGCTGAAGATCACTTTCTTCACCAATCTTCTTCCTCCTATAATCCAAAATCGTTCTCGGAGTTGCGCCAACGTGTCTCGTGCTCCTCCGTGAAGAACTTTGCAGTGGGCGTTCTGTACCACCAGGGTTGTGAAGTAGTGCTCACTTGGCAATATGATTGGGTGTTTCACATTGTCCGATGCTGGCAGCATCTGAAGCCGGCCTCCAACCCGGATGATATTGTCTTTATCCAAAAAGGGACTCATCTCTGTTAAAGACGATTGTTTGTGAACATTTTCTTTCTTCAAGAGACATTTTATCTCGTCTGAGTAAGTACTGCTCTGAACGTTGTTGATCCAGTATAGTTCGGCCTCAGTGGTTTCCTCGGCACTCAGTGGTCCACTTGACGGTTTGCCATTTCGACAGTTCTTCAGAAATCGAAGGCACCACGCCGTCACTCTTAAAGCCCGATGAAGTTCGCTGTACCTCGTCAGATCCAACAGCGGTTCAGGTGGTGTTGTTTGCAATATCACATGGACTGCTTTTCTCTCTTCTTTCAACAAGTCAGTCTCCGCTTCGTGACTCGAGCTCAGATCAGGCCATTCATTTTCGTGTTCAGTCAACCACTTTGGTCCTGACCACCATAAATCACTCGACACCAGTCGAGAACCTGCGATGCCACGGGTAAGCAAATCCGCTGGATTGTCACTTCCCGGACAGTACCTCCAATGAGAAGGATCGGTGTCCCTTTGTATCTCTGCAACTCGGTTGGACACGAAAGTCTTCCATTTGCTGGGGTCGCTCTTGATCCATGCCAGTGTGATGAGAGAATCCGTCCACAACGTATAGTCATACGGAATGCATGGGATGGTCTTCTCAAGATATTTGTGCAGTCTCGAAGCGATGACGGCTCCCATAAGTTCCAGGCGAGGAAGAGTCTGCTTCTTGATTGGAGCAACTCGAGCTTTTGCCAATAAAAGTGTAGGTCGTTCAGGTGGCGATGACTTCGTTGTAACGTACGCTGTAGCTCCATAGGCAGTTGGGCTTGCGTCGCAGAAAATATGAATCCGGGTGCCCTTGCCCTGTCCTGCTTGGAATACGAATCTGGGGATGACAAGTGCATCCATCTTTGGAAGGTCACGACACCATTCTTGCCATTCGTTATTCAGATCCTCGGGTAGAGCACTGTCCCAAGTGACTCCTCTCGCCCATAGCTTCTGAAACAGTGTCTTCACTCGGATTGTGAAGGGCGACAAGACTCCCAGGGGATCAAAAATCCTAGATGCTGCTTGTAGAACAAATCGTTTAGTGCCATTATTCAACTCTAGGAATTTTTGTAAAATTGGCAACGCAAACTTCAAGACATCCTTCTCTGGATCCTAGACAATTCCCAGAACCTTCATTGTTCTTTGTTCAAGGATAGGCGTAGTGTTTTCTGGATTTGCCTCTTCTCGAAGTACCACATCTCTCAGCGCTTGTGAATTCGTCGTCCACTTTCGGAGAGTCATTCCTGCGTTCTGCATAATAGATTTGGCGTCATGGTACAACTTGATGGCTTCCTCCTCGGTAGCTGTGCCAGTAACCAAGTCGTCCACGTAGAAGGAGTTACGAAGAACGTCAGCCACTTCCTCCTTTTCAGTCGGCAGATTTTTCAGGTGTTGGAGGATCGTAGCCGTCAGAAGAAATGGACTACAGGTTGCACCAAAAGGAACCCTCGTCATCCTCCACGTCTGTACCTCTTCATCTTTAAAGGTCAAAGACGGTAGATCTTGAAACCGAGAGAAAACGAAATGCATCTCTGTCTCTTTCTGTGACAGATATTTGAAGAAATGCCTTCTGGATGTCTGAGGTTATGGCGAAGCGGCTCACCCGAAATCGCAGCAAAATTCCAAGAAGGTCTTGATAGAGGTTGTCTCCTTTCTCTAAACATTCGTTCAAAGACTTGCACCCAGCTGCGTGCGAGGATAGCATCGAAAACAACTCGAAGTCGTGTCGTCAGTGCATTTTCTCTGATGACTTCGCGATGTGGCATGTAAAACAGTCTGCCTTCTTCACCAGTTGTCTCGTTCGGTACCACTTCAGCGTGACCCGCTATCAGATACTCTCTGATAGCTTCGTCATAATGAAGGATTAGAGAGTCAGTTCGGTAGAGTCGACCTACCAATTTCCGAAGCCTTGTCATCGCTACTTGCTTGTTGTCCTTAAGGACACCTATATTGTCCTTCCATGGTAATGCCACTTCGTACTGTGTGCCAAACCGGCGAATGTTCTGCTCAAATTGGCGCATCACTTGGCTTGTTTCGAACTTCTGGTCTTCTGAATCTGTGATTCCCAGGCTTTCTAACTCCCAGAATGATCGGAGAGCGCCTTCAACTTGTTCTGTACCGGTGATCTGCAGGACACAGACGACCAAGCTTGAGTGGGTTTTTTGCGACTTCACGATGGATGTCCGTCCTTGGAAGGTCCAACCAAGCTTGGTGTTTAATGCAACAAGGGTGCTGCAGGTCTTACTCCGAGTGACTTCACCAGTCATAAAGCCCCACATTTGGTCAGAGCCAATCAAAATACTGATGCCTGGTTGTGCGTTAACCGCTGGAAACATGAGGCGATCGGCAATCAACTCTCCATTTTCCTCCATGTCAGCCACGAAGACTGAATCCGTCGTTAAGGTAGATATGTCCTGACATATCACTGGGATCTCGATCGCTTCGATCTTGCATCCGTCCATGTTGAATTGGCTTCTAAGTTCAAGCTCCACTACACGACGCTTCTTGCACTGTTGAGTTGAAGCACAAGCAAACGTGTTGAGCGCCATCTTGGTGTAGCCAACGCACTTAAGCTGAAGGTGTCTTGACAGATCCTCAGTGACAAACGTCTGTTGGCTGCCTCCGTCGATAACACCTCTAACATACCTACATGAGGTACCGCTGACAGCCCATGCCCGGAAGGTTTGCAGAAGTACCACTCCGGACTCTCTGATTTCCCAGTGGACTGATGTAGTACAAACCGTCATGCTGTTTTGTGGGTCCGATTTATCTTCTTTAGCTTTGATTCGTGTCGGGTCACACATCGACTTAGCGTGTCTTCCACCACATGTGGCACAGCTGATCTTTCGTCTGCAGTCTCTTGCTCGATGGCCACTGAGAGTGCATCTGAAGCATCTCATCTCTTTTGTCAAACGCTGTTTCTTCTGGTCCAGGGGAAGAGAGGAAGAACAGTCTGCAGAACTATGGCTTGTTCGTTGCAGAAACAGCATCTCGTTTTATGTGGTGAGGGTCTGTTGTAGAGCACCGATAAGGTCGGTCTAGACGATTCACGTCGAGCTATGTTGTCATCATATCTCGTGGTCTTTGTGTTCTTCGTTTCTGTGATCTTAAACTCGCTCTTCTCCCGACTTTCGACCTCGATAGATAGAAAATCAAGTAGTCTATCCAGTTCTGAGCGGTCAGGCTGGCCGCTTGGGCCAGGCATGGCAGTTGCCGCAGACAAATGAGCGGTTCTGTGGCAGTTCACGACGATGTCACGTGGAAGAGCTCGCATCAAAATATCGCAGAGCATCGACGAAAAACTTGACTTATTTACACCCAATGTCTGGAGGCCTCGTATATTGATTTGCACCTGGTCGAACATCGTTCGTAGACCTGAGGTATCGTTGGCTGACTTGACAGGTGAAATCAGCCTCAGACTGGAGAAATATTCCTGCTCCAACCGTTTCTTGTCTCCAAAACAGCGATTGAGGATCTCAATTGCATCCGCGTAAGAAGTCGCTGTCCTTGGTAGTCCAGCCACAGCTGCTTCCGCTTCTCCGCCCAAGTACATTCGAAGGTAGCCGAACTTTTCGCTGGTGGACAGTGTGGGGTTCTTGTGAATCGTCGTTTCATCGAACTGTTCCCAGAACGCTGACCACTTTGATATTTCACCCTTGAATGGCGCAATGGTGAGCTTCGGTAACCTAGTTCCAGCTTGTCTGCTGCCTTGGGTGTCGTTTGGGTGACGACTTGGTTCCCTAGGGGCCCCTCGAGACGATATCTGGTCTAGGAGATCTTTTCTGCATTGGAGGACACTGATGGTGGCAGTCACTTCATCTTCGTATTGTACGACTGCCTGAAATTCGGTTTCGAATGAACCATCCGGTATGTGTCCCTCAAACTCTTCGTTCAACCTCCTGAGCTCATCGTTATTGGCACGCAATCTTTCGGCTACGGTGGTAATCTGGCTAGTCGTTTTCCGCCCGTCGGGTCGTTCTTTTAGTCTTCAGCCTTTCCATGGGGATCCACTGCGCTGCCGAGTCTTCTCGTCTGTAGTCCCGTACCTTGACTCCCGGGTTTCGGCGCCAAATTGTTGGTATGAAGACCCAGGAACAGCGGCAGCTTCACAAAACTGAAGAGCTTCAATTCCGACGTGCGTTCGATGCGATAAAAAAAATGGTAGAAAAACAAAATAGAGAACGAGCTCCACGCTCGCCGTCCACGAGCGCCGGCCCCGATCTCGTGTGCAGGCTGGCCATTCTGCTAATAAACTCTTCTTCGCTGGTACTCGACCAGTTTAATGTATTTTCAACAGCCGTCTACTCCCACAATGATGTGCGTGTTGCCGCTCGTGCTTCGGACGAATGGGCCCAAATGGTCCATGTGGAGGGTGTCAAATGGTACGGCCGCTTTTTCGATGGTGAGTAGCTTACCTGTTTTTTTTTTTCTGGACGGAACCTTGTGATACAAGCACTTCAGACAGCACGCAAGATGCCGTCTCACGTACCGACGCATCCTGGGAAACCAGTACATCTTGGTGAGCAAAGTCATGGTCTTCTCGAGAGCGAAGTGTCCGACATCGTCGTGGCATCGTCGCACAATCTGCCAGCGAGCTCCTCGTGGCACTAGCCATAGTAGGCGCTCTTCTCCGTCATCGATGACTCTCTTGAAAAGCTTTCCCTCTGAGCGTGCGTACCCCTTCTCGACACGCTGCGACTCCTTCGTCTTTGAGGGTCTCTTTAGGCTTTCCTTGATTCCTTGCAACGTTGGATCTGTCTGCTGAGCTAACACCAACCAATCGTCGTCGGACAGCTCTGTAGTAAAAACACTGGCGCCGATTGCGACATCCATTTCTTCAGGCTCCGACACAGGAGCCCTGCTGAGAGCGTCGACGTGGGCCATCTTATCTCCTGGTCGATGTCCCACTTCGAACGTGTAGTCCACTGATACCACGTTCCTATGCGGAGCACTAGGTCTCTCTTCGGCAGCGTGGTTCGCAAGGAGTTTCAATCCGTGACGAGAGTGAACTCGATCCCATACAAGTACGGCCGAAGCTTCTCAACTGTCCACATAACTGCTAATGCTTCGAGTTCGTAAGAGTGATATCGCTCCTCGTCTTGCGTCGTGCGGCGGCTGACCGTACATAAACCGGGTGCATCAACCCGTCCGCTTGTTCTTGTAATAGTACTCCTCCGAGGCCAAACTTACAAGCGTCTGTGTGCACCTCCGTTTTGAACCGTGTACGTAGAGTGCGAACGTAGGCTCACTCATTAGGCAGTCCTGCAGCCTCCGGAACGCAGCCCTCCCCCGCTCAAAATACCCGCAGACCCATGGGGTATGCAACCGTGTGGGTCCCACAGAAACTCTGTGGGTGTTCAGGTCCCTATGGGTCCCCGCACAGTTTGTTTGTGGTGCGTGGGTCCCACTGGGTTTGTGTGGTGTATAGGTCCCCATGGGTCACCGCACAGTCAGTGTGGGTCTACGGGAGATGTGTGGGTCCTGCAGAAATCCTATAGGAGCTGTGTAGGACAAAGTCCTGTAGGAGCCGTGTGGGTAACCCATAGGGTTCCATAACCCCATGCTCTGTGGCAGTGTTGTACACGTTCCTTACGAAGAGGAACGAAAGGTCGTTCCTCGTTCCTTCAGAATTTTGGAACGCGTTCCCGTTACAAGTTCCATCTGAGAGAAAGGAACTCGTTCCCGTTACTGTTTAAAAAAATGGAATGTAGCGTTACTTATACTGCCGCCCGCAGTACCGAGACGTAACTTTCCACCTGCTTTGTTATTCTCGAAAGTGCCAGTTCATCCTCGCCCCGAGCGCGCGACGCTCGAGCCTTCTTTGCCGAACTTTCGAGATAGTGACGCACGGTAGATAAGCAGCTACCCGCGACCTTGTCGAGTCAGTCTCGCTCGCGCTCTGTTTCGCCGCCGAATCGCCGCCTGCTTTTCTGCTGCCTCGACGCTCTTTCGTTATTTATTTTTGGTTGGCACAAGTTCGCCCATTAAATCTTTATTTTTCAGTTCACTGCTCGTCTTCGTGTCACCTCCGTTCGTGACAATACGTTACATTTGTATTTTTGCTAATTACCATATTTATTAGATCAAACAGTTTTTTTTTATCTATTTCATCAAATGGCAACATACAAATTTGAATGCCGTGATGGAAGGACGCCAGGAGCAAAAAGGAAAAGAAAAGCTGAAGCAAGGTTCTCTTTGTTGAGTTACTCATCTTTAAAAACCCCAGCGTTTTACCATATCCATGTTTGTGGTGGGCGATTCAGACGAGCCAAGTGTACTGTTCGCCGGGAAATAGGAGCGGTGTCAATTTTATTCTTCTGTATTACGCCACGTTGCACGGGCGTTTTACAACCTTCCCCGTTTAATCTAACAAAGTCCTTTCTTGGAACTTAACAAGAGTTGCTTTTCGATGTTGCTATCCGCAAGACGATACGTAACATGAATGCAAAATAACAAACCATTAACCTAGACACGGAATGCAGAACTCCCTAGAGTTGTCGAGCATGAAAGAAAAATAAATAAACCTTACCTGGACACGTCCGATCGTCTTGCTTGACGGGGCACTCATTGTGGCAGTTATCACTTAACCAGAGGAGACAAGAGGAGGTCCGTTGATGCAGTCCCAAGAATGCGCGTCCTCGCCACAACTACCGGGCGCGTATAGTTGCGTCCTCATGGAGTAAAACCATGGGGCGAATGCGGGATCCCTGATTGGCCTTTTTTGAGGCATGCCACAAATGCGCGCTCGCCGACAGCTACCGCTGACTAACACGTCGCGCCATGGGTAAATTCGCGCCCGTGCTTCGCGCGTACATAAGCCGCGTTTACATGAATGCGACTAAGTCGCATCGAATCCAGTTGTCGCAATCAATGCGGTCATGTAAACGGCATAATGCGCAAAGAAAGCGCATCGCACTCAAGTCGCTAGACAGAGGTGGATCGAGATGGCGAGTGCGCATTCATTGAGCCCATGTAAACGAAGGTCGCATCGCATTTTGGAACGGGGAGGATTATGGGAAGGCGCTCGCTGCGGGTGCGAGTGAACAGCTGAGAACTTGGCGGCGGCCAACCTCGTCGGCGGCGCGGAAAGCGGTCCCGTATGGTCGCCCGCAATTTTTTCCCGAGAACAAACGCGAGCTTTTATTGCCATCATAAGTAAGCGGAATATAGCGGAGCTGCACGGTGAGGGCGGCCCCCGTCCAAGCCTTGCGAAGTACGACTTGCGCGTCCGAAGGGGTCCCAAAGGCTTCGGCGCAAGCACGAACGACACCGAGAGCTCCGAGCACTGTAGAGCACTGCATGGTATCGCAAAACGAGCAGCTCTTACTTCGGTGCCGTTCCTGGCTGCGCAGGAGCCTTTCGGACTCGGGGTCCGGTTGGTTCGGTCGCGATCGGCGAGGTCTGGCGCGGCGAAACGCGGAGGCGTCCTCACAGCGTGCGCACTCACGTCGCCTCTGGTCCTAAGTGACCCGGCGGCCCGGCCTGGAGCCCTAAACGCTTGGGTTTTGATGTTTCTTCCGTCTCGTAACTTCTTCCACAGCACCGAAGACAGCGGGCACGATCTTTACGTTCACTGAACGCGTCGAAAGGCCTCCACGTCGTCCACGTGCGATGCACCGGAAAACGTGGTGCGGCTGGTGCCGGAACTGCATAACTTCGAGCTTTGACACGGCGTGGTGCCACCTTCGTGTAGGGCTTGGTGCGCATTCATGTAAACGTTGCCGCGTCGGCTTCGTTCGAAGAACGAGTGGAGTCGATGCGCTGAGGGTCGCTTCATGTAAACGAGGCTACAGATGCCGCCTCGAGAGATTTGCTTGCTGGCTTTACGCGGCACAAAGCGTAAGCGCTCCACCACGACGTTGAGGGTTTTGTATTGGACGCCAAACCTAAAGTTGTTTCCCGCAAAATATCGTAGCCGCAGCGCTCGTGTCACTTTGTAATGTGCCGCCAGAGACTTCCGCCGCGTAGCGCGTGGAACGCGATTGGTCTTTTTGACGGCACATGCGCACCCCGCCAACAGCTATATGGCGGCGGCTTCTTTTCTGACCAACACAGCGTCCCCTGGTTTAGGCTGTAGAGAGAGGAGAGGGGGCTCGCGCATGGGTCAACGCGCGCCTGTGTTTTGGGCACACAAAGATACCGCCCCGCAGATGAACCCTTTCGCGCTCGTCGTTTTTGTAGCTCGCCTGAATCCGACTGTTACAAAGCGAGGGACGCTCCAACATAAACCCTAGAGTAAGTAACAAAAACGTTATCACGATTCTGTTCTTCGTAAATATATTGTTATGATACTTTTAAAATTTTCCTTTCGCAAATTAAGTAACAATTGCCCCACTTGACGAAAAAAGGAACGCCGTTCCTTTTTCCGTTCCAGTAAAAATGGAACGAGTTCTCGTTCCAGTTCCACCGTTGCAGAATGGAACGGCGGCGTTCCTTCGTTCCTCCTAAAAGGAACGCCGTTCCAGGAACGCCGTTCCGTACAACACTGCTCTGTGGGCAATCTGTGTGGGACCCTGTGGGGGATTGCATGCTTGACACCGTATTTCACTGCAGACCATTGCCAAGAACCGGCTGGTTCTATCTTTATTTACTGCTTGGCTCTTTCGTTTCTTTTGCTTTCGCCGGTCGTTTATTTTTTCTCCCAGTATGTGGTTCACTTTTACTGTCGTCGACATTACAGCGTTGACATCCAATGGTGTTTTTGGCCACGGTGCTTCATCACTAGGCATTCTGAAAAATATGCAATGACGAAATATTTAAAGGAGCACAGCAAATGTTCATTTAGATCACATGCCACATCACTTTCGTGAACAGTTTCATTTGGAATAGCCTTTAATAATGACACACTTGAAAATTGCAATTGCGACAGGCCCTATAAAATCAATAATTAAAAAATTAATTAACAAATCTGGTTAATTAGTCAACATATTGTGACGGTTATCCCCTTATCTATGTCCGCCGAGCCCCACAAATACACAGTGAAAAAGACATCCACGTAACTCTCGCCCCCTTTTTTAAATTATCTTCGAATTAAAATGGCACATTCTGTATGATGTCAAAGCTGATTATATCGAACTATCCCTTGTATCAAACTCTTTGGGGAAAGACTAGTAGCTGCAATAAAAATGCATAGTGAAAATTGCGGTTACATTGAACGAAAATTGCAGCGTCCCGCGATAGATCGAACTGCCAAGAGCGCCATTTAGCTCTGCAAGCTGGCTTTCTCCCAACGCGGGCGACCCATTGGGGGAAAGCCAGCTTGCAGAGAGGGCAACCGCGTCAACTGCCCGGAAGTGGGGAGAGGATGTGCCGGCGAGACCTTGAAAAACGAAGAAGCGGCCACTGAATAGCCACGTGGAGCGTCCCTTATGACGTACAGAGGTTCCTTCGAGAGTAAACAACTTTTCTAAATATGTCGTGTTTGTTTGTTGTCAGATTCATTCAAACTTTCATGTAGAATTACCCGCTATATCGAACTGGTAGACAGTTTTTTGCGAGTTCGATATAAGTAGGTTTGACTGCATAGAAATTAGAAATCATCGCCATTTGAAAGCTTTTTGCGTCCAGTTCCTGGTTTTGACAAGTATTGGGCTCATGAAAGATACCGTCACCACGTCACCATTTTCCACAACCAAAATCCCTAAAAAAAGTGCTGGTTTTACCCTTAAAGGGAAACTTCAACGAAAATTGAAATATTCCCGTCGTGTTCAAACATAGGTTGAATATGATCCACAATATCTGTAAATGACAATGGCACGTTTTTATTTTGAGCCTGGTGGCTGTATTTTTCGTTATAAACGGCCCACTCTGGCAAGCGCTCGGAGAAGGCCCAGCGGAGACCACGTGACATCCAACGCAATCGTGACGTAGGTCGTCTCAGGACGAGCAAAGTACGGCGAGGCTGACGTCGAGAGGATGGCCTAGTCATTCCAGCCACCGAAGCGGCTGCTTTTGTACGAATTTTAAGTGACGGGTTAATCTTCTATAATCTTGTAGGGGGACAATAGCGACTTCTGCGACACACAAAAGGCATTCCCGGGAAGAGGGGAGTTCCTCCTTCCCCTCTTCTCTCGTCGTGGCCGGAGGCGAGACACTCACCGTCACTAACCGTCAAGTTTCCTAGACGGGCATTACAAGCGAGGTGTTAGCGACATCCACCAGGTGCTCTTTGCTAATCGTTTAATTCGTTTTAAAATTCCTTTTCGAGACTTTTTTTAACAAGATATTGGTATGTTCCATGTGATACTGCTCCTTTGAACACATATAGACCAAAAAATGAGCGCCGAAATTTCGTTGTAGTATCCCTTTAAAGTAATTTTTTTACATTTATGCCTCACTGCGCGGGCCGCTAGCAAAGGCCAAGCGGGCCGCGTGTTTGAGACCCGACATCTGGTGCCCCTTCCTATCTAATGTTTGAGCAAGCCAAGATCAAACCATTAAAAAAATAAGTACAATGCTGATGCTGAATTCAGTTTAGAGAAAGTGATTAAGAGTGTTCAAACATCCTACCACTCATTGAGAGTACTAATATACATCACATATTATAACCCTGCTTATGTTTGCCACTGCATGACAAGTACTTTGAGCTACTGTAATGTTACACAATACCAACTGGGAGTTCACATTGTTCCATAGGCACATCGAAGTGACCAGATAAATGGGCATATTGCGCTATGATTTATTACAAGGGCATGCCTGAAAGCGGTGGCTTCAGCATTTCAAAGATCAGGACATAAACCCCATTGAGTCAAAAAGAAGAAGAAAGAGAATTGTTGCAAATTGCAGCAATTCTCTTGGAAAGAAACTTTTGCAGAGCCTATTTTGTTTGGTGAAGACATCAGATATTATTCAGGGCCACTGTGGCATGTATTGCAACTGCAAATGATTGGAATAAAAAGGAAATGCCCTACGCATTGCTGACTTCATATAGCCTAAATAAAGGCCAGTGGCACAAAAACAAAACCTGGTGTTTGCACGTAAAGTATAAAAAAAATATTGCTTTTGTGTTTTACTGAGGTTACCTAATCTTCCTATAATTTTACTGAAAGCTTCCACCATTATGTTACACCTGTGCGCTCAATCCCGTCAGTTGTATGCGGTCCATCCAAAGACCACCCAAACATTCTGAACTCCCAGTATAATACCAACTAGCTGCCAAGATAATGCCTTGATTGAGAAGATTTTTCAATAACTGCTTAGGTTACGTTTACGTGAAATAATTTCCACTCGCCTCTTAGGAATGCCACTTTCTTGGGTGTCAGAGGCAGCCTGCTGTCCTTGTTAAGACGCATTCAACACCACTTCGGTCACAGTCCTCTGCAGAAGGACACTGGACCCCCACAGAGCAATGGCCAGGTTCTTCACAGCAACGCTTGGCCTTATGTCCTGGTTCACTATGTTGTTACACCATACTTTCCACGTCACCTTGACATCAACGGTTGTAGAAATGCACGTATAAAAAAATTAAAAGAGGAGGCGAAACCGATGTATTTGGTGGTGAGATTCTCTTTTCATGAAATGCTGCTTTGTGCAAATTGATTAAAGTAAGCTTTCGTTAGTTTAACCTCATTCTTAATCGAATCATTTTCAAACGTCCTGGGAGGCGCCCATACAACAGTACTAAGCTGCTCGAGCTATCAAGCTCTTTTGTTACGTCTCCTGATTCTGCCGCTGTCGAACTGCAAGGGTGCTGGGTGGCAAGCCCTCTTGTAGCGTCTGCTGCTGGAAAAGATTTTTGGCCGGCTCAGAAAAACCTGACAGTGCGCTCACTGGCTGACCGTACGCCTTGTGATTTCGCTCTTCCCTTTCCAGCCCTCTTTGCCTCCTAGCCCAGCTCCTTAGATGGAGTTCCATGATCCCCCTCCCCTCCCCACCCCGCCCCCTGAACTTTTGTTTGGCGTAATGGATAAAGAACATGAGAAGATGCGCCCACTGATATGCAACCTCGAGCGTGGCTGGGACTATAAAACTAACGCCTTAAAAGAAAAGAAGCCACTTTATGCTCCAAGATTGCTGGAGTTTCATTCCCATGTAGCTGGTGAACATAGGAAAAATAGACCATTTTCAAAACTTAAGCAAGCAACATTGACGGTCGCCATTTCTTGGACACGAAAGCTGTGATTGGATCGAAGTCCACGTGGAACGCTGACGTTGCACACACGTCTATCCACGCCAATCACTGACGCGGCGCTTGTTTCCAACGCGTACTCGGGATCCGCGTTGAAGAAATGGCGGCCTTGGAAATGCACACACTTCTGAAAAGGGTTTATTGTATGGGCCAAAGGTAATTAATGGGGAATATGATGCTTCAAGTCTTTCTGCCCCATGCACTTAAATGTTGAGCAGAATGTTAGAGATGCAGGTCTAAACTTTCTACAAAGAGATGTCGCGTTAGATATGTTTTTCAAGACATTATAAACTTGGTTCTTACACCACTGCTGGTGAAGTGATGCAACACCAAAAAATAATAAGTTGTGGCGATGGTGCTGAAAGAGAGATCTCATTTGAGCAACATTTATCGAGATCTACATGGTCAATGACAAATGTCAAGGCCTTTTCATCCTGAAGACATTGTGCAAGCATAGAAATGCTTTCTATCCAGAGGTATCTCCTGTAAAGCAAAAAATTACCAAACCAACTTACCATATCACGTTCTAAGAAGTTTAGAAACTGATATGGATCCACCTCAGCGGGTGCTTTAGCAGCTGCCTCAGTGGATGCAGGTCCGACTGTACCAGCTGCTCCATCTAAAGTTGCAGGTATTGCATCTGCACCACCCAAGGCTGCACCTGATTGGCACACGCTCTGCATCACTGGAGCGAATGCTGCTCCCACTTGTTCTGTGAAAAATATAAAAAATATATGACATGCGTCGGAACAGTGTGCTGCACTGCCACAAGATGTGCGTGGTGCTACACTAAAAGCTGAGAGTGGGGTGGCAAGTATATACCGATTCAATCAACCACCCACCAGCTTGGAGCAATGCGCCATAAGGGACACTCCACGTGGCTATTCAGTGGCCGCTTCTTCGTTTTTCAAGGTCTCACCGGCTCATCCTCTCCCCACTTCCGGGCCGTTGACGCGGTTGCCCTCCATGCAAGCTGGCTTTCCCCCCATGGGTCGATGCGCTGGGGGAAAGCCAGCTCTCAGAGCTAAACGGCGCTCTTGGCAGTTCGATCTATTGGGAGACGCTGTAATTTTCGTTCAAAGTAACCGCAATTTTCGCTATGCATTTTTATTGCAGCTACTAGTCTGTTCACAAAGAGTTCGATAAAAGGGATAGTTCGATATAATCGGGTTTGACATCATACAGAATGTGCCATTTTAATTCGAACATAATTTAAAAAAAAGGGGGCGAGAGTTTCGTGGATGCCTTTTTCACTGTGTATTTGTGGGACTCGGCGGACATAGATAAGGGGATAACCGTCACAATATGTTGACTAATTAACCAAGATTTGTTAATTAGCTTTTTAATTATTGATTTCATAGGGCATGTCGCAATTGCAATTTTCAAGTGTGTCATTGTTAAAGGCTATTCTAAATGAAACTGTTCATGAAAGTGATGTGGCATGTGATATAAATTAATATTTGTTTAAGCCTTATCTCTACAAGCTGTGCTCCTTTAAATATTTAGTCATTGCAAAAAAGTTTTCAGAATGCGTAGTGATGAAGCTCCGTGGCCAAAAACATCATGTGGATGTCATTGCTGTAATGTCGACGACAGCAAAAATGGAACCACATACTGGGAGAACAAATAAACGACCGGCGAAAGCAAGAGAAACGAAAGAGCCAAGCAGTAAATAAAGATAGAACCAGCCGGTTGTTGGCACTGGTCTGCAGTGAAATACGGTGTCAGGCATGCATTCCCCCGCTGGTACCCACACAGATTGCCCACAGAGCATGGGGTTATGAAACCCTATGGGTTACCCACACGGCTCCCACAGGACTTTGGTCCTACACAGCTCCTATAGGATCTCTGCAGGACCCACACAGCTCCCGTAGAGCCACACACACTGTGCGGGGACCCATGGGGACCTATACACCCACACAAACCCTGTGGGGGCCCACACACCCAAACAAACTGTGCGGGGACCCATAGGGACCCGAACACCCACAGAGGTTCTGTGGGATCCACGCGGTTTCATAACCCCATGGGTCTGCGGGTATTTTGAGCGGGGTAGCTCTTGCGTGTCCCAGTGGTGTCGTCTGTCCTGCTCCGTAGCCGCTAATCGTGAAAGGGTGAAGGAGTTTCTCATACGGGAACGCCAACGATATCGCGTCGCGCTCTCGAAGAGTCACACATTGGCTTCCCATATCCACGAAAGCTTTGACCTCCTTTCCGTTTAGGTGCGCTTTCATAAAATACTTCGCGTTGGCGTCGGTTGGATTTTTCGGTGACTTCCCGTGCTCGCACGTTTGGGTGAGGACAGCTCCCGGTTTTCGAGGTATGTCCGACTTGCGAGGTCTCAGGCGGCAGTCTTTCGATTCATGTCCGGCTCGATCGCATATACCACATCGAGGTATCTTTTGAGTCTTGGGGGATGCAGCAGAATAATGTCCGTATGTAGAACTATTGAAGCGGAGGGGTTCGCCGTTTTCGATGAATTTCCGCACGACGTTGTTTCTGCCAGGTTACGCACTGTTCACAGGCTTCGTGTCACGAGATGTGGACGGGGGGGGGGGGGGGGTTAGTGATCTTTGGCTGCGTCTGCCTGAAAGTGTCCACCCTTTCATCCAGTCTCTTCATACAACGCAGAAGTTCTTCGGGGTTGTCGTACTCGCGGACACTCAGCGATCGCCCCATGTCCTCGGCGTGTAATCCTGTCACGATATATTCCATGCAGGCCTCGTCGTCCAAGTTGCATCGTCGTGCCTTGGCTATAGCTTATCATAGAAGAAGATCTCCATGCTTACGTCGCGTTGTTTGCGACGCGACTCTATCTCTCGAAAAAGATGCTGGAATCCGGCGCTCGATGGTAACGCTCTCTTCAGCTCGGTGTTCCACTCTTCCTACGATCGCTGTGCAGTCGTGAGTCCGTCGTACCATGCTTTCGTCACTCCTTGCAGTTTAGCGAGGGCGAAGCATGTCGTCTGCTTGTCGTTCTACCCGTAGGCAGCCGCCAGGTTATCCACCCTGCTGATCCACGCCTCCACCGTTGGCTGTGTCTTGGTCAAGGGGTCGTACACTGGCACAAGCTTGGCGCTCGCCGTGGCCAGCCGGCCGTCCGTTGTACTTGTAACGTCCGGAGTGACATGTCGTTGTTGCGTTTGCCTGAGTTCAGCAGCAAAGTTCATCGCCTCACGCACCGCCGTCTGGATGGTCGCTTGCATCAATGTCTGGAAGTCGTAGGAGCCACCGCTGCCGTTCGGGGGCTGTCTGTGCGCGTTCAGCAGTCCTGCGTTGCCTCCATCAGGCGGTGTTCCGTCATTCACCTCCGGCAGCGGAGTCGAGACGGCGCGTACGCCCGGCAGGCTCGTTGCAGTCACTTGGCTAACTTCTTTGCTTTTGTTGGCTTCGTCGCCGCCAACAACGTTGCTCGTTGAAGTGGCCTCGCTGCTTGCCGGCTGTGCGTCCTTCGTTCTCTTCCGTTTCATGATGAAGCGTTTGGTGACCGATTGACGATTTGGCTATTTGGAATTTATCCCACTTCTGAAATGTTAGCGTTTCGGGTGAACAAATTACGATGTGGTTAGAGCAAACTGTTTATTTAATTAAAACTTTGAGGAATACGCAAATCTGGGATTATGTAAAGGTTACGGTTCTAGAGCGGTGCTGCGTCTCCCTCGGCGTCGTCCGATGGAATGTTCTTCTCCATGGGCGAGGGCGGTCGCCTCCGAAGCTGTTGCTTGCAGGCCAGCGCGCGCGGCTTAGGTTTCACGGCAGAGAGGCCCCTCTTGGAGGCTCGGAGATTCTCCAGGGACCGTATAAAAACTTCTGTCTGGGAGCAGCCGGGGTCGGAGGTAAACCTACGAGCTTTGGAATTCTTTCCTGATTTAAATCTCTTGATCGCTAACAATAGTAATAATTTATTGACTCGGGGCGATTTCGAGACGACGCGGGGCAGGTTCGTCGAAGCCAGCGAGAGTTTGTAGAACTAAAGTAAAATACACCAACTCATGTTTACAAACAAACTGGAGCGCCCCTAGCGGACGCCACCGGCGCCGCGCATGCGCGATGGGGGTGTGGGCAAGAAGCTCACCGTCGCCCATAAACAAACCATTGAATTGCGATGTTGGCGGCGTCGGTGTGAGTCCCCCTGCCCTTTTTCGCATTCGAATTGTTGATTCTACGTCTTCTTGGCGATGTCTGACTACTTGAGTGGTGTCAGCGAAATTACCGAGGCTCGTTACACCGCAAAACGTCGCGTGAATAATGTGACGTGGCGATTCATTCCGCGTGGACGCCGCAGTATGTACGCTAAAGCCTGTTTCGCATGATGAGATTTCGCTCGCAATTTTCAGTCGCGACACCGCTCGGGCTGCAAAAGCGTGAACCGTAGCTGAGATGGTCGGCGTCGATACTGAAAATCGCAAACAGAATCGGACGAAGTGAATTAGACATAACAAGTCGGTGATAGTCACTGGCAACAATGATCAACATCTCCTTGTATCTACTGTTTGCATCGAGCCTGCTTACCAACCTTCAAACTTAAGTCTTTTGAGGCCTGCACTTACTTCTTATCGCAAGTACCGGGCCAGCATTTGGTCTACGGGCCGGCGTCGTCTAAGAGAGCAGACTACAAGCAGAAACGTTTGAAAGAGCAGACGACAGTTCGAACGATCAGGTGGCCGTTTGAACTTGAAGACGCACTGAACGTAGTCCGCAGGTGGTCCGCACATCTTGACGGTTTTCTGGCGTTCATGTTGGAACAAAACAAATAAATCTGATGACCACAAGCATCCGTGAATTCAACCCAAAGTGCTTCCCACCCAAGCAATCGTTGTCCGACGGCGTCTGCTTTTCCCTTTTCACGGCGCATATCCAGATTCTCGGACGAACCGAGCACGTGAAAGCTGACCTTCAAACCTTTCTCGACTCTTTTGGTACCGCCTCAGTCGCGGCGTTTTGACGAGAAGGCAGGTTTTTGTCTGGTTCCTTCCAAAACAACGCAGGAATACACGTCTAGCATGAGGACTTCTGCCCACAGCCCCAGACCGGAAGTGCGACCGACACGCCACTACCGCGCCGTGACGTAACAGAGATGAGTTCGTGTATAGCACTTCTGACCCCCCCCCCCCCCCCTTCCCCCCCGAGAGCAGTTAAAATATTAATTATTCTAATAACGTTTGTTTATGTGGGTGGGCCTATCCACGGGATGCAGGTTCAAGGGTGTATGTGACTAACTAGCAATAGTAATAATGATAATGACGATAATTGCCTCATGCTCCAACGTGGACTTCGTCAAGATTTGTGGAATGTTGCTTCAATTTTTTTTCTGGTACAAGCTTCACATAGCTGGTTCTGCTTCATTTTTGATACTAGTGATCGTTTTTATCCTGTTATTTGAAGTGTCAGGCATCGACTGCCGCAGATATCGTTTAAACTAGTTTTTTTTTTGTTTTACTTTATTGTTTGCTGTACTCATATTGATGCAACTGCGACCAATACTATAACTTGAGTTTTTTTTATTGCACACCGCCTGATATTAAGTCTACATCAACATGTGGACTTAAGCCTCCGGACCTTTCACGAGGAATTCGTATACACGTGAGTCACCATGCTGTGAGCTGCAGTGTGGTTTACTCATATTTCTACAACCGCCAATTAATATATTTGCAATAGCGTGTTTAGTCTATTAAACCTGTTCATGCAATTTAATGAATCAACTTTTATACATGAACTTTGGTTTGTTCATCAGCTTTATATTTTGACCTTTGTTTCAGCGTACGAAAGGAAAGCCCTCACTCACTTTGCTCCAATGAAAGAGCACATCTAGACCATTATGCAACGGCTAGCGAGGGTGGAAGAGAGCTTGTATCAGCTCTCACAGCAGAAGAGCGGAGGTGATGCCTTCCACTTGCCTCTGCTACCGCTGAAGACAACCGACAGTCTCGACGAACTGGAGGCCAAACTGACGGATGATAACTACAGGCACCACTTTGTGAGTATAAGTTTGGAACACTCGTAATCTGTCAAACATGCTAGGCATTTTTTTATTGTATGTGAGCTCAAAGCATTGAATCATTTATATGTGTTTTTCAGGTTCGGTACATTTTAGGGATTGGAAGAGGAGACACCGCAAAACTCGGTGTAATGAAAGCGATGAGAATATTGCTTGGAAATGAGTTCTGCAAGAGCTACAGCCTACATGGGGCAGAAAAGAAGCTGACATTTTCTAGCACCATTCTATATAAGTGCATCAAAGGTAAGTCTGCTTTAGCAAGATAAAATATTTGTTTTTGAACCTGGATATACGTATATATACTATATAACACGAGGACGAAGAAAAGAATAAAAAGACAAAGGTGAACATTGGAAGCTTCACCTATCTGGCTACCACAGCACTCTAAAAAAAAAGGGTGTAGTGGGTACACCCAAAGGGGGTGTAAGTGCTGCCACATGTACTACACTCATAAAGGTAAATACATACACCCTTTTTCAGGGTGCATATGTGCACCCTTTTAGACACCTTCAGCATTCGGGGGTGCACAGATACACCCCACATTGGAGTGTGTCACTATACCTTTCTTACACCCTCTCTATCGTTTCAGTGTGCAGGTACACCCCAATTTAAGGTGTACAAGTATTCCCTTCTCCCCACCCACGCAATGTTTTGGGAGTAAAGATACACCCACCAACAGGGTTTACTATTACACCGTTTTCTACAGCCACCCCGCTCATAGGGAACATAGATACACCTCATTCAATGGTGTACCATTACACCTCTCTGTGCACCCACCTCAAGATAAACTGTAAAAAATGTACGCGCCCAGGTGGTTGCAAAAAGGCAGGTAAACAGACACAAGGGATTGTTTTCAAATCTCCAAGAAGTTTATTAGACAGCCTATTCCGTAAACAAGTACAAACGTGCAAGCAATCTGTGATATGTGAAGATGTACAACGAAGCTGTTACACAACTGAGAAGATTACTGAGCAAACAAGAACCGGGGTGATTCTTAGGTAGTCTCTATTCTCCCAGCTGCCGGCAGAATAATTTACCCGAAATTCTGCCGGCAGTCGCCACTCATTGGTGATACAATCACTTCATCGAACGACGTGTCATCGACACGCGATGTTTGATAGACAGCTTAGATTAGCTTTCCTATATTAGCTTCTCTTTTTTTTTTGTAATGACCTGCCTTACACTATATGCGCGAAGTGACATGTACGGGTGTCACAGGTGGGGTAAAATATTTGTAATGAGCCGCCGCAGACTGTCGCCACGAAGCGACGTGAACGGGTGGGCTGGGTCGGTGAGCACGCGCCTCAGGGACACACGCGCGACGGAATGTTTTTTCATCGTGCATTTCACGTAACGAGCGACGATGAAACGTTAGTGTCGACGAAACTTGTCTACAAAACGTGTATCAACGAAAAGTTGTTCATGAAACGCGTTTTCACAAAACGCCGGGAGAATAAGAAAGTCAGTATTCTACCTGCAGTTATCACCTGCTTGTAGACAGCTAATGGCAGGCGACAGCCGATAGAATTTCGGGGAAATTATTCTTCTGGCTGCTAGGAAATAGACACTGCCTAATTTTAGAGCTAATCCGGAACGGAACGGTAAATTGCTGAAAAGGAGTAGGTAGCAGCGCAATTACGATGAAAATACCGGACTTGAAATATGTAATCCGAGATTTCGACACGGGCTCACTGCAGAACAACCACACAAACACAAAAACGAAGAGAAAGGGGTCTTCGAAGATTCAAAACAATGTGACAGAAGCAGTAATTTGCCAAACCGAATACTAAACGCATCACATGAATTCCTTGGGCTTTATTGAAGAAATCGCTTGTTGCCGATGTACGCATAGGACTTTTCAAACACTGGAAGCCCTGGTGCACTCGAATACGTTCTCGCGGACGAAATCTCGGGCAGCCCCGCTGGTCGCAGCACAGCACACAAGAAACTAGTCCGGGAATCAGACATTCCGGGATCGGAAAGAGCTACCTCGTTATCCGCGAAACCTTTACCACATGATCACGCTCCTGCCATTACCCGCACCCAGTCAGCGGAGTAAAGCAATAAGAAAGCCTCCGGTTCATTGGTCCCGCGACTGCGCAGCTTCTTCCACGCTTTCAGCTTAGGGGGAGAAAGAAAAGAGAGGAGTATACAAAAATAGCAGCTCCTTCAAGGCCAAAAGAGGCTGTCCTCGCAAAAGCTTATCTTCAGGGTTATCCCAACAATGAACACAACGAGAGGATTTGTCCCTTATATCCTCTTGAAAATTCGACCGAAAGTTAATAGTGCACTGATGCTACCCGTGGCCTTGGCCTTCAGGCAGGTGCCGTGTTCTGCCTTACCTCTAGCTTGGAGACTGTAGTCACATGATCGTACCCGGAGACCCGATTGGCCTAAAACAAGCATAGCGTCCACCCTACTGTCAATACCGAGTGAACAGGACAGCCCCATACTTTATAAGAAACTGTCCAACCCAAAAAGTGACCCCCAAGGGGGAATCCACGCACAAGGTGATCGGGGTGTGTGGCTAGCGTGGCGGTGCACTGATACACCTAGAGATTTAAAGGGAGAGGAGAATGCTCATTTTCGGTGTACAAGTACACTGGCTGGGCAACGGATGGTGTATCTTTCAGAAAAAGGGTGCATGTGCACCTGATACCCCCGACTACACCCGTTTTTTCTTAGAGTGAGGGAGGGGGGAGTGGGGAAAAACCATGGGGTGATGCGGAGCATCGTGTTGGTTCCGAGGAAAGAGTCAGTTGCGTGCTGACGTCGAGAGATGGCGCCACCGACTGCCCTAGCGTTACCCCCTACGCGAGCCTTCGTCGCGGCTCGCGGCAGAGAAAGTTGGAACGCTCGGCGCTCGCCGTTTATTTTATTTTTTTCACACTTGAAGGAGAGGAGACAAGAGGAGGAGAGTTGCGCGTGCGCGCGCGGTGTGAGGAGAAGCCAACGCACGCGCAGTGCACGCAGCTGGTAGAGAGAGAGAGCGGAGAGAGTAACGCGCAGCTGTTGGAGAGAGGGAAGGAGGAGAGTTGCGCGTGCGTAGTTCGAGTGCCGACTACATCGCGGACGCGGGACATAGACCCGAGCAAGAGATGCTCCGCATCTAAAAAAAGAGGAGCCGTTTGTGTGTAGCTTGGTTTATTGATGTCTAACTCTGTGAAGCTTTTTCCGGACACATAAGTGCATAATCAACTTCGCAAGAATTTGAACAAGAATACGTATTTCGCTACCAACTTCAAATTCAGTTCAATCTTTCTTCAAACGACCAAAACTTGCTTGGGAGAAATATCTAAGAGGCTCTTTAACCATGGTCGTAAATTCATTTTAAGAAATGGAATGCTGCTGCTCTGGAAGATAAATTTATTACCTTGTGCTAAACATATAACAACATTTTTATGATCTGCCAACATACTTATACGAAGCAGTGTGAATCCTAAAAACTGTACTTGCCACTTGAAGCAAAAAAATCTGCGCATGGTTCATGTGCGGCGGTGGCTAGTTCTCTCAAGGTTTTGTTGTCAAAAAGTAAAAAAAAAAAACACGGCGTTTCGCGTTTGGAACGTAATATTTTGTTAAATGACAAATAACCGATCTCACATCTACTTCATCAGATAAGGGGAAGTATAAGAAACACAATGTCAGCAGCCATTTTTTTCACATTAGGGTTGTCGACGTTAAAAGGAGTATAATGATTATACTCATTTTGACGAGTATAAGATATAATTAGCTTGAAATATGACATTATGAACGTCATATACTTCAAGCTAATTTAAAATTATCTGTTCAATTAATGCATTTCAGAAAATGACCAGAAGATGATATATGTACTTTCATGACTTTTCCAGAAGGCGTCCTCAAAGGTGTAGAAAAGTCAAAAGAAGACGAGATAGATAGGAGGATTTCAAGGTATCTGGTGGGAGCCAACGAAAGGGGAGGTGGTCGCAAAAAAAAAAAAAAGGAAGAGGATCCAGGAAGATGGCAACCCTGCAACATTACTTTGGAAGTTCTAATCACGGAATAATTTGAATTATCATTCAGTCTATAGCATTCAAATTATCATCCAAGCTTTCATCGAGACGAGTGATTCCAGAAGGTTTTTGTATACATCTGTGCAGTAAAGCTGTTTAGTTTTATTCCTCTGTCGTATTTTTGAGTAAAATTATGTCAATTTAATATCTAGTCTATAATGTTGATGCTACAAAATACGTGGGTTCAGCAATTTTAACCACTTGAGTAGCTCTAAAAGGTACCCCAGTACAATACAGGAATGAAACTTTGTTATGAAATAGTTGCAGAAAATCTTGCCAATTAGGTTAGCCTACATATTTTTTAATTCGTATGCTTATTGCTCTCCTATGCACTTTCATAAATACACAGCGTGACCACAAAGCATGTAAATGTTGTGCTGTACTGATAGAATTGTGCCACAGAGCGATAAGGCGACCATTATATATGTCAGTGGTTCTCAAACGGGGGTCGGCGGACCTTTGGGGTCCACGAACCCCGGCCTCTGGTATGTTTCACATACCACAAGCTTGGGCATAAGTCGGACGTGTGCCCCAGCACTTCCAAGAAGTGCGACAAGTGCGACAAGAAGTGCGACATCGATGACTGTGAACTCGAGCCTAAGTGTAACAACTGCGGTGGCCCACACATTGCTACAAATAATGATTGCCCAAAGCGACAGATTCCGCCTAGAAGGAAACCGAACAGGAGGTTTCCTCGAAACCAACACTCCCCAGGGAATGCAACCAAAACGAAGGAATCATGGCCTCCCCTCCCAGAAAACGCATGGAGTACACCTTTCAGGTTTGCGACAGGTACGCCACCGATGGTCTTTGAACGCACCCAAGAGGAGACCCCACCATCCATGAAGCACACGACGGTTTCCCCCAGGAACTTCCCTGGAGACGCCGATTGGATGATTAAGTTCAACGAAGCCGGAATCACACGCCTAGAGGCGAAGCGCGATGCCATGGAAAGTGCCATTCACGAGATTAAGAGCATGTTCGCTAACATCATCAACCGATTTAATAGATACTCCTCTTCCCCTACTGATAAAACCGATATGAATTTCCTGACTGGTTTTATTATCGGGTTTCAATATGGGTTATTGAACCAGGGATCATATCGGTGAGTCTTACCTGGATGGAATCTGGGAATTGAACCGTGCCTGAACCAGTATATTGCTTCCCGTAAATGAACCGGTACATTCCAAATCGGGAATGAACACGGTTCATTCCCGATTGGGATACACCGGTTCATTGAAAATCAGCAAACAACTATAGTAGGTTACAAGTCAACAAGGTAGCGGCAAATGCCCCTCAAAGGGAATCATATATCCCTCCGCCACCTCGGCATTCAATAGCGTCCCATCGTTTCCGTGACGTTGCGGCCAACGCGCGAGGAGGGTCGTGCCTTTCTGTACATATTTGCTTTATCTCTCGACTTTGACTTAGCATTGTGGAAGCCACGAGAGGGAGATTAAGTCTTCACCCTTCCGATGGAAACAAAGACGACTTTCGGGGATTAGCTTCCCCCTCCGATTGATGCAAAGGCTGCTTTCAGGGGCTCGGTTCCTTCTCCGATGAATACAAAGGTCGCTTTCTTAAAAAGTGGGGGTCGGAGATAAGTTGGCACCACTCTGTGGCCGTTATCTATCCATTGAAGCGGAACAAGGAGCGTTTCCAGTGAACTCTTCTTTCCATTTCGGATGGATTTGAAACCGGCGCACCACGCTTGTGGGAGGAGCTTCTCCTACCTTCTTAACTTGTAACCGACTATAGCTGGTAATGAATTTACAATTGAACCAGTTTGTTTCACATCTGATAACCATGTTGGTGTAAAAATCTCGGGTGTGACAACACATTCTGTGTGTCGGAGAAGTCAAACGCTGAGAAAATAAAGTGCCATATACATTTTCTGAAAAAAGATCAAACCAGGATGTTTATTTAAACGGCTGGGTCGTCCACCGGCAAAGCTTCTGCTCCTGCCTTTGGCTTACGAGGCTCCCTTTCTGGCCTGTTCTTTTCGCTGAAGAAGTTCGACAGGATAGTCTTCAATTTGTCGAGGCGCTCCCCGTCGGCCACGGCTGTCCTTCTCCCCTTGATGTAGTCGGACAAGCCAACTGCAAAAGCATACGAAATGTATAGATGGAGACAATTAGAAGTTGTTAAAGTTTCCTACAAACAATGGGAAAAGAAGTCATACAGACAAATATGAGCAGTTTAATATGGTTATGTGTGCTGTTGTATCCCTGCGGGCGTCCGGCTTCATCACCAAGTATCGGCGATCGGCGAGATGGACCGGCCACACCTTGCGCCCTCGTTTTCCCGAGGCATGAAAGAAAGGAACTGCCTCGGCTGCCCCGACAGAACTGGCAGCGCCGGGAAGTCTACTCATCTGGCGTAGTTTTGAACGTCCCGGACAAAGGACGCACCTGCAGCCTCGAGCTACCTGGGGGTAGCAAGACAACGAGAAAGAAAACGGTCTGGTGCAAGAGCGCGCGCAAGAGCGTGGTGTTCTTTTTCTTTTTTGCTGGAACTCGCAACCTCGATGAACGCTGCTGACGATCATCCGCCTAACCTGTACATAGGATGTAATTAAATCTGTACATACTGTACAGTTCGTTACCGCTGATCGGCTCCCAGTCTCCTGCCCCACTCCCGCTCCCGTGCCTGGCATGAGTCGACACACCACCAACCAGGGTCAAACGCTCGGTCCCAACAACTGGTAGGCAGCGGTGGAGATCGGGTCACATGCGTCGGACATCGGAGGTGGGTGGGTGTTCATTTTCGTTCGGAGGTTCGCCAAGTGTCGTTCCTTATAGCTAGGAATTTATCGGTGACATTTGGGTACCTAAGTGGCTACTGAAGAAGCGTGACATTAGAGTACTTCTCAGTAGAGGGATATTCCGAGCGTGGGTGGCATTCACGGTAGACATGGAGTGGGCGAAATTGAAGAAACCGGAACTGATTCAGCTATCAGAGGAACTGGGATTAGAAGTAGTAAGAACCATAACAAAACAGCAACTCATTGATAAGATTCGGGCTTTAGATCTAGAAAATGAGGAGATCATTGAGAGCTGGGAAGAAGTAGAGAAGAGAAACCATGACCGAAGGAGGGAACTTGACTTAAAAGAAAAGGAACTCGAGCTTCGGAGACTCGAGTTGGAGCAGCGGCAGCTCGACAGCGGGCGGGCTAGCTCAGAGGGGTCAAGTCAAAGGAAGGTCGAGAGTTTCAAAATGTCTAAACTGATGCAGCCGTTCAAAGTAGGCGAGGACATCGGCCTCTTTTTGGTGAATTTTGAGCGTACCTGCGAAAAACTGGGTTTCAGACGCGAAACTTAGTCACAGAGACTGCTGACGCTCCTCCCGTGTGAAGCCGCGGACGTTGTCGCGCGTCTGAGCAAGGAGGACGCTGAAGTGTATGAGAAGGTGAAGGCGAGTCTGCTCCGAAAGTACCGCCTGACCACAGAGGCCTTTCGTCAGCGATTCCGTAGCATGCGTAAGAAGCCCGAACAAGGATACCCGGAGCTCGCGTACGACCTGCGGGCAAACTTAATTGAGTGGCTAAAAAGCGCCGATGTGTACGGAGAGCACGATAAGGTAGTGGAATGCGTAGCCCTTGAGCAGTTCTACCGTTGCCTCCCTGACGCGGTGAGGTTCTGGCTTCAAGACAAGCCTGACGTGAACACCGTCGAGAGAGCGGGGGAGCTGGCCGAGGAATACGCTTCACGTAGAAAAGCTGGAGAGGAGCGTCCGCTCGAGAGGGAAGCCAGAGGGGAACCTAAGAAGCCCGACGGAACCGGCAAATGGCCTGCGGCAAAGGCCGGTAAACGTAATGGGGAAGGTAGGCAACCTGAACAAAAGCTTCCGAGCGAAGACGTCTCAAAAGAGTCGAGATCCAGTGAGAAGGGGAAACCCGAAGAAGAGAAGTCGTTTGAAAAGCGCAAACCGCCGGTGTGCTATAACTGCCAGGAGAGCGGGCACATCGCGGCGGGATGTCGGAAGCCAAAAGTGGTGTTTCACTACGTCGATGACGAGGAGAACCGGAGGCTTCTAGAGCCTTACGTACACGACTTAAGAGTCAATGGTAGCCCGTGCCGAGTTCTTCGCGACTGCGCAGCAACCATCGATGTCATGCACCCGTCTCTGGTTAGGCCAGATGACTACACGGGGGAATGTGCATGGATTAAGCAGGCAGTCGAAGATCAAACGGTCTGCCTCCCCATTGCTCGCGTTAGTGTAGAAGGTCCCTTTGGGAAGCTGGAGACCGAGGCCGCGGTTTCCCGCAATCTGCCGCTCAGCTGCCCCTATTTGTTTTCAAACAAATCCGATCAGATGCTGCGGAAAAGGGGCCTAGTGTTTAGCGAAAGGAAGGTGCAGGCGCTAACGAGAGCCAGGGCGCGCCAAATAGCCGCGGAAGTGGTGTGTCGGAGTGAGGATGAAGTTCCACCGAGCTGTCAGTCAACTTCGGACGGGCCCTCTTCCTCCGACAATGCGGAGACCACTTCTACGGACAAAATGGGGTCAACGCGACACGGGAGCGCCGCCGGGGAAACCGGGAAACTCGCGAGAAGCGATACCGCGGCGGAGGTAGAAGAGGGAAAGATTGTGCCTGTCTGCGAAACGGGGGACGAGGGGGGACTCGTACTCTCCCCTTCGTCGCGTAGCTTTCATGCCTTGCTACAGGTTGACCGAGAGCTTCTCATTGAGCAACAACAGAGTGATCCGAGCCTTACAGTACTGCCTGATACCGCCAAAGATGGCATAGGCAGACGGAACGTCTCGTATCAGATCAAGGCAGGGGTACTCTACCGCCATTACGAAGATCATAAGGGCAGGGTTCTCGACCAACTGGTCGTGCCCCAGAAGTACCGCTCGGACCTCTTAGAGTTGTCTCATGGGAGCTCTTGGTCAGGTCACCTCGGCATTAAGAAAACGAAGGACCGGCTGTTACAAGAGTACTACTGGCCAGGCTGCTTCCGCGACGCGGAAAACTTTGTACGGTCGTGCGACGCGTGTCAGCGTGTGGGGAAGCCGCACGATAAGAACAAAGCACCGCTGAGACTAGTGCCGCTGATCACAGAGCCTTTTCGTCGCCTGGTCATAGATACGGTAGGTCCACTGCCAGTGAGCAAGTCAGGGTACAAGTATGTATTGACGCTACTTTGTCCCGCGACGAAGTTCCCAGAGGCATGTCCTCTGAAAGAGTTGAGTTCAGCCGAGATCGTGGACGCGCTGCTGTCTGTGTTTGCGAGGATTGGATTTCCCGCTGAAATTCAATCAGACCAGGGTAGTGTTTTCACTAGCGCCCTCACGAACACATTTTTGGAGAAATGTGGCATTCGTGTTGTGCATAGCTCCGTGTACCACCCTCAATCAAACGCCGTAGAGAAATGGCATTCAGTTTTCAAACGAGTTCTGCGCGAGCTGTGCTTCGAGCAGAAAGTAGATTGGGAGGCGTGTCTTCCGGCAACCATGTTCGCATTGCGCACAGTGCCACATGAGGCCACGGGTTTCAGCCCGGCCGAGCTTGGGTATGGGCGTTCGCTGCGCTCGCCACTACGCATGTTGCGTGAGTCGTGGGAAGGCCAAGGGGAAGACCCGACTGTGGTGGAGTACGTGTTGAAGCTCTTAGATCCCATGCATAAGACACAGGAAGTAGTTGAGGCGAACATGCAGCGGGCGCAGGCGAAGGCGAAACTCTACTATGACAGGGGACGAAGAGCATCCCATTCTCTACGCGAGCCGCAAGCTGACAACACGGGAGGAGGCGTATAGCGCCTCCGAAAAGGAGTGTGCTTGTCTAGTCTGGGCCGCACAAAAGTTGTCTTGTTACCTGGCGGGAGCTCCATTCACCTTTGAGACGGACCACTGTCCCCTGACCTGGCTGCAGCAAATGTCGCCAAAAAACGGACGGCTGCTAAGGTGGAGCTTAGCACTTCAGGAGTTTAACTTCCGAGTAACATACAAGCGGGGGAAGCTGAACTCGAATGCAGACACTCTCAGTCGCATGTATTGAAAGGGGTTGTACAGACGCTATAAAGCCTTGGGAGATTTCTAGCAATTCTAGTGTTTTAGTGCTTTCTCGATGTCTTGTTGGTGGGTCAGCCGCGCTCGGACGGCAGAATTGATGACAGTGAGATTAATTAGGGTGATCTTTACTTGGCGAATTTCCGGGCGAGGTGAATGCTTGCTGATTTCTGTTGTGTGATGTTTTGTGATTCCGTGATTCATGCGCTGCTTGCATGTTTGAGAGGTGAAAAAGTAGCAGCGCCGATTCTGGGGCCTGGAGGACAGCAGCGAGCCATCGGCTTTCGGCAGAGCGGTTGCAGACCCCTCAACCTCAAGACCGTTTACCCGTCGGCGGAGGAGCTGTTGTATCCCTGCGGGCGTCCGGCTTCATCACCAAGTATCGGCGATCGGCGAGATGGACCGGCCACACCTTGCGCCCTCGTTTTCCCGAGGCATGAAAGAAAGGAACTGCCTCGGCTGCCCCGACAGAACTGGCAGCGCCGGGAAGTCTACTCATCTGGCGTAGTTTTGAACGTCCCGGACAAAGGACGCACCTGCAGCCTCGAGCTACCTGGGGGTAGCAAGACAACGAGAAAGAAAACGGTCTGGTGCAAGAGCGCGCGCAAGAGCGTGGTGTTCTTTTTCTTTTTTGCTGGAACTCGCAACCTCGATGAACGCTGCTGACGATCATCCGCCTAACCTGTACATAGGATGTAATTAAATCTGTACATACTGTACAGTTCGTTACCGCTGATCGGCTCCCAGTCTCCTGCCCACTCCCGCTCCCGTGCCTGGCATGAGTCGACACACCACCAACCAGGGTCAAACGCTCGGTCCCAACAGTGCCCAGCTACAACCTTTTATGTCCATGAAGAGTCATATCTCACAGAGAGGGTTTCACCAATAATTTACAATCATTGACAGTGGGTTGATTTGTACATAAATACAGCAACCCTACAGCTGTATTCTTTGCAGCCATACTTGTGTGGTATATGCTTTTATTAAATGCCTAGCTATTTGCAGCTAAGCTCTCAAGACTGAATGGACGCTGTAGTGGCACGACCTAAACCTGCAAGTCAACAGCAGTTCAATATTTAGACCATAATTCTAAAAAAAATAAATATGCAAATACTACACTACCAGGTTGACCTCTGCACGATAAAACTCCGAAATCTGCAACTTGTTAATGCATATATAGTGGTATACACATCCTAAACAAGTGAGCGTCCTGCTTTATGCCTATATCGTGTCATTCATCTTGAAATGTTGACCCCAGGAAGCAAGCATAAATAAAACCAACACCCACCCTTCACGGCCTCCACCTTTGCAGGGGTGAGGGGCTTCCTCTTCGCAGCACCCTTCTTGAGGTTGCGCCGGGAAGGTTGTCCGGTCACGCTTCTGTTTATCATTTCGTCATGCGTATACAGCTGGCGAAGTAGAAGCCCACAAAACCGCGAGTCGATTGGGGCATTTTTGTTTTTGGCCGACACGAATTTGTGGTCTGGGACGAATATCCCATGGCCCAGGTAACGCTGCAAGTAGCCAGAACAGTATTTCAAGTAGGAAGTGATGTACAAACACAAACAAATATCCCCACAATTTTTTCCTACTAATGCGCACGGCGGCACCCATCTGACGGAGGCTTGCTTGGTGTTGGGGACACGGAAAAGTGCATGTGCATCCTACCATGCTTGCAGGCATGCGTGTTCTTCGCATCTTATAGGAAGAAAATTTACCTAGAGTCAGCGCTTCGGCGGCAGCTGTGGAAAAGCCTCTGCTACGTGTGCCGCGACTGGAGATCACAACATCCGTAGGATCACTTAGTCAACAGCCCATGACCTGTTGCTTAAAAGATATATTAGAAAGCACGCCCTAATAATGGCGATAGGAAAAGAAACAGGAAATCAACACATTTGGAAATGAAACTTGCTTTTTGTCCACGATATTCTGAATGCATTAGTAGGTAGCGCAATCAAGTGCCCGGACTTCTATAGATATGTTCCCTCCAGTTTCCGAAAGGCAATCAAGTTTTTACTCTCCCGCCTTTATTCTTGAACACACAACGTTCGCACTTGTCATCACTGAACGGGCACTAATCTTTTACCTACAGCCACTGTGAATATGCTGGCTTACCGGGAGAGGTATTGCTGTTCAGAGCTCGCGATATCTCAGTTTCAAACTGATAGCGAAGCCTGTGACAGGCACATGCAGCAAGAAATGCAACAAATGAATTGAAGCTTAGTTTGTTCTAAAGTAAGCATTTCTGCTCGGCTTTATGAGCCTCAAAGCCAGAAGCGCTAGCTCTAGTTGCAGAATCCATGGCAGATGCCATCACAATGGCTTCCGAAGCGGCCCCTCACGTAAAATTCTAGGGTATGCACCAGGTCACAGAGGAGCTGAAGAACACACATGCTTGAAAGAACAGGACGCATATGCGCTCCTCTGTGGTCTCAAAACCATGCAAGTGGAGCAGTGATGTGCTTTAGGTGCCACACGCAGGTCCCAAGAATTTTTGTTTCCGATAGCACATAAAGACGTCCGATGGGTGCAAACCTGAGATCGGAAAAAAAAAGTGTTGATGCCCTCTCCTCTATGTCACGCAGGTTATGCTATTCAAACAATCATCTAAAAACAAAAGCACATTGCTTCTATATAGCTCAGTACCATTTAGGAAACATTCGAATAGCCTCACCCGGTCACCTACTACATCCAGAGGTGCAGGTCCAGCAGTGTTGCCAGCATCCACAGCAGGATCCACAGCAGGATCCCCAGCAAGAGGCTCAGGAAGATGCTCAGCAGGATCCCCAGCTAGGTCCTCAGCAGCATCTAAGATCAAATATAATGCATTTTATTACATGCAAGAAAAGGGAGAGTTTTACAGTCGAATCTCATTAATTCAAACTCTCTTAATTCAAACTTGCAGATAATTCAAACTAACATGCAGTTCCCATCCTATGTGCCTCTATGTGCCTCTCAAACTCTCCTTTATTAAAAAAAAATGTTCGGTCCCCCTCGAGTTCGAATTAACGAGATTCGACTGTACTATGTATCTGAAAGGGAGAAAGCTCCAGGTAATTCAAACATATAAAAATCTGCAAAGGTTAATTTGAACGATGGCGCCGCAAGCGTACACCTGGTACCCCGTCTCTCGTTGAGGATCAACGCCCCAAAGCAAGTTCAGCGTACATAAAACAACCAAAACAATAAATAGGCAAAGAGCAACACCCTTTGACACAAATAAATGTGTGCGAAAGTATGAAACCAATGCCAAATTGCGAACGTAAATAATTTGATCACGATGACAGTCGTACTAACCACCTTACAACGAGTATTTTTTGCATTTTTCATTTGAGTTTCGGTTTTCAATTTCAACTGTATCGTGCATCTATTTATGAAGACCTATTTTTTGTGGAAAAGTGTATGTTCGAGTTGTGAAAATACAGACAAATACCGCTAATGCGACCGGCATCACGTCTTCCCTGTGCCACGGGAAACTTGGTCGTTGTGTGGCGCATGGCATCCAAAGCTGCATTATTTACAGCTTTTCTGATTTAGTGATGTCTCACACACGCTTTTTGCAGCGCGTTACTTTCGTCCGTTATGGCAAGTCGGGGGAACTATGCGGCGAAGGATCTTCATATCAAGGCAAAACTCCTAAAGAAAGTGGAAAGCTACCATCACGTTTCTGTATGGGTTCCATGTTGATGTTATTATTAGACACCCGTATACACTGCGGCCATCAATTGCTAACACGGTAGCACGATAGTGTAGCCGGAAAGTGCGTAGTGATGCCACTCTGCTTTCTCTCCACGTCTCCTGGGTGAAAGTTATGCTTTATTAGTCGTGCAGTTATTACAGTCTGCAAACGTTTTTCTCAGTATCGCGCATTCGTGATGTGCGGCAACGCCCAACGCAATATCAAATCTCGAAAGCTGTTGCCGTGCACTCCTTCACAACACGTAACATGTTAGCACCTTATTAAAAAAGACTACGTTAGTTTGAACTCCGCATTATTCAGTAAATATTCGGTCCCCCTCTTGTTTGAATTGATGAGATTCAACTGTACTGTAAATCAAGGGACATATTGGACATTTTCTGATCACTCCAATAAACTCTGCATGAGGGGGATTCATCCACTCGTCAATCGTTGGGCAAATTTTCCAACACAAATGCGAGTTCTAGGAAAGCACTAGAAAGACAATTCTCACGCATGTTGATTAAGATGATGTAATACAGTAAAACATCGTTAATTCGGATCTCACAGGACCGGCAAAAATGTCAGAATTATCCAAGTGTCGAAATATCTAATGGACAAAAAAAGGGATGCAAAAATGGTCTATCTATTCATGAAGAACCCTGTTATGGCCGCTCGCGTTCTGTAAAACCTATGTGCGGCGACGACAACTTAGTTTTTTAAACTCAACCAAGTGTGCATTGAGCTACGCGCACTGTCAGCTGCATTAAAGCAAAACTCTTTTAGTACAACGAGAGCCTCCGCAACCTACAGTCGCTGCTACCGCTACCATCTGTAGATGACGACCATCGCAGTGCGTGCGCTGCAGTGTGGCTGTGCGGCGGTGTGTGGCGCCATCTGCATTTAAACACCCAGCAATGCACGCGCACTGTCAGGTGCATTAAAACAAAACTCTTTTAGTACAACGAGAGCCTCCGAAACCTACTGTCGCTGCTACCGCTACCCATCTGTAGATGACGACCATCGCAGTGCGTGCTCTGCAGTGTGGCTGTGCGGTGGTGTGTGGCGCCATCTGCATTTAAACACTCAGAAATGCACGCGCACTGTCAGCTGCATTAAAACAAAACTCTTTTAGCACCAGGTCACAGAGGAGCAGAAGAACACACATGCTTGAAAGAATAGGACGCACATGCGCTCCTCTGTGGTCTCAAAATCATGCAAGTGGCGCGGTGATGTGCTTTAGGTGCCACTCACAGGTCCCAAAAATGTTTGTTTCCGATAGTACATAAAGACGTCCGATGAGTGCAAACCTGAGATCTACTCCATGTGGCTATGAGAAAAAAACTGTTGAAGCCCTCTCCTCTATGTCACACAGGTAATGTTATTCAAACAATCATATAAAAACAAAAGCACATTGCTTGTATATAGCTCAGTACCATTTATAAAACATGCGAATAGCCTCACCTGGTCACCTACTACATCCAGAGGTGCAGGTCCAGCAGTGTTGCCAGCATCCACAGCAGGATCCACAGCAGGATCCACAGCAGGATCCACAGCAGGATCCCAGCAAGAGGCTCAGGAAGATGCTCAGCAGGATCCCCAGCCAGAACCTCAGCAGCATCTAAGATCAAAAATAATGCATTTTATTACATGCAAGAAAAGGGAGAGTTGTACAGTTGAATCTCGTTAATTCAAACTCTCTTAATTCAAACTTGCAGATAATTCAAACCATCATGCAGGTCCCATTCTATGTGCCTCTCAAACTCTCCTTTATTAAAAAAAATGTTCGGTCCCCCTCGAGTTCGAATTAACGAGATTCGACTGTACTATGTATCTGAAAGGGAGAAAGCTCCAGGTAATTTAAACAAATAAAAATGTGCAAAGGTTAATTTGAACGATGGCGCCGCAAGCGTATACCTGGTATCCCGTCTCGTTGAGGATCAAACGCCCCAAAGCAAGTTCAGCGTACATGAAACAACTAAAAACAATAAATAGGCAAAGAGCAACACCCTTTGACACAAACAAATGTGTGCGGAAGTATGAAACCAATGCCGAAACGGCGAACGTAAATAAATCTGATCACGTTGACAGTTGTACTAACCACCTTACAACGAGTATTTCTTGCATTTTTCATTTCAGTTTCGGTTTTCGATTTCAACTGTAACGTGCATCTATTTATGAAGACTTATTTTTTGGGGAAAAGTGTGTGTTCGAGTTGTGAAATTACAGGCAAATACCGCTAATGCAACCGGCATCACGTCTTCCCTGTCACACGGGAAACTTGGTCGTTGTGGTGCGCATGGCATCCAAAGCTGCATTATTTACAGCTTTTCTGATTTAGTGATGTCGCACACACGCTTTTTGCAGCGCGTTACTTTCGTCCGTTATGGCAAGTCGGGGGAACTATGCGGCGAAGGATCTTCATATCAAGGCAAAAATCCTAAAGAAAGTGGAAAGCTACCATCACGTTTCTGTATGAGTGCCATGTTGAGGTTATTATTAGACACCCGGATACACTGCGGCCATCAATTGCTAACACGGTAGCAACTCATCTGTATATGACGACCAACGCAGTGCGTGCTCTGCAGTGTGGCTGTGCAGCGGTGTGTGCGCCATCTGCATTTAAACACCCAGCAATGCACGCAGGCACGTAGCCAGGATTTTGTTTCGGGGGGGGGGGGGGGGCGCCCATGACAAAATGCTGTATAAGGGCGAGGTGGAGAGGAAGTCCCAGCAAAATGGAAGATTTTGAGGGGTGAGGGCGGGGCCCCCCTCCCCCCCCCCCCCCCCCCCAACCCCCCATGGCTACGTGCCTGAATGCACGCTGCGTCAGAACGCCTACTGGCCAGGCTCTTCCCCAGTGACGGTGCCCATTGGTGCCTGCTGGAGCTCTGAGTTCCTCCGGGGAATGGAAGAAAGAGGGCTTGCATTCTCACCTCGCCGCTCACCGCAACCCGTCGTGCCGAAGAGAAGGCCGCTCGCAGCTTCTCCTTGGCTTGGCCTGACGAGAAGCTGTGGCTCGTCGCGTCTCTCGTGAGCGGCTGAAGAGGACCCCCTGGCACCGCTCACAGCTCCTGCAATGCACATTTTGCTCCGTTCTTGCTCCGCGTAATTGCAATAGACTTCGGGGCTAGTCTGAATTATCCGGCGCATGCCGTCTGCCTTCGAATTAGTGAGCGTTTGGCGCCATATGTTAATGCATATGTTTGCCGGGACCGTGTTGGCAGTCTGAATTAACCAAATTAACAGGCGTGGATTTATCGAGGTTGTACTGTAGAGTTCATGCAACCCTTAGATTTTGCTGTGAGATTGCTAAAAATGTTGTAAAAAATCCAGAAATTTGAAAATTGTATCTTTTTTGCAGTTTTTCAGGAAATAATAAATTAAAATTACCTAAAGAGGAAAGGTGACAGTGATAGTGTGATGACGTGGTCTCGAGACTGCAATGTCGTGCCACATGGTCTGCAGAGACTTAATAACAGCTACTACATATATGTGTGTTCTATTGAATAAACTTTGTTCATTGTTTGGCTTCCAATCTGCTAGTTATCACAGATAGGAAGGCTAAAGAGCTTTGATTTCCGCGTCTTTGTGTAAATAAACTTCGCAGTTTTATAATTTCCCAGGAGCTATACCAACCCATCCCATCGGAAGTCAATTTGGATGTCCGTGTTTATGCAGCGTAAGCTCGGTCTACCAGGATGAGGCGACACTCGTTCATTGTTGCTAGCCTGGGGTCTTTAATGTGCCCCACGCAGTAGTGGTATACTTGACCGCATGCCGGTACGATGCTCATCCAGATCGAAACAAGCAGAAATAGGGATTGAACCCAGGATCCTGGGTGTGCGCTTTAGCCCACTCGGTCACCAATTCTCCCCCATCCCATCATATGGCACTCCTCAAGCTTCATATGCAGCTTGAGGAAGCACTGCTATCTATGAGTTAAAGGCTAAACAGTATTGTGGGTGAATTTACCCTTTTTAAAGTCTCCAGCACTCTTGAAGCAAAATGTAAGGATTATAGTAAAAAATTACATTGTCACAATGGACCTATAAAAGAACCGTCTCCCCAGTGCTTTCCTGGAATTGAAGTTTTTGTAAGGAAATTTGCCCCACTGAGTGATAAGCGGGAGAATCTGCATAAAATAAACGAACGTTTACTGTAGCAACTGGAACCATGGTTGTAGAGGTTACAACTGCATTCAAATGTAAGCTATCACTAAAGCGGTTTTTATTGCATTGAACCCATATCTCTGGTGATCACAAAAGCAAGGTTGATGATAAGTTGTAAAATACTGAACAAGGAACAATTTAAATTTAGAGAATAAATGACTTTTTGATGCAATTCAAAAGTTGATAAAATGCAGGGGACTATACTTTTAAATAGTATTATTCTGTTCCAACTTTAGCATGCATAAAAGTTCAGTTCACACTACAGTACGTCATCCTTGATATGTTTTTTTAGGAAAACCTCGTAAATGAAGGCATGATAAGAGAAAATGTAACTGCAAATAATGCTCTTTGGCAGAGGGGATCAGTTATTTGAGACAGAAAGCAATTACCAATTTTTCTTCATGTGAACTTTCATTGCTAGGAAATTAAAACATATACCCCTAGGAAGATTAATAGGACTGCCTTTCATGGAAGAAACAGCAGGGAAAACGTATCAACTGGGAACATATCAACGAGGGTTCAGCTAGCAGTATATTTATCATCTTGTTATAGTTGTGCAGATATGCAGTGCATTCTTGTTTGGATATACCAGCCACAGGACCGACGGCTCCATCCTCTGGCACGTCATCACCTCTCCCGGTGCCCCACGAGGCGTTGCCCAAGCAGGCCAGCTGTGGTGCCATCTGTGGTGACTCCTGTGATGCTGGGGTTGGTGCCTCTGATAATAAAATATATAAATAGTGCCATAGAGCTGGTCATTCATCATGTGGAAGTTGCCTGGGGGAGTACCGTTATAGTAACCTTCCATTAATTTGACCGCATTTGGAACTAGCAATTTGTTAGAATTATGTAGATGATTGACATAAAGGGGTGGTAAAATAAGCCAAGTGAAGCTATATTTTATTGCCCACAGATGTCTGATCGTTTGCTGCCAAACATGCACCTGAAACCATGCACCGGAGCATGTTTCAAATGTAGAAAAAACAAGCAAAGAAATTTGTACTTAAGCATTACTCCAATTCTATGCAGAGAGTTCGATGACCAAAGTCCGCAACCTTGGTCTCAAGTTTAGGGCGCACTTCTGCACTCCGTTCACGAGGTGAGGTTTTATTTGAATAGCTGCACATCACAAGGCTCTGTTTTTGGCCCTGCCTATACCATACACTTTTCTCCCCTTTACATCAAACCAAACTCCCATTGCACACTTGCTAAGAAACCTGCACATGCAACCTTATATTTTCTGGAAAGTTAGGTGAACTGCTGCTGACTTCCAATGATCTTCGCTCTAGAAACTGAAATAGTTGAAGCAGCGGAAGCAGCCTTGACAAACTGGAAACAAGACGGTGGTGTCAGTTACCCATTGCTAGGAGACTGTCATAGTTTTCAAGCGATAGCTTTATAGGGTGAACCAATCTCAAGAGACTCGTAGACGTGAATCATGCAAGCAGAGCCGACAGGGAGAAGGTGCCACGTCTAGCCACCACTGGCAACTCCGAAAATTCGGACGCTTGCTCTGTCAGCAAAGGTTTCAGATTAAGAGAATTCACTACACTGCTTTCTTCGGGAGCTTATACAGTAGTATTTTGGCACACATCAGTGTGTTTGATAAAAGCCTTTGTGGCTACTATCGTCTGCTTGAAAATGCTATCTGGCTTGAAAATGCTATCACTCGCACCTTTGCCACCCTTGCTGCATTAACCAAAACTTTTAAGGGCTATGTGCAAAAGCAGTGTAGCACAAAAGCACTTAGAGATCTTTATGCTCCAATTTTTTTTTTCAGAAAGCTCTACAAAATATTCACAATATAAATCTACCTTGAACAGGCGGGGCCACGAGAGAGGACACTTGGGACGCTCTTGAAGTGGATGCTACAGGCATAGTAGTGGGCAGCGTCCTTGGGGCCCTCGCAGGTGACGAAGGCAGCTTTGTGCTATTAGCTGTTGCTTCTGTACAATAAAAATGCAAAACAAGGGGAAATAAGGAAACTGTGAATAACATTATTTTAATACCGGGAATCTCACCAATCTACAGCAGTAGGGCATTCGTCAGGCGACGGTTCGTGTGCTCCGACCGCTCGAGCTTCTCCTCCAGACGCCTGATTGTTCTGTTGGCTCTCCTGAGTTCACTCATGAGACACAGCTCGTCATCCCCACTTGAATCGGTGTCTGAATGGCTATGCCGAGGAGCACGGCTGCGACTTTTCGGTGGCAACAGCTCCCCCATTCGACGGTCCCGGGCCGTTTTCGTTTTCCGCTTCATTTCTTTGGCAGTCGGAGCTGCCTCATTAGCAGCCCTCTGCTTTTTGGCAGGCCCTGACGTTTCATTTTCGTGGGACCTGGGTCGCTCCACTTCTTTCTTTAATAAAACAAAATCTGAATGTTTTGCAGAGATTACGATAAAACAGACGACAATGTCAACAATCCGTGAGCGCGGACAGAATCCTAAAGAAAAAATAAGAATATGAAATTGTATGCAGCAGCAAAGGATGTTTTGCTCAGCTTTAGTAAATCTGTTTTCTTAGTGCTGAACAGAGCAATGCTCATACATTCTCAGCCTGTAAAAAAACAAGCGAGCAATGTTAACTGATATGGCCCCAATTTGACAAGTCCGGTATTTCTTATTCATGCCATCGTATCCACAAAGCTTGGCTCTTAGGCCTTACAAACAAATTTAACTTTTGCTTAGCTTGAGCCCGTTGTAAGTTGAATGTTTACAATCGAAAGAGTAAAATCACAAGAACGTTGTTGCTATATAAAAGAGAGTGGCCGTCTGTATTTGTCGTCCAAACTTTTACTCTTTCGATTTTAAAAATCCTACTTTATTTAATAAAATTGTGTGGGCTAGACCTTTTCAATGAGCTGTAAAATAAGAAGACACTCCACATATTGAGGGACACATTATGAATTATACTTACTATTTTGCCATCCTCGGTAAAAATTACAGGAACAGAAACTCGTTTAATTTTGACCAAGTGCCTGCAGACCTCCGACTCTGTTTCTGTAAGCGATAATGAAAAATTACTGGTACATTAATATGCAAAAAGACTGGCAGCACATAACAAGTTTTTTGTACTGGAAAAATTACCGTTACAACCAGAATGCAGGTGACCAGATTCTAAGGCATCCAACCATTATGCTGCATAAATATCAATACAGCTAACTAGCTTTGACTCAAGTTGTGGAAGTGGGCCACGTGTTTTGAATTCGTCTTTAGATTTCTAGATATTTCTATCTGCCAATAAAGAAACGTAATGAATTGCGAGAAATGAGTTAAATAAATAAGTAATGAGAATAGTGCAATAGTACTCTAGAAAAATTTGAATTGATTGGTTCTAATATTACATATCATTTAAATGCAACGAACTGCGAGACAAAAGTTTACGTAAAGGATTATACATGAGTCTGCATTTAGACGAGTGCTGCTCATATAGGTGGTATTCACTGAGCCTGCAGGGTCAATTTTGCCAGGGAGCACCACCGTCGATCCGCCATCTTCGAAGTCGTGGTTTGACGTTTGACTGGCTTGGGTACGCGGTCATCCGTTGGTAGTGTGTGCTAATTTCATATCGTTGAAGAAGCTTCGTTGAACAGAAAAGAGAAAACAGTTTATCTCGGGGGTGGGTCGTTTTAATTCATTTTTGGTCGCAGAGTACCGTGTGTAAAGGCTGAACTGCATGTAAGCAATTTAGCAAGTGACGAGACGAGACGAGCGACGGCGACCAGACAATCGACGACGACCCGCTTCGCTGTCGCTCGGTCACTCGCGCGACGAGGCAAACCGCATGAAAGCGAAGGGAGCAAGCAACCAAGGCGATAAGCGACGGTTTCTAGAAATCTAAAAATCAAACGACGCGACGAGCGAGCGTGAGAAATCTCCGTCGCTTGTCGCCGAGTCCCGTCGCTGTCGCCGTCGCTCGCTAAATAGCTTACATGCGGTTCACCCTTCACTGTCGCTCGTCGCGTAGCTCAGTTTTTGGATTTATAGGAAACTTAGCGCTCAACGCCTTGGTCGTTTGCTTCCGTCGCTTTCATGCGGTTTGCCTCGTCGCGCAAGTGATCGAGCGACAGCAAAGCGGGTCGCCGTCGCTTGTCTTGTCGCTCCCCTATTGAAAAAGGCCAATATGCAGTCGGCTTATTGGAAATATTGGATTCCAATGAAGTTGATGGAAACCAATAAGAACTTATTGTTATCCGATTAACCCAATACGCACGATGGGAATTCTTATCGGAGCACAATATCCCGATATAATGTGGGGTTATCGGTATACAACAGGATATTGGAGCACAATATTCCGATATAACTTGCAGTTATTGGTTTCCATCAACACGATATTGGAGCACAATACCCGATATAATGCGCGGTTATTGGAAAAGAATACGACATCGCGTGCATATTGGTGACCGACATGGACATACTGTACGGCCACACGATATATAAATATCGGTCGTCGAACACGGGCCCAAAGGAGAATACACGATATCGCGTGCATATATCTCAGAACGGATACCAAGTTACCAACATGAATTACGTCGGCATATACCGCGAATTAAGAGGAAACGTAACACGATATTGAGCGTTCGTGAAGCAACAGGTGGATATCGGTATGCCCACATATACGACATCGCGTGAATGATATCGTAAAACAGCACGAGTTACCATACGGCAATACGCGAGAGAAAGATATTGGGTGGGGATACACACGGAACACAAACGTTCTGCGTTGCGAAAACATTAACATTGATCGACAGTGCAAGTATGTACAGCTGTTGGTACGGGACACAGTACACACACCCTCGCGCGCTTGAAATGCTAGACAACCATCAAACCATTCAGAATAACTAGCTGGAACACCTGCGACCTACCTTTCAATGAAAAGCCCAATAACGACGTGCTTTTTGAAGTGATCGTTTTCCAACAAATGTTTATTGCAGTTGTTGTAATGCAACAAAAGTTGATCTCCAAACGTTAAACCCAACATACCGCGATACAATTCGATGTTGCAACTTGCAACACAACATCGCAATACAAGAAGAAACTATCGGTGCTGGGACCCAAATCGAACGCGATACGCGACAATGTCAGTTCGGACGATAAAATAATGAGGGTGAATAGGTTTGACAGGTCACGTGCATGTAGTTGTTACGCGCATTTATCGATATTTACCCACCTTTCTGGTAATTCTACGTCGTACACAAAATCCACGACATTTCACCCACCACTCTTCGTCGCCTGTTTCGCGAAATCCACACACTGTATAAAAAAGGACGTGAAAAATACGTGCATTGGCGCCATCAAACGATATGTTACAGTCTCGTTTTTTTTAGATGAGTTTCCATGACTCCATCGTCAACCCGCGCGCGCGCCAGTTCGCGTTCAGAATGCAGTTCCTCTGTTCGAAGGGCGCGAGCCTGCGCTGTAGCCGAGGCCAAGCCTGGCCAAGCCGCCAAGCCGGCGAGAGAGCCGCCAAGCCGAGCCGCCGAGCATGCGAACTGTGCAGCGGCCGGGCGTCGGTTGCGTCGGCGCCACCGGCGCGACTGACGGATTATAGTTCGTCGCGGTCTTTGCTCGTAGGCACCAAGCGAAACCAGCACACATTCAATCGCTTCGAAAGGTACGTATGCACGACTTTATTACTTGCAGCATTGAGTGCTTTGGTGTACACGGATCAAAGTAAACACCGAAGGACAGAAAGGAGACATGAAGTTTTAAAATCACAAATTATTTGAACGCGTGTCCCCTGTTGAAAGCCTCTAGCTGTGCTATGTTGCGGGCGTTGTTTCGACTGCGTGTACTCCAATGTACCTTCAGTCAGTGTTCACACTCGGCTAGCTTTGATATCTTGTTATCTCATGTGCGAAATAGACGTAGAAACCAGCGCCGCGTCTCTTTCGGATACTCAGCCTCCTGCCCCCTTCCTTCCGGCGTGCTTTCTGCCGCGACCGTTTGACGCATTGGATTCGCGGACTCGTTCGAAGAGGCGTTGTTTGAAGCTGACAATTCGCCGAAGTGTTACCGGAGCTTCTCTTTAGGAAAGTCGCGATCGACGCTCGGTTCTGAGCTAGTACGTTTTTCCTCCCGTTTACCGTGAGTGCCGCCCACTGATCTGTGGTGCCGACTGGCGCCGAACGAAGTTGAGAAACGCTAGCGAGTGAGTCAGATTTTTGTGACGCCGCCCAACTGCGCAAAGCAAATAGTGTAAAAAAACACCTTTTTTATCTTTTCGGTAACCATGTTTCACCTCAATCAACGCAAAGTGAATCGCGTCTGTACGTTGGTCGACTCATCACTGTGCCTAGATTGTAGATTACTACAACGAGCCTTTTTTGTGGGATCTTATTCTGAAATCGTTATATCTTGCTTTTTCATCTTGGCTGCACACTTCTAGACAATCGTTTCTACATATTGCATTCCTTGTCGAAATGTCGCTGGTACTTCTGACTATTTGGAAGTCACTGTTTGCTCACTCCTTGGTGCACATATTTCATGTTCATGAAACCCTGGAATTTGTTCAGAGGTACCTGAACATACTGTATTAGAGTGCTGTTTTGTGTGTTGTAGTTTCGTATCAAACTGTGCTATGTTTGTAATATACCCTATAACTGTTCACTACAGTTAAAGTTGCAATGAACACTGGCCACGAGAGGTGACTCGGCCAACGTGGCCGAAAGCGTCCTCCCATAATTTTCTCCATGGGTCATTTTGGATGTTGACAAATTATCGTGTGAATAATGAGTGTTATGCACATATGTTTCTTCTACTTTTCGTATAGGTACTTCAGTAAGATGAACCCCAGCAAAGGCAGCAAGACAGTCTCATGGGGTCACACCAAGGATAACCGCATTCCTGCTCGAGTCCCGAGTCTTGTCACAGAACTTCACTGAACATAATGGTACCTTCCCTTTCCTTAACTTTTCCCTCTGAAATGTGTTTTTTTTTGTAAAAAGGTTATTGCAATGTTTAAAAACCCGAACGTTCCTAAATAATCTTTGTACCAGAAAATAGAGTGTCTTAGGCCCGCTTCAGACGGGGCAACTTTTCCAGCAATTTCGGGGTTGCTGGCGGGTTGTTTCCTAGCTTTCCCTAGATCTACACGAATTGCTGAGATCAGGTCCGGCTCGAAGCGGACGAGCAACTCGGACAATTCGGAGACGTTTGAAGCGGCAGCAGCCAATCAGGAATGTGATATTTTCACACGGCACCCCTGTGGTGGTGATGATGGCAACTGAAAACTTAGTTCTGGTTTGAAATGGATCGTTTTTGGAAATAAACTGTTTCAAAAAGATGATTTACTATTCTCATACCATGATGATGATGGCAAGTCGTAGCAATTCGGTTTCTGCGTCTGAAGCGGGCCTTGTTGCTGGGTGAAATTGAAATTGTCCCTTCTGAAGTGGGCCAACAAGGCCCGCTTCAGACGGGGCAATTTCACCCAGCAACTTGACGTCGCAACACCAGCCACATGGGCGCCCGCGTTCACACGCAGAAACCGAATTGCTACGACTTGCCATCATCATCATGAAATTTTATTTTTCTTGCACTATTTAGATGCACAGTTATATCCAAAAAAACATGTTTTGATATCTTTAATTTGTGCTGAGAATACTAACTCATAATTTTGAAACAGTTTATTTTCAAAAACGATCCATTTCATACCAGAGCCAAACCTTTAGCTGTCATCATCACCACCACAGGGGTGTCGCTTGAAAATATAGCGTCCCTGATTGGCTGCTGCCGCTTCACACTTCTCCTAGTTGTTCTAGTTGCTTGTCCGTTTCGAGCCGAACCCGATCTCAGCAATTCGTGTTGATCTGGGAGAGCCTAGGGAACAACCCGCCAGCCACCTCAAAATTGCTGGAAAAGTTGCCCCGTCTGAAGCGGGCCTTAGGGAACTGAAATCAAGGGCAGTGGAGCTCTAGGTTCAAGCCCACGTGGAGGCGTTTTTTTTTTGCCTCTTTTTAGTGCATGTCTATGTATACTTTTTTAAGTTTTAACGTATAGACACATAATTTACACACTAATTCACATTCAGAAGTGCTTTTATTCACACTCTGTGGCTCCCTAGTGCTTGCAATAGCTTCTTCGTGAGCTATTGCAAGCTCTGCAAAGGGAGGGGCATCTTCCCACCCTTTGCAGGCTGTAAAGCTGTGGCTTGCACAGCTCTAGCAGGTCGCACCTCGCTCACTGGCTCCATCACGAAGCATAGGTGCTGCAAGAGTCGCACCACACCGTAAGGCCATGTACGGTTGGGTCATAGCACCTGGGACCATTCGTCACTACACTCAGGTATGGTATGGTGGCATGGTCGGGGCATGAAGCAGAGCTACAACCTGGAAATGCCGATCTTCATCACATTTGAAACACATCTTTTATTACTTCTGTGTCGAGTTGTCAGCATTTTAAGGGTGAGGAAGCAAGCAGCAACGAGGACAAGAAAAAAATTGAAAGCCGTTCTTACTGAGAATCTATTACGAGCACTAGGAAGCTGCAGGGTATAATTAAAACACTTCTAAAGGTGAATTAGCGAATAAATTATGTGCTACTGCCTCAAAAATAAAAAAAACAATTTAAATATAATTAATAAGTGTAAAAATATACACCAGGAGGACTTAAGCCAGAACTACACAGTCTGTAAGTTTGAAATTTGACACCTTAAACCACTCGGCCACCACCCAATTTTATTTCCAGGTCGTTTATCGAGGTATATGAATTTCGTTTGCAGCTGTCGGCTGCAAGAGAGATTGCCTTAGTTTCATTTACTTTTCTATTCCCACTCAATATGACAAGTGACCAAGAATAGAACCTCCTTTGTCGGCCGAGGCACTGTGGTTACATCAAGGCAAGCTAGCCTGTCTTGCTGGGCTCATATTTTGTCTCATCACCCATTCAGGATTCTGTTGTCACTCATCAGAATAAAAATAAAAAAACTGTGACTACGTCTGACTTGTTCTGGTGTGCAGGTACCCTTGGCAGTAAACTCTGCTAAATGAGGCAAAATATTTATTATACTTTTTTTGTAGCAAATATCCATTGTTTTAGCAAAATGGGCTACACTATTTGACTAATGTGAAACAGAACGAGCCTCTCCACCTGGGCCTGTTTTCATCTCTCGCAGACACTATTTCCTGCTTTTTGTGGTTTGTATCAGACTTTTGTGTCTCCGTCGGCCAAAGCATCTGTGTTAGACTAAGACTGGGTTCTTTAGGATATGTGCAGGTATTCTTCGCAGCAAGTGGCTGCCAATCTTGAACACGAGTTTTTTCTCGGCCACCAAGAGCAAGTATTTTTAAGGTGAGCTATTGCCCGCCTATATGAGTTTTGTGTTCCATTCCTCTTGGATGCCATTTCCTTTGTGTAGTGGTCTTGCATTAGTATTTTTTTGTTTCTCTTCTGCAAAAACACTCCAGTTTGACTAAGACCGGGTTCTTTTTTATACATGCAGGTCTTGGAGGCAAGCACCAGCCAATCAAGGCCAGAAGTTTGCTCTTTCCCGCTTATGGCAAGTGTTTTCAAGGTGAGTGTTTGATGCCTATCTGAGTTGTGTGTTTCATTCCTCACAGACACTCTATTTCCTGTCTTTATAGTGGTCTTGTGTCAAGCTTTTGTGTCTCTGTCCGGCCAAAGCATCTGTATTAGACTAAGACTGGGTTCTTTCGGATATCTGCAGCTAGTCTCGGCAGCAGATGGCTGCCAATCAGGAACACGAGTTTGTTCTCGGCCACCTAGAGCAAGTATTTTCAAGGTGAGCTATTGCCCGCCTATATGAGTTTCAGCATTCGTCAAGGAGCGCAAAATCAAAGCCCGGGGGTTGGCCATTGCAAATATGTTGACTCGGAAGCGCATAGGAAGGAAGCTTTACAAAAGTATCCACCTGCCTCAACAAGTGAAACCGAAACTAAAAACGTGGGTTTCATTTAAAAAAAAGAAAAAAAACAAAAAACAAAAAAAAACAAAAAACATTGCCAACCCTAGGTAAATCCGGGGCAGCACGGAGAAAACAAGCCACGGTACGTGTATGCTCGGTTCAGACTTTTGTAAGGGTGGTCGATGACTCGGTGTTTTCTAAAAAAATATTTTTTTCTAAAAGTGTGGTGGTCGAATATTCGGGGATGGGCATTGAGTCGTGATGTTAAGGTAAAAATTTCATCCACGTGCCGGGATTCATGTGCCTTTTCCTCCTAGCGAGGGGGACAAAGTCTTCAAAATTTTATGTTCGCAAAAGGGGTGCGTCAGTATTGACGTCCCATTTTACATCGGGCCTCTCAATTTAAAACGCACTATAAATGATATGCCTGAGATTCGTTTGGGTGTACTTCCTCTCAGCAAGTGTATGGTTTTGTCTCAAAAGGTCTAATCTGATGTTGACCGCACCTCGGGTCTCCACCGACGATTCATCAGAACGAGACCCAACTGGGACACTAGGGAGGAGCGGCTTAAGCAAGGGAGGCTACATATACGACAGCTTCTTGCTGCACAGAAATGAAAATAGATAGATGGTGGGTGTTTCATTGGCTATGCTTTTTGGCATGCACATTCTGTTTGTTATGTTTCAAGATTTCTGCAGAGTTCAATTTCAACTATTGCAAAATACCGAGCATGCGCCCAGATCGCAGACGCACCTACTTCCTGTTTTCCGAACGATCCGCAAATAAGCAAAGGGCATACCAGACTCCCATCCACCTGTTTTCAGCCATGCTCAAAATATTAAATGAACACATCAACTGCCCAGGTGCCGTGGCGTCCTTGCCACAATAGTGATGGTCGCGGAGCTGACAGATCCGTGCCTGGCACAAGTCATGGCATGGCCTTTGGGAACCAGGGAATCGAGATTAGAGATGTAGCACAGAGATTGGAGGCAAGCGGCGAAGGTGAGCAGAGTTAACGGAAAACAAGGATGAAGGGGGTTCGGTGGCATGAGGCATCTATGTCCCGTGCATGTAATTTTGAGTGTGCTGTAGGCAGCTACTCAAAAAAATTACTTGTATGCAACTAATCGCAAATCTCTTGCAGTTTCCACGGCCCACAAGCCAGCAGGCACCAGTTCGTTCTCGTTCAAAGGTGAGGATACCAGATTTTCTAGTTTGCTCTGAAGCAGCAATACTGAAGCCAGACAAGCGGTACGGCATGTTTAATTGACGGAGCTCAGAACAACTGGGGACGCTTTCACTGAAGCTTGTTTTGCTGCAATACAAGCGTGTATTGCAGCAAAACAAGCTTCAGTGAAAGCTGAAGCTTTGCTGGTGGCGACAAAACGTGTGCCCAGTGTTGTCACAAGAGGCATATTATGTCACGCACATGTAATTTTGAATTTATCCGGCTTAGTGTGCTGTAGGTGGCTGGTCAAAGAAATTAATACTTGGACGCAACTAATCGAAAATCCTTCTGGCAGTTTCCACGGCCTAAGAGCCAGCAGGTGCCAGTTTGTTGTTCCTCAAAGGTGAGAATTCCAGATTCCCGAAGCAGGAATACTGAAGCCAGACGACCGGTACAGCATTTTTAATTGACGGAGCTCAGAACGACTGGGGGCTCCTGCATTGAAGCTTATTTTTCTGTAATACACGCGGGCGACATTGACGTGTTCCCAGTTACGTCGCAAGAGGATATCTCTGTCCCGCGCATGTAATTTTGAATCTTTCCGACTTGGTGTACCTTACATGGCTACTCAAAGTAACTGCTACTTGGACGCAACTAACCGCAAATCTCTCTTCCAGTTTCCACGGCCTACAAGCAAGCAAGCACCAGTTCGGTTTTCCTCAAAGGTGAGCAATCCAGATACTCTAGTTTGGTGCGAAGCAGGAATAGTGAAGCCAGACGAGCGGATACGTATATTTAATTGACAGAGCTCAGAATGACCCGTGGCAGTGGCATTGAAGCTTATTTTTCCGTAATCAACACAGACATAATTTTGAATCTATCCGGATTAGTGAAGGATTGCTTCTTGTCGCGAACTAAACACAAACTTTTATCTTGCAGTTTCCATGTGGCTGCAGCTAGCAGGCGCTGTTTTCATCAAAAGGTGAGGATTTCACATTCTGTTTTCAAACATCAAGTTTTTGAATAAGGCTCCTAAACAATTAACTTTCTTTTGCAGTAAATGCCAGATCCTCCAGTTCAGGAATATGTTAAATATATTTGGTATGAATAAGCCTAGTGTTTTGCTTCTTTATTCATAATTTGACAACAGCAACATTTTTTATTTCATCACTCAGAAATACACACAAGGAGAGTCTGCGTTGCTGAGAAATGTCGTGCTGAACGTGATATTCCAACACGTATAGTTTTATTGGTAGCCGATAGAATATACTGGATTTCAATATCCATAATACGCTAAGTACACTGGAATCGCAAACCCTTATTGTATCCCCATACGACACATGGGGATCCAATAAGGGTTTATACGGTATGGGATTCCAATATTTTTAGCGTATTATGAATATTGGAATCCCATAACAAACCCTTATTGTAATACAATACAATAAATGTATAGTTTTCCAATACACTATCTATATCGCATTGTAATACAATAAAAGAATATTGTTTACCAATATCCATAATACGCTGTTCATATTGGGGTTTTCCAATAGGGTCGCCAAATCGCTTGCATGCGATTTGTAAATCATTTGGGCTAATGAAAAATGCGGCGCATTTTCCATTAGCTGCGCACTCGGTGAGCCGCACGGTATGTTTATGCACAGGAACGAACACCGAAGGCACGACGTACGAACGGAGGCGATGGAGCAACACGGTTACACGGCCGTAGTGCAGAAAATCCGCTAGAGAAAAAACAGTAAGAAAACTAGCAAAACAAAACAAAAAGTAATCACACCGTGCTACAAAAGCCCAAAGTAGAAAAATCACAGATCTTGCAAAAGAGCTACCGCCGTGGGCACGGCACGACACGGAGTGCTGCAAGGAGCCGATGGAGCAACGCGGCCGCGGTGGAAAAGTCCGATAGTGACAAAAATGAACTAAAACACACACAAAAAATATTCCTACAGCGCTTCAAAAGCTCCAAAGTCTAAGAATAACCTCTAGTTTCGGCCAAAAAGACTCCTTAAAGTCATGAAATGCTGAAAGGTCCAGCCAGACGGCACCTGACACCTACTACACCTACGTAGGATAGAAGGAGACCTCGAAGATGGCGACCGTGGTGGACGATGCCAGCGCACCTAGCGAGTGACGACAAGTGAATAGAGAGTTTTAGGGAACCGGAACCAAATACGATCGATAAACAAAAACGATCGATACATTGGATCGGGCGAGTCGACCGATCGTGTGCCTCTAAACGGCTTTGGGGGAACCGTATTTGCAGACGAGAGCAGACGATCGGTACAGGTCGCGCCCCCTGGCAACGGAAACCTGCATCGGCCTCATCGAGAAAAGCAAATTTGCGTGTGTTTGTACAAATCGCAGAAACTGAAGTAAATAAAAATCGCATCCTATAAATATAGAGAACCTAAAACAATGTATACCTACTTATAGTTCGTCTCGTTTTTTTACTCGAATGAGTGCGCTTCCGTAATACAAAACCTGGCGCTCCATGGCGTGTCGCCACTGGCACTGCGAAGCTCTAAAATGTTCGTCTGCTAAAGGAGCAGACGAGCTTTCCGACAACAATGGCGCTCGATCTTTTTGACGACGACTTGGAGTTGGCTCTATTCGGCGAAAGCAGTTTACAAAACGTTATTTTGTACGACTGTCTGCGTACTAAGAGAAGGCACTTGTTGGCGGCAAGGCATGGGACGTTCAACTTGGCGTCGATGGACGAGGAGGACGTCGTACGGCAGTTCAGGTTCACAAAGGAGGATCTGCCCCATCTCCGATCGGCGCTGCGCATCCCGGAGACGTTGACAGCCAGCGGCTGAATCTGGGTGTCGGGGGCTCGTTTGCCACCGTTTTTCTTCTTTTTTTTTCAGTTTACCCGATTTATATCCTCGGGGAATAAAATAGTTCCTCGGTCGTACATGGTAACCTGGTTTGTAAGTCATACATTCTTCTCAGTGGTCAAGCTTTGGTGTTTTACATCAACCAAGTATGATGTTTACTCCAACCACGTCCTGAAATGCTGAAAAGTCGCCGACAGCAAACTCGATTTGACACACAAATAAGAACACGCTCGCGCGCGCTTATCATCAACATTCGAAGTCGTCTGCCAGCGATCCTGTGTCTTTCCCTCGAGGCCCACTGCAGGATCGAGTATTCAGAAAGTTATGGACAAATAAAACTAGGAATATTAAATCGCGAAGAAAATACAAAAATAACAAAAATATACTCGCTTTCTCAAGTTAAGGCGGTCATTTTTCTTGTACAAAGTTACGAGGATGTCAATCCGTTCCTTCGCTCCTCGCAACGAGAAGTTATTTTTTGACGCCGCGTTCAAGCCTTTAAGGACGTCATTCCAAAGGGCCGGAGTAAAAAAAGGATTAGGGCCTAACACCTCCCGAAGTAGGAAGATATCATCTTCCGCTGAAACCCGCTTGCGAGGACGAGGCGGAGGGACGGAGGTAGATACGGCGCTCATGTTGCTCTCTTACGGTAAAGATAGCAGACGATCACGGTCGGACGCCCGCGAACCGATCGTTGTGCCGTGTACGGTACTACCACGGAAAAAAAAAAAATTAATTAATAAAGGATAACCTGTAACTTTACTGCTGTGCATTTATTAAAACTATCACTCAATATTTAAAGGGCTCGTTTTATAGAATATATGTGATTAGCATTAGAACTCAAATTTTTAATTCATGCAGCATTTTTAAACTAAAAAGTATCCAGATCCTTGATCCAGAAGGCTGTTGCTCACTCTGTTGACACTACAGATAACCCACAGCCATAAAGCAGCTGTAAAAACGGGTGATAAGAGCTCGGAATGCACATCCCAACGTTTGTATGGAAAAAAAAAAACTCAAAATATGAAAAAAAAAACTCAAAATATGAAAAAAAAACTTAAAATATGAAAAAAGCTTAAAATATAAAAAGCTTAAAATATAAAAAACTTAAAATATTAAAAAACTTAAAATATTAAAACACTTAAAATATAAAAAACTTAAAATATAAAGAACTTAAAATATAAAAAACCTTATAATATAAAAAACTTCAAATATAAAGAACTTAAAATATTAAAAAACTAAAAATATAAAAAAAACTTAAAATATAAAAAACTTAAAATATAAAAAACTTAAAATATAAAAAAACTTAAAATATAAAGAACTTAAAATATAAAGAACTTAAAATATAAAGGACTTAAAATATAAAAAAACTTAAAATATAAAAAACTTAGATATAGAAAGACCTTAAAAAATAAAAACAAATTAAAATATGAAAAAAAAAAAAGCGGATGGGCCAGCCGGATTGGAACTCTCCACTCGGCAACCCTCGAGCTCACGAAATGGACGCTCTAACCCACTGCGCCAGACAGTTTTCGCACCTGCTAAATATTAATTTATTTCTATTGAGGATGTCTTATTGCGTTTCGATCTGTATTTTCTTTTTTATTTGCTGATTCCAACTTTATGCACTTGCTGTCACATATGGCGCTCCTGCTAGGTACTACCACGAGTTATTTTATTCATGTTTGAAGCCACGGCACGCTCTCTCCGCCAGCGAAATAGCCGTTTTGCTAACCAAGCGAGACCGTCCATGTCGGCCATTGGTCGTGCCGGTCGTGCCTACGGTTCGAGCAGCGCATTACGGTAAGATCGCGGAACACAAGCGCATGCGCACTTCGTACCGGAGGGCCCATCGTACCGTATCGGATGTGCAAAAACGGTTCCCTAAAACTCTCTAATGTCACCTATACGGTAGCCATAACGGTTTTGTAAACAAGGGCTTTTCAAAATTGCGCACATCTAGTAGCTGCCACCATACGTCTCTTACTGGTTGCACTTACTCATTCAAAGTTCAAGTCGCAACCCTGAGTGCAAGAAAAGTTTGCACCGAGGTGAGACTTCAAATTTTAGAACGATGCTATATGCACTACGTAATGCAGCTCCACCGGAAGTTGCTATATGCACGACTGCGTGCTGAGAGCTCATGCCATTTGAGTCACCCTTTTTGGGCGGCTCGTGTATCACTGGTAAACGTGTTAACCCCCCCCCCCCCCCCCCGGCCTGCGTTCACGCCGCTTCGTGGCGAGAGTCTGCGGCTGCTGACTACAAACCCATTAACCCACTTGGCCCCCCAGACACGCCGCCTCGCTGCGTCGAGCCAGCAACTCGCTGTCCCCGATTGCAACTCCAGAAAGTGAGTCCTATACCATTTAGATCAGAAAAGCTTCGTCAATAACATTCTTTTTGTTTTGATAACTGTAAAAAAGATATGTCGTAAATATCGCCAAATATCGCCCAAAAAATTGCTAGGAAAAAAACAAAACAAAAAAAACCTAAGCCCATTTTAGATTGAACCCGGGTCCGCTGCGTATGAAGCAGACACCTTTCCACTAAGGTACGCTACAAAAAAGTAGTTTTGAGAATTCGTTTTTTACGAGACCTAACAAGTTTCGCGTAGAGCATATAGCAACTTCCGGTGGAGCTGCACTACGTAGTGCATATAGCATTATTCTAAATTTTAATAGCTAAATGTGGGCAGTAAAGTACGTATTCAAGCAAACTCTTGATACATCGAGTCAGCTTTTTCGGGGCCGTTAATTTTTGTGTTACACTTTGGGGAATATGTGCTCCGCGCGCCGCCGCACGGAACCGGCAGGTCACGTGATATGGTCTCGTCATCGAATTGGCTGCGCCTGCTCGTAGGGTCGGCCGGGTTCGGACTTATGGTGGATCAAAACAACACTAAACTAAACTTGTGCGGGTAACATAAACGCTACAAAAGAAAAGTACTCACCTCCAAGGTGTAGGACATGGGCATCGTAATAGCCTTCCTCATCACCGTTAGGCATTCTCCAGTAAGCTTTCACGGAAGCCGAAGGAAGGTCGTCGTTCAACTTCGCAGAGAACCTCTGTATTAGAGAAACGGGCAGAACGGCCCGCTTCCCGTCTTGAACATATTTGATGTAAGCGTACATCATCGCAAGACACTACAAGACTAGAGATAGCGATAATCAAAACAAAGCAAAAGAAACGCCGAGAGGCAAATAAAATCTGAAAACGGAGCGAGGAACAAGGACGAGCGGGAAGAACGGGAGCACCAATCGCTACGGATTGGATTGGATCGGAAAAAAGCTAATGGGAATAAAAATATTAAATTAAAATTGTTCTCAAAACTCTTTTAAAATAGTGCATATTAGTGTGCTGTATATTTTTAATGTATACTATTAAACAGTATTTTTGGTGAATAGAAAAAAATCGCATCCTGAAATTTATTTTTGAGCACTTGTATCGAGACAACAGCAACACCAGTAACAATTAATCTAAACCAATCCATTTCTAAGAGGTACCACGTTGAGCTCATCGAGCGAGCTACGCCAAGGAGCCAAAGCATGGTGATGTAGTTTGCCAGCGAAGCTGCTATGCTTCTACGGAGTTTCTTGTTTGAGTGGCATCTTGAAAACTCTTGTGTCTTTGTAAAGTTTTGAGCCAAGGTTGTGTAGGGGCTCTAGAGCTTCCGCAGAAAATATGGCCAGCGGCGGCGAACCCAAGCGTCGGCGGCTGCGCTATTACGAGAAGGGTAATAGTTTTGATGTTCCAAAGTCGACAATGGCACATTATAGGGCCATCAACTCATCGACGAGTTCCGCAAATACAGAATTGTCTTCTCAAAGCCTGCCATCGACGATTGCAGTCCACGTTTCCGACAGTGAATCGCGCACACGAGCGTCTTCGGTTCACTCGGATACGAAACCCGCTGGATCAGAAAGCCCTCCCGGTGGCACTTACGACGACGACGACGAGTTATACTCATCAAGTGACGAGGAACACAGCGCAGACGACACTGAGACGGCCGATGAAGGTCAGTACGTCGACGAAAACAACCCTCCACCAGATGCCATGTCGGAAGAGGAATTCCTGGCGGCAGGGCTTCGTGAATTCGGATCGGAGACATTGCCGCACTCAACCACCACGAAAGCCGAAGCGGTCGCGCTTATGATGTCCTTCCTATCGGCAAACGGGCTGAGCTGGAAGGGTTTGGACGACCTCGTGAAAATGGGCAACATTTTCTTTGCTCCGGTGGCAGACGTCTTCCCCCGGAGCAAATATTTGTTTCGCAAGCTGTGGGGGTCCAAGACCGAAAAACTGGTAGAGTACCACTATTACTGCAATTCCTGCAGTGACCTGTTATCGTCTCGTGACGGAATGGATTCCCTTTTCTGCCCAACGTGCGAGGAGGAAAACAAACCAATGAGCTGAAGAAGAGTGGGGCTTTCTTCGTAACATTGAAAATGCTCGAACAGCTGAAACAGGTGATCAGCCAAACAAAGGCCATGCTAGCATGACAGTCTTTCAAGTATGCCATCCAGTGAGCCTGTAGTGATTGCAGACATTACTTCAGCCAAGACACACTGCCAGCTACGGGCAAGTGGGCGCCTGGGTGCCAGTGACCTCACCCTCACCGTGAACACCGATGGGAGCCCTGTGTTTTCTTCATCTGGGGCTTCCATTTGGCCCATCCAGTTCATGGTGAACGAACTGCCGGTCCCCCAGCGTTTTGAGCATTGCACCCTCGCAGGACTGTGGTTTGGCAAGGGACACCCAAACATGGCTCTATTCCTCAGTAAGTTTGTTGAGGACATCAACAGCATGGAGCCAGTTGTCTGGGAGCACCAAGGGACCTGCCATTCCTCCAGAGCCTTTGTCATCTGCTTCTCCGTTGATGCACCAGCACGATCCGTGGTCCAGAACTGTGTGTTGTTCAACGGTTACTTTGGCTGCCCGTGGTGCTTAATCAAAGGAGACTACATTGAGGGTGAGAATATTACTTTGCAGTTTTGAAGTGTAGCAAAAACATTTATTCAGTAACGAATGATTGCATATTTTTGTGTTTGGTACTGAAGTACAGTGTTAAAGGGGTTATGACACGCCAAAAAATAAAATATAAGATAACTATACTGCTAGGACCCATTGTATGTTCCTATAATCCTGCTAAATTTGTTTTGAAAGTGGCGCAATAGTTTCATGGATAAATCGATTTATATGCAGGTCCTTCGGAGGGGCGGATTCGGGCGGAGCTGGAGGCTGGCTACGTAGCCAGCTTCCAGCGCAGTGTCTCCTTGCACGCACTCACAGACATGATCTCTTAGCGTCTCGAGCTTCAGCTGCCTCGTTTACCTTCCACATTGCGCGCATGCGGTCCGTGACGATTACGTCTACGGCATCACTCGCCTTGTCAAAGTGTTCGACATTAATCACAGCAGCGATGAGAGTGATTGCTATCAAGAGATGTTGGAAGCTGTTCATTTTGACTGCAACCCGCTGGCGACCAGCTCCAGCGACGACGAGTTACAAACGAACTCGCCGTGGTCACCGTCGTCCGGGAATATCTCGCAGGCGCATGCAGGGTGGAAGGTCAACGGGCCGGGGCGAGAGCGAGAATAGCTTTCGGGTTACCGAGTTGCATGAACGGTTTTGATCATACCGCGGCGAGGAGAGCTTGTGTGATCATGGGGGCGCCTAGAATGAGAAAGCGTTCATGGTCACGTGGTTTATGGAACACCATGATGTGACTAACTTGGGCAGTGTTGCCTGGTCGCCAGATGAAAATGATAAAAATTCGTAAATTGAATATTGCAATTACCAGAGCTCTAAAAATCGCGTAACTTGGTGTATATACTAAGTAGCCTATGAGCATTCCATTTCAAGAATAATCTATCCATTTAATTTTCGTGTCATAACCCCTTTAAGTGCTTCACATTTGAAAACAAGCCATGCAGCAGAGACATATTTGAATATGTTCCTGTACTCTTCACAGCCATACAAGCATGTTACACCAAATTGATTTACTATCTCCCTTGAAATGTGGGCAGAGAGATATACATTATTGCAATCACATTAACTATTTGGCTCAATAATTTGAGCAAAAAAAGAGCAGTGATTTTGTTTGAGTGATTTTTAATTTATTGGAGCTTTTGCATACAAAATCCTAATTGTTAAGGGCTAGGCAGATGCACAGAGTGCCTGGTCTGTCATACAATGTGCTGGAAAGATGGCTGAATCTGACCGCATTCAGCACGAGACTGATGCACAATTAAAGGCCGAACACCTTTAGCGCGATCAAATTTGGCCGTCTTTCCGACTCGTCATATCACAAGCTGGGAATATCATTGTGCATTTTACTCAGGTTACATTTTGGCCCTATATCACCAAATTTGTACTTGGAGTATAGGAATCTAATAAACTCTTATTAAGGTTGAGGTGCCTAAATTTGTGTACCAATGAGTTAAATTATACTTAATGTAAATGTGTTATTTTTTTATTAAAAATTGTAAACCAGACTTATTAATCAGTCTTTTTTTGTCTTTTCTCAATTCTGATGGCTTTATTTTACAGCATGCACCCGGTCTGTGTATAAATGAACTCTCTGTATATATTTTAACTTTTGCTTCACAGGATCTGTGCGCTACATCTATTCATCTGATTCACCAGACAGGACAACGGAAGGTGTTCTGAGGGACATGGCCCTCGGTCTCGAGTGCTCTGTGCCCATCAATGGGTACAAGGGCCCATCTCCTACTGTAAAGCTTCCCCACTTTGACCTAGTGTGGGGCTTCACGGTGGACTACATGCGCGCCGTGCTTCTGGGCGTTGCCCGCCAGATCACCGAGGAGCTGCTTACTTCATCGAACTCCCAAAAGGGATACTACATTGGTGAGTTTTCTAGACAAAATTCTGAATATAGTAAGACATAAGATTATCCTAGAAGTGTGCCCCTTCATGCTCTACTAGCACAACGTGGCACACTTAGTAGCACTGACTTGTGCAAAAATATCTCGAATGGTTCCTCTTTGTGCTATTCAATATTTTATTGGGGTGATGATGCTGAAAGAGGTTGCAAGTTAACTCTACAGAATTTCACATGCTTTGAAAGGGCACTGTCATCCCAAAACATTGTGTTTGCTACCTTTGTGCACGCACGCACCACAGAAGCACACTGAAACTAGGCTTTGCAACTTTGGAAAAGAGGCTTTGCAATTTTTGCAGGAGTTCATAAAAACTGCACTATAAAATGTTGGCCTATGCTAACTCCAAGAGTACATGAGTAGCAATCAAAAAGCGCAACCAAAGCTGCTGACTGTATAAAAGAGCAATGATGCTGAAAGTATTTCACACGTCCACATGGGCTGCATTGCTGGTATTGCCTCCTTCTGCATTCCTTAGCTGTATGCAACATGACTCCAAGCTGCTGGCACGGTCAACAGCACTGCTGTCAGACGAGCCCCTGCATTTAGTTGAATGGTATTTAAGCAAATCAGATTGCACTCCTGCACCGATTGACATCCGTGGCACCCTCGGCCTTCTTCGTGGCACACTTTGGTTCACTGATTTCTAAATGCCATTCAGCTGGGTTCCAGTTTAGGTGCCCGTCTGACACGGGTATAACTTTGTTAAGCACTTCTAATACATTCAACAACTGCTAGCTCTATTTTTTTAGTTAGATTCACACTTTCATCATGGTAGTTTGAAATCGAAGCCAAAATAACACCCATTGGATGTAAGGCAGACTTGAGTCATGAATGATGACAAGTTTGTTTGACACCGTACTGGCTTTTCCCAGAATGCATCACGCTCATAGAGGTGCACCGAAAACCAGTCCCAAATAAACTCGCCGAGCACAACCCGGTGCTGTTACCATCTACGTTGTAGTACATATACCAACCACGAACCGAAACAAGCGCGCTGGAGGATGACGGGACAGGCGGGGAATACGACAGTGCAGTGAATTGATTCCACTTGCGATGGAAAATGCCTTAGACAACTTCACTGTCGTGGAGATTTTTACAGGCTGCGTAAATTTCAAACAAAACCCCACGCAAGAACTGTAAGAAGGAATGGTTGCCAGCACTTACTGCATTGGAATACAGATTACAAGATAATTTTTTGACATAATCCTTTTAACCGATACAGACTGCGACTGATTTTGCAGTCGCAAATGTCTCTGTGTTGTGTCCATACACCTGAAATCGATGATCGAGCATTCCCGCTAACAATGCACTTCATTGCAGATCGAAGCATTATGCTGATAAAGCAAGACACAAATGCGGTCCATCGCATGGTCCGGGATGCACAGAGATCCTGTGCTTTTTCATCGTTTAGAGCAGCTGCCATGTGCCCGTGTTTCTTTGAACTCGCTCACAATAGACTATTCTTTCTGTTCCTGTCCCCACTGAAATGAAAATCGATTCAATTGCAGGCCATACAAATGTTTACTTTTCAGCCAAACATGTGGTGACTTATAAGGCAACAAAGCTATTTGGTAACTACATGTGCACAGTCATGTACAGTCGGCCTTAAAAAAGATGAACACAAGTGATGCGTGGCCGGTGCGGGGAAACCGCCAGATGCGGTGCTGTATTTCACGATAACACGGGGAGCGAGAGTGACCGGGACGTTCCCACTTTTGAATCGCAGGGGTGCTTGAAGAGAGTTATCGTTTGTGATAATTTTTTTTTTTTATGGGCGGCCCTTTTATTTGTTAGCCTTGACAGTTTACCATTAATAAATCGTAAATGACGGTAAAACAGAGATAAAAAAGATAGTCCTGCTCTCAAGGAGTGATCGAAACACATGTGCGCAGTCACACTGTGTCGTTTGGAAAGCGCGCTTTGGGAATGGCTTTGGTGTGCCGACGTCCCCCGTGTATCCAAGAGTGGACCAATTCGGTAATCGCGGCTCCAGCGTGCTTACACTGTCAGTAGCGCCCCGTGTCGCCTTATCGCCGGCCGGGCCATCGCTCTCTTGTGTTCATCTTTTTTAAGGCCGACTGTACATATGTGGTGAGTTGAGCAGCTTTATCAAACGCTTTCAGTTCCTAGTTCGGCAACTGCAATGATATATCTTTTTTAACGTTAATAGTGACATTGGAAGAGAACTGTACAATCTTGTAACAAAAAATCCTACAGACAGCCCAGAGACAAACAATACCGTTCCCGCTTGCCCTGCCTGCCTCTCGCTGCTGTTTGAGTGCAGCTTTCTCAACAGGCCTATCACTCTTGATGCTAAGCTGTTCCACGAGCTCGCAGGATTTGCTGTCAGCACGAGAACACTTATTGAAACGGACGAGGGACATCGTGTGGAGAAGTGCAGCGGTGGAAGCTGAGACATTGCATCAGTCTTAGCAGCCTAGAGCCGAAGTGCATCACTCTGCTCAAGCAACCAAAGTCATAGCCGATTATCTGCGTGACAAGCATTGATGTTGCAAGATAATTCACATCTGCAAGCCACTGCACTCCTACAACAAAACCACGTCACGGCGACGAAAGTTGTAGCGGCCAGCGTCCACACGTTGCTGGTCTTTTATTCGAAGACGGGCCAGCTGGCGTACTTCTTCTGCTCGTTGGGTGACTAGCTGAGCGTCGTCGGTGCCGTCGTCCGTCGGGTCGTGGGGCAGCATGGCGTCGAGCATCGTCGTCACCTTCCTGCCGTGCACCAGCTGAAAAGGTGTAATGCCGGTAGTTTCTTGAATCGCCGTGTTGTACGCAAACGTGACGTAGGGCAACACTTCATCCCACGTCTTGTGTTCCACGTCTACGTACATCGAAATCATATCGGCGATGGTCTTGTTTAGCCGCTCCGTCAGTCCGTTGGTCTGCGGGTGGTATGCCGTGGTTCGGCGGTGGTCGGTGTGGCTCAGGCGGAGTATCTCTTGTGTAAGTTGCGCCATGAACGACGAGCCTCGGTCCGTAATCAGGATTTGGGGAGCGCCGTGTCGGAGGACGATAGACTCCACGAAGAACTTGGCTACTTCCACGGCGGTCCCCGACGGGAGTGCTTTTGTCTCGGCGTACCTGGTGAGATAATCAGTTGCCACGATTATCCAACGGTTTCCCTGCGCCGACGGCGGAAAAGGTCCGAGAAGATCCATTCCAATCTGCTGGAATGGTGCAGTCGGGGGCGCGATCGGTTGCAGGAGACCTGCCGGCTTCGTCGGTGGTTTCTTGCGTCGCTGGCATTCGTGGCACGAACGGACGTAGAGGTGGACAGTCTTCGGGAGCTTGGGCGAGTAGTATTTTTCTCGGATCCGTGCAAGAGTCCTACTGTAGCCAAGGTGACCAGATGTTGGGTCGTCGTGGCAGGCTTGGAAGATCTCTTCTCGAAGACTTGCAGGAATCACCAGGAGCCACGTCGAGTTGTTGTCCCCGAAGTTCTCTTTATAGAGAATCCCTCTCCGGACGGCGAATCTTGGCAGGTCACGTGAGAAGGCTCGGGGAATCATACCCCCTCGTCCCTCCAAGTGGTCGATCAGTGCACGCAACTCAGGATCGTCCCGCTGGAGCGCTGCCATACCGTGAATGCTCACCGCGCCAAGAAAGTGATCGTCGTCGTCGCCGTCGTCTTTCGCACAGCCGGTAGCTGACTCGACAGGGGCTCTGGACAGACAGTCGGCGTCGCTGTGTTTTTGGCCTGACTTGTAGACCACGGTCACGTCGTACTCTTGCAGTCGTAGGCTCCACCGGGCGAGGCGTCCCGATGGGTCCTTCAGGCTCGCTAACCAACACAGCGCGTGGTGGTCGGTGACCACCCGAAATAGACTCCCGTACAAGTACGGGCGGAATTTCGTGATGGCCCAGACGACGGCCAGGCATTCTTTTTCGGTCGTCGAGTAATTGCGTTCCGCGCTCGACAGCGTCCGGCTAGCGTATGCGATCACGCGCTCCGCACCGTCTTGTCGTTGGACCAGTACCGCTCCGAGTCCTGTATTACTGGCGTGCGTGTGAACTTCCGTTTCGGCTGATTGGTCGAAGTGGCCGAGAATCGGTGGTGACTGGAGCCGTCGCTTTAGTTCATCGAATGCCTGTTGTTGTTCTTCGCCCCATTCGAAGTTCACGGCGTCTTTCGTAAGGTGCGTGAGCGGCGCAGAAAGCTTGGCGAAATCCTGAACGAATCGCCGGTAGTATGCGCAAAGTCCAAGGAATCGTCGGACGGCCTTTTTGTCGGTGGGCGGTGGAAAGGCCGCTACGGCGCGAGTTTTCTCAGGGTCAGGACTTACACCTTCGTTGCTCACAACGTGGCCCAGGAACTTCAGTTCGCCATAGGCAAACCGGCACTTCGTCGGCTTGAGGGTGAGTCCTGCGGTCCTGATTGAACGGCCCGAAGTCGTCGCAAATGCTCGTCGAAGTTGGCCGAGAATACCACCACGTCGTCGAGGTAAACGAGACAACTCTGCCACTTGATGCCTGCCAGGACGGTGTCCATGACACGTTGGAACGTTGCCGGCGCCGTGCACAGTCCGAAGGGCATTACCTTGAACTCATACAATCCGTCGGGCGTGACGAAGGCAGTCTTTTCTCGGTCCCGTTCGTCGACTTCGATCTGCCAGTAGCCACTCTTAAGGTCCATCGACGAAAAGTATCGGGAGTGGCGTAGCCGGTCCAGCGTGTCGTCGATGCGGGGGAGCGGATACACGTCTTTCTTCGTGACCGCGTTGAGCCGCCGGTAGTCAACGCAGAATCGAAGCGTTCCGTCCTTCTTCTTTACCAGTACGACTGGAGAGGCCCACGGGCTGCTCGAAGGCTGAATGATGTCGTCGTTGAGCATCTCTTGTACCTGGTCCTGAATGGCCTCTCGTTCCTTTGGGGAGACCCGGTACGGCGGCCGATGCACAGGGAGCGCATCCTCGTTGGTAACGATGCGGTGTTTCGCAACTGTTGTCTGGCGCACCCTCGACGTCGTCGCAAAGCAGTCGCCGAACTCGGCGAGGAGGTCTCCGAGCTGTCGTCGTTCCGTGGCACTGAGCTTGGGGTTAACGTCGAGCTGCGGCGGCGGTGTACTGCACGGCTTACATGGCGAGGGCTCGTTGGAGATCGCGGCGATTTCGGCGTCGCCCCGGAGTTCCTCGACGTGTCCTACAGCGACACCTTTCGTGAGGTGCTGCGCCTCCGGTCGAAAGTTCGTCACGAGGACCACAGCACGTCCATCCTGCAGCTCCGTTACGCCCCTTGCGACGCCTATTCCTCTTCCAAGAAGCAGTTGGACGTTGCCCTCCAGAAGGACTTTCCCGCGGGCAACTGCATCGGTCACGACGGGCACAAGAACACTCGACCGTGGCGGCAGGTTCACGTGGTCCGCAATGACTCGGACGGCGGCTGGCGACGTTTTGGATCCTTCCGGAGGTAGAACGGGCTTTCGCAGCGTCAACCTGTTTGCTCCAAGGTCGATTACCGCACCGTACTCACAGAGGAAGTCCATGCCAAGGATGACGTCTCTCGAACAGTCTTTGAGGACGACGAATTTCACAGGACAGGTCTCTCCGTGGATGTGCACGCGCGCAGTACACCTTCCCACTGGTGTGATGAGATGTCCGCCGGCGGTTCGTATTTTCGGGCCATCCCACGGCGTCATCACTTTCCGAAGACGGCGAGAGAGCTTCCCACTTAAAACGGAATAGTCTGCTCCGGTGTCGACGAGTGCCTTCGCGTCGTGGCCGTCGATGGTAACGTCGAGGTTATTCGACACCGTCGCAGAACCGTCGTTCCTATCCGTCTCGTCGCTAGTGTGGGAGCCCTCCGACGTTTGTGGAGGATATTGGCGTCGTTCGTCATCGGCAATACCACCTCCCGGTATTGCCGCACTCAGTTTTCCCGGCGAGGCAGGGGGGACAGGCTTTCTCGGCGGGACCTACGATGAGGCGATGCAGGGCGTTGTGGTGACGGCGATCGGAAACCGCGGCGGGGAGACGGCCCCGGGGATGGCGAACGGCGGAGGTATTCATTGATGTCCCGAGGTCGCTCGCCGTAGCGTGGTCGCGGGTCGTCGGGGTGGAAGCCGCGTAGCCCCAGTTGTCGGTATGGGCAACGGCGGTAGACATGGTCGGCTTCCCCGCAATGGAAACAAAGCGGGCGTCGGTCGGCCGTTCGCCACACATCGGTTTTCCTGGGTGCTGGTTTTTCCGGGCGCACGTACTGCCGTTCTTCGCGACGTTGGAAGTACTGTGGCGCTGGAGGTTCACGTCGTGGGGGCACCGTAGCTTGGCGGGAAGCTTGCGGCGGTCGTCTCGCCATGGCGGCGTAGGTCAGCCTCGGTTCCTCGGGGGCTTGCACGTTGACGGGAGTTTCAGGCTGCAAGGCCCGCTGTACCTCGTCGCGCACGATCTCGGCGACTGACAGCGACGCCGGGCGCTCAGCAGCGGGGAGAAGCTTTCGGAGCTCCTCTCGGACGACGTCCCGGATAACGTCGCGGATGTCCCGGGTACGGGCGCCGATGTCGTCGTCAAGCAGCGGGGAGGCAACGACGCCGGGATGTCGTTGGTAGTAGGAGGCGCGTGCTTGGAGGGCGCGCTCCATGTTCGTTGCCTCCGTGACAAACGCTTCGACGGTGGTCGGCGGGTTGCGGACGAGGCCCCCAAAGATGTCGTCCCTCACCCCGCGCATGAGGACACGCAGCTTCTTGTCATCGGTGGCTTGTGGGTCGGCACGCGCGCTCAAACGCAGGACGTCTTGAACGAAGCTGGTGACGCTTTCGTTGGGGCCTTGCGTCCTCGTCCGAAGGAGGTCTTCGGCTCTCTCCCTTCGGTGCTGACTGGCGAACGTCCCTCGGAGCTCTCCTTTCAGCTGGTCCCATGATGTAATCGAGGTTTCACGATTCTCGAACCAGTTTCGCGCCGTGCCCTCGAGCGAAAAATAGACGTTTTGTAGACGCTGTTCCGGAGTCCATTGGTTGTACAGCGCCACCCGTTCGTATTGCTGCAACCAATCTTCGACGTCTTCGTAGATCTCGCCGTGGAAGGACGTCGGTGTACGAGGGGCGACGGGCAGGTAGACGACGGGGGCGGCGGTCGGGGTCTGCAACGACTGGGGGTTCATTGTCGGCTTCGTCGACTGGTTGGTCTTCTTCGGAAGTAGATCGAATTCTGGGGGCAACCCTTGATCACGGCGGCTTCCTCGGGTCTCGGTCGTCTCCACGTACGATCTTCTTAAGCCGGGGACTCGACGTGTGCTGCGAAGCTTCAGAGGGGTACGCTTTATGGGGTGGGGTACCCCGCACCTCCACCAGAAATGTCACGAACGGAGGTGACACGAAGACGAGCAGTGAACTGAAAAATAAAGGTTTAATGGGCGAACTTGTGCCAACCAAAAATAAGTAACGAAAGAGCGTCGAGGCAGCAGAAAAGCAGGCGGCGATTCGGCGGCGAATCAGAGAGCGCGAGCGAGACTGACTCGACAAGGTCGCGGGTAGCTGCTTATCTACCGTGCGTCACTATCTCGAAAGTTCGGCAAAGAAGGCTCGAGTGTCGCGCGCTTGGAGCGTGGATGAACTGGCACTTTCGAGAACAACAAAGCAGGTGGAAAGTTACGTCTGGAGCGAGAATGAGTGCGAATCTTCCAGATGCCGGTGACCGAGCGTTGCTTACTCAGCCCTGCGGGCGGCAATATATTCGTCTACTTAGCAAGTTTGCAAATTATTGTGGACGAGGCCACAAAATTTGCCACTACTAAATTTCGTGAATTCTTGAAGGAAGGGATTGGAGAATCCAGCGACGTTGGTGGTCTTCACAAGGGGCATCCCTGGGAATTTCCCACACACTCTGTGTGAGTGACCCCCTTGTCTTTTTTTTGTTAGAAAGTTTGTCGCTTTGAGCTTTGTCCTATACAGGAAGTGGCGTACCGGTCACAGTCAGATAAGGTGGTAAAGGTACCTGCTTTACGTAGCAAAGTTTGTTGTGTCATGGCGTGTCAATGTCTCTTATGAAACCAGGTTTTGGGGTTGATGTGTCATTGCCTGGTCAATTTCTATGTTTTATCTTTTAGTGGTTTTATGTAATTTTATCCTGACCGTGTACCCTAAATTTAGTCTGTATCCAACTGTACTCTGCCATCTCTTTGTAGTGAAGCCTGGTTTGGGGATTCAATATGTCAAGGGTGGCCAGGCTGACCCGGCCTAAGAGCCGCAGACAAAATTACAAAACTTCCAAGAGCCGCGGGAAAGGGGGGGGGGGGGGGTGAGGAGCAAACTTGCGTCCAGAGCGATAAACGAAACTCGAACTACTTTCAATCTAGCCGAGTCAAAAGCAGTCCATCTGTACGTAAAGTAGCAGTAGCACAAGACTACCTAACCGCAACATGTTTTTCGATTTAAAACGCGTTCCATTTCTCTTTTGGGGGATGTGCTCGTGTGACCGGGAGTGTGTGTGTGTGTGTGGGGGGGGTGGTTGCGTAGGGGAGGGAGCCGCGAGCCCCTCTTTAAAACACGCGAAGAGCCGCATGCGGCTCACGAGCCGCAGCTAGGCCACCCCTGCAATATGCCATCGCCTAGTTAGGTTTGCGTGTCCTGGTTGGCGTTATTCGAGTCGTCTTTTGGCATGTTCGGCTCTTTTACTTTGTTATCTATTTAAGGATGTGGTTCATTCAATAATAATCTGTGTTTGGACATTCGTGTTTTCCTGGCTCGTTGTTTCCCCACTTAAGTGTTAATGCCGGTGCTCAACCACCTCGCCTCTACACAGGCATTCACTTCAAACATTATCAGATTTTACTTGTTGCTTTGCTATGTTTCGTTACAGAAAAGCACCACGCACATCATCTTTTAGAGTTATTATAGTCATCAGGCAACCAGCCCACCTGTATTCTTCCCTCTTCATGCCCAGCTTCCAGGTATTAACCTTGAAGTACAGCAGTGCACTGCTGTACTTCCGGGTTAATACCAAGTTTACCGAAACTGGGTTTCACAAATATAACATTTTCCAGCCAAAACCCAGCTTACCGAAACTGGGTTTTTACTTCCATATATACGTCCCGGTTGGAACCCAGGATACCCAAATTGGGTTTTTACTTCTATATATATATATACTTACCGATTAAAACCCAACATGCCCAAATTGGGTTTTAGAGTTCCAATTTCATTCACAGTATGAAACCCCAAATATTTAAACTGGGTAGTGAAAATCAGTATGTTCCCTGGTTTGTTGAAATTGGGTTTTGACAAATCCAATTTGTTTCCCGATTAAAATCATACTGGTTTGTTCGGTAGGGTCCTCTATCCACTGCAAGTTCCACAAAGAAACAGAAACAACGCTCTCCCTGGATCTTTCAGTGGAACTGCCGAGGTTTTCGCACCAAGGCAGCCGAATTAAAACTGCATATAGAGCGTATAAAAGACGATGCGCCTGTTGTTATACTCCTGCAAGAGACAGTAGGGACAACGCCCACAATTCCTGGATACTTCAACCTCACCGCACCCTCCATTCCACGATGCAGCAATGAGCGCGGTGGCTCTCTGGACACTCCTGACATGGTCCTCACCCTGGTAAGAAAACACATTCCCCAGTCCCAAATAGACACCTCCTGTCTCAACAATAAGGAAAGAGAAATTATTGGTGTCAGAATTCGGCTAGGAAATAAGACTCTCCGCATCGTGTGTATCTCCTCCCCAATCAGTCAGATTCCGGTGGCTGCGCGTGGATTAATGTAAGAATGAATAACACAAAAGAATCGGTCATCCTCGCGGGTGACTTCAACGCACCCCATAACCAATGGGGCTACAAGAAAACCCTTCGTAGGGGGCGCCTCATAGCATCACTCAGCAAAAAGCTCAATCTCGAACTTCTCAATAACGTCAACACCCCAACTCGCTTTGGCGCTTCAGCACAACAGGATGACAGGTCCCCGGATCTGACATGGCATCCCCGGGCCTCAGAACCAGGTGGAGCGTCTATATGGAGACTATGGGAAGTGATCACGTCCCTCTCTGCACCGCACTCTACATCGGCTGCAGCCCACGCAAGGAAATACGTTTCATTATATGGGACACTTTCCGTGAAGCACTCTCTACTCTTAACAACACTGACCTTGCCCTGCGCATCCAAGAAGCCATGCGCAAGGCTCAATCTACATATCAGGTCAAGGAAGAGTCCCCATATATGGACCTTCATCTCCTAAGCCTGTGGGCGAGCCGACTCCAGGCACTCCAACAATACCGTAAGATCAAGCGAAGCCAACGCCTCAAAATTAAACTCAACCTCGCTACCGCCAAAGCCAAACGATACACCCTGGAGCTCGACAGATCCACGTGGCAGATACACTGCAATTCATTCAATGAAAGGACAGGGCTCAAGAAGGTCTGGCGAACCTGCAAGGGAATGGCCGGGAAAACTAAGAACAAGAACACGGGCAGCAACTTGGCTTGGCATCTGCACATTTCCGAGGACGAGTTGGCAGCACTGGCAGCAGAAACATTCTTCCCTCAACCTTCTACTCCATCGCCTTCTGACTGCTACCAGATCCAAACAGAAAATGCGCATCTTCCCGAAGACTCCCTTTTCACTATGGGGGAACTGGTGTTTGCACTGAACACGGCCAAGTGCAATACCGCTCCTGGCCCAGACTGCATAACCCTTAATTCTATACGGAATCTCCCGGAGGTCGATATGCAGGATTTGGTGAACTGGTTTAATGACGTGTGGCAAACAGGGCTGCTCCCCAACGATTGGAAGCTCTCGACCGTCATATCCATCCCCAAACAAGGCAAGTCGCTTACTAACATCAACAATCTGCGCCCCATCTCCGTAACATCTAACCTTTGCAAGGTGATAGAACGCATGGTCCTCACTCGAATCACGTGGAGTTTAGAGACCTCACAACAAATTGCATCCTATGCAAACCGGATTTCGCCCTAACCTCTCCACGCAAGATAGTCTCGCGCTCATACATCACGACATTTTCGCACCCCTTACTTCCCGTCCCCGCACGATCGTTGCGGCCGACGTGCAGAAAGCATTCGACACAATTCCTCACCACACCGTAATCCGCGCCGCTTAACGCCTCGGCTTTACCGGTCGCATTCTAAATTTCGTGAAGTCATTCTTAAAAGACCGCCAATTCCAAGTCATGGTAGGCGCCACCTCGGGGCCCACCACACACAATGCAACGGGAGTGCTTCAAGAAGCAGTTCTCTCGCCCATCCTCTTTAATATTTTTATGGCCGAGCTCGCCTTCCGACTTGGCGAAGTGCAAGGCCTCGGTTTTACAATATACGCTGACGATATCACTTTCCGGACGGCCGGCGCCTCACTAGCTGCACAACAGAATACACTTCAACATGCCCTGGACGTGACCTCAGAGTTCCTCGAGGACAACGGCATGGCCCTGTCCCCCACTAAAACTAAATACATGATCGTAGCCCACCGGAAACGGCGACGTAAAAACTACAGCGAACTATTTAAGCTGTCGAGATGTTCGAGAGCGGACGTCTGACTTGTAGCACGGGAGAGCACACTCGCTTTATTGACTGGGGGCGCTGAGGGGATCTACTAGTGATGACTTTTAAAGGAGGAAAGGCGCTGGCCTTGTCATGTATGTGGTATGTTCTTAGCAGCCTATTAATGTGAGCTCGTTCTGAGCATTACCACTGAAGCAGGCGATGGAGCAGACAATGTGGCAGACGATGTAGCAGACGATGGTGCTCACCCGGGCTACCTAGGGGGTAGCCCGGGTGACGTCCTTTTATAGTTCCTACCTTCGACATGAGGGTCAGGATTATCAGTTGTGAACGACCGATTCGGTGGTGCGTGTTCGAATCGATGGTTGTGTACAATGGATGTTTAGAGTAATCGCGTTGTTAAAACATTACCGTCAATAGTGACAACCCTGACATTACTCTTAGTTCTGTTGATGACAGCAGAATTAATCTGAGTTGACTAATCGTGTCAAGTCGACCACACCGACGCTTTGGTAGCCTACGTGGCCAATAGTCAACAGTTAAAAAAAAGAAAACATATCAGTAACAATGAGTTTAATCCCGCCGACTGGGGGAGAAGTGCCCGAAGGCGAAATCCGGCCAAAAGCGGACAACGCTAACTCGGCTGATTCTGACCTAGCCACATCGGGCTACACTTTGATCATATCCAAAGGCCGAGAGAAAGGAACTAAATGGAACGGCCCGGACGTTTTTCAGTAAATTCAGTTTATCGGGTGGGATAAGAACGGTATCAGACTGTCAACTTCGACGTTGTTGATTTTAGGATGCACATTACCCCAGGCCCTCCGCCGTGCTTTTTAGAGACCATCAAACATGATGGTCGCAGACGATAATTTGTCTCGTGACGTCCACACGTATAAACCACGGTCATCTCCGCGCGCTCTCCTCGTGCCGCTCTTAGTTCGGCGCCTAGGGAGGGGTAGAGATTTTTCGCCCCTTCTAACGATAAACACCACGGAGGTAAACGAATCTGCGGGTTTGTGAGAAAGGAAACTTCGAACAATCTTTCGGCTCTTCCCTCCACTATGTCACAGAAACAAATAATCTTTGGGTTGATGAAGTTTAGCGGTCCTGGCTTTGTCTTCTATGTTGCATTGTTTAGCAGCCTATAAATGTGAGCTCGTGGGACATCATCAAAATTTCCGGTCTTAGCAGCCCTCAATGTGAGCGCGTTGTGAGTCATGGACTACTGAAGGCAGACAATGTCGCGGACGATGTAGCAGACAATGGTGTTAGCTGGGCTACCTGGGGGGCGCTGAGGAGATATACTAGTAGAGTTCCTGTATAGGCTCCCCTACGGGAGCCAAAGTTGCACGATCACGGTGAGGAGCTGGATCAAGTGCCGTGCAGGAAAGTAGACGTTGCACGCGCCCCCGGCGTGCCCTTCTTTTGAGCGCGCCGCGCCCCTCGAACGCGCGGCGTCGCTATTCGCCGTATTCTGTCACGTGACGAGCGGGAATCAACATGCGTGCAGGAAAGTCGGCGCTACGGAGATGCAAAAATAGTCCAAAAGCCGGGAGATGTCATGATTAAAATAAGAACACCGACTTCACATAACAAGAAAAACACTTCATTAAACGTTTCGCCTCCCATGCGGGAGGCATCATCAGTACATACACAGAATGAGAGAGCTTCGGTTACGCAGTCCTATTTATCGGGAAGTCCATATAAGCTTCCGGAGGGGGCCACGGTTCTTGTTGCACGCCGTCTCATCTCCGCGGATGAACCATGACTCAAGTATTTGGCGTGGGCCCCACTATCCTCCTTCGCCAAGGGTCGTCGCGGCTTGGAGACGGAGATGAACGCGCTACTCTGGCTCCCGTAGGGAGCCTATACAGAACTCTACTACTAGTTAAGGCCCTGTTGCGCCATTCATTGTTGTGGAAATGCTCGAGACGCGTGCCGTGCGCCGCTTCTGGGAAGAGCATGGCGTCTGAAATCTAGCTCAGTGCTTCGCTGGGCCGCCATGATATTCCCAAGGGCTGAACGTTGCACGTGCCTCGTTCATTGACGCACCTTGCGCTACTTTTGAAACATGAAGGGGCTTTACTACTAGTCAGAGCCATTTATACTGAGAGAGTTCGGTGTTCTCAGGGAGATTTTGACAGCCTGGCACCACAGCAGCATAGTCTGACAACCGTGGAATGGACTACTTCCGTCCGCCATTTTATGGCTCTGACTCAAAGGAACGCTATGCACTTTCAGGAATAATGAAGGATAAAGAAGTAACGGCCATTTTGTGTTATCGTCGAAAATCTGCTGGTTGTAGCGGGGCAACAAGCTCCGCCCATTGGGGCCACACCTTGTCTGCGTATAACGGGCACCGCTACTAGGTGATTACCTTTAGAGGAAGAACCGCGCATGCCTTGTGTTCTAGTCTTTAAGGACTCTTCTCGCAAGCCTGCCTGCCACTGACGTCGCGCCACTGAAAAGCTCGGGTATACATTTCAATGTTTGTTTTGTCATTATATTCAAATGGCAATTACATAATAACTATTCTGAATTCAGTGATGCTAAATAGCATTCCGGAAAGTGCAAAGTCTGGAGATTCAGAATATATTGTTAGTTTGGATAGCTCGAAAAATTGCCGGAACACGCCTTTAAGCTGCACACGCCGTGCGTGCTGGTTGTGTTGTAGGAGCATTTAATGAATAGCATTGGAAAAGAGGCAGTTTATTAGGATATCTTTATCCTCATTACCTTCTACTTGATCACTCTCACCGGTTTCAGGAATACGATGCCAACGAAAATGATGGCATCACGTAGACCCATGTTCGCCTCGATGTCGTTGGGCCGGTGCAACGTATGTTTCCATTGATCGAGGAAACCAAATTTTATTCGGTGTGCCCTTTCTCTCTCGGATGCATATTTAGAAAACAACGCAGAGTAAATATGTGGTATATTCGCGGCGAGAGGTTTGGGTATCACCGCCTGGTGAAGTTTGTTTACAACCCAGAGTTAGAATACTTCAACTTCCTTTGCTGGTGAAAGTCCCTGCAATGCTAAGCTTTTATGAACTACGAAAATTAAAACATAACCGCGTGAGTAGCACGTGCACTGCCCATAGTTGTGAAAACAGAAGCGCCCTAGCGAGCTTTTCACCGCGAATAGCGCACCAAGCAGAACTAGGCAGGACTACGCGATAACCGTGTTGTGTCTGCGGTGCGCGCAACATCCCTGCGTATGCGCGAGCCTTGTTTACGCGGAATACGCTTTTAGGAGTTATGGTCATGGCTATATGTGCTGCTGCTTTCCAAGTATACCTTTGGCAGACCTTAGGGCTCGCAATTTGCCTTTGATGTTGGAGACACCTGGGAATACATACCTTACCACTAGCGTCAAATGAGAGTAACGACAATGGTGTGCCTGCAGTGCAAAAAACAATTGGGGTGTGTGTATGTTTATGCAGCCTAGACGTTGGTCTGCCTCAACGGGTAACTTGTCTCCCAGCTGCAGATAAGAATTTAAGCCAATGCAGTACACCCGCTAGCCTGATGTCTTTAACGTGCACCACGCAGTGGTGGACAGCGACCGCACGCCGGTACGATGCTCATCTAGATCGAAACGGGCAGGAGGTGGGGATTGAAATCAGGATTCCTGGGTTCTGCAGCGCGAGCTTTCCCTCCACGTGCTCCAAGCAACATAAGAAAGACAGAGAGAGTGGGAAAAGGGCGCGCACTATACTTCGTCTCACCTTAGTATGAACTATTGTTAGCCGCGCGTGCTAAAAGCGCGAGCTAGTCGCTTTGAATGAAGCCGCGGCGGCTGCACGAGCGCTCGTGTAGCAAGTGCTCTAGTCAAGGCAGTCAAGACTGGCCGCTCGCGCTAGCACAGCCTTCGCGGTTAGTCCATGCTAGGGTGAGACGAAGTATAGAAAAGCCGCTGTGGAAGGGAGGTTGCCCCTCTCCACCTCAGCTTTCCTACGTGCGCGCCCTTTTCTTCCGTCGCCCTGTCTTTCTTCTGCTGTATCTTAGTTTAGCCCACCCGGACACCGATCCCCCACGATACGTGCCTGCAGTGCACGGAACGAAAATCCTGTTTATTATTTATTAGGCGTCCAGTTGTTATCTTTTGACTTTATCGTACGTTAGATTGATCAAGTATCGCCCTGACGGCATAGTGGTTTTGCTTTTTTCTCGAAAGCGAGCCCAATTATTTTGCATCATCCCTATGCGACCGACATGACGGAACTGCGGTTATAGACTGTAAGTTTAAGAAACGTATTTCCGCGTAGTATTCTGTGCTACTTCCGGAACAGCTTCCTGTCACTGGCCTGAAATGGGTGAATAAGGGGCTCAGAACCTTCGGTTTGACTTTCTCCGCGTTGTTCTCCAAATACGCTTCCTTTCTACAATAGCATTTTGTAAGTGCTTGTGTGCGCGCGCCGCGGTTTTTATTAGAACTTTAAAAGACAAAGCGACCTCTCCAGATACGCATTTATATGCAACCTTCGTTTCTTACCTCTCTCACAACCCTCCCCCCAATTTCTTATCGTCCCGTCGCATTCGTGTTGTTCTTGCAGGCAGAGGAAACCGGTCTTCTGGGCGAAGCGAAGTGAAGAGGGTTTAAAGAGATGGCATATCCGATCGAGTGACAGAGTTTGCCTGGCGTCGCAAGCTTTCGTAAGGATTTATTTTTATCCGGGCAACCGCAAGACGCGTAGGAGGAGCGCGCTCTACCATTTGCGACTCCAGCGACCTTTTGGGGGACGCCACTATCGAGCAAATAAGCCGGTCTAACACAGTTTGTGCCGTGCCATGTGCCAGCTCAACGCACAAAGCATCAGCAAGCAAGCATTCGATTCAAAATGGTTTTCCCCACTTTTTATCCTTCACGTTTCGAGCCTTGGGCGATGTGTCGGCCTAAGCGAGCTTCCAGAGGCTTGAGTTTCTCCGAGGTTACGATGAAAGGGCTGCCTACTGTCCTAGCACTGTGTTGACGAACGTTGATAGACGCGGACTGTCTGGTTCAGGCGGTTACATCGGATGCGTTCAGAGCGACTTGGGTAACAAGCTGATACTACGGTTACGAAAAGTCACCGCGACAACTGTTCCATCGAGCAAACCACCCATAACGCGTAATCACTGAAGCCACAGGAGACGAGAAGAAATTGCGGAAAAACCTATTCCGGCTAGTTCAGTGTTTTCCCGCTAGGTGCCGTTCGTTTTGCTGAAGTCGCGAATAGGCGAGCCGAAGCTCATTTTCTATTCCCTACTTTAAGTGAAAATGCTCATACGTTGTGAGAGTAGCGCTCTCTTCTTCGTAGATGATATGCTGCAAAAAGCAGAATGCGTACAGATTCGAAGGCGAGTCACCGCGAGATCCGCGCTTTGAATGCCCCATTGAAACGAGTTCAAGGAGAAACTTGTCACGTTGCATTCGAACCACGAATATTGCGGTGACTCGTGTTTGCGGACGTCTTCTATTGGCAACGTGCGCGATCGAAAGCGTCGCTGTGGTCAACTTTCCACGATATGCCGAAGGCTGACTATGAAATCGGCAAAGGATTTCTGATCGACAGAAATAAGAAGAATGTAAGAACTTCAATATTGGCGGTGTTGGCAGTGTTGGTTTCAGAGCGCTATGATGTCAAGCTTCCACCGTGCTCATTACAAACACTATTGAACTTGTTGTTCGCAAGGTAATGACGCCACGAGAGGTAACCATACGAGGGCGCCACCAAAACAGATCTCGCCGCTAATATGATGAACGAGCGGCGTCACCCCGGCTTCAAATCTAAGCGCGTCCTGTTCTTCCCCACTCCTCTTCCAGATGCCCGCGATGTTTGTAGACCCGAGTGCGCCTTATAGATGACGGTGAAGTTGAAAATATACTCCGGCGCAGCTTATGCCTGTAAGCCGGGGCAGAAGAAAGAAACGTTAGCGTCTCTACAAGGTGTTTCACAGAACATTTGTCAATTGTGTCGTGGAGGAGCTACGTGTCGTAAAAACCTAAGATGGGTACCGCGCAGGTCACTACTGCGGGGCTCGTTTCCTGAAGTACGACATCGCGTTCCAGGATCACTAATCTTCGATAAAGCATTTTGAAAAGTCCACGTAAATGCCATTGGTTGCTCACATACTGTGAGCTTGTATTAGACACGAGGCCTGCGTCATCGCTAGGCGTGAATTCGGCTCAGTTCGTATTGAAAACGAGAGTGACGTCAGCGTTCGGCGAGGACTCGGGTCCAATCACGCGCTTCGTGAGCAAGCAATGGCGACCGTCAATGTTGCTCGATGCGAGTTTGAAAACGGTCGATATGATCTGAAGGATTAACATTTTTTGTTGTAAAAAAATAATTTCATAATAACATTAATAATATCTTTATTTGGCTCTGGAGCCAAATAAAGATATTATCCGCGGTGCCGCGGATAATATATTATCCGCGGTGCCGCGGTCTGGAGAGCCGCGGCACCGCGGAAAGGCAACAGCCCGTACCATGAACTCCCGCGGTGCCGCGTCTAATAAACATGATAATGCGACAAATATATGCCCCTTTCCACAAGCGCGCAGCCATCTTGAACGTCATCACTTCTGGTATGCGGTAACACATCCTTTTGATCTATCCACGTGGCTGGAACGTGTTTACGAAAAATGCCTGATTATCACACATTCTTGTTTTGCCTCACCTATATTTTTTCGCATATTTCAGGTTGAAATGTTTTATTATTTTTTTTCGTCCCGCATACCAAATACGGAAACCACGTGACTGAAAACGACAGGAAACAGAAAACGTCTATAGAGGGTGTCAAAAAGAAAATGTACACATTAAATGGCTCGCCAAAATGAAAAACTTGACGGATCTTGTAGCAACTTTTCCTGAAAATTTCTTTAACTGGTCACATTGTTGTTCTAAAATGTCAAGACGGAACTCCAAGTACAAAGAAAATAAGAAAATAATAACTGATTTTTTTCTATTTTTTCAACGGCGGAGCGGCAGCTGTCGGGGAGACACCGTACGACGGCCATGTTTCTTTGCGTTATCCAGAGATGGCGCTGCAGATTAATGGACCTAAAGGCTAAAGCACCTACGGGCCGAGCGAAAACGCGCGCTTTTATCCGAGTTTTTGGTTCCGTGGGATATTTGCCAAAATAAAGTTGTTTGGGTTTTATTAAAATATGACGACCAACCAATGCAATTTCAGTTAAGTTTGTTTCAGAATGCAGAAAGTGTCACGCCATAAATATTAATAAATAAAACCGCCCAATGCTGCTCCAGAAATGACGTAACTTCGTCTGCGACGGTTCTTGTTTTGTGCATCGTCTGCTTTCGCAGTTTGACGTTTGAATGAGACACGAGAAGGGGGGGATTAGGGTGCCTCAATGTCCTTCTGTCTAGGGTGATGCCACCCTTTGTAGAACCCGATGCCGACAGCACGCGCTCACGGGAAAAATACAAAAAATCGACAAAAACATAATGTCGCCACAGCACAGTCAGCGCCACAAACGCGTGCAGGGACACGCTCTTTCACGCGCTTCTGAAAAAAAAAAATGAAAATACAAGTGTGGGTCAAAATGGCCAGATGTCTCCACCCCACGGCACCCCACGGTGCTCCACACTAACCAAAGCGCACATGGAGGCACCCTATGGGGGATCGGTGGCCGAGTGGGCTATACTTCGTTTCACGTTACGTGCAAGCGAAGTCAAAGCTAGAAGCGCGAGCCCAACGCTCTGAGCGTTCCTGCTTCGCGCGTGCGCTCGTGCACTACAGGCGCTGTTACAAGCAGCATGCTCGCGCTTGTAGCGTTGGCTTCGCTCGCACATAAGGTGAAACGAACTATAGCGCACGCCGGCTCGAAGCACGTGGAGCGAAAGCTCGCGCTGCAGAACCCAGGAATCCTGGGGGGCTATGTTGCGCTTTTTGGACTCCCAGGAGACTAGGGAGAGGGAAGTGACGTCAACAACGCAGCAAAGGCAGATTGGATGTTGATTTTGTTTTCTTCTGTCAACATCCAATCTGCGTTTCTCTAGTCGTTGACGTCACTTCCCTCTTCCAAGTCTCCTGGGAGTCCAAAAAGCGCAACATAGCACCCCTGGGTTCAATCCCCACCCCTGCCCGTTTCGAACTGGATGAGCGTCGTAGTACAAGCGTGAGGTCATGTATCATTACTGCGTTTTGCAAGTTAAAGACCCCAGGCTAGCTGTTGTACTGCATTGGCTAAATTTCTCATCTACAACTGGGAGATTTGTCGCCCGTTGAAGCACACCAGGTTCTAGGGTGTATAAACATACACACAACCCAATTCTTTTTGAGACACTAGAGGTAAAGCCCCTCCATCCTGGGAAAAGTGGCCCCATTCATTGTTGGGGAAATGCTCGAGACACGTGCGGCGCGCCAATTCTGGGAAGAACATGGCGTCTGAAATCTAGCTCAGTGCTGCGCTGTGCCGGCATGATCTTCCCAAGGGTTGCACGTTGCACGTGCCTCGTGTATCGACGCACCTTGCGCTACTTTTAAAACATGAAGAGGCTTTAACGAGAGGAAGCCAGCAGTGCGCCCGAAAAAGCAACGATTTGGTGGCTCTGAAAAGAGCCGTTGAAATCTTAGCTGCGGTTTTCGTAGTTGCGGTCAAATGCCTCGTTCACACACATATACACTCGCAAGAAAAAAAACGAAAAACAGTTAAACTTCCAACTGAACGTGCCCGCCACGAACTTGGATGTATTTTTCCAGCCTCCTCCGTAGTCCCGCATTTGATCACTGATGGTCTCGAGCGCGTTGATGATATGTTCTCTCAGCTCCGGGATGGTTCTCGATTGCTGGGTGTATACTTGGGCCTTTACGTATCCCCAGTCAGAAAAATCGCAAGGGGTGAGGTCTGGAGACCGAGGAGACGAAGCCATGTTCGGAAAGCCGCGGCCCTTCCATCGCCCGGGAAACTGGCGCTTGAGCCCGGCTCTCACGTGGGTTGCTTAGTGAGGAGGGGCTTCATCCTGTTGGAATATGCAAACTGCACGTTGCATATGTGCAGATTCCAGCTCTGGTAAAATCTCTTCCTCCGGCGTCTTCAAGTAAGAGTCACCCTTCACCGTCGAGTCGAAAAAACGGGCCGACGACACTCTCTGGCCATATGCCGCACCACAGGACGACTTCCGGCGACTGAACAGCATGTTCGGTAGACCAGCCCGGGTTCGTGCCAGACTACAACCTGCAGATCTGCTTGTTGCCGCGGCTGTCGAGATGAAAAACAGACTCGTCCGCGAACAAGAGGAACTGGCTGGGGTTGGCCTAAATCCGCACCAGCTCGTCCTCACAAAACTTCGCTCGCCGTGCGTAGTCTTCAGTTCTTGCAGGAGCTTCGCTTGGAACGGGTGCATTGTGGGATGTTTGTTTCAAATACGCACCGAACGGCTCTCACGTGGGTTGCTTAGTGAGGAGGGGCTTCATCCTGTTGGAATATGCAAACTGCACGTTGCATATGTGCAGATTCCAGCTCTGGTAAAATCTCTTCCTCCAGCGTCTTCAAGTAAGAGTCACCCTTCACCGTCGAGTCGAAAAAACGGGCCGACGACACTCTCTGGCCATATGCCGCACCACAGGACGACTTCCGGCGACTGAACAGCATGTTCGGTAGACCAGCCCGGGTTCGTGCCAGACTACAACCTGCAGATCTGCTTGTGGCCGCGGCTGTCGAGATGAAAAACAGACTCGTCCGCGAACAAGAGGAACTGGCTGGGGTTGGCCTAAATCCGCACCAGCTCGTCCTCACAAAACTTCGCTCGCCGTGCGTAGTCTTCAGTTCTTGCAGGAGCTTCGCTTGGAACGGGTGCATTGTGGGATGTTGGTTTCAAATACGCACCGAAAACAAAACAACCTTGTCGTGTTTCTAAGAATAGCGTCGCGTAGTTAACCGAACATAAACCGAACCGGACATAAACCGAACCGGACATAAACAATTTTTCCTGAACCGGAACAAGACCCTAAACCTGATTTACAGCTTTTATTAATGTCGTGTCTCTCAACTCTATGACCCCCAACTTCATGTCATCCACCTCTCATTTTAAGAAAAGGCATGCCTTAGTTACATTTCCTGCAGTTAGCGACTCTCATACACAACATCAATGATAAAGCCCGGAGGCGTCTATATTATTCGTCATCGCGACGTCACGACTACAGACCATTGCCTCGCCAAAATATTGTGGAGTGTTTTTATGCGTCAGGCTGCGGACACATATTTTTGAATTTATTTGGGTTGCGAGTGAGTTTCTGTGCCGGAATAGTCTTCTATAAGATATTGAAATTATTATCAACCTCTCAAGTTTACAGAGCAGATTGTGCTTACAGCCTGCACGCAGGTTTCCACATGATGCTTTTTGTCGGAACAGAACGTCCCGCGCATAGCGGAAATTTAACAGAAATTTTATCCGATCAATTTAGCGCAAATGTAGTGGGCAAGCCCCCTTTGAATTGGAGCTTGGCATCATGCGCAAAGTTCAATGCACCCTTGCAACGCAAAATGGCAGTTCAGACAATATGCGAGAGTTTCAGTAATTGTGTTGTGTGTATGTTTGTACAGCCGGAAGTTAGTCTGCGCCAATGGGCGTCTGCTGTCTCAGTTGTAGATGAGCAATTCAGCCAATGCGGTACAACCGCTAGCCTGGGGTATTTAACGTGCACCACGCAGTAGTGATACACGACCGGGCGCCGGTACGATGCTCATCCAGATCGAAATGGGCAGGGGTGGGGATCGAACCCAGGATCCCTGGGTTCTTCAGCCCGAGCTTTCACTCCATGTGCTCCGAGCTGGTGTGTGTTGCACTCGGCCACCGATCGTCCTCACTGTCTGTGAAAAAAACAGCAAAAACATTTTTGATGCTTTGTATTATGGATAGCGTCAAACGTGATGTCATGTAGAGGGACAGAGAAGCGCCACACAACATAAACGCTTGCTACAATACACTGAATTTTTTCTGTATGGTATAAAGGGAAGTTTACCTTATTTCATTTGTACCGGAAAAAGTCACCATGTCAAATGGCGCCCTATGTAATGGTGTTAAGCAAGTACATAATAAAATAGTAGGTGCACGTGTTAAACGTTTTTTTTAATATATTTGAGACCCGAAGAAACTTTGAATACGATATCCCAAACATTCACTCGTGAAATATCTTGCGTCTTTTGCTCTTGTTATTTATATAAAGCTTTTTTTTTTAGGCTCAACAGATTCGTTTAAAAATAGCCATGAAAGCTACACTTATGCGGGGTTTTGTGCAGGTGAGTTAAGGCCGGTTCACACAAACAGCGGAGCGCTCAGTTAGCGCTTCATGAGCGCTCGAAGAAGCGCTCATCTGGTACGCGTGACGTAGCGCTAGGTTAGCGCTTCAGAAGCACTCCAGTAGGCGCTCAGTTAGCGCTACAGAAGCGCTTCAGTAGGCGCTTGGTTAGCGCCTCAGCAGCGCAGTGTAAAGGCCGGTTCAGACACTTGCGTTTGAGTGCGTTTGACTGCGTTGCGGCGAGAACCGAAAGCGAGTCACCAGCACATCTGTGCTTCGTATGAAGCGTGGAATCCAATTCAAGGAATTATCTTGGCACGCGACATAAGCAGCAGAGATGTCCTGGTGTCTCGCTGCCGCAACGCAGTCAAACGCAGTCAAACGCAACTGTGTGAACCGGGCTTTAGCGTTCTCACGCCCCTTGTGCCGTGCTTTCTGCTGCAGGAGAGCGCGTGCACGGCGATTCCGTTGTTGTTGTTTTCCCTTTGGTGGTGAAAGGAGAGGAAGTAAAAGAGCCGCTCTCCAAGCCAAGGGTCGGGCAGACGATCCAGAGTCATGGACTCTGAGCGACTAATTGATTGGGTACGGTCTCATCGCTTTGTATTCGATATGCGTGACCCTGGTTTCAAAGACACGCAGTTCAACAATAATCACCTTCGAGAGAGATCTGTGTCTCGGTCCCTCAGCCTGGGAACAAGGTTTGTCGGATACCCGTCGGTATCTCGGTGGCGAAAGATCTGGCGCACCCAGAAGGCTCTTCTGGGCGTTAAGTCGTCCACACACATGTGCACTAATTGCGTATGTAAGAGCATTTGTTGCGTTTCTATTTCAGCGTCCCACATGTCCGCCACGGTACTGTTGATGCACACCCAACCACAGGAATCGGAACTGCACTGCAAGCGCTCAATAACCACCGTACAAGAAGCGCTAACAAGGCGCTACTCAAGCACTAACAAGGCGCTACTCAAGCGCTAACAAGGCGCTACTGAAGCGCTAACAAAACGCTACTAGAGCGCTAACAAGGCGCTCCAAAAGCGCTAATGGCGCGTTATATTAGAACAAAGTCAGGCGCTAGGAAGCGCGTGACTTTGGAAGCGTAGCGCTAACTTGGGGCTCCGCTGTATGTGTAAAGAGGCCTTTCTACGGACAGGGTGACATAGTTAGGGGACTACTCGTAATGCTCGTTAATTACTATTTAATGAGTAGAACTAGACATGGTTCCAATTAGAAACTTGCTGAGCGTCATCGAAAGCACTAAATGAGTAATTTTTAGAAAGACTAAGCGCGCGAGAAGTGCAGTAGTGCGCTGAAGGTATCCCTCGGGCTGCAGGAGCAAGGCTACCGGTGCGATAATGCGCCCGCGCGATGTTTCCGACTCTGATCATAGCCGCCGTCTTGTACCTTTTGCACGAGTGGTACCTTTAGCGCACTACTACGCTTCCCACGCGCTCAAAAATATTTCTAAAAATTACTGAGCTAGTGGTTTTCGATGGCGCCAAGCAGGTTTCTAATCGGAACCATATGTCAAGTTTTACTAATGAAAAAGTTAATGAACACCTGTTACTTAAATAGCCGACTGATCGTTACGAGTAGCTCTATATTATGTCCCCCTGGCCGTATAACTCACCTACACAACCCGCATGAGTGTAGCTTTTACGTTTTTTTAAACAAATCCGTTAAGCTTATAAAAACAAACAAAAACACCCTGTAAGTATCTATATATTTATTTACATTTCCACGTTCCAGGCACCTAGGTTGCCTGGATCGCCTCTCCGACTGGTGTGTTTAGCGAATCTTGAAAAGTGGTGTCTGGACTTCCGCCTGACGACGTCCTTCATGTGTACTAACGTCAGCGACCACGATTTTGGCGGTGTACGATGTGGCAGACGCCTGTTGTCTCGCAGGTCGCTCTCTAGTTCGGCAGACCACGGAAGCTGCAGCAGACAACAGTTGGGACTCAGCAACAAGATCGACACTCGCGTTCGCTTGAGGGTGATTTCATCTCAAATCGTGCAAGAAAAAATGATGGTTCATCAAAAAATTGAGAAAAAAATATATATATGTTGGTGGAATGTGTGACGAGAGCGAAACTGAAAATTAGAACTACGGAAACTTTTTTGTTCTTGAGTTTTGGGATTTGTATGGGCAGAAGGGCGGTCTCGCGATTTTTGCAGTTTTTACGAGGGACACAGTTTGGAGTTTCGCAACGTTTATATTCTTTTTTTCAACAATGACAAGGCCCGCTTCAGACGGGGCAACTTTTCCAGCAATTTCGGGGTTGCTGGCGGGTTGTTCCCTAGCTTTCCCTAGATCGACACGAATGATCGGGTCCTGCTTGAATCGGACGAGCAACTCGGACAACTCGGAGACGTTTGAAGCGGCAGCTGCCAGACAGGGACGGGATATTCTCACGTGACATCCCTGTGGTGGTGATGATGACAACTGGAGATTAGGTTCTTGTTTGAAATTCATCGTTCTGGAAGATAAACCCTTTTAGAAAGATGAGTTAGTATTCTGAACGCCATTCAAAGATATAAAAACACGTTTCTAGCCCGTAGCTGATCGTCTAAATAGTGCAAGAAAAATCAAATTGAATGATGATAATGACAAGTCGTAGCAATTCGGCTGCTGCGTGTGAACGCGGGCGGCCCTTGTTGCTGGTGTGGCGACGTCAAGTTGCTGGGTGACATTGCCCGGTCTGAAGTGGACCTAATGTTTTGTACTTCGTTAAGAGTTTGTATAGCACGGTTATATTTATCTAAAATGTGTTTTTATTTTATTTTACAAAAGAAGTTTTTTTTTTAAATTTTGCATTTTTGACAATAATGGGCAGTTTGAATCGGATAGCTTTTGATGCATAATTATTTAAGGCGTAATAAATATATATAAAATAAAAGCTTGTATTTAAGCCTATTTAAAATTGTAATATTTTAAATCTGTTTGTAGTTTATATAGAAAAAACAATACTGTAAACGTAAGAAGAAAAACTGAAAGGAGAAAATTAAACGTCAATTCACAAAAATCTGTATTTTTTATTTTTCAATCTTGTTTTATATAACAAAGCTTTTTATGTGTTTTTAAATATCCAATAAAAGTTTTTGGGCATATATGGTTTCGTTATATTACGCAGTCCGTTTGAAAAAAGACATAGTCTTCCAGAAAGTTAGGGCACAAACGAGCTGGTGGTTGTTGAACATAGTAAAAACACGCCGAGAGTGGGAAAAAGAAAAGACGGACAAACACAGGTTTCAATTGCGAGACTTGTGTTTGTCCGTCCATTTTTTCCCCAGTCTTGGGGTCTCGGGGTATTTTTACTATGTCCATATTTGTCCCTGCTTTCCAAGATGAAAAGATATGGGCCGCGTTGCCAAATCTTTTACGGAATTAATATACATGCTTAGAACGTGGCCATAGTATTTATAATATTTAACCTCATATACCATTCGGTAAAAATGAGGTATGACGTGTATGTTATGATAATTAAGAGAAGTTCATACACATACCCAGTGTACTTACACAATATCAAGATTCACAACTTAAAAAAAAGTACTGAAACGTTTTTTTTTTTTAATTTAACAAGCAGAAAATTAAGTTTCACAAACTTTTTTGTTTCATTTTTGAGGAAAAACAATTTCAGGCACTTTCGAGGCCACTACACGAGAAAAATCATGAGCCCTTTCTATGGTTTCTAGTTTTGGTGACCTGAGTTTGTGGTACAAGGCTTCGTGCGAAGGTACTTTTTTGCCTTGTCCCGTAGCTGGATAAAAAAAAAAAAAAAGCTCGAGGTACACTTAAGCACTTCTTATGAGTTGCGAATGCGAAAGCACGCACACCGCTCTTCGCTCCCTTCTTTAATCTGCGGCGTACAACGCGCTGACCTTGGGAGTGGAACGGTGGAGCCGCTGCCGCGCGGACACGCAACGCCATCGGGTGAGCGATTGTTCAAACTGCCTTGCGCCTTGCGTCGCGAGAAAGGAACAGACAGCAACGCAGTTCCCAGCAGGACGAACCCCTTGGTTTATTCCATGCGCCGTATATATTGCCACGCGCCGTACAACCGATAAGAGGCGAGCGAACGCCGTGATCAGTGATGAAACAACAGTGTGATAACACAGTCAGGATGACATCTCACAAACTGACGCGCAGCGACCAATGGGAGCCTCGTCGACGCGCGCCACCCAATGGGAGCGAAGTGTAAAAGGTGTCGTTGGCTAGAGCTGATGACGTCGGTTCGCTCCATGAGACAGTTAATGCTTTCGCATTAAAAGAAAAAGCTTTCAGCCTTTCCGCTCTGGTGAAGAAAAAAGATCAGCGAAGCTTCACTATGGTGGGAATGAAGCAATAGCCGGCCGCAAGTCGACAAGCCAGAGTGGAAGGACTGGAAAGGTAGCCGCCATCTATAAGCGACGGCGGCAACCAGCCAACCGGCAAGCCGATTGCCGCCGTCGCTCATAGATGGCGGTAGCTGTCCAGAGATTTGTGTCACCATTTGCTTGCCCGCGGAAGCAATACTGGGGAAACTAGCCCTTAACATCTCCGCTGTAAAAATCAATTTGGTCACTTCTTGTCTCTTCACCATCTTGTACAGTTGAAGCCTATTCATGAAATGACTAGCCGCCCTGTCGGAGATGTGGACAAGTTTTGTAAATATCAGAAGGTTTTCTCCCAGCTACTCTTTTACTGCACGCAGAGCGATTAGTGCGTGTGCTGTATCGTGCACGATGTCGTCGCTGGCGGCTCTGAAGATGTCGATTTTGCGCTCCGTTCTAGCGACGCAGGTGTAGGTAGACGCCATTTTGTTCTTCCAATGAAAGCAATACCGCTCGCGGAAGAACGACGCTCCAGTTTTCCGCGAAACCAAAATGCAATTCGAGAATACAAGCCTTAAGATAAGACTTTTTTAGTTTATAGCAAGGCGTTGAGAATGACAGATGAATTAATGGGGAAATACTTTGTTACACATTTCTTGAGCTCATTGAAAAAGGCGTTACTTCCCATTTGTTTTTTTACCAGTTCTCCAGATTTCCACAAAGCTACTTCGATTTCTTCGTCTTCCTTGATTGACAACGAATCCAGGGTTAAATAATCTCCTTTTGGACACACCTTGCAGGTCAGCAAAACGCACTCCTCAGTTGGGTTAGCGCACAGGCAAAGTCTCTTCACGTCTTCGATACTGAATTCTTGACCGCCCATGTTTGATATTGGTGCTAGGCAAAGAACTAGTTTTTTTTATTCTCTTGAATTTAGTAAACAGTGTCTAACTAAGTGAGAGGAGAGACCAGATATGTGGACAGCACGAAACTTGCAAGAGAAACAAAACGAGGGAAATGCTGCCACTTTCGAAGGCGGCGGCACCAGAGCTTCAGCACTGTAGCGCCTTTTTGTAATCGCAGGATGTCTATAGCTTCTTCCTTTCTATCACATGCATGGTTCATAATATGGGAACCGTTTCTAATGTTCGTTAGTGACCCTGTCTGTAATAAGTATACCATCACGACAGCTATCTGAAAAGGTGATGCGTCACCATCCATAGAGTTACAAAGGATGGCGGCATGTCTACGTCCCGCTCGGCTCGTGGTTGCCCTTTCATTCCCACTTTCCTCCAGAGAAAAAGCCAATGTAGCGTATGCGAACCTTGAAGGTACTTATATCTCAACAAGAAAAAATATTATAAAGAAAGGTCAAATTAGATAAGACGCGCACATCCAGGAAAGCTAAAGCAAGCGCCGAAGCGGCGCGTTGCTATCAGAATTGATAGCTTCACCCCATATTATTCTAGACGAGGTTTGGAACGTATTTTTGGATTCGCAAACATAATAGTGCCAATAGCGAAAACAGAGTTTGGGAGGTTTCAACAAACCTAGCTTACCTGTCGTGCAAACACTCTAAAAAAAGTTGTTTGCAGAAATAAAAAAAAAAAAAACAATTAACGCACGATTATTGACGTGCTTGGCAGGCCGTCACTTTGGAAATGTTTTTCCCCATACTTGCTTTATTATCTGACGGAAAAATATTCAAATGGCGTATAAATGTTTGTTAATCTCATATGACAACGCCTAAACTTTATTTAGGAAAGTTTCGATTTCTCTAATTTAATAAGTAAGCGAACTCAACGTGCGGAAGAACCCCTAAACATATATGCAATAAACAGTGTCAATGCAACTGTGTGTGGACTCTAAACAAATAAAGACTATGATCGGGTTGCAAAAATAACTAATATTTAAGTAAAAAAGAATATGACAGAGATATGCATCGCAGAATGGAGGTACAAATAAATCTTCTTTTCAAACGCACTGCTCAATATGACGAAACCCTTATGTCAAATAAAGTTTATTGCATTTTTATAAAATACAAAAAAGTTCTCATATAGAAAATAAAAAAATTCGTATTTTCGTAAACTGTTGAATTTGGCAATTATAGCTTTTCTTACGTTTACACTGTTGTTTCTTTTTTTATGAACTATACATAAATTAACAATAGTATATTTTTAAATAGGCTTAGATACAAGCCTTCATTTGATATGTCTATTGCGCCTAAAATAATTGTACATCGAATGCTATGGCTCGATTCAAACTTGGTTCAATATTCTCAAAGGTGCAATATTCAAAAAAATATATTTCATAAACAAAATCACTTTTAGAGAACTTTATTCCTTCTATAAAAAGACTTAAACAAGAAAAAAGTTATCATTAGTTATCATTGTTAGAAAAAAGGATCTAAACATTGCGAGACTCCAAAATGTGTCACCCGTGAAAACTGCGAAAATTGCAAGATTCAACTTCTGCCCTTTCAAAGCCCAAAAACTCAGGAACAAAACATTTTCCGCGGTTATAATTTAGAGTTTTGTTCTAGGAACGCATTATCCACCAACATATATTTTTTCAAAATTGTTTGAGGACTCATCGTATTTTCTTGCACAATTTAAGATGAAATCGCCCTCTACGTTTTGCCGGGAAACCTAGCACCATCCACTAGGCCCCCTTTCTTGAAAATGGTTACCCTTAAAGGAACACTGCAATAAAAAAAACGTATGTTTTTAAGAGCATAAATGGGACACGTATTTGTTTCCGTAATATTTCCACAAGAAGAAACAAATTTTGCGCAATATTTTCGCCGATAGATACGCAGTTTAGTTGGAGGTCACGGCCCGCTCTAAGCCCCGCCCACAAATCAGTTGCACCGCGCATTACTACTGGATTGGCTTGGCTGCTCGGCCGAACACGCTAACAAGCCTGGTGTCTCCTTTTCCCGACATCCGACACGACTAGTCTGGCGTCTGACGACTCTGACAGCGGCTGCTATAGACGCTTTCAGCGCGCGCCAAATTGAGCCGCCATAGCCGACCTTCTCGTGTCTTACCGAGATGCCGAGCCACTGAAGCGGGCGTTGACGAGTCTCCACAAGGGCCTATGATGGGGAGAAGGACGCGGTAAAATCTAAAATGGCAATGACCTGACCTACTGTGGTAATGATGCAGTGGAGCGAACGGAATAAGAAGAAACAAAAACTGAAGGTCGGTTATGGCGGCGCCCATGCACAGCTGCCTGAAAGCGTCTATACTCCATTTCACCTTCACCTCGCGCTTCACCTTCACCTCGCTCGCGCTTGTGGTGAAATGGAGTATAGCGGCTGCTATACTCCATTTCACCACAAGCGCGAGCTCCTTGCCCTAGGGCACATCTCTGCGGCACAAGCTCTCGTGCATTAAGGGCAGCTCCCAACGCCATGAGCTTGCGCTTCTAGCCTTCGCTGCATGCGGTACAACATAAGGTGAAACGGAGTATAGGGAGTATTCACTGGCGGCCATAGCTGTGTGCGCGAATGCTGAGCGCGTGCTGATGGCTAACTTCCAGGGTTCTTTCGCAACGTGCATTCCGCACCATCAAGAGTGCCGGTCTTAGCAGCCCTATTGATGTGAGCTCCTTCTGAGCATGCGCTCTAAACAGCACCCACAAATATGGCGTCCAGTGAATACTCCCTATAGTTGTGCGAGCTCAGGCGCGGCAGCCTCCAACATCGTCTGCTATTTCACCAGCGTCTATCGTCGTATGCCATGCCCGAACGACTCGTACACGAGCGCTGCCCGTCGGCGCTCTAGCGGCGTTCTAGCGTTCCATCATGCACGAGCGGCGTCAGCGTGTGGCAATGTGCGGTGAAAGCGACCGAGAGGATTGAAAAACAAAACAAAATAAACATGCTGTCATTTCCGCTTTTATGCTCTTGGTATATTTTTAGCATGACATCTATGAGCAAGGTGACAGCGTCGAGACGCACAATAGGTGAGCGGCGTTTGGCAACTTCCGGTTTCTTAGGGAATTTCGTTTAGCTGTCGACAAACGACGACGATGCCTGTCTAAGCATGGTTGTCGAAACTAGAGTCTGGAGGCTTCAGAATTATGCTTGCGCAGGCTTGCAGCTCATTGTCGTGGTTTGTCAGCAATGAGACAAAATTTCCTGAGAAACCAGAAGTTGCCAAACGCCACTCACCTAATAGACCGATCTTATTAAGCGTTCGGCGCATGCGTGTAACCGCGATAACTTTCGTTCACGGGAGGCAGGTGCCAGTGTCCGAGACGAATGGTGCCGTCTTGGGCTCTGCACGCGCAGAGCTCCAGCAAAAGGTTGTCGCACGTGCAAATACACTGAAGTTCCCTCGAAGCATTGCGGCACGGGTGGCGTAACCAGACTGGTTGGTGAGATCGGTTTATTAAAACGTGACCTAGAATTCTTCGCTTTGGCAGGCCAGGTGTACTGCAAAACTTGAGAGCTACTTGGCTTTGGAAGTGGAATGATGGAAACATACTTGGACTAACTTGATGCCAGCCGAACGCCCCATCCTCCTAACCCGTGTAGGGATGTTCCCGGCATTAAAACCATGGTCGCATTCACGACGGTTGCACATTTCCCAGAGCAGCGGGGCCGCTTTAATTGGAACCGACACCTTTATTCAGCATTAGCACGCGCAAAAAAAATATATCAAAACAGAATGATCAAAATCCTGAATGACGGACGCAAGGCTTCGCCAGTCCCGTTACAAAAACAAGCATCCGCACGGCGCTCCCGAAGGCACATACTTGCGACAGTTGTTTGCTCCAAAGTATGTAAGTTGATGAGATACTTCTTTAAACAACACTGTAAATTCAAAATAAACCGGCACTCATAACAATTGGCGAACTCGACGAGCTACGCTCGTTCAGCACTCCGGAGACGCTGTCAGCCACGTTCGTTATCATTTGAACCCGAAGCGAAAGGGAAATCTCGAGATATTTTTGAAAACAATAATCTTCTGTCTAGACCATTTGTTTCTCAAAAAAAAAAGTCAATTAAAATACTAACATAGCATGGATATACAAATTTACAACCAACCTTTCACACGTCAATCAGCTCTCCAGCCAATGATAGATGTAAACACCTTATGGGCACGGAGCGGGGCTTAGCGGGCTGCGACCTGGGAATTGTAGTAGACCGTTTCCGCAGCCCGCTAAGCACCCACATAGCGCTCCGTAATCCGCCACAAGACCTTGAACTATGCAGACAAGGCTGGCGGCGCGCATGCGCAGCTGCGGCGTTTTCTTCAGGGATACCGTAGCGGAGGAGAAAAACGGTCTACTACAATTCCCTATTCTGCACCCAATACCCCTGTCAGACGGCGTTTTAAAGGTCCTTTTCACTAAGCTCCTTTATAAAATCGGCGAACCAGCGCACGCCGTAGAGCACTTGCGCGTGCCACAGAGCACGTGCGCACTCCACATCGCGAGCTGATAGGCCTATTTTTTTAAATGAACTTAATGAAAAGGAGCTTTAGATCGCCGTCTGACAGGGGTATTAATTGCGCCTAGCGGCGCAACAATTACTCGGAAAAAATCCATTCTTCGTGGTAAAATTTAGTTTTTAATGTACGTGTCCTTTTCGAAATTTGTTTTTCATTGGAGTGTACCTTTAATTGCGGTGAACCAGTGAGGAATGTTTCTATTCCTCAATGATCACGTCAGCGGCAGAGAAGGAATGGCAGACAAACATGGCGGTGCCTCTCCCAACGACCATCGCTCGCCTTGGAACTAATATGTCGTTAATAAAATTAATGCAAAGGTGCAGGCGAGCTGGGCACAATAAACGAAACTAACCTCTGGAGTAGCGGAACAAGGAGGACAGAGGACAAACACAAACCTCTCAATCCGGCTAGGTGACTGGTGCGCGCTAAAAAAATCCGCTTGCTCCTGGTATCGAACCAGGGCTCTCCATTTCCAGTGGAGCGCTTTACCAACCGAGCTAACCAGGACTTAAACGTTAGTAGAGCAAACGGGTTTTGTCAGCTGCCACCGGTATAACACCAACATGTGTGAACGGCCTGCATTTTTTAAGGATATGACGTTAATGCAATTAATGCGAGCGTGAAGGGCGAGCTGGACAGAATAAACGATAATAATCCCTAGAGAAGGGGAATAAGGAAGAATCACCTTGCTGTGTTTGGAGATTCGTGTTTGCCCTTTGTTCTGATAGTACAGCAACATCAACATATTAAACGATAATAATCCCTGGAGAGGGGGGAACAAGGGGGTTGTTCCCATTCTCCAGGAATTATTATCGTTTAATAGGTCGTGGTCGTTGCACTACCAGGCACATATATATGCATTTAGCACACACAGTAGAGAGGAGAAGAACAGGACAGAAAAGAGCGCCACTCAAAGCTACGTTTACTTAAAGCAAAAGAAAGAGGAAGAAGAAGGCAGATGCACTTGTCCGTGGTGGATCATTCTGTCTTCTTCTTTTTCTTTTTTTTTTCCTGTCAATAAACAAAGATGTGAGTGGCGCTCTTTTTTGTCATGTTCTTCTTCTTTCTACTTTGTGCGCTAAAACTAGCTAGATCCAACTAGCTAGTTTTAGCTAGTTGGACCAACTAGCTCAAATGTCAACTTTACTATCAGGCACGTTTGTCAGCAATTAATGTGGCAGGAGGCTTTCGCTTTGCCTCACCTCGCTTAAATCGCAAAGTATGAGCAATGACTTCGCCCCATTGTTTTAGATTGTATTTTGGTTCTGGCCGTTCGTACGCTTAAAGGGACGCTGTGATTTTCGACATGGAATCCTAATGAAATTCGTGGAATGTCTTGACTCGATCGGCGGGGCCTTGATGACACGCAGAAGCGGACCGCGTACCAATTTCTTGTGGAACCGAAGTAACCGATTTTCATTTTATGATGAAGTTTTAATTTACAGTTCTTACATGCAAATCAAACATGCTGCCGGTGTGCCGTCCACCTTTCAATGCTCACTTTTTCTTCATCGTTTCAAGCATTGGAATTCGTGGTCCTCTTTCGCACCAAGAAAGAAATTGCAACGAGGCTTGTCTCGACTTCAGATAGCCAAACTTTGAATAATTTGCAAAACACAGGTTGAGGTGGTGTTACCTTACCCATTACTTGTACCACAAGGCAACAAAAAGTCTTTCTTAAAGGAGCCATGGAACGATTCTTTTTTAACTTTTGATAAATACTAATTAGGATTCCTCCCTAGCATTAATAACTGAATCAACTTGTTTTAGTTAGTTTTCTTCTAGGCAATGGCCTAAAAAATTCGAGAGATATGAGCATCGTCCATCCCCTCAACTCGGAGCCAGAATAAGCGGCCACGTGGTTTGGCCTATCCAATGCCGCCAACATTAACCATACCCACGCGCTGGGGTTGGCAAAGTATAGACAACGCGTTCTGAGCTCCAGACATTGTTAAATATCGGCTATTCTCATCACCGCAGTGCTTGCACATGAGCCACTACCCGAGTGTCCGCCGAGGCATTGATTGTTTCGAGACGAAGTCGAGTGTTCACGCAGTTTTCGTGTCCAATCCATGAGCCGCCCTCGACTGTCGTCAGGCGGGGTGTTTCGATCCCACAATTACGTCATCAACCATTGCGAGCAAGACTGAAAGACATAGTCCCCTTTTATCCTCACAATTTCACCACGAAAAAGAAGCTTCTGAATCAGTGGCAGTCTGTGCTAGTATACTTGGGCCAGACTAGGACCAAAACGCCTCTTCAAAGTCATGAACATTCAACCCGATATCGTCTCATAACCCCTTGAAGCTCAAATCTATGTCACGCTGCATCACGAAAACTCCCGATGCAGCGCGAGTTTGTCATGAAAGCCCCTTACGTTCGCTCCAACCAGTAGGTGACACGAGCTACCACCCCACAATATAACACAAGACTATCGCGCATCCAGCCTTCGTCAAACTTGGCTAGGTACTTGCACGTACCTAAAAGGAAAGGTCGGTTAACTATTGCCGCTGTTAAAGTTAACCGACTTCGAGCAAACAGGCCCAGGATCACGACACGCGACCACAGGACACGTCGAATTCTGCGATGTCAGTTATGGTCACTTCGGGTCCATTTTTGATTTATGGGTCGGATGGGAAGCTAAACACACAAGCAAAAGACGAAGTTCCAGTCATCGAAGTAAACAGTCTTGTATTGCATACATCGGAGTCGGCCCTCGAAAGCAATTTACTAAAATAGTAATATACAAAAAAACAAAAACAAAAAAAAAACGCACTAAGCTTTCGGTAGATACAGGAAATATTCTTTCGACCTTGTGTTTTTGCCCCAGCTTGATAATAACGCACGCGTTCATAATCGAGCATTGCCTAACAACCACTATTCGCGCAGCACGGCTTATGAGTTGTGTGCTTGTTACCGAGGCCAGAAGCTTGGACTCAAGGTTTGTGTGCATTTACGTGTCGTGAAGCACGCAATCGGCGTGAGAGATGTTTGCCTCGACGAGGAAACTAGTGCCAGTTCACGCAACTACGATGTTTTTGTTTGTTTTTGTTTGCTTTATAACTTGGATCGCGCCCTACACCGCGCCTTTCTGTTACCCATAATCAATATTCGACTCGGCGAGTGAATCTGGCGTAATGAAGGCAACACTTAAATCCTCCTTTCTTCAACTCGACTGTGGTGAGGGCTTAGTTTCGAAATTCTCAAGGAAACTTTTACCTGACCTTCGGTCACAGGAAATCGTGATTGCGTCAAAGAAAAAGTAAATGTTACGTTATAGTTTTGGCGTGCACTCCGGTATGACTCGCAATACACAGGTTACTTTTCCCCATTTACATACATGTTTTAAGAAAAGTCGTCAAAGCTACACTAGTACGGTTTAGGCAAGCACGTTATAATCATAATAATAATACTTTTATTTATTGCGCCCAGTAACAGCCGAAGCCTATGCACTGGTGCAGTATAGATCCAGGGGGACATAAAGGTGACTGTCGTGGTCGTTCTCCGATGACTAAACAAATGGAGAAGAAAGACAACTACAGCGAGAGAAGTGCACGTGAGGAGGGCCGGCACGCCAAAGGATACGGGACCACTGACGAAGCTCGGATGGCGAAGGTGACCCCGGTTGGGGTGCCCAGGTCCTGAGAGGTTGCTCTGGCTCCCAAGTGACGAAGGCGGCGACCTGTCCGCGGCCCACTCGACTGCAAGGTATGTGACAGACGGAAGCACTCATCGCCCCTGCGGTCCCGCCATCCGAGTACTAAACCCCTTCCAGCGAATCAAAGACTCGAACTCTGCTCACTCACTTCGTGTAGTACCATCATTTCTCTTCAGTCCACGAACACTGCCCATGGAGACTTCTAGTCACGCCAGCCCATGAGCTCATCAACACGAATCATGCAAATTGACCATCAACTGTTTATTATTGAGATGACTAACGCATATCACAATGTGAACATACTGTTATTTAGTCTTCTCTTTAATTATACGGTAATCTTATAGTATCCAAATGTCGAGTGTGATCAATTCTACCTAATATCACGAACATCAAAGGGCTAATCGTCACGATAAGACGAATAATTAACTAAAAAAAAATTAATTCGTGAAAATAAACGTACGGTTTTAATAGAAACTTTTTCAGAGTCATTTTATAAATATTTGAGTGCGTGGGAAATGTGGTAGTGCGCTCAAGTTACCACTCGTGAAAAGGCGTAAGGCTATTGGAGCAAAAACGCAGATGATAATAGACGGAAAAACGAGACGGGCGCGTTTTCCCAATGCCAGCTTTGCGCCTGTTGCAGGAGTGGTAACTAGCGCACCACCGCGATGTTAACGGGCTCCGGTGTGTCTATGCCGGTAAAACGTATAGACGTTTTTCGTTTCCTTCCGAGCTCAGGCACGTGGATTCCGTATCTGGTATGCGGGAAGAATAAATTATGAAGTATTTCAGCATTAAATATGCGAGGATATATACGCGAGTCAAAACAAGATTGTGTGACAAATCAATCACGCATTTTTGGTGAACACCTTCGAGCGGTGTGGAGAGAACAAAACGATATTTTAACACGTACCAGAAGTGACGATAATCAAGATGGCTGCGCCCTTACAAAAAAGATGTATGAACTAAGTTCGCCGTGACGTGGTCGTGGGGGAGGAGCCATAACTTCACAAGCACCCTGCTTCATCGGGGGTGCATCTTCACAACAACGTCACGGTTTATGGCAGTTGTTAACTTGAAACCTCATAGATCTTAAGGAGCGAGGAAGTCCCCACGGGAAATCTGGGGAGCACGTGCAACGTCGACTATGGTACTACTTTCTTCGGGAAGGAAACAGTCAACTTCCCTTCGACCTCGTGGTATGGGGGCGGGTGTCCTGGTCCGGATGGTGACGACCGATGGTGGTGTTCGCCCGATGACAGCCTCCGCGGAAGTTGAAATAAAAGAAAAAAAAAAAAACAACTAAATGTTGTTCGATCCCGCTGAACACATTGCGACGTTGGTTGGCTTTAGAGTGGCCAGTGTGACCACGTTTATTATGAAACAAAATAACTCAACAATGAGATAAAATCCCCAAATTAAACCCCATACTTTTGTCCCCAGCCTCCCAAAATCGAATCGAAGCCAATCCCCGAGAATCCTCTCGGCAGTCCTTTTGTAGGCTCGTAGGAGCCTCCTTTCCCCTCAGGGACCGACCAATCCCTTCAAATTTCACCACTCCCACGTGGTACACTGTTGACCAATGGTCGGCGAGCTGTCAGCCTGGCGTTCCAACCGCCAAATCCAAATTCCTTCTAGAGTCGTCGCCTGCATTTTTCGCAGTCTGGCTGACGCCAACAGCTAAATTATTACATCGGGCAAAAAGCGACAATTTTACACTAAGCGGCGAAACCTTCTATATACAGGCACACTCGGTTAAAAGCCGCAAGCAGCTCCAAGCACGAGTTCTCCCCGCACCGCCTCTCGAAACCCGAGACGTTTCTTAACGACCGCGTCGTTAACGACCGCGTCTCCCACCGCGGCCGCGATGCCCCCGCCAATGCTCCCTCCAAACGCCGAACCAAACACAGAAAGTTTAGAAAAAACCAAAAATGCCGACGCAACTCTGGAAAGAGCAACTTTTCTAACAAAAATCACCTTAATTAATAAGCAGGATTTCTACATACTTAACAGAAACAAAACAAAGATACACATTAAATTAAGAGAACACCATATTCCAAATAAATAAATAACGTACGTTATTTTATTATAAATCGTTCGCGTTTATTTTAACTCTGGAACGGCGCTCGAGGTTCACGCTGTTCCTGTTCCGTCGTTTTTCTTTGATGATGGCGGCTGCGCTTCAACTCTGGCGACCAAGCGTAGAAAGCAAGGTGCTCGCTGCTCGGACCGACAGCTGAACATGCTTATTGATTACATGTTTGCAAATCGAGTCTTAGTCCGGGCAGTAACGGAGACTACTTGTAAGGATCGGTCGACTAATTAACTAAAATATATTAACGTTTTAGTCAGTACAAAAATAATATTTTAATTAGGAAGTTGCTGAGCGTTATCGAAAACCCTTAAATCTGCGAATATTTGCCACAGTTGAAGCAAGTGGGAAGCACGGTGAATAGCTAAAGCACGGTGGGTAGCTTTTGCAGCAGGATTATAGCCGCCAGTGCAATAAGGCGCAAATGCGCTATTTTCGAGTCTTATCATCTCCGTTTTCTCACCGCTAGCCTTGTGCCTGTTGCGTTAGTTGCGACGTTAGCGCACTGCTGCGCTGGGCCACGCCGCTGGGCTGAGTCTTTCTAAAATCTAGTGCTTTAGTTGTTTTTCTTGACGTTCCGCAACTTTTTAATTGAAAACATATGTCGATTTTAGCTAAATGAAAAGTGAATGAAACAATTTTAGTGAATTATTCGAGCCAATTCTGACAATTAACCCGTGTCCCCTTGGCCGTATAACTCACCTGCACCGACCGTATTAGTGTAGCTTTCGCCGTAAAAAAAAAAACAAAAAAAACAACACAACGCAAAAAAGAAAAAAAAAAGATACTGCAAAAAACAAAACAAAGAATATTTGCGATTGAATGGGATTGTCTGTAACTTAATTTATATGACAAAGGTGTGGAAAATCGTGAAATCTAATTTGGGTGTGCGCATGTGACCTACGCCAAGGATGGCGCAGCGAGCCACTTTAAAATCAAGTACCAACTACACCAGCTACAGAGCAACAAGTACACGTCAGCGAAGTGGATTTTTTCTGCAACTGGACATGGCAAAAGTGCCTGCGATAGAATCGGGGGTCGTGTCAAGCACCAGGCAACGTTGTACACCCTCCGACGGCCCACCAAGTCGGTGATCAAGTCGGCGTCAGAGATGATTGCCCAACTGAACACAAACTGTAAAACGTGAAACTAATCCACCTCCCGAAAGCTGACGTCAAAGCGTTCAGGGACATGAAAGCAAAGAAGTGGGACTCTGTTTCTGTTGTGCGTGGAATTCAGTCTATTTCATTATGGCAGTGTACGGGGTCCGACATATCGCAACCACAGCTGTTTTAGCAAGAACAGTAGCCGCAGAAAAGATATATCTTTAAAAGTAAAGTCTCCTATGGCTGCGAAAAGAAGATTAATGTCGCGAGCTTGTGCTGCCGCTGGGAAGAAACGAACAGTGATCGCTACAGGCAAACCGGGAAAACAATGTTCCTCTTCAGAGTGCCAGGAGAGCGCCGTGACCGACTCAGGTCAGCGTCCGGCAGAAAGAATGCACTCGACAAGAGCTGAATATGCGCACAGGATCTTGATTGATTAAACTCGTTTCATTTGTCCCACTTTAAACATGTGTTCTTTCTTATCACTATTTTAACCTGGTCGTCACCAGCCCAGGCTCCCCACGAAGGCTCCGAAATTCACTGATCCGAGAAATCAGTATTTAGATTGTTGACTTGTGCTTCAAACTTCCGTCACTCCTGTCACAGACTTCCAACATTTGTCGACCCCATTCTTGCTCTTGTTTGAAACCGGTTACGTCCTATTTTTCTCTACTCCCGTTACGGCAATTCTGTATATTAGCACTCTGTAAAAAAAAAAAAAAAAAAAAAAAAGCGAATTGTTTTTGAAGGGCCTGATAGGAGAAATTATGAGCCTTGATCTGTGAAAAGTAGAAGAAAAATTAAAATGGCCTTCATCTTAAGCTGATTTTCCAATTATTGCAAAATCGGTAACCTGTCTACATTTCAGTGTATTTTTTAGAAAGTTTATTGTTTTCAATTTTAATGACAATTTATTTGAATAATGAACAAAAGCGTCCAAATCACGTTAAAAAGTTTGAATTTCCAGTCTTTTAAGATCCGGATTCATAAAGCTCTGAATTGCTTCGCAATCGATAATACATGCTTACCTCCTTTTAATGGACTCGTCGTCAATGTGAGCAAGTGTGCTTTAGGGAAGCTGGAGCTTGATTTCTTGGGACATACGATCAACTCTTCGAGAATCCGCCCACTTTCCATCAAGGTGCAGGCCATCCGGTAGTTCCCGAAGCCGTCCACCAAGAAGCAACTCCGGGAGTTTCTGAGGTTGGTAAACTTTTACTGCCGTTTTCTCCCGGGCTGCGCCACCAAGCTTGCACCACTACACAGCATGCTTTCGGGCAAGACTAGCTCAGCAACCGAACTCGCATGGGATGCCTGCACCACATCGGCATTTGATCAAGTCCGACAGCTCCTTGCAACCAACACAATGCTTTCTCACCCAAAGGAAGGAGCCCCACTCTCAGTTGTCACCGACGCTTCAGATATCGCTGTTGGTGCGGTGCTTCAGCAGAACGTGAACGGACACTGGCAGCCGCTTTCCTTCTTCTCTCGGAAGCTGACACCCACAGAACAGCGGTATAGTACGTTCGGTCGAGAGCTTCTTGGGGTATATTTGGCACTACGGCACTTCCAGCACATGGTTGAAGGTCGGCAATTTTTTATATTGACTGACCACAAGCCTCTCGTCCACGCGTTCCAGTCTTTGAGACCAGACGGAGGAAGTCATTCTCAGAGGGAACTCCGACAGATGTCCAGCGTCTCCGAGCTCGTGTTCGACGAGATTCCACTTCCCATGTGTCCCACCAACATCATTTGTGATACTTCGACAGGATCGCCGCGTCCGTACGTCCCGGAACAATTTCGTCGGCAGATTTTCGACGCCCTTCATGGGTTATCCCATCCTGGCATAAAAGCCACACAACACCTCATAACATCCCGGTACATCTGGCCCAATATCAACAAAGACGTGCGTCACTGGGCCCGCACCTGCTTACAATGCCAGCGCGCAAAGATCCACCGTCACACGGTAACACCATTGGGAACCTTCGCCCACCCAGACGCGCGGTTCAACAATATCCACATAGATATTGTCGGACCGCTGCCACCATCACAGGGGCAAGCCTACCTGCTGACGTGCATCGATCGTTTCACCCGCTGGCCGGAAGCTATCCCGCTGCCCGACATCACCGCGGACACAGTGGCGCGCGCTTTCGTCGCGCAGTGGATTTCGAGATTCGGCACGCCTTCGACAGTCACCACAGACCGAGGCAGGCAGTTTGAATCCAATCTCTTCTCCAGCCTCATGAAGCTGCTGGGGTCGAAAAGGATTTGAACGGCCGCCTACCATACCGCCAGCAACGGTATGGTGGAGCGTTTCCACCGTCAGCTCAAAGCCGCCCTCAAGGCCCATCAGCGCCAAGACTGGATGGAGGTGCTGCCACTCGTCCTGCTCGGACTGCGCAGAGCACTAAAAACTGACATCGGCTGCAGCGTTGCGGAGCTGGTCTATGGAACAACCCTTCGCCTCCCGGGCGAATTCTTCGCGGCCGTGCCAGCCGCTAATTGTCCCGACCCCACAAGCTACACCACCCAACTCCAAGAGGCCATGACGCAACTCCGCGCCACATCACCCCGTCAAAGCCACGGCCTGTCTTCCTTCGTAAGCAGTGAATTGGCGACCTGCACGCATGTTTTTCTACGAAATGACACCGTGCGGAAGCCCCTCCAAGCGCCATACGACGGGCCGTACAAGGTGCTGCGGCGAGGATCAAAGAATATGACACTTGCGATCCGCGGACGCCAGGAAGTTGTCGCGTTGGACCGCGTGAAACCGGCTTATGTTGACAGCGCCCCATCTGCCTCGCCGGCTACTGTCACACCCCCGCCGGAAAGAACATCGCCCCCATCAGACACTCTCCCTCCCTCCGACAGCTCGTGCGCTGGCGCTCCGCAGGCAAGGCCAGAGAGCCGAACACGTTCCGGCCGCCGCGTCCGCTGGCCAGCACGACTTGGCATCACAGACCATTCGGCACCGAACGCACCCTTCCTCCGCTCACCCCACAAGACGCCCCACGGGCCCTAAAACGGCAATCAAACGCTCGCCTGTTCACTGGGGGGGGGGGGGGGGGGGGAGTACTGTGGCGGCGTCGGCATAGCCACCGGCCAAGGCGTTGGCGTACACCGGCCAAGGCGTCTCTCAGAGGAGAAGACGACGAAAGCCGACACGAGTCGGAGGCCGGAAGAGCGCCGAATGCAGTATCAAGTATCACATATCTCCCCCCGGCCTGGCGCCCTTTGAGAAGCAAAGAGAGACGCCAGGACGGCGAGACGCGGTGCGAGGAGGACCGGAAAGGAGGACATCGTCGGGGAAGAGAAAGAAGAAAGGGGCCCCGACGAGTGGATCCCAGATGCTGTCCGTCCGGCACACGTACGGGGGCCACGCATTGGCCTCCTGTTTCAGTTCCAATTAAAAATATAGTTAGAGTTTTCAAGATCCTTCTTCTCGTCCTCTATTCTTTTTTCTTTTTTCTTTTTTCTTTTTTTATTACCAATTGGCTTTATACTTCAAATTTTGTTTTTTGGTCTTTACCACTTTTATTTATTTTCAATTGGATTAAGTCTGCAATGCTAACGCTGGAGCAGGCCGAGGCACATTATTTTTCAATCCTTTTCTATTGCCTCAACTCAAATCTCTCTCTCTCTCTCTCCGCTTTGGGACGACATGAACTCTACAGACGGTTTCACGCAAGTCACAAAAACGTGCGCGTATACCAACAGCGACTTTGTGATTTTTGTTCCTCGAGAGAAATTTTATTTTCTGCAATAAAAGTTCGAATATGCTTTTGCGGTTGCGGAACAAGTAAAATAAATATCTTGGTAAAAATAAAAAAAAATGTCGACCGGACATGGTCGTTTGATCCTATCTGAAAACGCCCAATCCAAACAATCTCAGTCAATCGGAATTTGTTTTTTTCTACGCGTTGTACGGCCCTCCACGGCGTCGGATCTATTGGTTCTCACGGGCGGCACAGGTTCAGGTTTTGTCGCGCCCTACCTCCTACATCATGTTACGGCTGATCTGTTTGCGAAGTCGCTCCGGTTGCTTCCTTTACGTCGCGTAGACGGAGACGCTATACGCCGGTTGTCGAAACAGGCACCGCGAAGCATGTTACAGGGTGGCGCCTCTCGATCGCTCCGGCCCAAGGGTATTTTTTGGTCGGTTGTACGAAAATGTATTAGAAATTTTTCCTTCGGAACTACCGTCCATTTTTGTGCTGTCAATTTGTCTTTTCCTGACCACCGTAGCATTTTTACGCTGTTTAATCATAATGAAATTGTGAAGAACGGGTATGTGCACGCCCCAGTTATGGCAACCGCGTTAGCGTCAATTTGGCCATGTTTCTCGCTTTATAACTGCAAAGCCACACAATATTGCATTATGTTTTTGCAGACTCAGTTAGTACATATTATAAACGTTGATTTCAGAGAGTTTAAGGAATATTAAAGGTGGCATTTTTTAAAATGATTTTCAAAATAATGCATATTTAATTAAATATCTCTTTGCGATCAATTCTTGTAAATTTCTTCCGCTCACCACGAAAACAATGTATCATGCAATAATAAAGCATATACAGGGCAGCACACTTACAAAGTTTGATGACCTTAGCTTTTATAGATACGGAGGAAAATTTAATCCAGAGCGTTATTGCGCATTGTTCCGTGTTTGCGATTTTGTTTCTGAAAATAACGGCCCTAATACTCGGTGAATAATACTTTGTGTCAATCGTTCGTATGCCTAATTTGTCAATAAATATTTCTAGACCCGTAGCCAGAACAGCGTTTTTGGGGAAGCCGCCCGAAATGCCAACATCGCGCGATACGCAAAACGCGCACGTGACTGAGAGGGTGCTTACAAATTTTTTTTCGCAAGGACAATTTTTTTTTTCTAAAACAAGGATTGATTTTATTCTTCTGGGCATGTATCCAGCAAAATATATTTTTTTCATCAAAATTAAAAGTGGTCACCGGACATGGTTGTTCGATCTTCTCTGAAAACACCCTAGAGTCGATGTGAGAATTTCCCTTGAATTGGATGAAAAACGCAAGGAAGTTGGGAAGACCAGTCTTCGGTGTGGTTCACTGGAAAGTGGTGTCCGGTGATCATGCCATACATATATATCTGCATCTGCGTACGGCGATTCATCGGATTCAAAAGAAACAAACTGCGTCATTCATGAAATGTTTCCTTTTTTTTGCCTCCGCTTAGGGAACCCCCGGTAAACGTAAACAGATATCATTAGCATAACGCGGCAGCAGAACCTTCGTATCTAAAGGATTAAGAAAAATCTAAGCGGAAATGTGTTCCACGTAGCAAGTAGGCAAACTCTTGGAAGCCGTCGAGTGAAATGCTTGCCTCGGGCACAGTGTATCGCGAAGTGACGTCCGGGGAAAACAAACTTTCCTCCGTTGAAGTCGAGGACATTCTCGCTCATTTATTTGTTTTTCAATGTGTACGTCGTTTGGCGTGCATTTTATCTGGAAGTGACCATGGTTAGCCTGAGGAGTTCATCCGTAGATTTTTGGGACTACCCCAGTCTTCGACCTGTGCTTCATAGATAATGTTTCCGGTTCGACTTCCGGTGCGCCTTGACCCAAGTTGCAGTCACCGACCTACCCGTTTTCTTTGTGTGTTTTTTTTACTAAACAAGTTAATGATCGCCGTTATGTTATCTGCTCAAGATTATTGTCAAGTTGATGAGCAAAATTTGATATTTGATGGTCAACTCTACAGCATGGGACCATAAAAATGCGGAAGGTTCATATTCACTCAAACAAATTAATCACTTGTGAAATACTGCGACAAACAGACCTTAGTACAGAATGGCCACTTGCTCAAAGCTTAACTAAATTGTTGTGTAACTTACAGTTCAACACTAAGCTAACAGTAACTTTTAGAAATTAAGCACCTATATCACATAAAGCACTGGTACATGGAGCAAAGTATAAAAAAATATGGAAAACTCTTGCACCGAAAAAGCAGAGATAACAATTATGAAAGCAAGAGGCCGTGAAGAAGAGGCTTGTACCATTGTTACCTTCTAATGGCTACACGCAGTCATGTAAGATAAGTTAATACACATATTTGTTTCTCGGCAGCCAATGCGACTGTAATATATTGGTCAATGATATACTTTGTGCCTTATATTTTTAACTCGCAATGAGTAATCAATTTTACGAGATGATAACAAAGTTCGTAATGTCCCGTGGGAAGGGTGGTCGGGATTGTTTTTTTTTTAATTCAGAACTAATTCAATAATTGAGAAAAATACGGTATATTACAAAATGAGCCCAAGGCATCCGTGTAGGCGACTAAAAATGGCGGTACATAGAGGTTTCCGTAAGTCTGTCAAGGAGCCGATCCCTGAACCATACAAAAAGAACTGGGAACATTACGAGGCCAATGAAATATTTTTACTGAACAGTTAGCTCGGTGACGTGAACATAAGCAGGACTTGATACATGTTCAAGTTGTACTTTTTATACGCGGTATGCAGGAAAAAGTGAAACTCGTCGAACGTGTCATGTACTCGACAATTTAAAATACTACTTCGAAGCTGACAACCTCCAAAATTAAGAAGGTCACACGTATGTTGCTTTGGTCTCCTCAATAGTTCGTGCAATTCATTATATACTTACGTTGAATGATTGTACTCAAGGTAAAGCACATTAGATAAGGCGAGTTTTGACGTTGTGTACCTAAATGAAAGAGCTTGTCTAAATTCATTATAGCAACGTTCACGTCCTTTTTACAGCCTTCAAAAGTGAAGGGTGTTCAGTGCAACAGCCAACAGCACACTATTTTTACGATTGAAAAATGTGCATTAGGTAAAAATGAGGGTGCTGAGAGAATTTAGTCATGGGGGCATGTCTCTGAAACAGCGTTTTCACACAATTTAAGATCGAAATATTTGTAGTGTGTGATTGTGGAAGGTTTCTTTTACCATAGTTACACCAGCACTCTCAACTGCCATTAAAGGGCCTCTGACACGCCAAAAAAAATTTTTTTTCACGCTAAACGTTGCAATGGCATATCAGGACATTACAAAAAAATTGTTTCACTATAGTGTTGCGTAGTTTTGTTTATAACAAATAGAAATACGAGGCCCAATTCAAAGTTCCCGCCGTGCACTGTGACGTAACAGTGTACCGCAAGGTGTCGGGGCGGTCAGAAAGGAGGTATCGAGCTACGTCACTAAAAGTGAGTTAACCGGAAGTCGCGTGAGTTTCACTCCTCGTGCTCTCCGCGACCGTGCCTAAGACTTTTTTCTTTTTATTATTCTGCTCTTCGTACGAGCGATCGTAGAAAACGAAGTTTCAGTTCCACTAGCTCTTTATCCCTGCACCGTTGGTTAGTTTGCGTGCTGTAAACTTTGAGGACGAAGAGTCAGTGGATCGACGTGATGGAGGTCAATGATGAAAGCGTTGCGAGTACAAGCCAGTGTACGAGTGCACGCCGTCAGTCCGATAATACAGGGCTATACTGGGCACAAAACAAGCTATCAAGTTTTGAAAAAAAAAAATTTAGAACGCTCGCAGAAATTAGGATCGCTAGCATACGACACGCCCGATCGCATTGCTGAAGGTTGAGACACCGAGGTCGTTGAATCATCGGATACTCTCCAGGCTGTAGATGCCTGCCGTCTAAAGAATACGAACTGGTGAATGTACCAAGTACAAGTAAACGTCGAGCACAAAGTACGTATTTTGTCTAGAGCATGAGTAGAACTTGTTTACTGGGTGCTCATGCGGCCGATGTATGTCTCTCAGAAATGCATGCAGTGTGATCTCTTCTTCAGTTGCTGAAATACCGGGACAGTCCCTCACACAGCACCTTCTAGGCATTGTAGTTGATCACGTCAATTCACTGACTCCGCTTCTTCTACCTTTACAGCAACATTAAGCGATGAAAAGCAAATAAAAGAAACCTTGTCTGCTTGGATCGCTCGTGGAGGTGCGGAGAATAACAAAAATATTAAAAAAATATTACACGCGCTCGCGGTAAGCACGAGGAGGGATACAACTCACGTGACTTCCGGCGATGCCTCCCTTCTGACCGCCCCGACACCTTGCGGTACACTGTTACGTCACAGTGCACGGCGGGAACTTTGAATTGGGCCTCGTATTTCTATTTTGTATAAAAAAACTACGCAACTCTATAGTGAAACAATTTTTTTGTAATGTCCTGATATGCCATTGCAACGTTTAGCATGAAAAAAAAAATATTTTTTTTTGGCGTGTCAGAGGCCCTTTAAGCCGACGATCGTTGACATTTTTCAACTTTCATTGAGATCAACTAAGTTGTCCGGTGTTGCACGGTTTATAGGCCTAACAACCCCAGTTGAGACGCGCGTCAAGGGACAGAGTTCAAATCGAAACGTAACCAAAACTGATGTCACATTATGTTTTGGTAAATAGCGAAGCAAATGAATTATATGCACACTTTTCATTAATTGTAAACGCTTAAAACAAAATAAAACAAAATTTTGCTCTTAAAGTATACAAACGACAGTCAGAAAGTTTCACAGTAATTCAATCAAGAGACACACAATAAATGTATTGTGGGCACCGACATTACAATGGCCACCTCAGCCGAGCTTTAGCTTCCGCAACTTGCCGTGATCGTTCTAGCGGCAGCTCTGGCCCCGAATCCTCTCTATTCCGACAATATCTGTTGCTAGGATACTTTCTAGATACCTCCTCCAATCTTCCGCAATAGTAGGTGCTTCGCTGGCGCTGACCATGGGCGGTGATGCCTCACACGCCGCCATCTTTAGCTCTACTGGGGTGAACCCCCATCAGCTGTAGACGCTTTAAACACGTGCCACATTGAGCCGCCATTGCCGACTTTCTCTTGTCTTACCTAGAGCCACAAAATGAACTGGGCTTAGAGTATCGGTACTCTGTTCGTATACATTGTTGTGGGCGCCGCCATTTTGGTGCCTGTACAGAGCAGACGCAACTGCCGATCGTCATGGTTCAAAAGTGCGACTTCCTCAGCATTAGATTCGGTGCTAGGAAGCTCATGTTTATTGCTTTGCTTTGTCGCGAACTCTTTAAACATTTGTGGAGGGAAGAAAAGCGTTTCCTGTGATTCCAGATAAAGCTTCAGATAACTGGCAACGATGATTTGAAGCCAAACAATATGGGTAAGTGTCGTCACTCTCAAGCGTAGCTTATTTAGTGGCACTAGTCTTACCGATATGCCGAGCCACTGAAGCCTCCAGAAAGGCCTATGCTGGGGAGAAGGAGAGAGTAGCATGCACTTAAAGTTGCAATAACCTGTCCTGTCGTAGCAAAGATGAAATGAATCGAACGGAATAAGTGGAAAGAAAAACTGAACGTAACTTATGGGGCGCACATGCACAGCTGCCTAAAAGCGTCTATTAGCGCCGAGATGTTTCGGTGGCACCCTCTTATGGTTTCCATCCGTGACGTCACGACTGGGATTTCCCTCGCCGTGACGTCACCAGTTGTTATCCTGGCTACTTTCCATCAGGTGCGACGACGAGTTCGGTGGTGTGTGTAAAAAGCGCAGTGGAAGTTAGGAGCCATCGTAATCCGAAACTAACACCGTCAAAGTTGACAATCTGACAATGCTCATATGCCCATGGTTTGGCCAATCGTGGAAAGCTGACCACAGCGACGCTTTTGGTCGCGCACATCGCTAATAGTCCGTCTCACCTGATGTTGTACCGCAGCGAAGGCTAGAAGCCCGAGCTCACGAGTGCTTGTGTCGCCGAGATGTGCCCTAGAGCAAGAAGCTCGTGCTTCTAGCCTTTCCTGCGGTACATCATAAGGTGAAATAGAGTATAACTGAACTAGGACAGCTCCGTAGAACTCAGTGATCGTTAGCGGCTCAATGAGAGTTGGCGCCGCCGTCGTTGGCTTAATGACAGTTGAGAGCGCTAGTGTAACTGGCTAATACACTCGCGAGTTCTGGTGTAAACAAAGCCTCTCCTGTCCTATTGTGGAGGAGATCAAACAGTCACGCATCTAGCGGCATGCTTCAGCTGTGTGGGCAAAAAATAGAATTGTCTTGTTAGTTGTTGATCAGAGAAATCAAAGATGACGATTCGAAGGCCGCTGCTCGAGCGTCCAAAACACTGGTCAAAGCGAAGCGCTCTTGCCCAGACCGTGTTAGGCGAAGTTCAATTTCTTTGTTTTTATGTGTTAAAAAAAAATTGGGTTGTGTGTATGCTTATACAGCCTAGAACTTGGTCTGCCTCCAAGGGCGACGAGTCTCCCAGCTGTAGATGAGCAATTTAGCCAGTGCAGTACAAACGCTAGCCTGGGGTCTTTAACGTGCATCACGCAGTAGTGATACATGACCGCACGCCGGTACGATGCTCATCCAGATCGAAACGGGCAGGGGTGGGAATTATGTGTTAGTAAACACCGGGCTGTGTGGACGACAAGCTGCATAAAGCGTCCCCTATAGTTCAATCTACTGTCAAAAAAAAAAAGAGGCTTTTGGCGCTTTTATTTTCAGTGTTTGTGCGTATGGTGCGCGATTTGCTCGCTTTTCGAAGAAGGCGAACATGCGCGTGCTGGGCTGAAGAAATCGCATGCTGGGCTGAAGAGTTGTGCAATATTGGAATGGTGTATACTCTGTTCACTGTAGCCAAAGCTACAAGCGCGAGCTAGCCCGCGTTCCTGGCTTTGAGACGTGTATTTGTAGCGCGAGTGCTTGTTCTACGGAAGAACGGTTTAAAGCAGCGATCTGTAGTTTCACCTTATGAGGTGCCGCAGGAAAGGCTACAAGCGGGAACTCCTTGCTCTAGGGCACGGTGTAAGATACACTCTTTAGGTGAGAACACGGCGGGGCTGAACGCGCGGCGCGAGGAATCAGATAGTGTTCGTTCGACGGCCATCTGAAAGGCTGCATCATTCGGCGGCCACCGTGCCCGCGGCTGACAGTGTCGCCGGTGGCCGAACGGCGAAACTGTGTGAGAGCAAAAAAAATATCTCGTTGCCAGGACACCCCGGTACACCCAACGAGCTTGAGTATATCTTAAGCCCGGTTCACACAGTTGCGTTTGACTGCGTTTGACTGCGTTGCGGCAGCGAGACACCAGGACATCCCTGCTGCTTATATCGCGTGCCAAGAAGATTCCTTGAATTGGATTCCACGCTTCATACGAAGCACAGATGTGCCGGTGACTGGCTTTCGGTTCTCGACGCAACGCAGTCAAACGCACTCTACCGCAAGTGTCTGAACCGGCCTATGGCCGGTTCAGATGGCCCCAGCTCTCCCGCTCAACCCGCGGGGCAAGGGGCGACCGACAACCGAATGTGCTCCCTCACGAAAACTCCAAAATAGAGAAAAAATAGTCGAATTCTGTGACAACGTGGTTCATCGAGTGGCAAGCGGTGAAACTGCAACTGTTTCTTTTTAACTGCCGGGCTGCAGAAACTGTAATTCGGGCACTTTGGTACACTGCTACCTTTCAGCATAGCCACCTAACGATCGATCAGAAACAACGTAAACACTACTCGATCAGCCAGATACTAAAGTCTGCTCCGCGAAGAAAGCTCGACCAGGGGAAACCCGTTCAGCAGACGACGCTCGGGGACTGACTGTGCAGGCGCGGTAGGGTCTTTCTCTTGCTTCGTTTACCACACGATAGATGGCGCTTGGCTCTGAGCATTATTAGAGTTCCTACGGGAGCCTATACAGGAACTCTAAGCATTATCAAGTTCGGCAATTTTTGTCACATCTCCAATTATGCTACAAAATGTGGATTTGAATATTATTTAACAAACCTTTTAGGAAACATTCGTCGGCTATTTATGGTTTATGATCGCGGTGCTGGTGAGGTAGGCTCTTACCCAATAGGTGACGTGGATTTGGCTGACGTGCTGCGGTTCCGCGGATGAATCGCTGTGAAAAGGCAGAGAGCTTTCGAAGGCAAGAAGGTCCAAAAGAGTCCGGTTTTCTTTTAATAGTTCTAGCGAAGAATTTTTTTTGGCTCCCTATTTTTGTGTTTTTGTGTTTCTTTTCACACCTTTTACGACGTGCGATGGATGAAATCTGATTTCAAAATCGTTTCATGGTCCCTTTAATCAGAGCTCAAAATGGGAGATGGAACGCGTGCCTGTACCTTCCACGGCACTGCCAAGAAAAGTTGTCGCCGAGTATAGCTCCTGGATGATTGGTCGAAACCGGAAGCACTTAAGTGTTTGCGCTCGTTAAGTCGAGGGAGCCTTCATGTAGAGAAACATAATTTTTATTATGATATATGATCTCCCGTTATTAACTAAACCTTTCACGAGCGTATGTACGAAACTACACCCCGAATTTTGCCAGTGTCAATGGCTGCATCCGTAGCTGCTGCGTGACGTCACAAAACGCAAAGGTTTGTTGGATGGTCGGGATAACAAGCGTAGGTCGATGGATGTCTTGTATTTTGTTTCGAATTATATAGTCTCCTAGGCTGCACCCTACTGAAATACGGTTCTTTTAATGCAGTTCCCAAGCGTGTGCAAAAACAAGTCAGCATTTTAGCAGGATATTACTCGAAAACAGCCATAAGCTTCGAACAAACGTATGCCGTTTCGAGCAAACAGAACTGCGACGCCCACCGATCGAACTAGGAGCGCTTGCAAAGCAAAGGATGCAGATTTCGTCTCTGAAGCGGCAACTAAAGGTACACGAAGCGGCATCTGGGTACATTTCGGCGGATCCACTGGATCGGTGTGCGTCGAAAACGTGTTTGTGCCGCGATTGCGAAAACTTCTTCGAATCGACCGCGCTCCACTCCGGATGTGGTCAAATGATCCCGGCGCGCTCCAAAACGCCCAGTGGAATTCGCCATCGGATCCAGATCGAGATCTGGAGCGGGAGCTAATCCCGAACGACCAGTGGAACACGTCCGTCTCGATCCCGATCGCCCACTGAAATAGGCTCGCTCCAGAAAAGTCGACCCCGGCGCGCTCCAAAACGACCAGTGGAATTCGCCATTTGCTAGGAGCTCCTACGCCATCTTTGCCGCTCGGGCGTCGAACACACTGATCTCTATAACAATTGCTGGATCGCGCTTCCCCGCTTCGAGCCCATTGCGCGATTGAAGCCACCGGTCGGCCATCTTACCGGTTCCGCGGAAGCGTTGTCAAGGCGGCGGTTGTCTCTGTTTTCACGTGCCCGGTAACCATGGTAACTGTCTAGGCTTGACAGCGCTAGAGCATATCTCGTAAGATGGCCGACGGTGGCTTCATTTTCGGTGCGGGGAAGCGCGATCCAGCAATAGGGGGTATTCACTGGCCGCCATATTTGAGGTCACTGTTTAGAGCGCATGCTCGGAATGAGCTCGCATTAATAGGCTGCCAAGACCGGCATTTTCGATGGTGCGGGGTGCACGTTGCAAAATAACTGTGGAAGCTCGCAATTAGCACGTGCTCAGCATTAGCGCACACAGATATGGCCGCCAGTGAATACACCCTATAGACCTAATTCAGATTCGCGCTCCATCTGTCGTACGTGCGCCAACCTCCTTCAGCAGCCTCAAATATGGCGACCAATGTTTCAGGCTACGGGCAGAACGCTGGCAAAGCTGGAAGCGCGAGCACGAAAGCTCGGTGCGTTCAGGCTTTGCTCGAGCGCGCGAGCTGGGGAGAAACGCAAAAATCCCTGGTCTCGCGCTTCAAGCTTTGGCTTCGCTCGCAATCTAGCCCCGTGCGCGACCGAAAGCGTCGCTGTGGTCGGCCTTCCACGATTGGCCGAACGCTGACTATGACGTCGGAAAGGGGATTTATCATCGACGGAAATAAGAGGAATGAAAGAACTTTAATTTTGACGGTGTTGGCAGTGTTCCTTTGAGAGCGCAATGATTTCAAGCTTCCACCGTGCTAATAACAAACACCATCGAACTTGTTGTTTGCAAGGTAATGACGTCACAAGGGGGAACCATAGGAGGGCGCCACCAAAACTTCTCACCGCTATACTTCGTTTCACCTTATGTGCGAGCGAAGGCAAAGCTGGATGCGCGAGCACGAAAGCTCCGTGCGTTCAGGCTTTGCTCGAGCGCGCGAGCTGGGGAGAAACGCAAAAATCCCTGGTCTCGCGCTTCAAGCTTTGGCTTCGCTCGCAATCTAGCCCCGTGTGCGACCGAAAGCGTCGCTGTGGTCGGCCTTCCACGATTGGCCGAACGCTGACTATGACGTCGGAAAGGGGATTTATCATCGACGGAAATAAGAGGAATGAAAGAACTTTAATTTTGACGGTGTTGGCAGTGTTCCTTTGAGAGCGCAATGATTTCAAGCTTCCACCATGCTAATAACAAACACCACCGAACTTGTTGTTTGCAAGGTAATGACGTCACAAGGGGGAACCATAGGAGGGCGCCACCAAAACTTCTCACCGCTATACTTCGTTTCACCTTATGTGCGAGCGAAGGCAAAGCTGGATGCGCGAGCACGAAAGCTCCGTGCGTTCAGGCTTTGCTCGAGCGCGCGAGCTGGGGAGAAACGCAAAAATCCCTGGTCTCGCGCTTCAAGCTTTGGCTTCGCTCGCAATCTAGCCCCGTGTGCGACCGAAAGCGTCGCTGTGGTCGGCCTTCCACGATTGGCCGAACGCTGACTATGACGTCGGAAAGGGGATTTATCATCGACGGAAATAAGAGGAATGAAAGAACTTTAATTTTGACGGTGTTGGCAGTGTTCCTTTGAGAGCGCAATGATTTCAAGCTTCCACCATGCTAATAACAAACACCACCGAACTTGTTGTTTGCAAGGTAATGACATCACAAGGGGGAACCATAGGAGGGCGCCACCAAAACTTCTCACCGCTATACTTCGTTTCACCTTATGTGCGAGCGAAGGCAAAGCTGGATGCGCGAGCACGAAAGCTCCGTGCGTTCAGGCTTTGCTCGAGCGCGCGAGCTGGGGAGAAACGCAAAAATCCCTGGTCTCGCGCTTCAAGCTTTGGCTTCGCTCGCAATCTAGCCCCGTGTGCGACCGAAAGCGTCGCTGTGGTCGGCCTTCCACGATTGGCCGAACGCTGACTATGACGTCGGAAAGGGGATTTATCATCGACGGAAATAAGAGGAATGAAAGAACTTTAATTTTGACGGTGTTGGCAGTGTTCCTTTGAGAGCGCAATGATTTCAAGCTTCCACCATGCTAATAATAAACACCATCGAACTTGTTGTTTGCAAGGTAATGACGTCAAAAGGGGGAACCATAGGAGGGCGCCACCAAAACTTCTCACCGCTATACTTCGTTTCACCTTATGTGCGAGCGAAGGCAAAGCTGGATGCGCGAGCACGAAAGCTCCGTGCGTTCAGGCTTTGCTCGAGCGCGCGAGCTGGGGAGAAACGCAAAAAGCGCTGGTCTCGCGCTTCTAGCTTTGGCTTCGCTCGCAGATAAGGTGAAACGAAGTATAATAAAGTGAAACTAAGTACAGAGGCTGAACGTGATGCCGCACAACTGCTCTGTCTCGTTGTGAAACCAACGGAAAAAAAAAAAAAAAAAACTAGTCAACCGAAGTAAATTTGCGAGTTGTGTTGTTTTCCTTTTCAATCTGAAGTTGTTAGAGCGAATCTTGAAATAATTGTAGTGTTGGAGTCTCCGAGTGTCAAAATGACAGAGCTGTCTGCTTCCACTGCGGGCTCTGTCCAATTTTTTCGATATGTGGCACTCCACATGATTGTATTAAAGGAGCAACAACACCGGGCCAACAGCTGTTCATGATCGTCTCACGCCTCATGCATTGCTTCTTCTGTGCGGCAGTTTTCCCGGTGAATATGTCACTGGTGTTGTTGAGGTCATTCTGAGCGCAAGCCACGCAACCCTTTGCTAATATAATGCACATTCGAATTACTAACGCGACTACCCCACCCATAAAAGCAACACCATAAGACCTAGCGCACAGAACGCTAAGCAGGCAGAGCCGAGACGGCGGGGAAGCCTCAAAGATGGCGCGGAAGTGCACAGGACCGCCGAAAGATGGCGCTAATAGTGAATAATGTCTAGAGTTCCTGTATAGGCTCCCTACGGGAGCCAGAGTTGCGCGTTCATGCATGGCATGTGGATTCAGCTCCTCACGTGACTGAATTCGGCGAATAGCAGCGCCGCGCGTTCGAGGCGCGCGGCGCGCTCAAAAGTCGGGCAACGTACGCCGGAGCGCGTGCAACGTCTACTTTGCTGCACGACACTTGATACGGCTCCTCACGTGATCAGATCTCGGCGAATAGCGGCGAGGGCGGCACGCGGCACGTGGAATCAAACGCGCAACTCTGGCATAATGTCTATTGTCATAGAGATCAGTGGTCGAACACGTGTTTGCGACGCGATTGCGAAAACGTCTCCGAATCGACCGCGCTCCACTCCGGATCTGGTCAAATGATCCCGGCGCGCTCCAAAACGCCCAGTAGAATTCGCCATTAGAAATCAGCGTAGTTTCTTTACTGGTAACGGGTACTATGTCGCTTTATTCACATTATAAAAGTGTAATTTATTTAGCTAATGTTTTTTTTTTGTTATTACTGAGCGATGTTTAAGTTAGCGAAAATTGAGGCCCAGGTCTATGTTGTACGGCATGATATATCTCTACAACCCATCGATTCAAGCAAAAAAAAAAAATTAAAAAGTGCGTAGGGTTTATTAAAGATGTAATAGCATTAAGATGATATATGACTGCTTTATTTTGATTATTCATGCAGATTTTGTTACTAATCCAGTACGTGTTCTTCACTCCATAACTCCATGCTTCGTTCTTGTCGTCCGTTTGATTGTTTCATTTGGCATATATTAGCATCCTTTTGGTGTTTGGTTTTGTCTAGCTGATTCACTCTGTGTGCTTCATAGAATTGACTATATGCGTAAATACGTGCCCAATAGTAGCAGTCTGCAACGTCAACACGTATTATACACGTGTATTGATCTATTTTTGCGCAGTGTTCGACGCCATGAATTATGAAGGGAAAAAAAATGAAAGACGTTTACAATCCCCTGTAACGCCGAATTAGAGCCCAGCTCTTGGGGAGGAGAAGGGGAAGGTATGGAGAGGAGAATATGCCCCTCCTCCTCATCCGTACCCTCCCCTCCACCTCTCCTGCTCGCCTCCCATTTAGCGGGAAATTTTCGCTAAATGTCCCGCTAAAGATAGAGGAAACATTTTTCCGCTAAATTTAGCGGGAAAATTCCGATACCGGGGAATGTTTTCTGTTGAATTTAGCGGGGAAGGTTTTCCGCTAAATTTAGCGGGGAAATTTTTTCGCTATGTTTAGCGGTGCGGTGACTTTTCGGCACGGTGCCGAAACGTCACCACGGTGCATTATGGGACGTTTCCCATAATGCACCGCGCGGACGTTTCGGCACAGTGGCGTTTCGGCACTGTGCCGAAACGTGCTTGTGCAGAGCAGATCCAACTGCCGACAAAGGCACGGGCGTGGCGGGCGCCTGGGTCTTAAGCCACAGGATGGGCGACACTCGCCCATCATTTGGCTTAAAATCATGGTTGGCAGTTTTCTGAGTCTTGATCTGAAATCACAAGACACGTTTTTCCGTTCTTCAGAATGTTTAAACAGCTCGCGACAGAGCAAAGTTATATTGCATGAAACTCCTAACACCAAAACTAATGCTGAGGAAGACGCACTTTGAATAATAAGGATCGGCAGTTGAATCTGCTCTGCACAAGCACCAAGATGGCGGCCTCAACAGCAATATTGGGAACAGAGTGCCGACATTCTAAGCGCGGCTCATTTAGTGCCTCTGCAATAAACCATGCGAGCATAATCGGCTTGGGGAGCTAAAAAAAAAAAAAAAAACCTTGAAAATTATGATGATAGTTGCGTGAGCGCTGCCCTTGACAATTTCCTTAAGATTCGACATCAGCAGTTTTAGGCATTAGGAATAGGCAGTCTTGGTGCAAAAAAGCACCGAATCAGTTTTGTAGGTTTTTGTAACTTAACATATATATAAATGAGTGATCTGTTCGCCAATAAATCATATGCGAAATTGTTCGAACGTCTGGCAACACTCTGTGGGCTGCAATCTTTGTTACGCCGAGATTCCTCTGCTGTTTGTTAATTTCCAAGCGTGCTCGGCAACGATCGAGGCCAACTGCTCACCGTCATCGATCCTCGGCCACACCTGCGAGCTAAAGATTAGTATTGTTTCACGCTCATCTTGCATATGTACGCGCTCGTCGACCCGCTGGTCGCTGGTTTCTCGCCGCAACCAACATGGTAGGACGTACACTTCAGCTCGAAATTTGCCTTTGAGTGCCGGCAAGGGCACGGGCGCGGCGGGCGCCTGGGTTTCGAAAGGGCTTTCGCTGCGTGAGTGCTTGTGAGAGCGAAGATCCTTCAGAACTACGCTTTCGCGCCCTGGCTTTTGCAAGCGCCGAAGCCAACGTGTGAGGCGGAGACTGTTCTTCGGCGCCCCACAAGATGGCGCTGTGCATTTCGCACGTAGTCTATTACGACGGATGTTTAATATATAGTAACATGTAGATGTATTACAACCCGCTTCATTAGATGCCATTCATTTTATATCTACAAAAAACAGACGTGTCAAAAACAGGAAAGTTTTATAAGCTGGTACAGCATTATTACTTTCAATATTAACAAAAGCCCTCGACCACTTCTTTGCAGACCTCCGAGGTTTCGCACCTTATCAAATATTGTGCTGTATTTCGATTTCCCGTTAATCGAAACGAGAATTACATCATCTAAAATATAATATTGGTATGATTGTAGTAAAATATTTAATCAACAGCATTATGTCCGCATTTCAAAATTTTCGTGAATGTAAAAAAAAAAGCAGGTGTAATTAATTTGAAAACTTCAGTAGATCTAATCGAGAACATATTCGTGCTAAACATTTGTGATTTGCTGAAAATATTTGGGAAGCTGCACACCAAATAGGTAATTAAAATTACGAAAAGAAAACTCGCGATTTTCTGCTCTCATACTTAACGTAACAACATAATCAAAATCGTGGTGTTTTCAATTATTTGTTCACAAAATCAGAACTACCTTAAAAAGTGAGAGTTCAGGCTTCTCTATTCGCGACGCTATAATTTTCCACAACCAACATAAAGCGCAACATAAGTTATATAAAAAAGGTAATTATATTACCTTTCAAATGAATCGTCACACATTCAAAAAGGTATTCAGAATTTGACGTGCAACGATCGATCAAATAGCCCTTAAATTGCCATCATCAGTGGGACCGTGTACCCAAGAAGTGGACTCCGAGAAATCGCCAATGTCTTGTTCGCGCTAACGGTGTCGCGGAGTGTATACGGAAATTCAACAAGATGGGCCCCGGGCAGGAATGTAAGACGGCGAAATGACTCTGGCGAAACGTTTTATTTATACATCTACAAGTGGTCAAGACCTCCGTTTCAGTTGCACCTCGTTCATTTTAATATTTGACTTCTCCATGTACCTCTTGGGGACTCAATGCCACCGGATGGTAGCAAGTACCTGTGAAGTGCCTGATTCCATGTTCAAGGACTGCCCCATCGGAGTCTCACACGCGCTCTTACGGAGTTCGCAAACACTGATGCACACGAATCCTCTGTCCAGATTTCATAGAGTAACTCGCAGTCGAAACATGGCGTCCAGGCAGCGGATCGACATCGTCTGTGCTTAGAGTAACTAGCATACTACCGAATGATGTCCCCCTATAACGTAAAATTGTATTAAAATGACGGACATTTGCGCTGAGAATTTCCAATGAAATTCTTGCCGTTACCTTTTGTGGAGCGCGAGATTCGCAATTTGCATGCAGAAAACGCAAGTGAAACTTGGGAACGTGTACTCGGAACTCAGGAACGCGGTCGCGAACTTAAGGATTCTTGCGCATCACTTGGGAAAACGTCAAGGAATATGTCCGCGGACCTGGCGGACTACGGTTATCGGTAGAGCCACTAAATGAGCTGCGCTTAGAGTATCGGCACACTGTGCCCGACATTGCTGTGGGCGCCGCCATTTTGGTGCTTCTGCAGAGCTGACTAACTGCCGATCGTCAAGATTCAAAAGTGCGACTTCCTCAGCATTACATCCGGTGTTCGGAAGCACATGTAATATTGCTTTGCTCTGTTGCGAACTTTTTAAACATTTGTGGAGGACGGAAAGGGTTTCCTGTGATTTCAGATAAAGCTTCAGATAACTGGCAACCATGATTATAAACCACAATATGGGCAAGGGTCGCTACTCTGAAGCGTAGCGTATTTAGTGGCACTATAGTTATCGCTATGTTCAACGCGTTCTATTGTCGCTTTTGCATAGACCACGTAGGTCAGCGGTGGTCCGCGGCCGGGCAGAGGACGCGCCGGAAGCCGACTGCACCAAACTGCTCGTGCAACTTTTGCTGCACGAAATATTTTCTTTCTTGTTTAATGTGAACGCTATTTTTATTGCTTATGCGTATGGCGCGTGTCTAGCTCGTCTTGAAAAGCAACGAAGACGCGGGTGATGAGCTCTGAAGAGCAACGTAGGTGAAGAGTGCTCTCCCGCTCTCTTTCATCTGCGTACTGTTTAAGGCATGGCGTTTTACGTCGTTGTTGTGATTTTTTCATCGTGTTGGATGGCCCCAGTTGTACAAATGCTTTCAGGAGTAGAATTAAAAAAAAAAAGCAACTTTAATGCTGGGGACATTTGTATTTATCATTTTCAATGCCAGGTTGACCAGACGCCAGTGGGATTCAAATCGAGCGTCAGGTGCGTTGAGTGACGTTCCTCTTTTAGTTTGGAGCACAACAAAGGCTACGAGCCTAATATCACAGATATTTCAGGTACCGAGCTTGCTTTGTAGCACGTGCAGTGAAAGCAGCAACCAAAGCCACAAGCTCGGACTCTCACTCCTGGCTTCAGTTCACAGTATCATGAATTTAATACGGCTGGTCTGCAGACCCGTGCACTTGTACGTCATGATGTTGAAGTCACGTTATCCGCACATTTTTCCGACCAGTGGACTTCCCTCCCGAGATTTGTCCGCCGCGTGAATACACCCTTAAAGGGCGTTTCCTGCGTTCGAGAGGGGAATCACGATTCCTCTGCGCCTGATAAGCGCTTCCGCAGGACTGCTTGAGAAAACCAATCACATACCTGTGAGAACTGTGCCTGAGAACGTTTTTTTCGGAACGGTTATTCACTGCCGCTCCAATTAAATTCTGTTAGGCCACGGGTGTTAGAAATTTATGGCCAATCGCAACTATACGGACAGTCCTATTATCCGCGACAATGTGTTTGTTGAAGAGGAGGGTGGGATGTTTTGTGATTTCTACTCGAAAAATATACCTACTCATACCCACAAATTTTGAGAAAGCGACACAACAAAAGAGAGCGAAAATACGTCTTTACCGCTCTGCTATTATTTTTAAAACTATATTTGTGACTTTAAGAGAAGCGTAACAAATTAATAACAAACCACAGGCCCGGAAAAATGGTGGGTCGACCAAGGGAAATATCGCCTGTGACTTCTTGTAAACTAAAATAAAAAAGTAGGGGCCTGCTGTGCTAACCTCACACATGATTCGAAAGGACCTAACTATGCGTTTTGTGACCTTGTTCTACGCTGAACTCACGAACGATCAAGGCTGATGTCTCTGACAATTGTTACTTATATAATCTCCAGTGTCCGCTCTGCGCGGACGCAAGCTGACGCGCTCAAAGTACAAGTCATAAAGGATTAAAACAAGGTGAGAGTGTGAGAGTCGTATACATAAATGTTGACACAAAACAGATGCCCCTTCTTCCACCCAGCTTGAAAGAAAAAGAAGGCAGAGCTAGGAAATTTCTTTGCCGTCAACGTCTTAGATTTGTGGTGAATGCAGAATTTTATTGCATCGTTTATAAACCTTAACTTTAAATTCGCCGTTATATTTAAAACACGCTCGCGAAAACGTAATTAGATTATAATTACAGTTATATATAAAAAAGTAACGCGTTAGAGTACCAAATTTCCAGAAAGTTAGTCGATCCCGTATCGCTATTATATGTTCGACTTACCACGCAAGACGCCATTTTGCATGTAACTTTACTATAGCCAACGCCATAAAGCCTGTCCTAAGGTCAGTCCATCGATGTTCAAACGCTCCTTGTGATACTTCCAAACCGGGTATGCAACAAGACAAAATAATCACGGTGGCGTCCAAAGTGGGATCAATGGTTTCAGGAACAATTTACATTTAATTGGACAGGAGCAGGACAGGAGACAATACCAATATTATCTTAGCACCACGGAGGCTCATCGCTGACGTCTTCTCACTCGCCCCCCCCCTCCCCCCCCCCCAATCTCCATCCTACCGCGCTGCTTCTGCTCTGCCTTATGTAGACACCTATCCAATGGTTACAAATCCACCGCCCAGCGTGCAACCTTCACAGCCCAGCGCGCACTTTTTTGTGACCTCGGAAAGTGAGCAAAGCAAGCGTCGTATGCTAAACTCTTAAAAGGGCGCCTGCCAGAAGCCTTTTTTTTTAATGGTCTATTGGACGGGAAATCGAACTATAGGGGGCGCTTTATTGAGCTTGTTGTCCCCACAGCCCGATGCTTACTAACACAGCATAACAAAGAAATTGAACCTCGCCTTGCACGGTTTACGCACGAGCGCTTCGCGCTGACTAGTGATTTGGTCGCGCGAGGAAAGGCTTTCGAATCGTAATTTTTGATTTCTCGGATCAAAAACAAACAAGAATATTTGGCTTGTTGTCCCCACCGCTGAAGCGCACCGCTAGAGACGTGACTTCGATCTATTGCTCGTATCATTGAGCAGCGACTGCAGTTAAGGCTGCAATACAAGCGCGAGAGAACGAGATTGTAGTCTTGTAACTTTCTGCTACAGGACAAGCACTCACTCTAAAAATATACGTTTCAAATCTAGACACGCGGGCTAGCTCGTGTCTGCGGCTTTGGCTGTGTTAAGAATGGAACCTTCGGCAACCTTCTTCCGAGTTTCAACGCTGCGGAAACGAGTCCCAAAACGAGTCCCGACGTGTTCAGGACTGACGCCCACCTGTCGAAGGCTGCCCAAAACGTGTCTCAACGCGTCCGTGACGTCAACGGGACGTGTGTGTGTGTGCGTGTGGGTTCGTGCGCTCCGGAAGGGGAGAGAGGCCTGGCCTAACTGCGGAGAACCTTGGCTATGACTCATTTCTGACTACGTCGCGACGGACCCAGCTGCCAAGCACGTGGCTGTCGCACCTGCTGCCCTGGCGGAGGGAGAGGGAGAAAACGGACCCCTATATAAGGCGGGGCGTGAGAGCTCCATTTGTTCTCTCGGATTTGACGACTGTATCGCTACCATGTAATTAAACCGTTCGTTACGTTACCAATTCTCCCACCTCCACTGGACCCCTGGGTTCTTCACGTCGGGGAATGGTCGTCGTCACGAGCCAGGAAGCTCCCGGACGTGCGGCCTAAGCCCCGCCTCGAACAACTGGTTGGCAGCGGTTGGGATCGGACCATGCGACATCGTGCTACATCTGCGGGTGAGCGTTTGGACTTTGCTTTGAGATTCGCCAGGCTTCAGATTATGGGTAATTAATTTTGAACTGCTGGGAATCCTTAGTGTTTGACTCGTGCGCTAGGTTTTGGTATAACCTCGCGACAAGTTTTAGAACAAAGCCAAAGCTAAAAAGAAGCGATCATGGATCTGATGAGGTTACTGAGAACAGATTTACTCTGTTTATGTGAAGAATTGGGTGTGGAGGTGGAGCAAAAGATGAAGAAATCTGAGATCAGTAAAGCGATTTCAGAGAGCGCGGAAGCAGAGGAAATTAAAATTGCGTGGGAACTGCTTCAGAACGCTAAGAGCGAGGCTGCAGCGAAAGAGGAACAGGCTGCAGCGAAAGAGGAACGAGAGCAAGCTGCAGCTAGAGAGGAACGAGCACAGACTGCAGCGAAAGAGGAACGAGACCAGGAGCGAGCGCTGAAAAGGCTAGAGCTCGAAATTGAACAACAGCGATTAAACTCGCAGAGCAGTAGAGTTGGGGCTCCGGTACGAGCAAGTGAGACCGAGTCGTATCAAATGAAGAAGCTCATGCAGCCGTTTAAAGTTGGGGAAGACGTGGGCCTATTCTTAGTTAACTTTGAGAGGACATGTGAGAAGTTGAGCTTCGCCCCAGAAACGTGGCCGCAACGGCTTTTGACTCTGTTGCCCTGTGAGGCTGCAGAGGTTGTCGCGCGCCATAGTGCTGGAGACGCGGACGACTACGACAAGGTGAAGTCCAGCCTTTTGAAGCGGTACCGCCTTTCTGCCGAGGCGTTCCGTCAAAGGTTTAGAAACGCATCCAAAAAGAGCAGCGAGGGCTACTCGGAATTCGCGTACGGGCTTAAAACCAACCTGATAGAATGGTTGAAGAGCGAGAAAGTGTACGAAAGCCGAGACAAGGTAGTCGAGTGTGTGTGCCTCGAACAATTCTTTCGTAGCATTCCGCAGTCAGTCAAGCTCTGGGTGCAGGACAGGGTGGGAGTCGACTCTGTCGAAAGGGCCGCTGAGCTAGCCGAAGAGTACGCAACGCGTAGAAAGTTGAGCGGAGAGGAAAGCGAATCCGGCCGGAGCGATCAGCGCAAGACCTTCCGACACGGAAATGACTCGCGAGAAAACGGGCCCGAGAAGCCCGAAGCAGAAAAAAAGGTCCCAGACAAGAGCGCAGAACACTCGAACGGAGACGAGGCGCGGAAAAGCCCAACAGGGCAGTTCGAGGCACGGAAGCCGTTCCTGTGCTACAACTGTCAGGAGCCGGGACACACAGCGGCCAGATGTAAGAAACCGCGGGTGGTGTTCTCGTACGTGAACGTTAGTGACAAGGACCTGAAGCTTCTTCGTCCCTATCTTCACGAGCTCCAGGTAAACGGAAAGCCGTGCAGGGTGCTTCGGGACAGTGCAGCGACGATGGACGTTGTCCATCCGTCGTATGTAACGCCATCCGATTTTACGGGAAAGGTCGTTTGGATCAAGCAGCTGCTTGAAAAGCACAGTGTCTGTCTGCCTATGGCGACCGTAAGGATAACTGGCCCGTTCGGAGAGCTAGTGACAGAGGCGGCTGTCTCGCAAACAGTCCCGTTGGAGTATCCTTATTTGTTTTCTAACCGGTCAGATTTCCTGCTGCGCGAAAGGGGTCAACAACTGGGAAAAGGGCTAGTTCAGTCGTGTACGAGGTCCAAATCGCGTCAGGTCGCCCCTTTGTTGACGAGGGATCCAGAGCCAGAGGCAGCTGACGGGGAGCAAGCACTCCCAGAGTTGGAGGCAGAAAACCGGGATGAGAGGGACCAGGTTGTAGAACAGCCTGACCTCGTAGCACTAGAAAGCGTACGCCGTCCCAACGCGCCGGCGAAAAAGGCGGAGGAAGATGGTGTCAGTGAAAGATCTCTCGTAGCTCCGGCGTCGCGTAACTTTGGTCCTCTGCTACGAGTAGACAGAGTGTCTTTGACAGTCGAGCAGAAGAGCGACCCTAGTGTGTCAGGGTTTCGCGATACAGCTCAGGAGATTGCTAGGACCAATGTGACGGGGCATGAAAAAGGCGGATTGTTTTATCGGCGCTATAAGGACCGTATTTTCACGTCTAGAAATCACGTGAAAATCGATCACTATGACTTCAGCGTAAGAAAAAGGAAAGGCAAATTTAACGGCAATGCCGATGGGTTGAGCAGATTTTTCTGATATCACCAAAACAGTAGGGTTGATCTCAGAGGTTTTCGTCATCCACGGGAATGAGGATCTAAGTGGGGGCACTTCGTTGAAACCCCAAATTGACCTCACAAATTGCGAAGAGTTTTTGTCTTTTGTATTTTGTTCTTAGTGACCTCGTTGGAAAAATGAGTTTTTTTTGGCGACAGGGGGTCTCGATACCCGGAATTGTACCAAATTTTGGTAATCCGTAATCCAGTCTGGCGGGTCTTTGGCGAATTCCGAGCGTTTGACTGCGGTGTGGCGTGGTGTTGTGGGGGACGTTTCCGCTGATGCCTCCGTTGTGAGAGGTTTGGGAGTTTGTTTGGTGCTTGCAGCGTCTTCTCAAGGCCTACTCCAAGCCCACCTCTTCAGGCCAGCGATTGTACCACCGGCCATTCGAGGTTTCCCTGGCCCCGGAGGGGCTGTTAAGAATGGAACCTTCGGCAACCTTCTTCCGAGTTTCAACGCTGCGGAAACGAGTCCCAAAACGAGTCCCGACGTGTTCAGGACTGACGCCCACCTGTCGAAGGCTGCCCAAAACGTGTCTCAACGCGTCCGTGACGTCAACGGGACGTGTGTGTGTGTGCGTGTGGGTTCGTGCGCTCCGGAAGGGGAGAGAGGCCTGGCCTAACTGCGGAGAACCTTGGCTATGACTCATTTCTGACTACGTCGCGACGGACCCAGCTGCCAAGCACGTGACTGTCGCACCTGCTGCCCTGGCGGAGGGAGAGGGAGAAAACGGACCCCTATATAAGGCGGGGCGTGAGAGCTCCATTTGTTCTCTCGGATTTGACGACTGTATCGCTACCATGTAATTAAACCGTTCGTTACGTTACCAATTCTCCCACCTCCACTGGACCCCTGGGTTCTTCACGTCGGGGAATGGTCGTCGTCACGAGCCAGGAAGCTCCCGGACGTGCGGCCTAAGCCCCGCCTCGAACAGCTGCAATTGGGTTATGGACGCTTTGCAGCAGCTGAGCATGGGAGCCGCCATAAAGGACCTTCAGGTTTTGTTTCCCTTTATTCCGTTTACTTCATTTCATTATTCATGGCAGTCCAGGTTATTGTAATTCCAGACTATTGTGCTCTTTTTCCAGCCTTGGACTTTTCGGAGACTCGTCAACGCCCGTTTTAGTGGGTCGGTATCTCGGTAGGTCAAGAGAAGGTCAGCAATGGCGGCTGCAACCTGGAGGGTGTGTAAAGCATCTATAACAGCCTATGGTAATAGGCGACGCAGCGCGAGAAGCACGCGACTGGTCGATCTTCGCTACAAGGCGGGCAGGGGTTTCCGGCCGGTCCAGGGTTAGGCAAGACAGTGCTAACACGGGCGTCAGAAGAACACAGGTTGCACATAGACTTCAGGCAACCCAGGCACGATCAGGACGCTCAGCGAGGCGTCAGCACTGACGATGAATCCGATAACACCCTTACTTGGGGGGGTATCTTGTGGATACCAAGTGGCTGATATCAGAAACTAGATGGAAGGAATTCCTCCTCTGACACGTAGGCTACGAATGCCGATTTATTATCCGGTGTCCATAGCGGCCGCACCCGATTACTGCATGAGACCAAGTGCCATTCTCACGTGTATCCCGTCATCTGCAGCGGCTAGCTGGAATATTAAAATACTCTGGCTAACCGCTGCGTTATTGTTTACGTATTATTGCGCAGTGGGCTGCTTTTTTTTTGTCATTGAACCGGAAACAAAACCCGTCCTCTAAATTGCCTGACGTGTTTGATTGTCTTTGAATGAAAACAATAAAAATAACTTTTTTAAGTTTTGATATTGATGATCCATAAAACGTTAGTGGTCTGCGATAGCAGCGATCAATTACAGGCGTAGCAGAATACCGATGAAGGAGAAATGTTTTCGCAACGCTACTTGTTACCAAGAATATATATGGGCTTTCTCAGAGTCGAGTGGTGAAGCAAGAACGAATCTCCATCTTGTATTATCGCGAGATCGGCTTGTTATAGCTCGATTTATCGCGTGCCAAACTCTCTCAGTTTAAATGGCTCTGATACAAGACAGACAACGTGAACAGAGTGAACGATGTGATTCAACCCATAGATTCAACCTCTCTTGTGCGTTTTGTCATTCTCGGTGCTGCTTTGAACATTTGGAGTGATAGCTGTGAATCGCACTTAGGCAATGCAATTTTTTTTTCTACCACGCTTTTGCTGCGTTTTAGACAGACTCGCAAAAGAAGGTGTCGAGGCTGTCATTTCCTGAGAGCCCAAGCAACAACCGAGACCATAAAATGTAACTGAGGCCCATTTTGACGACAAAGTGCGTACCATATTATACCTTCTGCTACTAAGGAGTATGCAGTAGGCACATTTTTGCGACGGACAAATAAGAAGGCCCGTCTAGACAGGGCTTTCTTAATGTCCATATGAGTGAAGCCTCAGCATCCTGTTGAGGCTTTTGGGAGACGAGGATGGAAGACGACGGGGCGGAGGACACGTGACAGGCGGTGGGACGAAGAGACACAAGCTAGTGCCGGATAAAGTCACTGGATCTGGGAAAGTAGCGCCATTGCCTTCCCACCTGCTAGCCGGACACAAACAAATACCAACATACAGACGACAAAACCTCTCAAGGTGATTGGCTCATCGCTGTCGGTTGCCATGGTGATCACCATTTCGGACCTTTTCAAAGCTTCGAAGCTTCGAAAGGGTCGTTAAAACCAGTCGCACGAAGATCGCTATTCAGCAGCATCGTACTGAAAGCGTTCCTCGGCTGATATGAGCGTCTTTAGCACTGGGCATGCAATAAACTTATCACTCATGCTTATTTCCCCAGATCTCTTACAATTATGTTGCTCTTCTTGCATGTACCAAGACAGTAAAATTATTTTTCAATGCCCCCAAGCACTGACGTTGCGTGTGATGGCAGTACGAAGATGTACGGCATCACTTGCGGCGTCGGTGCTTGGGGGCATTGAAAACTAATTTTACTGTCTTGAAACTCGCAAGAGGAGCAACATAATTCTAAGAGATCAGAGGAAATAAGCATGAGTGATAAGTTTATTGCATGCACAGTGCCAAAGACGCTCATATTGGCCGAGGAACCCTTTCAGTACGATGATGCTCCAAAGCGATTATGGTGCGACTGGTTTTAACGACCCTTTCGAAGCTTCGAAGCTTTGAAAGTGTCCAAAATGGCGATCACCATGGCAACCGACAGCGATTAGCCAATCACCTTGAGAGGCTTTCACGTCTGTATTTTGGTATTGTTCGTGTCCGGTTAGCAGATGGGAAGGCAATGGCGCTACTTTCCCAGATCCAGTGACTTTAGTGCCGGACAGAGCGTGCTGCGCGAGGCTGTTGCCGGGCAGGAATAATGAAGCTGGCCAAGACGGCTTGCTGCTTCGCGTCATCCCAACAATCGACGAAGTGCAGAGGGACAACTCTCCCTTCAGAGGGTTGGTTCCCAGAAAGATACGGTTACGGTATTACCGTGTATGGACATTGTGCTCTGCGTTGGCAAATTAGAATTAATTCGATTCTGCATTCTTTGTTAAAGAACATTTCCTATGATTTATACCTTGGTAAGGACATTGACGTGTTTAAAGCACTGCATTTGCCTGATTTTAACTCGCTATTGATGGAAACTGTTGTTCATGGGCATTTTTGGGATAGTCAATTTAAAATTCTATATGTACCTTCTCGTATTTTTAGACCCAAAAAGCGTTACCAGATACCTCGATGTTCGACAAGATTTGTAAAAGAGCTTGGAGTTACTATGTACCAGCATTTATGAACAAACTACTTTCTAGTATTTTAAATTTAATAAGAAAATACAAGCTTAAGAAAGCCCTGAGAAAGTTTAGTTCGTAAAGTGCTCACTAGTTTGCTTTTGTTATTCTAATTTATTTGTGTGGATTTTATTTTACATGTTTCCTTTGGCAAACGGCTGGTTTCACTGATTGTAAGACGTTGCCAGTCAAGCCCAATGTGGCTTAGGCAGGTCTGACTTAACATACGTTTTGTTCATTTACAATAAAATTATTATTATTATTATTATTATTGTTATTATTATTATTAGTATTTATGAGACGCTTTATTTACTTCACTCTGGCCTTTCGTGGCAGTGACAGCAAGACTGTTTATAAGTTATGTCGCGTCAGGGCCTGGCCGGCTATGAGTTGGGAGACATTTTGGTAGGCTTGTAGCTATTTAGCTTGCCTTGAGGCGCGAACGGTTCAAGCGGGCTTGTTCGCTGAACGGCTTCCCCCTCCGAGGGCCGATGAGTCTCTAGAGCTCGTATGTGACGTAGACGCGACGGGACGCTGACGCTTGTATCGAGTCGCACACGGTTTACGCGGCCATTGCGAAACGCGGGTGTAGAATGGCCATCCCGCCTAGGGCTTTAGATCCCTTCGCTTGCGCAACAGATGCACTAGGTTTACACCATCGGGTCCTAGTCCTATAGGAAACTCATGCTTTGAACAACTCAGCTAGTGATTTTGCCGCATCTCCTGCTCCAATGTGAGACGGGCCCCCCGCCTTGTCTTACTTCTAGGCTTACTCGGCGAGATACAAACGAGGAGTCTGGACCGGTTCACGTTGCTGACTTGAAGGGATACTACCGTCGCGGTGGGGAAGATGGTTAACATGAGGTTGCGCTAGAACACAGGAAATCCTCTGTTCTCGGCGATCCAGGAGCGAGCTCCGGAATGCGGCCTCGCCGAGTAAACGGCACGGTACACGAATTCGTCGGCAAGCAATTTTGCAGTGGAGGCTATGGCCGCTGCCACGACCTGCGGCGGAGTATTTGTTCGTTGTATGTTGCTTTAATACTTCGTTCTGCGCATAATGGCTTTTTGGAGAGACGGCCATATACGGCGTCACCCAGGAAGTCCACCGGGAGGAAACTTGGGCCCATCCGTTTTCCCAAGTGCTCAGGGTGGCTGACACTTGTTCGGCCTGGCGAACGGTGCAAGTGGTCAGTTTTACGCCCGCGGCGACCTCCAAGCGGATCGGGGCAGGTCCGTTTGCGTCGGGGGGACCAGCTTAGAGCAGGCCCCCTGGTGCATCGTGGTGAATGGGACAGTGAGCATTTAACAGGTCGACATTGTTTGCCGGCTCCGCTAGAAGAGCCAGCTGAGGCTGGCACCAAGAAAGACCGACACCGAGGGTCCCACCACCACCTACGCCGCTTTCGGACGCTACAACGTGGCCACTCAGGCAACACCAACAGCAGCCGCCGCTCCCGACGTCCATCGACGTGGAAGAAATCCTGCCTGAGGCCCATGAAAACCCGAGGGCTGGAAGTCCTCCGAAGTCCGGGCCTTGAGGGGGGGATCGTGCGGGAGACGATGGTGGAAGACGACGGGGCGGAGGGCACGTGACAGGCGGTTGGTCGAAGAGACATGAAGAGACACGAGCTAGCGCCGGACAGAGCGTGGTGCGCGAGGCTGGGGCCGGGGGGCCGCGTTGGAGCCGTTCTGGCGGTCTGGCCCATGGTGTTCCCTGAAGCAGTTCACCAGCGAGGTTTGGAGCAGGACCGGTGGGAACGGCAAGTCCTGGCCACTCCGGCCTGGACCATGAGAATCCCGCGGTGGTTCTACAGAGAGACTCGGGCTATTACAGCTCGGGACAGCTAGCCTAAGCAGCTCTGGCGTGCTAAGGACGATCCGCAGGCCTGGATACGGACTCTGACTGCGAGCTCTGATCGACGGGCGACAGCCATGGTCGGCGGGCCCGGACTGCCTTCTCTCGGAGGACGGGCAACCGGGAGGTACAGTAAACCAATGCGCTGTCTTCTCGGTGTGTAGTGTCACTCCCTGGGAGACGAGCGAAGCACAGACCGATCGGGTGGCGATTAATATAGAGCGAGATTACCACAAAGAATACCACAGGCTTCACTCAAAGCCCAGCTTGGTCAGAGCCTTCCTGTCGTCAAAGCTGTATCAGACTGTATACTTTTCCACAGCATCATTCGGTGCTGCTCGACTGGTTGTCCTGTCCAGCTCTATTTCGCGCAGTTCGAAGTAGTGACGGATGCCTGACGATAGACACTGTACGTCATTACGAAACGTGAGCCACGGCACAGCTAGTACAATTCACACAGCTTAGGGGACTTCGTAGCGGTTGTAACCCCAGAGGACCTTGGCTGTTGCAATTCCTTGTCTCCTCCTGCTCTTCGCCTGGTGCTTGGCCTGAGCAATAACACCTTTCAACGTTCGCTGTTTCGACATTGTGAATGTTTACCAACTCTTCCATCTGGCGATAATTCGTGTCGGGTCACATCTACGGTCCGCTTCATATAGTTGCTCTTGGAAACTACATATGTTGCTGCTCACTCGCTATGCAATATGCGCTCGAAAGCATGTGAATCACGTACGTTGAGGTTGTAGCAATTACAATTACAATTTCTAAGTTAGAGCTAAAAATAAAGGGAATAAACTATTTGTCTCTACCTGCACCACCTGGCGGTATAACAAGCTCAATCCAATTTAAAACAGGAAAATAAGGGCCGTAATTGGCCCTCAACTTAGGATAGGTGCTTGGGCGAGTTGGGTATTCGCCATGTAGGAAATACTGCAATATTAAACTCGCTCGCACTGAAAATACACGCACACCGAAAACACGATCACTCACTCAGCGCCGCGACGTGAGCGATCTTTTTTTCCGGTGTGCGTGTATTTTTAGTGTGAGTGAGTTTAATTTTGCACTATTTCCTATCTGATGGCCCTCATTGTCTCTATTGTATGGAATATGGGGTGGCGCCCCAGGCAGTGATTAAGTAATACAGACTTCATGGCGCCAAAGCACAGGGAAGTAAAAATTGGGCAGGCATTGTCAGTATTAGGAATGGCTACGGTACCTACGATCGACCGGCAACATAAACGAGAAATCAATCAACGTAACCGACGGCCAAGGCATTAACACATCCAACGATGCCGATATTGATCATATTTTCCAATAATGAACTGCATTGTGCAGGCAGGTTTTACAGTTTGATTATCTCATGAAAACCATGACAGAAACAACCACAAGCCGAGAACTTAACGAAATAATCTAACGGCTAAAATATTACGAATTTGGTCTTCATACACATTGAAGACCTTCTTTATTTTACAATCAGAATTTACAAATGCTGATGGTTAAAGCTCAACTCAATCAGCGGGTGACGAAACTGAAAAAAGCCGAGCAAGAAAAACATCACCTATCAAAACAACGTAATACATCAGATACGAGTTCCATCAGACCCCAGCTCGTGAGACCGACTCAGACTTACGTGACCCCACGTAACAACAATTCTGTACTCGGAACTGTTGCCGGTGTATCCACAAGCTACACCGACAATCGTCTCGTCAGAGTACGTGCTTCAGACCAGCAGGCGAAGGACAGATGCGGAGTGATTGGAGAGACAAAGGTCACCAATACGCCACTTGGGCCGTGCTCCAAAATTTGCTCGATCTTACTCCAGGGTAAGGGTTTTGTACCTTGGCGTTCCGTAACCTACCCGCGTCCTGCACTTTTCAATCTGTGTTGTCACGTGACACGACCCGCCGGAGTAACGCGGATCCATTTGGGTGAGATTTGGAACTCAGCCATGATGACATGCCCCGTACAAGCAACCTCACCATAGAAAACATTCTATACTCACAGATATCCTCACATTCAAAACAAAGGCGAACTGAGCACAAAGAAAAGAGAAAAACGTACAAAAAGAGAGGAACAAACAGAACCGTGTCAAAGCGACTGGACAAATAAATATAACTATCTTGAACGGAAGTTTAGACGGCCTACTCAACGTAACGCCTCTGCTGTCAAATGTTGTAGTCGCATGATTTTACAACGTTAATGCGACGTTAGCTCACGTGACGTCATATTCGCCGCCAAACATTGTGGGGAAAGTATTAAAGAGAATTTTCATTGTCCGGAACACCCGAATGATGCAGTGTAAAAAATACACTAAAGTGGTCTGTGCAGGTGATTGGGAGACATAGTATAGTGGGCGAATAATAACGACAAGTCATATAATTAACTAAAATATTGTAAATAAGTCTCCAAGTCGTGAAAATGAGGATGTAGGTGGGTGTTTTTATTTGCCTTCAAGCACGGTTTTAAGGTTAAATTTTGAGCTTTAAAAACAAAAATGTTTTGGTAGCACTCTTGAAATGAAAGCGCAGTGCAAACGGAGAGCTTGTCGCATTTGTTGTTTTCGAGTTATCGACCATTGAAGTGGCCGAGGCGAAAACGGACGTTTCTCCTACCGATCGTTGATTACATGTATTACAGCTAGCTATTTCATTATTTCTCATAACAAAACGCTAAGACTATTTGGTGAGACTGTAAAACTAGATTTTATCAGACTACTGAAATTTAAAAAAAAAAAATCTCAAATTTTTTAATATTTGTTTTAAATGTCGAATAATGTTTAGATAATTTGCAGCAAGGCTTGGTAAGTTTTTACGTGTAACCTATTTAAGATATTTCAGTGACCTTAAGATCACCGGACAGCTCAAATCCAGCTTCTTTCAACGAATATGAAGGAATATTACTTATACGAAATAAAATGTGTTACATTTAAATTAACGAATGTTTCGGAAACCTAGCAAGTTCAAAATCAATTTTCTAAATAGATTAATGTTTGTATATTTTTAATTTTTTTTTGTTACTGGCAAGGGATAACAGTGGTTTAGTAGAAATTATAATAAGAATATATAGCATTTTGTTTATATAAGCGCACCTCAAGCTTGAACGTTTTGAGATGTGCGCTGTAAAATGGCACGCTTTGTTGCGGAGGAAAATACTTTTTACTCCGCACTACGCACAATTTCACTTAATTTTAAGGTTATCAATATTACATATTTAACTATAAAACGCCACTATGCTTATCAGAATAGCATCTATGCACGGGTGCAGTCACAACGAACAACTGACGATAGTCAAGGTTTAATTGCGGCCATGCAAACAAAATATTAGATTTTCTGCGTATGTTTGTTCGTGAAACATAACCACACGTACCTTGCTACAAACAATCCACGAAGCAAATAGAAAGCAATGTTTTTGACAGCATTATCCTGAATTCGTTAGAGTTTCGAAGCATTCGTTTATTAAACGTATGTAATATTTGATTTTAAACATATCATATTGTATTTGTATGAAAAGTTAAGTTCGGGCTTTCTGATGATGTCAAAGTTACTAAAATATCTAAACTACGTGCCACTTAGAAAATGGCCAAACATTGCTAAATATTATCACAGGGAGACAAGAACCACATCACCTTTCAGGAATCAGAATGTTTGGCAACTCACTATTTTGTTGCTTCTCAAAATACTGCCCCAAGACTCCATCTCACATCATCAAACGGTGTGCGAATTTCGCCTCGAATCGAATAGAGCGCTATTACATATATAGCATCGGCAGCGTAAAGAGAGCTGGACAATAGGAGCTCTCCCTTGCACAGTCAAGGCTAAGGATCGCGCAGCTCTCTTCGATTCAGACCACGATCCGCTCATTCCAGATATCGGCCTCAGACATTCACTCAGAACGCTGAAAACACGACGTCAACACGTGTGCTGGCCGCGTGAGGGAGACGAACTCTTCCGTAATCACAACTCCCTCCAGCGCGGTAAATTTCCTCGAGTACGCATCGGCATTTATGGCGAACTCCTCCGATGCCATAACCGTCGCCTGTCACGCTGACCCTGAAGCATAATCGGGGAAGTCGACTGCGGCGCTGATTCGCGCGCTGTTTGTCTCGCGCCAAGCGAGTGCGCGTAATGATGTCGCTATGGAATGGCGGAGTCAAGGTTTTTCCTTGATCGACGGCTCGAGCCGACACGTAGTCGCCTTGAAGTCCAGAAGTATGAGAGATCAACGTGCCCATCTCTGTCAGTAGCAAATACGATACAACCACGACACTGTCTGCTACCATGGTACCGCATGTGATATCATGGTTAAGTATCTTGGTATTGGGACGTGATCTACAGAAGTGTAGTTTATACTGCAGCTAAGCCTTTCGATCTAGAGATTAAAAATTGCTGGCTCGGTTCACACGCTGAGGCTGTGCGCATCAGCGAGTCCGAGCATTTTTTAATCCGCGTAGATTAGAACACATTTGGGAACGTTTGAAGAGCAATAAATTCCTCGTTACCACGCGCAAAAAATAAAACTAGATGCCTTGATTGTATGATCAAAAGTGTACTTAATAATCGCTCTCGTTTCATTCAGATCAATCATTGAGATGGAGCTCCTGTATCGCGCTCCAGACGTGCAGTTTTAGCGGCAACTGGCGTCACGCAGTCGTCCTGGGATTATATTGCGTGATGTTGCTAATCGTGTAAACCAGTCAATTTGAAGAAAGAGTGCTTTCTAGTGCTCACGGAGAATCCGAGAGTATTGCGGAGAAAGGCATTTTTACGTATATGCGAGCTAAGGCAGTACAAAGAAATGACTCAACTTCGTTTGGTTAGTCGAATGTTGCTGGTGAATAAACTATTTATTGGAAGCGATGACAGTCAAAGTAACGAGCGTTTTTTACCACGAGTCTTGAACAAAATGACCCAAACTTAAGTAATGGCCAAACTCTCTTTATGGACATGCAATCTTGGCCGTCAGTAGATTTATGTGCGCCCTATATTGCATGCCGCTACTGTTCTGTCAAGTGTTGCGGATACTCGCGGAAGAAGGTGAGGGGTAGGGGGATATGACAGCGCCTCTTTCAAAGTCCGCCAAACAAGGTGAGCGAATAACGCGTTATGTGTCAACGAGCCTGTTCCTTACTCTTAAATGTATAAAGCATGCATTATTAATTTATAATATATATATTTTTAATTGGATCTGTGGCATTTGTTTTAAGCCTCGTACCTTTTCATGATCTGCTAATTGTAAAAGAGGAAATAAATAAAGTTAAAGAGTCCTTTTCAGAACCTAAATGAAAATACACTTGACAGCTCAATCAAGCTGTACAATTGCTTTTTCTCATTCACTTTATTCTCCCTGCTTGCAACAGACCTCAACAAAACTGAAAAAAAAGCTAGCTGGTGGTGATTATGTGTTTTCGAGTCTCGGGTTTTATTACCATGAATTACAACAAACCCTCCGCCGTTTAAGGTATAATGTTTGCAATCAACTAAAGGTGCTTTAATACACGTTGAACCAACTCCATATGGTTGACACGTAGATGGAAATGAAGACAAATTAAGTGAGCCGTAAATTTCATATTTTCCGAAGCCTCTAGGCAAAGCAACAATCTGCGTCTTTATACAGGGTGATTCTTTTTATTACTGTGTATGCGTGTGTGTGTGTGTGGGGGGGGGGGGGTTAAAAACAATGCTGCGAAAGCTACTTAAATGTGGTTGGTGCAGGTGAGTTATTCGGCCAGGGGGACATAATATTGGGGGGAATCGTCACAATTAGTAAAATAATTAAGTAAAGTATGTTTATTAAGTTTTAAATGATTAAAATTAAGCATTCGATTGCAACTAGAAACTAGCTCAGCGCCATCGAAAACCGCTAAATTAGTCTTTTAGAAAGACATGGAACACAAAGGAAGTACTGTGGAGTGATAAAGTTGCCACTGGTGCAGCAGAATCAAGACTGTCGGTGAGATAACACGCCCACGAAGTTTTTCCGTCTCTTACCATCCGCGTTTTCTTGCCGCCAGCTGCAAAGTTACCTGTTGCACAAGCGCCTAGTTTAGAACACGACTGCGTTTTCAGGCGCTAAAATGTTTTGTCAAATTCACTGATTTAGTAATTTTGTATGCCGCTCAGCAAGGTTTTAATTGTGACGACATGTTTATCTTCACAAATTATGACGTTAATAAACAAATTGGAAGTTAAGGATTTGACTTACTGCCACGAGTATCAATCGAAACTATGTTCAACTGGCTGCGTAACCCACCTGAACAAACCGCGTTTGTGAAGCTGTCACGGCGCTTTTCAAACAAATCTATAAAGCAAACAAAAAAAACAACAACACACACACACACACACACACGCACACACACACACACACACACACACACACACACACACACACACACACACACACACACACACACACACACGCACGCACGCACGCACGCACGCACGCACGCACGCACGCACGCACGCACACACGCACACACGCACACACGCACACACACACACACACACACACACACACACACACACACACACACTATAATTTGGATACCAAAATACGCACAAAAGGAGGATATGAAAACACTGTCGGCACAACGGCATTCATAGAGGTAGCCTTGGAGCTGACCGCTCACATTCTGCCATATACATTTGGCACAACCGTATTTGCTTTTCATAGCAAGAACAAGTAAAATAGACCACCAGCATGGTGCAGAGGCATCAGGAGGAAACCACGTATAGATTGTGCGCACTAATGCTTCAAACCCAATTTGAGCGGCACGCGAAAAAAAAATTTCCCATCGTATTGAGCCGCGATTTACTCTAGCGGTATGGATAGGTGGTAAAAGTTTGCAGTGAAAATGTCAAGGGATGAATTCACCTCGTTCAAACGACCGGTTCCTTGAACCCGTTGTGAGCAACGTACGGCGCATTTCGCAGACGAGGCGTGCCGTCTGTGAATCCGGAGCGCAAGTTCGTCTGCTACTTTTGCAGGGGTTTTGGTGACGTCAGAGCGCCGAGCTTTGATTGGTTCTGAATGAAGATTAGTGGGTAGACATCGAAGCAGCTTGCTTCGAGGCCTACCCACTGTCCTTCCAATGGGCATTGCTCTCGACAGGCGTGGAAGGGTGGATGACGCGCCGTAAGTCGCCGGCGCCGAGCTTAGCAGACGATCTTTCAAAAGGTTGGACTTCGCTTCCTTCAGCGCGATGCTCGTCTCTCTAATATTCGATTTTCAAAGTACATTTAAAAAAAAAATAAACTAATGGCTTAGGGTTTCCCATATTTTGTACGGAGATGACCGGCCTTGGCGCCGCAGCCTCTCGTGTCTCAGCTGCTAAGTTATGGGCGTTACCGAAAAAACACTAACGAAAAACGTCACTCGTTACTTGCAAATAAAAGAAGCGCATTACCGACTTAGGATGCCTACACACACACACACACAAAAAATGCGTTACTGCTACCGATAAAATGTAACGGAGGTTAGTTTTGCGTTACTTTCTACTTATAAATTTTTTACCGATGCCATTAAACAAGTAATTATAGATAATCAATTTGAATAATAACACGTTTAATATTAATTGATATTTATGAGCTAAAACGTTTTATTCTTTTGACGCTACATATATTCATAAGCAATACATAAAAAAAAAAACATTATGTCTATTCAAGACTTAAAAGGGCCCTGCAATCATATTTAAGCGTCTACATTTTTCGCGGCTTCCACGTCCCTTAGGGTTCGGGCAAGCCATCGGTCACGGAGAGAGTAACTAAATATCAGTGCGTCATATTTTAACCGGACGACGCGGAAACCTCCTCCACCTAGGGGGGCGACCCGCGGTGTCGAAAGTGCGCGATATGTGACGTCTTAGGTCCTGGGCTTACTACTGGTCAGAGCCGCTAAAAGCTTCTTTTTAGTCGAAATACAAAGTATAAGTGGCGCGAACCGTTTCAATTATTTATAAAAGTAATTTTTTTTTACTCTTTTAGATCAGAAAAGAAACAAATGCAGTTTAGAAAGTACGGAAACAAGAAATGACCCGTCAACATGCCCGCCTCCAAACGGTGTAAAAGGCGGCGCATACTAGAAATGTGTAGTGGGATCAGGCACCAACGAGCGGCGAGCGTAGAAAGGTCACGCATGTACGCGGCGGCGCTGCGGTCGTGTGGACTGGAGGATCCGTCCGGTTCCAAGCGTTCCCAAGGCCTTCGGCGAGCAGCTTCGGCTTGCGGTTTGGCCTTTTGGCGGTATGGCAGCGCGAAGTGGCTCCCGTTCTGAACTGATCGTTATCTCGTGTTTGCTGTCGTTTGTGGCCAATGAAGTGTCATGCCGAATTAGTGTTCAATCGTGCAGCAAATGCAGTGCGAGCCGCTCTGGCTGCCTGCTTCATACAGCCTTTCCAGAACATGCTTTAGTGGCGCCCTCTCGAGCCGTCGACACGGAGTGCGGCAGCCGTGAGCGCTCGCTGAGCTCACTACGTACCCCTTCTCTAGTTCACGGCCACTCAAGCAACCAAGGACGTCATGAAGGAGGTCATTTTTCGCTTGTTTTTGTAATATTAATTTTCCTTTAACTTTTAAAATAAAGCGAAATTCGACAAAAGAAAATTTAATAAAGTTACTACGTTCAGTGCGCTCAGGTTCGGTGCAAATTAAAAACCAGTAAAGAAGTCCTTGCAGGGCTTTTTAACATAATTACTCTATTTTTTTTATGGTTTCACCGGAATACTCGCGAGGAAAAAAAGGTGAACTTATTTATGAAGCATATTTACGACGCGTTCGCTGGAACCTTGACAGAAGAACCGGTCTCCCTCATTTGCACACAAAGTACGATCAGGTGAGTTTAATTCATTTTGTTTTTTTTTCACAAAATACAAAAGTACAGATATTTGCTGTAAACAAGCTGCCACTTTGCTGGGTTCATACTCCGCGTTTATACTTCGCTAGCAGCTGGATTTTGAAGTTGCCACAGACGGATGAAGCACTCATTTTTTCGGTCCCTCGAACTGCTGGAAACGCTATCATCGAGCAAAATATCGCTCTCGCCTGGTGCTCCCCTGACAGAGGGCGGCTAATTCAATTTAATTGTAGATAAGTAAGATAAGTAATGGTTTGACGTTAATAATGCTGATAGAGTTGACGGTTATAAGGACACGGAAGCTCTTCTGAAGTTTTTGAAGAATTCTCGTTTACAGCATACGCTGTAGTGTTCTAAAGTGAACTGAAATGGTAAATGACGCCTGCCATTGAAACACTCACATCTACATTTATTTTTAATGTTTTTCTTGTATAATTTTTTATATTCTCTTATACTTCCTTTATATCAATCTTGTTTTCTTACCTTTCTCTACTCCCTTTCAATTGTTTTTTTTTGTCATTTCGTTCATTACACAGTGTAGCAAACCAGCACAAGGCGCTGGATGACATACCTGTTTTAATAAATGCCTAGTTCTCTCTCTGATAGAGTTGTTTTAGAGCAAGAAATGAACTTCTCATTGGTCGTTGATTAATACCTTTTACTAATCTTTGTTTTCCTGTTTCTTTCTTCCCACTTATGCGAGCTCGAGAGAAACAAAGTAAAGCCTGGTTCAGATAGTTGCGTTTGACTGCGTTTGAAAGCACTGCGGCTGCGAGAAACCAGGACATCCCTGATGTTTATATCGCGTGCCAAGATGATTTCTTGAATTGGATTCCACGCTTCATACGAAGCACAGATGTGCCGGTGACTCGCTTTCGTTTCTCGACGCAACGTCTGAACCGGCCTTACCGCTCATTCACACTGGAATCGGATCCGCGTTCGCAAAGCGGTTGCGAACGCGGTTGTATAAAGATCCAGTACAATTGCACGCGCACTTGATGTTATCGAGTGCGCGTGCAATTGTACTGGATCTTTATACAACCGCGTTCGCAACCGCTTTGCGAACGCGGATCCGCTTCCAGTGTGAATGAGCGGTTAATGTTAGAACCGACGCGCGGTGCGCGCGGTTGGTTTCGGTAGGTTTATTTGCTACGGAGGAGCGCTTGGTGACCACCTGTTTTGGGGGGTTTTGTGGTACCATACGGAACTTAATGCGATAAAAATATTTAAATACAAATACTCGTCGCTGCCGTTTCGTCGGCTGTGTCAAGTTCCGAGGTAATTCTTCGAATTGCGCAGCAATAGTGTTTTGAATACCAGGACAGAAAGGTTTGTTTCAGTTTTCTTATTTTCTGATTTCATTTGAAGATTATTTAAAATATGGGATAACAGCAGCCACAGTTTTCTCGGAGTTGCGAAAGTCGCCCAGCTTACCGCCCTTCTGCAGTAGCCGATTTGTTTAAACGAGATCTCAAATAGTTTAGTGTCGCTGGAGTAGCGTTCAAATCACTTCACGACAAAACTTGTCATGATCAAGGTCTATCGTAATATTTTTTTATTAAGTAATCAGGGTAAACTTAATGCGACCGCTAACTCATCATAACGTGTGGCGTGCACTCTGTTCTCTTTTAGATCTTTTATGACTCATCGTTATTATTTAGTCATGAGTCTGCTAGAGCGGTAGAGAACGTACGAAGCGCTTAAAAACCTCGCTTTCCACGCTGAGCGTTTAATTCTTTAACGTTTCCTGTTTTCATTTGGGAGACGTGCCACAATTTTTATTTTAATCCCAGTCAACCTTGGAATTTATTTACCTTCTAGGAAGTTATTTGTGAGAAAGCGTGGAACACATGGTAAGCTCTGTGCCTATGGTTGCAACTTATTTATTAGTTAACTGAAACACTCATTTTTTATGTTTCACTCTGTGCGGTAGTTAGCGTAACATTTAAAATATAATTTTAATACATTGAATGGGAATGCATTGTCGGCTCTTCACCGCAACATGTTCATGAGAGTTAACGAATTGGCTGGGCTGCTGATACAGACTCGATTTAGAGGTTCTGACTTTACTGCAAGACTGCTGTAAGATTAACGTCGGTGATCGGCATCCTGGATAAGTTTATGAAGACAGCGACTCTGCTCAACCAAGTTCATTGCAATTCACAAGCCGAGACAGTGCTGATCATGAAACAGAAGATTTTTGCGAGTGGCTCTGCCAACATCACTTTAATAAAAGAGGCGCAAATTAACAACTATTGCATACTTTATTTCGCGCTCCAGTCATGCGTGCGCGGAAGCGGGAAGAGAAACTGCAGGAGCCTGGAAAGCCTAGAGCCACTTCGTGTGGCATCTTTAGCTGCCATATAGAGTGGTTCTAGGCAAACCCAGCAATGAGGGAAACCGACGAAATGGGACCCATTTAATATGGCGGCGCCATATGCACCGAACACGGCGCATGGCCAAACAAGATGGCGCCGCCTTATAATTTATATCAACGTTACTAAAACACTCAGTTGGGAAACTCACCCTTGAAACTTGGGCTGCTGGCGTCCACCGAGACTGAGCTAAATACGATAACAGCGCCACCCTTTAGTGACGAGTTCAAACATGAAAGTTGCTTTACATAGCTACGGCGAGATGGCCCTGCAAGATGGCGCCACCGGCCTTGCCCGACTCAACCTGAACCAATACGTGCAGCCGTGCAGTTCCCGGAGTGGACGCTGCAGGAGAAATGGCGGCGTTGCGATCGCCATTAGCTCGGTTCTCGAGTACGGATCGGAGCCACTTTTTGCAAGCAGGCTCTACGGCAGTTTCCCAACTGAGTGGTTCTAGTAAAGTTGATTTAGATGCACCGGCATCTTAAAATCTTGATTTTAGTACTACAGTCAAGCGTCAGGGGAATCGATTGGCCCTGAGGATGCCCATTTCGCATCCTACGGGTGGTATAGAAAGATTCGCACCTCGATTGGAATCTGACGCTTTACCTTATTTCTTGGTAAACACGTACAGTCGGGGACAAAAGTCCCCAGGACGCGCGAGCTGCGTCTGAAAAGCATTGCTCTGCCATCTGCCGGCGGGTCGCCTGGTTTCGAGATCACACAAAAGCGCACTCGCGTCCTACTGTGCCTGCAAACATGTGTGTTTTCTCGCTCTTCTGCGGTGCGGCCCCCAACTCGGCGCTTGGTACTGCCACGGAGATAGCGCTGGCGGCTGACGAGCGTCTCCTACACATTCCGAAACTGGAGATACCGCCTGCGGCATTGCACCGCATTTCGCCGTGTCAGCGCACCTTGCGTTATAACCAGTTGAGCTTATCGCTCAGTTGAGCTGCCGTGACTCCTTGCTTTATAGGCGCCATGTCAGTAAGCGCTATCTCCGAGGCGGTACCGCGCGCCCGATTCCGAGTTAAGGGCCGCGCCGCAGAAGAGCGGAAAACACACATGTTTGCAGGCACAGTAGGACGCGCATGCGCTTTTCTGTGATCTCGAAACCAGGCGACCCGCCGGCAGATGGCAGAGCAGTGCGTTTCAGTCGCAGCTGGCGTGTCCTGGGGACCTGTGTCCCCGACTGTACGTGGCTACACACTAAACATGCTTACGTTCATATTTGTGTAAAAAGGGTGTGTTCTTTAGGAACGAAGACCCTTCGTACACCCATTTAACATGACATCGGTTTCAGTAGGTGGTATGAAGGTTGCAACTTGGTTGTAGATATACATGACGCTCTTCGTATACCCTTCAGAAATCGAAACCGTGTTAAAACGGTTGTATGGTCTCCTTTTTACATCCTGCACTTGGACCGTGTAAAAAGGAGTGTGGTGGTGACAGTACCAAATACACCCATAATGTAAACGTTCATCGGGTAGACCGAAATTTTACGTGAGGGGCAGCGCGAGAAACATCATCGCCTGTTGGCTGGCACGGTTACGTTCGAGTACGTGCGTCGCAGGACACTGTTAGAGCAAACAAGGTATCGACGTTTTTTCCCTCGTTCTTCTTTAATTTAAAAATGGCGTTGTTTAAACAACCGCTGTCGTACGAAGTGCTAATTGGGAACATTAGCGGAAGTAGATAAATATGGCATCCCCCATTGTCCTTGGGAATAATTAGCGAAAAGAGTGGCGACGTCATCTTCGCGCTACTAATGTCGCACGGCTACTGCGCGACACTGTTAGCGCGAATATGACATTTATGATTTTTTGCTTTAGTGCTCCCTGTAATCTCTATTCAGAAAGCTACTGTTCGATTATAAATTAAAAAAAATAGTTGATGGTACAAAAATTACTATAATCCCCGAGAGAATTAAAAGAGCAGGTGGTGTCTTTCGGACGTCGTGCCTCCAGCACGCGTTCCATGCCTTCCGCCGTGCTATGGCTGCTGGGGCACACTTGGGGTGTACGATACGCCATTGCGGTGTCGAAGGCATCAGGCTCGCGTTAGAGGCGGGAAAACTGAAGCTCCTCCTTGCCGCTTTCACCTTGTCAGTGACTTTAACGGTTTGCCATTAAAAGTGTCACGCTATATACATATAGCATTGCCATTTGTTTATAACAAAGAGCATTCGTGTTCCGCAAATTATTTACGGCATGATGAGGTCAGCGTGGCGCAATTACACGCATTAATAAAGTTCGCATTACAACGCAGCAAAGCTAATGAGCGTGCAAAATATTCCGCTTTTTAGGCCGCACCAGATGGACAGGTTTTGCCATGATGCGCTTTAAAAACTTTAAGAAAGGCACAAATATCTAAGATCAAACGATACGGGGACAGTTCACTCGTGTAGAGAGCGAGTGGAGTGAACGCAACAATCACGACCACGAATTTATCAGTCTCTCAAGGTTACATCGCCCTATTCGTGTCTCAAAACGACAATGTTACGAGCATCTGACGGAAAAATTACCTGCGAGACTTTTTTTTCTCTCCGTCTGTTTTTCACAAAGCCCATCCCCAGAAATATGTGCCATCATATGCTTGCGCCATCTCTTAGTGGGTTAGGCTCTCCCACCGAAGCCCATGTATTTAATATACAAATGTGACCGAGCACCGAAACGTTATGTTGGAAACACTTTGCAATGCTATTGCTCCATTATAACATATTCCAATTTTTGTGCCAACGTTTCGAGTTGGTTACACGTGAATTGCAGGTTCCTCGATCGAATGAATGTTTCGATATATTGCCCCTGCGGATAGTATCCAGGGAAATCAAAGTATACAGTTTATTCTTGGGTATCAAAAACTCATAATGATTGTATAAATTAAATAGAATCTTTCCCCAATACATGACATGTTTTGTAGTGTCTAAGATGCGTATGACATCTGTCGAAATTTGGAGGCACCTCACGCATATGTTTGATAAACACAAAGTCAAAAGAGTATATTTAAAAATTCAACAAAGTACAATATTTGTCCTACGACGGCAGTAAACCAGAAGAATCGATATTGTGCTGGGTACAATTTGTTATTTAAAAAAAATATTTTTCTTGGGTTCCTGGGACCAATTTGCTAAATAAGGTGGATTCGTTCTAGTTCAGAAGTTAACGATAATTTCCAGTATTCCGTTACTGACATCAAAAACTAGCAAACAAAAACAGCTGTATTATACTATGATAATTTAAGATTATAAAAAACGGTTTTACGAAATATTCTCGCTAACTATAATGTATCTGATTTTAACAAAGTGACTTTTATTGTAAAGGGCGGGAGCGCTGTGGTGCGTAACCAAATTTAAGGCGATGATTGTTCTTGTGAAATTAAAATTTACACGTGAAACGTAATATCCAGTCACGTACTAAATGTTTACATTAAGCTAATTATCCCAATCGCCCTTTACACAAACACTAAAAGAAAGAAAATTCGGGAGAGGAGCGTATTGAAATATCCGACTCGATATGACATTCCTCAAAGAGGAATGTGATATTAACCGGCTTGTAGAAGGCGGTCCTAAATGTTTAATTTCGTCGCTAGTTGAGAACTCGGTCGATCCCAAAACGTCCCCGGAAAAGGCGCGGTTGTCCAAATTTAAAATAATAAAAAAATGGCTGTAAACAGTTCTATATCATGACCCCTTCGAGACGAGTTTTCTTAAAGACGACTCATTTGAGAAAATTTACATAGCAGCAGCTCGTAGTCGAGGGCCCTAAAGTTTGCACTTTGCCACCAGTTAAGAACTCTCTTCCTATCTTAAAAATTTCCCGGATAAGGCGCGGGTCCCGAATGTGAAATGATGAATGAATACATTGAAATAGTCGAACCATGTCCATTTCGAAATAAAATCACTCAAAGATGGCTCATTTCAAAGATACACCGCCAGTACACCGCCGACGAACTAAAGGAGCGGAAGGACAACATTCATGCTTTCGCATTCACAACTCATAAGGAGTGCTTACATGTCATTGGAATTCATTTGATAAATTTATGTAAACGGGTTGAAGGGCGTATATCCCGGTGCATGCGTAGCCTAGGTGACGATAGAGGTATCAACTTATATATATGTACTTGTAACGTTTTTCAAATGCAGTTGTGAGTAGCGCCCGTACTTGTCTTCTCTCTTGTGTTCGTCTTCTTAGCGCTTTTTACTATGGTTAAAAACAGTCATCATCAACTAGCCCAACAACACGTACTTTTTCGTTTCAGGGGATTTGCCGCATCAGCAGTTTGTGGTCGAGGGTCCAAAATGTTGTATTTCGTAATCAGTGAAGCTCTCGGTCGATCTCAAAAAGTTCCTCGATGAGGGGCGGAGCCAGACTTTAAAAAGATGTACCAACACGCCAAACCACCAAATCCTTATGGTCGAGGGTCCAAAATGTTGTATTTCGTAATCAGTGAAGCTCTCGGTCGATCTCAAAAAGTTCTTCGATGAGGGGCGGAGCCAGACGTTAAAAGGATGTACCAACACGCCAAAACCACCAAATTCTTATGGTCGAGGGTCCAAAATGTTGTATTTCGTAATCAGTGAAGCTCTCGGTCGATCTCAAAAAGTTCCTCGATGAGGGGCGGAGCCAGACTTTAAAAGGATGTACCAACACGCCAAAACCACCAAATCCTTATGGTCGAGGGTCCAAAATGTTGTATTTCGTAATCAGTGAAGCTCTCGGTCGATCTCAAAAAGTTCCTCGATGAGGGGCGGAGCCAGACTTTAAAAGGATGTACCAACACGCCAAAACCACCAAATCCTTATGGTCGAGGGTCCAAAATGTTGTATTTCGTAATCAGTGAAGCTCTCGGTCGATCTCAAAAAGTTCCTCGATGAGGGGCGGAGCCAGACTTTAAAAGGATGTACCAACACTGCCAAAACCACCAAATCCTTATGGTCGAGGGTCCAAAATGTTGTATTTCGTAATCAGTAAAGCTCTCGGTCGATCTCAAAAAGTTCCTCGATGAGGGGCGGAGCCAGACTTTAAAAGGATGTACCAACACGCCAAAACCACCAAATCCTTATGGTCGAGGGTCCAAAATGTTGTATTTCGTAATCAGTGAAGCTCTCGGTCGATCTCAAAAAGTTCCTCGATGAGGAGCGGAGCCAGACTTTAAAAGGATGTACCAACACGCCAAAACCACCAAATCCTTCCCGATTCGGGACCGGTTTTCTCAAAAATGACTAATTTTACCGCATTTTTCATTATGCCACGACATACTCGACGTCTTTAACTTGTATATTCTGCCTTCAGTTAAGAACTGCGCTGTCCGCAAAAAATTTTCTCGCGAAGCGCAGGTGCCCACATTTCAAAAGATAAACAAATCCGTAAAAACGGCAGAATCGTCTCCACTTTGAGACCGGTTTTCTAAAAAAAAAAAAAAAAAAAAATATTAATTGTGAAGCAATTCCCATAGTACCAGGAGAGGCTCGAATAAAAACTATTTCATATTCTACCGTTTGATGGGAACTGTGCAGTCCTTAAAACGTTTCCTGGCGAGGAGCGTGTAAACGAGTTTTAAAAGATGAACGAATGCGTAAAAACAGCCGACGCATCCCCACTTTGAGATTGGTATTCTCAAGAAAGAATTTATTTCGGGGTAGTTGCCAAAGTACCGCAATGAGCTCGAGGGTTATACAGTTTATTTTCGGCTTCTAGTTGAAAACTTGGGCGTCTTCCAAAATGATTCCAGGCGAGGCGTGTGTGGCAAAATTTCAAAAGATGATCAAACAGAAATAAACAGCGCGCAAGAATAGAGAAGGACGAAGGGAAGATGCGAACGACACAAGCGCTGGACTCACAACTAAACATTTATTGAAAAAACACCAACAAAGTAAACCACACTATCGCTTCAGCACGTGTCAAAATAAGCAATTCCTTTTATGTGAAAAAAAAAAACGGATGTTTGTCCGACGCATGCATCTTGCCTTTCTTTTGTTAAGCGGATGTTTGGCTGACGCATGCATTTGGCCCTTCTTCTGTTATTCCGTTTACCATTTATTCCGTTTATTTCCGTTTACCATGAACCAACTTGCCTACATCACGACACTAAAAGATGATCGAATCCGCCAACACGGCCGAACCACGCCTACTTTGAAAGCGGTTTTCTCAAAGAGGATTCAACTTGTAGAATTTTCCAAAGTACCACAATGGGCTACAGGGCTCTATATTTCATATTCCACCTTTAGTTTGGAACTGAATTATTCTCGGAAAGTGCCCTGGCGAGGCGCGCGCGCCTTAATTTGAAAAGATGAACGAATGCGTAGAAACAGTCGAACCATCACCACTTTAAGACAGGTTTTCTCAAAAAAGACTCACTTTAAAGTCTTTGCTATAATGTCACGATATGCGCGCGGGCTTCAAATATTATATTCCAGCCTTAGTTGAAGACAGGGTTGTCCTCAAAAAGTGTCCTGGCGAGGCGCGCGTGTCCAAATGTGAAAAGATGAACGAATGCGTAAAAACAGTCGCACTATCCCCACTTTGAGACAATTCAACTCTGTATGCCTTAATTTTCGTTGATTTTGCATGATAGACGTGGATGATGAAATTATCATCCGCGTTTTCGCGCCGTGAGCCTTGTGCCTGTTGCTCGAGTGGTAACTGTAGCGCATCACCGCGTGTCCTATGTGCTGCGATTATTTCTAATATTTACTGATACTGCTACGGATGGATAAAAGCTCGACAAATGTAAACTGAAAATAAAGGACTAATAAGCAAACTTGTGTAAAAAAAAGAAAAAAAAACGACAGTCGAGACAGCAGAAAAGCGGGCGGCTATTTGGCGGAGTAACGGAAAGCGAGAACGAGACTGACTCGACAAGCTCCCGTGCAGCTCTTTATCTAGTGTGCGTGACCACCTCGAAACTTCGGCCCAGAAATTTCAACCGCCGCGCGTTTGGGGTGAAAATGAACAGGCACTTTCGAGGAAAAGAAAGCAGGACGAAATGATAGAAGTTACGTTTCGATTAAGAAGAAAAGCGAATCTTCCAGAAGTCCGTGACCGAGCGTTGCATGCTCGGCCTTGCGCGCGACATTATCCTTGCCTTTTAAAAGCACATCGCCCAGATGCAAAGCGAAAAGAAGGGCTAATAAAAAATGAAAGCCGTTTAGAACTCCTTGTAACGCCGAATTAGAGCGCAGCTCTTGAGGAGGAGGATGGAAGGGTACTGAGGGGAAGTTATACCCCTCCTCCCTCCTCCTCACCTCGTCAACCTGCCTGCTAGTCCGCCAGGGGGGCCACGCGACCTCACGGGGGGTGGGGTTCACGTGACCTCACGGGGGCCACGTGACCTTTATGAGGTCACGTGACCCCCCTGAGGTCACGTGACCCCCCCCCCCCCCCTGGTTCAACATCCTCGTGAGGGCACCCGGGTTGCATGCAGCCCGGCGACGCCGGCAAGTTGCATGCAACGCGGGTTGCATGCAACGCGCGGTTACGCCGACCTTGACGGGTTGCATGCAACGCGCGGTTACGCCGACGGCGACGGCGACGCCGCTCAAACGGAAACGGGTGCTTAAGAGCTGCGCTCTAAAGTTGTACAGCCCATCAACTTCACTTGAAGATGGAGGACCAGCGAAGCTGTTATCTTTACGACAACTATACGACAGCTATACGATTTACGTATGATTGCAATGAAGACACGAACACGACATCGTTGTTCAATTATCTTTATTTAATTATTAGTAACGAAAGTGATCATTGCTTATGGTCACTTGTGGGCAAGTTCTAAATCTAAACCTAATTTTTCGTGGCACAAATCGAGGATAGTTTTTTTCCGATTGAGTCCAAGTCTCTTTATCAGCATCGCGGAAGCGAAAGAAATGGTTAAATAGGCGCGTTTTGCCCTCAGCCTCGTAACAGCGCACTCTTAGCTGAGATAAGTCGGTAACCGTAGATGATAACAAGGGATCAGGACCATGTTGTCTAATAATGCCGAGAAAGGCTGACTCACACGGGTTGCCCCCTCTTTTATTTAAACTTGCCGCGACCAATCGAAACGAAGGAGCGCCGTTTAAATGGGACTTTTTTGTTGACATCCATGGACTAATTTTTTCAAGATCCTAGCACATAACAGCTTCGCTGTAAAAAAATACGGTGAGACGAAAGAAACATGAAGCGCCACAGTCCTAACGCGCGTAGAACGGCTGGAGTCGAACTACGTGGAACAATTCGGGTCGTGGCTGGCGGCGTCCTGAATGAAGGTCGGATTCCGTCGGGGAGCACCTCGTTGTTCAAATCCACAGGCGCGAATGACCTTGTAGGGCCCGAAGTCGAGTTTTAGCAGTTTCTATCTGAGACCGCGGCGGCGAATGGGCTTCCACACCCACACCCTGTCTCCGGGCTGGAACTCCATGACGCGGCGACGAAGGTTTTACTGTCCAGCGTCAACACGTAGTTGGTCCTTTATCCGAAGGTGGGCTATCTGGCGTACCTCTTCTGCCCGTTGGGTGGCCAGCTGAGCGTCGTCGGTGCCGTCGTCCGTCGGCTCGTGGGGCACCATGGCGTCGAGCATCGTCGTCACCTTTCTGCCATGCACCAGCTGAAAACGTGTAATCCCAGTTGTTTATTGAACCGCCGTGTTTTACGCAATTGTGACGTATGCGCCAACACCTCATTCCGTGTCTTGTGCTCCACGTCCACGAACATCGAGATTATGTCGGCGATGGTCTTGTTTAGTCACTCCGTCAGGCCGTTAGTCTGCGAGTGGTATGCCGTGGTTGGTTGGTGGTTGGTGTGATACTTAGGAGAGATACTCAGGCGGAGTATCTCTTGTGTCAGTTGCGCCATGAACGATGATCCTCGGTCCGTAATCAGGAGTTGGGGAGCGCCGTGTCGGAGGACGATAAACTCAACGAAGAACTTGGCTAATTCCACGCGGTTCCCGACGGGAGAGCGTTTGTCTCGGCGTACCGGGTGAGATAATCAGTTGCCACGATCATCCAACGGTTTTGCTGCGTCGACGGCGGGAAAGGTTTAAGTAGATCTTTTCCAATCTGCTGGAACGGGGCAGTCGGGGGGATATCGGCTGCACTAGGAGGCCTGCCAGCTTCGTCGGTGGTTTCTTCCGTCGCTGGCACTTCTGGCAGGATCGTGTGTAGAGGTGGACAGTCTTCGGGAGCCTGGGGTAGTAGTACTTCTCTCGGATCCTTGCGAGAGTCCTGCTATAGCTAAGGTGACCTGATGTCAGGACGTCATGGCAGGCTTGAAATATCTCTTAGGGATGTGCGAATATTCGCCATTTTCGAATAACGAATCAAATATTACTCTATTCGATTCGCTAATCGAATCGAATAATAATTTTAAAAAGTTTCGAATATTTTTCGAATAATTTCCGAATAGTCGTTACGGTGTCGCGCCGCGAAATTCCCTTCACAGGCGTCCCACAACGCTCCGGCACGCCTGCCAAACGTGCCCGTAAGATGGCAATACGTACCCTCTTTTCCTAGACAATGATTATCATCGGTGGCAGCAGCATTTTCTCTCTATACGTACGTTACTGTTGCCTCCATAAGGGACCACTGTGTGAGGTATAACTTGCATGAAAGCGATTCGCCAAGAGACGAGACAGGCGACGTCGACCCGCTTCGCTGTCGCTCGGTCAGTCGCGTGATGAGGCAAGCCGCATGAAAGTAGCGTGGGCAAGCGACCAAGGCGATGAGGACGTTTTCTAGAAAACACCGGGCGACGCGACGAGCGATAGTGGGAAATCTCCGTCGCTCGCTGCTGACTCTCGTCGCTCGCTAAATCGCTTACATGCGGTTCAGCCTTTAGGGACCGCTTTTGCACAATACTGCTCGTGCACGCTTTCGGAAAGCGTTTCGTGGAGACGTTTCAGAACTTGCAACGTTACCGCCGCTCTGTATGAGCGAAGTAGAAGTGGTAGAAGCGGGAAGTTGTTCGAATAGAAAGCGCAGTAGAATGTGGAAGGTTTTCGGCCGCTCCCATGCAACCAATTGAGGAAGCCACAACAGCTGCTTGTGTCGAGTCTTTCCCAACACTTTCCATGGTTGTTCCACTTGTTCAGTGTGTGAAGATGTTGCTTTTTGAGGGCGGAAGTGGAACAAGATAATGCGTTTCCCAGAATCTTCTCAGATCAATGAAAACAAAGTTCCTGGACGTAAGCACACAGGCACATTACCACCTTGCCACCCTTTTCGATCCTCAATTCAAGGACCCCTGCTACACAAGGAATAAAAAGAGAATGTAGAGTTTCTACTAAGTACGTTGCTTCAAGATGTTCCAGGGTCAAGCGAACTCTGATTTTATGTTCAGTAACCATGTGAACCGTGATATTATGTTTAGCATTCTAATAGTTTAGTGGCTTTTGTCTATATTTAATTATCTATCGTTGAACTCTAGTCAGTATCGTCTAGTCGCGCTTTTACAATAATTTTAAGAAACATTTTGGAACATTAAAATAATTTTATAATATCTTTGCTCTTTAGTAGCTGTCTACTTACTATTCGGAAACTATTCGAAAATTATTCGATTCGTATTCGTATTCGATTCGGTGCCACAATTATTCGATTCGCATTCGATTCGGTTTCAAAAATCACTATTCGCACACCCCTAATATCTCTTCTCGAAGACATGTAGGGATTACCTCAAGCCACGTCGAGTTGCTGTGATGTCTACCAGAAGCCACGTCCGGAATCCCGAAATTAGTATTTACCTTGGCAGTTATGGCTCAAGAATGGCACTTGCATTGGCCCTCCTGTGGCGTGCCAGAGAAAACCCAAACCATGGCACGTCCGTAATCCCCAAGTTATGACTTACTTTGGCAGTTATGGCTCAAATATGTCACTTACTTTGAGACTCCTCTGAAGGACCAGGGAAAAGCCAAACTTTGACATGCCCTAGGATCGACCAACTATGGCTATGGTTAGGCAACGTACTTTGGCACTGACAAGTGCCATGGAGCAATACCTAACTGGGCCAAAATTAGGCACTGAGGTTTTCCACACGTTTTCCCAAGTTGGGCATTTCTCTGGCTTGCTACCTGGGTATATTGACGCGCGCGATTGGCTGAGTCAGCTGCGTGCTCGGCTCTCACGCCGCTGACTTGGGTTTTATCCCCGCAACGGTTTGTTCTTTTTCTCTTTCTTGTGTTTGCATCACTGGAATGTTCCAGATGACTCAAGAATCTTGTTCTTTGTGAAAGAACGGAAACTTCTAGATACCCACGCGCTTACAAAAGGAGCTTGGCAATGCTGCTTGAGTCAGCCGTCCTTCCGTCGCCGTGAAGGACCGTACGGTACGTATTTCTTACTTTATGTTTCTCGGCACAAGTTCCCCGCACTAAACGTTCATTTTAATTTTTATTAATCAGGTATATGTTTTATACGTGACTTAGAGGTTCAATTAGCATTGGAAATTCGACAAAGGAGCTTGGGCAGATTGGCACCGAGAGTGCACGGGAACACACGTATTTCTTACTTTATGTTTCTCGGCACCAGTTCCCTGCACTAAACGTTCATTTTAATTTTTATTAATCAGGTATATGTTTTATACGTGACTTAGAGGTTCAATTAGCATTGGAAATTTGACAAAGGAGCTTGGGCAGATTGGCACCGAGAGTGCACGGGAACACACGTATTTCTTACTTTATGTTTCTCGGCACCAGTTCCCTGCACTAAACGTTCATTTTAATTTTTATTAATCAGGTATATGTTTTATACGTGACTTAGAGGTTCAATTAGCATTGGAAATTCGACAAAGGAGCTTGGGCAGATTGGCACCGAGAGTGCACGGGAACACACGTATTTCTTACTTTATGTTTCTCGGCACCAGTTCCCTGCACTAAACGTTCATTTTAATTTTTATTAATCAGGTATATGTTTTATACGTGACTTAGAGGTTCAATTAGCATTGGAAATTCGACAAAGGAGCTTGGGCAGATTGGCACCGAGAGTGCACGGGAACACACGTATTTCTTACTTTATGTTTCTCGGCACCAGTTCCCTGCACTAAACGTTCATTTTAATTTTTATTAATCAGGTATATGTTTTATACGTGACTTAGAGGTTCAATTAGCATTGGAAATTCGACAAAGGAGCTTGGGCAGATTGGCACCGAGAGTGCACGGGAACACACGTATTTCTTACTTTATGTTTCTCGGCACCAGTTCCCTGCACTAAACGTTCATTTTAATTTTTATTAATCAGGTATATGTTTTATACGTGACTTAGAGGTTCAATTAGCATTGGAAATTCGACAAAGGAGCTTGGGCAGATTGGCACCGAGAGTGCACGGGAACACACGTATTTCTTACTTTATGTTTCTCGGCACCAGTTCCCTGCACTAAACGTTCATTTTAATTTTTATTAATCAGGTATATGTTTTATACGTGACTTAGAGGTTCAATTAGCATTGGAAATTCGACAAAGGAGCTTGGGCAGATTGGCACCGAGAGTGTACGGGAACACACGTATTTCTTACTTTATGTTTCTCGGCACAAGTTCCCCGCACTAAACGTTCATTTTAATTTTTATTAATCAGGTATATGTTTTATACGTGACTTAGAGGTTCAATTAGCATTGGAAATTCGACAAAGGAGCTTGGGCAGATTGGCACCGAGAGTGCACGGGAACACACGTATTTCTTACTTTATGTTTCTCGGCACCAGTTCCCTGCACTAAACGTTCATTTTAATTTTTATTAATCAGGTATATGTTTTATACGTGACTTAGAGGTTCAATTAGCATTGGAAATTCGACAAAGGAGCTTGGGCAGATTGGCACCGAGAGTGCACGGGAACACACGTATTTCTTACTTTATGTTTCTCGGCACCAGTTCCCTGCACTAAACGTTCATTTTAATTTTTATTAATCAGGTATATGTTTTATACGTGACTTAGAGGTTCAATTAGCATTGGAAATTCGACAAAGGAGCTTGGGCAGATTGGCACCGAGAGTGCACGGGAACACACGTATTTCTTACTTTATGTTTCTCGGCACCAGTTCCCTGCACTAAACGTTCATTTTAATTTTTATTAATCAGGTATATGTTTTATACGTGACTTAGAGGTTCAATTAGCATTGGAAATTCGACAAAGGAGCTTGGGCAGATTGGCACCGAGAGTGCACGGGAACACACGTATTTCTTACTTTATGTTTCTCGGCACCAGTTCCCTGCACTAAACGTTCATTTTAATTTTTATTAATCAGGTATATGTTTTATACGTGACTTAGAGGTTCAATTAGCATTGGAAATTCGACAAAGGAGCTTGGGCAGATTGGCACCGAGAGTGCACGGGAACACACGTATTTCTTACTTTATGTTTCTCGGCACCAGTTCCCTGCACTAAACGTTCATTTTAATTTTTATTAATCAGGTATATGTTTTATACGTGACTTAGAGGTTCAATTAGCATTGGAAATTCGACAAAGGAGCTTGGGCAGATTGGCACCGAGAGTGCACGGGAACACACGTATTTCTTACTTTATGTTTCTCGGCACCAGTTCCCTGCACTAAACGTTCATTTTAATTTTTATTAATCAGGTATATGTTTTATACGTGACTTAGAGGTTCAATTAGCATTGGAAATTCGACAAAGGAGCTTGGGCAGATTGGCACCGAGAGTGCACGGGAACACACATATTTCTTACTTTATGTTTCTCGGCACCAGTTCCCTGCACTAAACGTTCATTTTAATTTTTATTAATCAGGTATATGTTTTTATACGTTACTTAGAGGTTCAATTAGCATTGGAAATTCAACAAAAGAGCTTGGGCAGATTGGCACCGAGAGTGCATGGGAACACCAGATGAAAGAGCCTGGGCCAATAGTATTTCTCAGGTGTGGTCGTTCTTTGAGAGCTGGAGGCAATTAGTAAATTAATATTAAAGCAACAATAATTGAAATTAATGACACCCGGTGGGCACAAAGTTTATTCAAGTATTTATACATAAAAAATTTAAAAACAAAAGGGATAAAGGGAACCCGAAAGATGACATGTAAATACCTGTGCATGGTATTTACTGAAAAAAACTAGTTCAGTGAAAAAAGGAAAAAAAAAAGAGAAATGAGGGACAGAAGAGTGAAAACAAAATCAACTTTAACAATGTACATGTCCAAAATCCTGATACACGAAAGAGAAATGTGTTTGATAACTCATGATAAAGTTCTTTTCTGTTTGAGGAAAGAACGATGGTGTTGTGAACAAAGGCGCATAGGCCGAGTTGCCCACTGTGCTCAGAAAACCATTCATGCCCTCTAACAATTTCTTAATGGAGGTCCCTGTGCGGCCTTGGAGCAGAATCACCTCCAAGAGGAAACATATGCTAACGTTGCTAAATATAGGAATATCAATTCAGTTCTAGCTGGTTTCAGATTATCCGTCTTCGTTGACCTTTAGAGGAAAGACGAGGTACTCTGGCAAATGCAAACGCATCTCGAACAAAAGTGTCTATGCTATAATGATTTTGGTTAATAGGGTATCGGAGTGTTCAACTCGCATTATCTTTTCCTTGTCTGTTTATAATGTGTTAGTCAACATACCGAGAGGCAATCTTTGCTGAGACATTGGTCATTTACATATTTTACAAATATATATTTACTAATGGGCCAGCCAGAGATAATGTCCGAAATACGTGAGGCGAGCGTGGGTTGCAGCTAGGCGTATTCCGTCGGATCTTGTGTTGCGAGTCCGCCGCTCGTGGTGCGTGGCTCCTGCCTCGTCGCAACTTTGAAATGGCTATATAGTAGTGATTACATAAATTTGATAATGATTACATAAATTTTTTTTTTCATTGAGTTGATAAGGGTAATTTTCTTCATCTAGATTCTTTTCTCGAAGCCTGTCAGTTAGACAAAATTATGATAAGAAGCCTTGGCTTATTATTTTTGTTTTGTAATTTTTATATATATAAAAAAAACACAGAAAATAATAGATAACACAGATCACTGATACATATTTTGTGTATTTTATGCAATTCAGCATGAATAAAGCGTATGCAATTTGTATGAAAAAAACAAGATTACGGACGCGTCGAATACTCTAGACGAAAGGTTAAGAGACGAATAATGGTTTCGCGTATTTCTTGTAATTATCGCCATTAAAAGATGCGCTAATTTCTCTTTAAGCTGTACACACTCATTGTCAGTATTAATTTCACAGACGTAAATGCGTAACAATAAATCGCGACACATATACTTGCGACAGGGGTATGTAGGCATTGGTTTTCTAATTTTCCTGGAAGCTGACATGCCCGCATCAAAATTTATAATGTCTACGAAGACGAGAATGTGCAAATGCAACTTAGTAAACATTTGTAGGCCCTAGCAGCAATTATGACGAAAATCTGGAAAATAATGGCGATGCCACTATCATCCTTTCTTCAATTTTTATACCAATGACAAGACTCTTATAAATAAATATTGAAACTCATAATTAAATAATAACAAATGACAATTTTTATAGCTAAATTCCGCTGTTGAAGGTGCAAAGGCGAAGAGTTTGAAGCTAATTATCTCAGATAACCAAGAGCGAGTTTGCTTTGCGCCACCCAGCGATAATTTCTGAGATTAATTCTAATCGCTACCTACTTTGATCTGTAATATCATCGCAATGTCGTCTCGTCATATAATAAAAACTTCGTTACGCATGTTAAAATACTCAAGTTAGCATACTGCACTGGCCAAGTTCCCTATCCAGGGCGCCGAAACCTGATGTCCTCTCAAGGCAGAATAAATTCTCGAGATCGAAACCGGCAAACAACAACAAAAAAGTGAATGTTTAACGGCGTTTATACGACAATGATAAGTACAACCCTAGCCGGACTTTTACCAGGAAAATGCATGCTCACGCTTCCACTTAGCTGGAGCGCACAGGTATAGCCAACCACCTGTAGTCGATTAAGGGCGTTGCTGATTGACGCTGCGAAAAACACTTTCTTTCCAAGAAATCCTCTCTGCGCCCTGCTCATGGGGCTCTCAACGTTACCATTTATGAAATCACAGGTAGGCTAGAGCTGATGATGATGATGATGATGATGGTTTGCGGCTCTTCCCTTTTGAATCGGGCGGTCCCGTAGAGTTAGGGACCTAGCCAGTGGGGATTCGGTTATCCCCGTTGGTGAACTAGCATCCACCAGTTCTCTAATCTTCGCTTCGTGGCTTCCACCCGCTCACGCCACCCTCCGTTGGTTATAGGTGTAGCGTCGGCGTTGTTGTTGCCGTTAGTCCCACCCGCACAGTCCGCCACGGAGCTGGAAGCAGAACCAAAGCCGAGTGCCTCTGCCAGTGCGAGCTCCCGGGTTGCCTGTCCACACTCCGCCGGTTGAACTGGTTGCAGACCGGTGCACGACAGCACAAGGTGTTCAATTGTCTCATCCGCTTGACCACACACACGGCATGCTGCAGATTCCAACGTCTGGTCAAAGCGACGGCGATACACCTGCGTTCGCAGCCCTCCTGCGCGTGACTCAAAGAGGAACCGGCTGCCCAGGCTGTTGTCGTAAAGTCTAGTCTCTGCCGAAATGTCGTGCTTATATCGATGGTAGATAAATAGCGTCGACTTGGACTTCGCCGTTTCTGCCCACCGAGCTGCCTCCTCCTCTCTTACCCTGTTTCGTATCTCAATTTATCACTTCCTGTCTGATGTAACAGTTACGGGGGTTGAAAAGAAGCCGTATTTCTTCTCTAACTGATACAGCCGCTTCCTCCAGCCAGTCTGCACTCCCGTGAGATATGTGTAGATGAAGAGTCTCTTGGCCCACCGGCCGCGGTCCATGAGACGGAGACGGCTGTCGTAAGTTATCTTACTGGTCGCCTCCCTGGCCTCAAACGACGACCACCCAAGATCTCCCTGGACTGCTTCGGTGGCCACCATTCCGTGACAGCCCAGAGCCTGCCTCCCTACCTCTCGTTGACGACGTTCCATGACTTCCCGCACTGTGCCAGGGACACAAAGAACCGCGTTGGCGAAGGTTAATCCAGGCACCACAACCGCCTTCCAGAGTTCGCGAGTCACCAGAAAACGGTTGCAACTCCAAAGATTACGTTTTCGGAGTACATTCGTACCTCGCACGGCTGCCTGTCGGAGGAGAGCATAATGGTCGGACAAGTACTCCGGCTTGTTGGTCAGTACAACTCCCAGGTATTTGTACGACTCGTGTACATGTGCTTGCTCGCCTTTGTATTTATAGAATTTATAGAGCCTTTCCAAAGTTTAGCGCCATCTGCTGACCTAAAAAGCAGTTTCACCTTTGCCGAACTAATAGCAGTCAAGAAGCTGCATTTTATCAGGCACCGTCACTTTCACAGGATGACAATTGGTTCATCGGTCACCTCCCTAATTCTTTCATGATTTGTTTTGAGTTTCGATTGTGTGAATTTAATAAGTGACCAGTACAAAAGGGCGACCCTTAAGCTCCTTAATTAAATTTCAACTATCAAAAGACTTTAGAGCCAAACTTGCTAAAAAAAAAAAAATTGATGGGAACACACTCCGCGAAAAACGCTTACACAGCCGTTTTATCTGCGCACTCGTGCGTCGTGTTATACTGTGTTCTCGAACGTCCAGGCATCATACAGGGTGGTTATTTTAAGCGTAACAGTTTTGTTTCGACATGCCATGAAAAATACACTTATGAGGTTTATGCAGCTGGAGTTATACGGCTAGGGGGACATATAAAGAGGTCTAATCGTAACGATCAGTCGGCTAATTAAAACGAATTTGTTAAATAACTTTTTGATTATTGAAGACAGACGTATGGGTCCAATTTGAAACTTTCGGAGTGTCATCGAAAACCGTTTAATCAGTAATTTAAGAAAGACTTTCAACGCGTGAGGAGCGCAGTAGTGGGCTGAAGTTACCACTCGTGCAGCAGGAGCGAGGCTACCAGGAAGATAACGCGCCTGCGTGTTTTTTTTTGTCTCTTATCATAGCCCCAGCCTTGTACCTATGGCACCAGTGGTACTTTTAGCGCACTACTACGCTCCCCACACGCTCAAAGTATTTTAAACATGATTGATTAAGTGGTTTTTGATGACGCTCAGCAAGTTTCTAATTGGAACCATATGTGCATTCTCACAAATTGAAGAGGTAATAAACAAATCTTAGTTAATTATTCAACTTATCTTGACGATTAGTCCCCTACAGCGTGTGCCCCTGACCGTATCTCACCTTCACAAACCGCATTAGTTTAGCTTTCACGGCGTTGCTTTTACAATTCTGTTAAACTTAAGAAGAAACACACTGAATATTATCAGCTTGGTAGTATCTTCAACTTCTTCCTTCAACAGCCTCAAAAAGGCCGCCATTAGCATGGCACAGCTGCCATCTACTGATATGATGATAGTGGTCAACGTTGCCAGACTGAATTTGAAAAAATTGCATGTTTTGTTTGTTTTTTATTGCCGGCTCCCTTAGTCGTTTTTTGCTAAGTCTGGGCGGTTATCGACTACCTGAGTGCCCTGAAGCGCTGCAATGGGCTTTCATTGTAACGTCTTGCGCCAATGGTATTGGCGCTGACTTCGGTATGAACTCTTGAAAAATTATCCCGGAAACCTTTTTGACTGGTTACGACTTTGGTGGTGTGCTTTCGAGACTGGAGCAATTTAGAGCGCTAGATTATATATCGTGCTTCTCATTATAAAGTTCTAATTTTTTTTTGTTATTTGGAGATCGCTGTTTTAACTCAGTCAAGGTATATGTAGCTTAAAATTTAGAATAACCTGGAACGTACACCTTTAGTTACGCTGGATGCATCCTCTGCATAATATCATACTAGCCTGCGTTTACATGCATGAGACAACAAACCACAAAAAGGTTTACTTGCAGAACCGTGAAATTATTCAATTTAACCCCCCCGTTAATGGATGACACAAGTATTCGCTGATCAATTTGTTTACCCCTTACTTGGTCAGCAGTTGACCGTCTAATAGGGTTGTGAAGTATAGGAAAATGTACTGAGCATTGCGGTTTGTCCTTGCCCCTAAAGATAACAGTGTCCTATTGGCCCACCTACCATTGTGGCGTGTAAGCATTTATTTATTTTATTTATAAAATACTGCAAACCACAAGTGCTTCTTGAGGGGAGAATGAAAAACAATACCGATATCGCTGCCAATCTTGTACGAAACAAAGAAAATCTCACATATGGGTAAAAAATAGTGATTCAAAGTTCCCTAGCATAGATAAAACAGGCACATTGCTGCTGAAGAGACTAAATTAGGGACTTTAAAAGAAAAAGAAATAAAGAAACACTCAGGGTAGTGCACAGTCTCGGCCGAAAATAGAAACAACAAAGTTGACACTGAAACACGGGTAATCACATAAACAGGCACAAACAAAGCTTTCAAAAATAAATCATCCAACGCTTTGCTGAAACATGTAGAAGAAATAACATCGCAGAGAAGATAATTCCAATTATCAGTTTTACGAGAAAAGAAGGAATACTTAAACATATTGTTAGTGTTTGCGTAAAATAACGTTGAGAAATGCTGGCGATGGTGACGAGTACGGCGTGTGTAAACTAATTTCAGGTAGGTCCGCTGATTAAGAGCTAGCTTCTGATTATAGAGTAACTGCAAAATTTTAAGGCGGGCTTGTTTGCGACGGTACTCCAGAGTTTCTATGTTATTGTTCTTCACCGTGCAAGATGGTGAATCCGTTTTCTGAAATTTTCAAAAAATAAACGTCACAGCTCGCCTTTGCACATTTTTTTAAATGGGCAGATTTAGGCTTCGAATAATGGTCCCAGGCAATGCTACCATATTTTATTTTGGGCCTAACAAGAGGGTTGTACGCCAACAATTTAATATCTAGAGGAGCACATTTTAATTTTTGCCTTAAAAAAACCCAGTCGTCTGAAAGCTGCCAAAGAAATATTGTTTATGTCTGTAGACCAATTCAAATTCTCACCTTTAGTTAAGTTGAGGTACTTTTATTCTTCAACCTAAGTAACGGGCGAGATGTTTAAATTATATTAAAATTGGAATCGATATTTCTTGGTTGTCATCGGACACAAACTATTTTTTTTTAAAGATTTAACCTCATATCCCAAGTATTGCACCAACGCTGTACATCGCTTGAGGTTTAGCTGAGCAGCAGTTTATCACAAGGAGATAATATTTCTTTAAGCAAAACACAACCGTCAGCAAAATGACGAAAATCTACAGAGGGATTGTTGACAGCTACGATATCATTAATATAAATTAAAAGAAGAAGAAAGGAGCAAGGACCCTTTCTTGAAGTACCCCAGAAGTCACATCTCTTGTCTCCAAGCAGCTCTCATTAATCTCCACAAATTATTTCGGTTGTGCAAGTACCATAGTACCCATTTTACAATCGAGGGATCAATACAAACGTTTTCTAATTTAGCGTTTAATTTATTGTGGGGCACCAAGTCAAACGTCTTACTAAATCTAGATAAATTGCACCAACCTGGCCTTTTCTGTCAATTATAGATGTAAATTCGTGAATAGTGTAAACAAGCTGAGTAAGTGGAGATAATTATTTCCTAAATTCGTACTGAAGGCTTAAGCTCATCATTAGTGTTCAGAAACTCGGTAATTTGTTTAGTAATTATGTGCTCCAATAGTTTACGAGATGTGCTTGTTAAAGAAATTGGCCGGTAGTTAATTATTGACATCTGGTCCCACCTTCCTCAAACATAACAAACAAATTCATGCCAAATGCCAACCATTTAGTAGAGTACTTGATGAAACAAAAACTCGTAAAATGACTGTTAAAAAACGCGTAACATTTCAACATATCAATGTTGAAATACGTTAGAAATCCTGTCAGGACCGTAGAAAAATTTCAATTTTAAATTTACAAAATAAAAAAAGGAAAGTATAATCTATGCAGGGAAACAAGCTGTGATTTCTCCAGCGGAGTTAGGCATGTCGCGGCAAGATAAAACCGACTGAAAGTAAAGAATAAAGTGCTTGGCAATTTCGCTTGGATCTGAAACTAATGCACCATCTACTTTGATCTGATTGATAGGCTTCTTCCGATCATGGAGATAATCCCAAAATGTTTGGGAGTCGTTTTTCAGGAAATCTGTAAGCGTACGAGAAGAGTAAAACTATTTTGCATGATGTACACCTGCAGTAGCAAGGGCCTGGAGGTTCTGCATTGGATAAGGCATTAGTACAGCTTTTTTTTTTTCTTAGCCGCTTGATTCATATTTTGAGACGAATGATTTCTTGATTTATCCAAAGATTGAACTCGCGAATGGACTGACGCTAGCGGGGGATGAAGTTTTCCACACCAGGAGCACAGATTGCCTTCAATTTGTCTACAGAACATTGACATCAGAGTCTTAAAATTCCTGAAGGCATAATTTTAAATAATCAAGAATGCTTTCTTCATTACCCATTGTGAAACATTTAAGGGTAGTAAATAATTTTGTTGTCGCATTCGGAGATAGGGTACAATTGAAGTACACAATATTATGGTCAGACATTCTGTAATAAACAGATACTGAGTAATCATTTATGCAGCGACAACAGAACTAAGTTCTGAAACTGAACGATTCGAACATTGTTCCCGTGCGACCTCTTTTTCAACCTGAACAAGGTCATAAGCAAATATAGTGTCAAAATAGACATCGGCATTCTGACAGGATATAGAAGAGAGTTTATACCAGTTGACAATTGGAGACTGAAATCACTAATTACGAAAATCTCAGAGTTCCGAGGCATATATATGTGATTATGCAACTCATACATATAAACAGGCGGAGAGTTAGGAGGCCTGCATACAGCATATAAAATAAGGGTCTTACCCCAGCAGCCGATTTTCAAACATAGGCTTTCATACAAATGTCGACAGCACCCCCCCCTCACCCCTCAGAAAGGGACGGTCTCTCCGCGATGTTTTGTGGGAGTAAGAAATTACATAGCCAACACTAATATGATCATCTAGCCAAGTCCCAGAAATCGCAGCAATATGTGAATCATAGCTTAAGAGTACCTGTTAAAGTTTGTTACCCTTATTCACAATGCTTCCAGCATTTATATTCAGAATTCAAAGCTGTTTCTACCGGTGTGGGCGTCATGTTAATCAGTTTCGTCAGACGGAGCAGGAGCAAGGAGTTCAACTCAAGTGTTACTATTTTCGTCGCATATATAAAGGTCATCATCAACTCGAAGTTTATCATTTTTAAGCAACTCCTTTTTTCCTGCACTCATGTGAGCTTTGGCCGCCTCCCATAACCGACTTCGTTTTGTTAAAGTACATGGGGGAAAATCATTCCGGGGAACAATCTTAGTGCCTTTAAGTTATTTGGTATTTCGCAAAACCGCCTGTTTTTCGGTGAAATTCTGAAAGCACATAATAACTGAGCCTTTACCACCATTCTTCTAAAGTCTGCGCAGTCATGTAATAGGTGTGCATGAACGACCCAATAGATTTGCTAGCACATAAGTGATAATATAACTTCTTCACAGCTCCTCAGTTTCATCAGTAGCCTCAGAAAACCCATTGACTAATGGGTTAGGGACAAAACAGCTGGTCTTCCAGACCAGCTATTTTGTGGTTTTGGAGAGTGATAGTCTTCTCAAACGCAGAGAGGTTCTGTTAGATAGCATTCTTTTGATTCGTTTTTTACTTTTAATTCTTCAAGAGCTCATATTTGAGTTAACTTTTTATTTAGAATGATAATCATATTCTGTCTTAGCCTGAAATATTTCAGATCAGGAAGTTCACTGCGAATGGAAGTTTTACCGTATAATATTCGTAAAAAAACATTTCTTCTGTGGTGGGACAAGAATTATTTTCTACATCTCCAGAGTTCAATAATTTACACACAATAATGCAGTCATAAATTAAGACACGTCTGTGGGTTAGGTACAATAAAAATAAAAAAAATCGTTACGTCAAAAGCACTACATTAGATGTCTAGCATGAACGAAAACGAAAACTAATTTGACAAACTTGCTCCGGTCAGCCTTATCGTGTCAAACGAAGTTGGACTGTTGAAACCTTGCATTTCTGGCTGTCCAAAGAGACGACGTCGAGGTGCCTCCATCAATTGTAGGGTGCTGCAACTTGACAGAGAAGACAGAATAGCTTAAGAGTGCTTTGGCGTGTGATCGGTGGAGGCGAGTGGTAACGTTGGTAGCATGTTCGCGGAAGCAGTCGGGCGCTCGAACCGCGGAAACACAACGGTCGAGGATCTAAGTGATGCGTGCAACGTGTGGTTACGAAACCTGAGCCGTTGGTCTTTGGCCCGAGTAGAGAAGACGTCAGGACTGACCGGTAAGGTGATGCTGTTTGATACCAAGATGCAGGCCAGGAACAGATGAAGACATTACCGGAACGATGGCCAATATCGGCAAAGATTCATCGTCTAAGGCTTCGAACTAGCACCCAGCAGGCAAGGTATGGGGTCGGGAAAATGTATACAAAGCAAACTCCTTGGAGTAAACAAAGCTAGCAACTAAACGCAGTTCTCCTACTTCCTTCCTTACTTTTTTGTGTAGTTTTAATCTGTCTAACGAAGCAGCAATTGTTTTTAAAAATAAATTATTAATGATCTTCTTCACGTATAAACCAATTCACTAAACTGTTTACCTAGCTGGCGGAACTAAATGCCAGAAAATGTTCAACATAAATTAATGTCACGGGTATTGACAATGTAATTCAATGTCATTTTGAGGAATGACCATAATGCATAATTAAATTTTATTTGATACCAATATTATTTTTAAAATATTGATATGAAAAGCATGACGTGTATGGTAATTTATTAAAGCATTTGAGAGTGCTGTAATTGTTTTTATTTTGCGCTGTTTTTAATTTTCTATGTTTTTAGTGCCTACGTTAAGAGTAACGAGGAATCAGTGATGCTCCGTTCTCCTTTGGTTTTTGAAGCTCATTATACCTTATTTAATTTACGTGAATATTTATTTGGTAAAACACATATCTCACTCTGAGTTACGTAAATGGTACTCTGCACCTGACAGTTTAGTGTTTAAATGATAAATACGTTTCTTTGAGTCCTCTTCTTCGCTTCTCTGATCAACCCATGGAATTCAAACGTATGCCAAGACAATCAAGAAATGAAGTAAACTGGCTTCATCGAAATATACTGTTCTTTTGCCACTACTGCGATGCAATATGGAGCTTCTTCTGCACCGCAATGGTATATTTTTATATTTATTGTTTTACATTAATCTAGCAATCCCACGAGCCTCGCCATAAAATTAATGACCCCTTTAAATAACTAAATAAGTTCACTCACTTATTGATCACACGCCCCCAATCAATCAGCAGTCCTATAATTTTTTATCAGTCAAGTTTGAGCTGGCGTTTACAGTTGAGAATATCTCGAAAACAATTACCGGGTAGTAACTCCCCCAAAAGTCCACAGCGATTTTTATCTTTGAAGATCTATAATACATGCTATGCAGTATTTAAGGAGCGATTGTTCCACTTTGTTTATGAGACAATAAACACTCAATTCAGGAGTGAAGAAAACACTGCACCTTTAATAATTATCACGCTAAATTTGGCCGGGGAGCTAAAACACTCCATTGGTGACCTCAAGTAGCTTTTACAGGTATTTAGTAAGAAAACGCAGGAAAAAACGGATGGACGAACAAATGTTTGGGAACTGTGAATCCCTTTAAAAGCATTCCATGCTGTAATAGATTCTTGTAGGCGCTGTACCAAACGTGCTTTTGCGAATACAAATCAGGTTTCCATAGCTAAGGGAAATATAGCGACAAACAAGTGGGTTTGTGAGGGTATGGAACATTTTTACTTGCACGAAAACTTATCTTAAGGCCCGTCCACACTCTTGCGACCGAGTTCGACCGAGAGAGACCCGACCGGTTTTTAAGCCTCTTGCGATCTCTTAGGATCAGCTCCGCTGAGCTGGTCCTAAGAGATCGCAAGAGGCTTAAAAACCGGTCTGGTCTCTCTCGGTCGAACTCGGTCGCAAGAGTGTGAACGGGCGTTTAAGCAAATGCTGGGGATGTAAAAAATTCCTACGCCAACTGTAAACGATTTCCAAGTAGAGTAATAAAGCGTAGATTTTATTCAAGCAACTTTCTTGGTAGGTGAAAGTGTAGACAAAAATACGTGCAGGAATGTTCTTATGAAATGGCGCATTACTCATTAAAACACTTGGCAATCATTTCTTGACTTTCTTTGAATCCCCTGCGTCTTAGACGAGGAGATTGAACCGCTCAATCATTGCATAAGCAAGCTACGCGAAAGTATCCTGGAGAAGGAAAATCAGAAATTTCCCAGCTAGTATAATACGAATGTTTGTGAAGTAATTAGCAAAATCGTATGTATACTGAGAGAAAGAAAAGATCTTACAAGCGTTGTTCAATCTTCTTCTCAAGAACACAAAATAAGCTCTAAAGTTTGCCTAGAAAACTCACACGCATTTTAAGTCAATATAATTTTTCCATCATTGTTGTCTGGCCGTAGCTTGACGTAAGATGTCTATTTGTTTGATATCATAACGATCATAATGATTTTTTGGCGAGCTACGCTCTTTTGCGGATGAGTGTACATATCGCCTACCGGTGTCGTCATCCACCGAGCACACGCACCAAGAAAACTGTCCTTAATAAAAAAACATGATGCAAATTTTTATTAGACTGATATTTCATTAAACGAAATGGATATTTATAAATATAATTTTGTATGTATGTCTGTAATATTCGTATGCATTAATAAAATGTTTACTGTAGTCTGTTACATAGCGAATTAAAATTAACTGGTGGGCTAATTGGTTAAACATGCTGTGACAAAAACGGAAATGAGTAGGAAGAGAAGAAGCGGACAGGACAGAGCACTTACTTAAAACTGACGTGCATTGAAGTCCTTTTCTAATTCCCTCAATAAACGTCAGTTGTAAGTAAGCGCTTTGTCTTATCCCCTTCTTCTCTTCCTAATCATTTGCGCTTTTTCACAGTATGTTATAAAGTGGTAGTGATGTAATCCTTTCTTGCTGAATGGGGAATATTAATCGCACGTCGTTTAAATTATATATAAATTGTATTTTCACTTGTTATAGATACGTTTCAATGCCCACAACCCAAACAGATTGAAGATCGATAGACGAAAAACCTTTCCTTTTTTTAATATCAAAATCTATGACGACAAATTCAGATGTATTCTTTAATACTAATCTGACAGGTTACAGAAGGCTCCACGTTATTCCCTTATTTTAAAGCGGAGAGTCAATTAAATTCACCATTGGTAACTATGATGCTCCGACGACGTATAGTATGTCTCTTTTTTAAAATAGGAAACACGTATATAATTCAGTGCAACCCACTTTTAACAATATTGAGAAAAGCCAAAATTTCAATCGTTCTGACCAATTATTGCTGTATCTGGACTAGAAACTGATCATTTCCATTTTAGAAACTGTAGAAACTGATCGTTATAAGCGGTACATTGTTATATGTGGTATCATTATAAGTGGATTGTGTTTTTACAATCTGGAAAGTGCACATTAGCATCGGCAAATATTCAATAGTTTACTCGGGTTCTTATCAAATAAAAGTTTCTAAGACGGTGTTCATAATTTGCTTAATTTTATTAAGATGGTATTATAACGATTCGGATAAAATGTAACCTTTCTCTTACTAAAAATGTGCATCGTTTCCGCAGGTCAGATTTCTGACTACGAAGATCCGAGGAACACTGATCTAATCAGAGGGGACAATTGTGAAGTAATGTGTTGCGTGACCCTTTTTGTTTAGTTTTCGTAAATCCTCGTCTTCCATTATCGACCCTTTTTTCACCCGGTAGTTTTGTGTTGCAGACGTTTCTGACATCTCTATGCGGAGAGCAAGTCGTATGCTTCATGCGGAGGAGTTGTGGTGACGTCAAAACGACACCAAGCTCTGATTGGCTCTGATTGATGGGTAGTGGGTAGTCCTCAAAGCAAGCTGCCTTAAGGTCTGCCCACTATCCTTCATTCAGAACGAATTGGAGTTTGGCGTTCTGACGTCACTAAAACCCCTGCAAAAAAAAGGAGACGAACTTGCACTCTCTATAGTCCCTTACAGCTGAAGAAATGCGGGAGTAGTTTATTTTGTACGGGACACTCGCTTCGTGATTGAACGTTATCAGCTGCCGCAATCTTTTGGGCTCTGAAGCGATGATAAGATATTAGTGAGTAGTGCAGCGCTTATTACGTTTCCAGTGACTAAGCTCAATTCTAGCAGAATTACGTAGCTGTGTAATCAGAAGACTTTTGCCTTTTCAAGTCGTAGTAGACCGTGCGTCCGCTGATGGGGAACATGCGGTATCTATATACTCAGTCTTATTCCATAGTGATCAGTGATCTTGGCACTAGGTGTCTCTGCTAACGCATCCAGTACCTGCAGTCGCTTCGAGTACAAAATACTAAAATACGTGGTGTGAAGGTATAATACGAAATAATATTAGGATTAGACTTTCTAATGGAAAAATATTTAACGGGCCAAAACGCATAAATTGGTCTCGCAGGAATTCTTGTTGATGATCATCGACATATATAAGTATGCATATGGTTCATCTAAATATGCCTTGACGGCCACAATGCGTATTCGTAATCGGGCAGTCTACAGGAAAAGCACCCCGAACCAAGTGCGTGCTGGCGAAAATATATGCGCCAATTATTAAGAATTTCTTATCTTATGGAATATTGCGGTCAGCGAAATTGTTTGAAATGTTTTTTTTTATGGGCCGCAGAAATATATTTTTCTATAGTGTGTAATTTTTTTTATCTGAAGGTGTTGAAAAAGAATCCGAAAGGCTGCCTATGCATGGCGAAATTCTGCTTACAATAACCAGTAGATTGTGCCAATTCATGATTATGGCTATTTGCGTAGCAGAATTAGTGCAAGCGCGAAAGAGTTGCAACTTGATCTGACTTTACTTGGAAGCGACTATACATCACGCAGAGGAAAATATATAGTCGTACTCTTTAGTATTTTGGTAGCGGTTTTCGTGGGTTGGAAACCTATCCTGTTGAATATTTTATCGAAGTTAAAAAAATGGAGTAGTACGAAAGAAAGATGCAATTTGCACAGAGGGAGAGAGAGCGAATCGCCCATTTGCCGAATGTGCAGAGAACATTTAAAGGCTCGTCATGCGTGGGAAGTTTAAGATCTCAGTAATCGGCCCACTGCCCGCCGTCTAGTGAAGTGGAAGCATTGACACTTTTCATGGTGCAGTCCTAACATCCGCCTAATATTGTTCACTACTGTACTGCGTATGTCACGTGTTACTCTAATAAACCTTTTTATTCGAAACAACCCATCTCTATAAAGTAAGTTCAAGACCTGACATCATAGAAATCGGATCAATCTGCGCTCTTGGCAAAGTGAAAAGACGTACTGCCCTTGCGGAAATTTAATCGAAGAGCTGGCATGTTTCACACTTGTATAATGGGACAGGTAAACATTACATATATATTGTCATAGACCTATAATATTAAGTGAGCTGGTAGAATAGCAGAACTTAACGAAGAAAAAATTAGACTGGAATGATGCGAACTGATATCATATTTTTATTGCAAGAGGCATGGGTCTCGAATAATGTTAACCAAAAAGCCCATGTCACTCAGAGATGTAGAGTAAGAAGTAGCACTCCAGGAATTTCGTCATGATCAAAACTAAAACTTCATGATGAACTAAAATGGCTTAGGGCACCCTAAGCCGTTTTAGTTGCAAGGACGTTTTCCCGAAAGGAGGAGCTCGAGCCACAATTCGCCGCAAATGCCCTCTTTCTTAAGATGACATTTTATGCGACGCAGCTCGCTAACGATCTAAATTTCGTGAAGGATTACTATCAATATTAGGGCTAACGGCACTGCTCATGTAATATGAGCGTTAGACTTAGGTAGTTAGGTTAAGTAGTTAGTGTGTAGACTTTAATCACGAGCAGATGCTTTTTAGGGGATTAGTTCTCCAGACGAAGCTAATACATTGGTGTACACTCGGTTGTCCAGATTTCCGCAAAGATTACCGAGAGTCATGAGCTTTTAGTGAACGCCTGAAATTTAAATAGAAACGTTTAAGAGATGTTAGCGGAACTAGCATTACTAACATAGCATTCTTGAGTCTGTTTTATACATTTCGTAATATCATTCTTGGTTTTGGTCTGAACGTTAGTGGACAGCCCCACAACAGTCAACATCTGTGGTAAATGGTAGTGCGTCAGTAGTGAAGCAACAGCTTCTAAAACAAAATTACCTTGAGAAAAAGGCTATATGAATGACAATAATATTTACCACGTCGTGTAACTGAAACTTCTACCTCTATGCGATTAAAATAAAATGCCGCAGGCATCAACATACATCTCGTCTGCCATCACTTATTCGGGTGACCTCCTACTAAGCACTAAGAAAACGACTCTGTACGCAATCTGCTCTGCGGAAGACTGCACTCGCCGCCAAAACAAGAATTCTGTTCCAAGGCCAAAAAAGTTTGGCATCTATAACGCTCAGCTAAAATAGAATCGAGAAAAAAACGAAGATAGCTACTAAAACGATCGAACAGGCGCAGCGCAAAACTCCCAATGCCAGACACTCGGGTGTACGCTTATCAGGGAATTGCCCGGCCGATCACAAACGTAAAAATTCCACTCATCAACATAAACGTGCAGCGTGAACGTTACCAAACGCTGATGAATCAGGGCAGGAAAAGCGGGGATGGGTGCGATGCTCGTTTAATATGCAATCGCTGGTGGCGGACAAGTCTCCCCGACCTTGATCTCCGTGCGTCGCTACCCCCGACGGTAACAGAAACAGCGAGCTCCGGGACGGAATGCCCGCTCCTGCGTCACGCCGGCAATTGCGCCATCGGTACGGCGATGTTGCCGGCTGAAAACGCTGGTGCCAAAATTATATTCGTGTCTTTTTTTATTACCTAACCGATAGAGGAAGTCGTTTTCTTTTCATTTTCTCTACTTAAGTATGATGGGAGGGGTGATTGCAAAACCTTGTTTGCTGACTTGTTCGGGAATTCGTGCAGAGGCTGTTGATTTTCTCGGCCGCGTACAAGAGCCGGAAAAGAATAAAGCTAGCGAGAGCAGGCGTGGGGAACGGAGGAGGAAAGCCCATATAGTCCCTTTCCTCTCACTTTTTGTGTTTCCCTCACCTCACGGTGCCGCAAATTTAGACGGAGTGTTGACTACTACTAAAGTCCCGCTTCCCCCTGTTCATTCTCGTTGGGACTGCGAACTTGAGAGCCAAGACGTGCGTGATCTCGTTAGTGTTTCGAGTTCTTCTGAAAGCGGCACACCATGAGGCCAAAAGCTACAATCGTGTTGGTGGCTTGTGTGCTTGGAAGTGTGGCGCTCTGCACCGGTGAATTGGAAAATGATACGACCACGACGACTACACCCACGCCCAACATAATGGAAACCATAAGGGCGTACATGAACATGGCGATGCAGTCGCCGGAACTGACGGGTTTATCTAGGAAGATATTGGCGGCGGATATTTCTACCAGCTGCACCATAGGTCTTCTGAAGTTTATGCGCGGGATCAGAGCTCTGGAGCCTTGGGCAGTCAGACGTGAGTACACGCATTTAACTGAGATTTCGTTCTAGTTCAGTTTTAGGCACAAATATTTGTTTAAAACTTTTAAAAAAATTAAATACTTTAAAATTACACGCAGAGTAAAGCGTTGAGAGAAGTGGCAATTAAATAGCGAACAGTATTTCTATTTTCTTTGAAGGTTTCGATATCATTCATGGTATTGAGTATTGTATGGCGCAAGCTTTTAAACATGCTCTCATAACTATAACGATAACAATAAAAATCAACCTATACATTTTGCAAGAAAACCTTAAAAAAATATATTTTGTTTAGACATAAATATCTTCTATTTTAATATTTTAATATTGTTTATCTCAAGCTGCATTTGAGTACCTTTAAAAATGGTCTCTGTGATCATACATTTTTTGACAATTACAAAGTTGACCTAATTTTTTATATTCAGCATTTTATATTGCACGTAATTGGGATATACCTATAAAACCACATCGACACTACAAACATATTAAGGTCTTGTAATTCTCATTGTATATTTTTAGAATATGAATAGAGAGTCTTCAGCCCGTTTCATTTCTTCGGTGCTTGTACAAGCTACATGTAAGGTTATTCTTATAGACGCAGTAATTCTGTTATAGAGCTTTGAATAATTGCGTTGTGTGTATGCTTAAAAGTACGAAAAAAGCAGCGCAAAGACAGGGAAAAGAACGAGGTAGACGAGCAACAACGCTGACTTGCAACTGAAATGTATTTGTGCTAACACCGATTATAAATACTGCAGCGCCAAACAAACAAACCAAGATACAAAAAAAAACATAATTAAAGAAGTCACGTGCTCCTTAAGCCACAGTCACGTATTGCTCCAACGCATCTAAAAAGAAACATTCTTTATTTGAGATGAGGTAGTGATGGTGCGCTGACACAGTTTGGCTCTAATCTCCCAATCTTCCGTGCTTCTATTATTTCTCGAGTGAGTTTATTCTCGTTCTTTCTAATCACTTCACAATTGTCAAATGTGGGAGTTCACTTTCAGTAACGGCAATGCAAGTCCAGATGTTCTGACACCAGCTTAAACATGTTGTACTTATGTTATCTTTAGTGATAATCCAGGCATCCCCGTTTGACCGACGTATTTCTGACCACACGGCAGCGAAATGGAGTACACAACCCCCTCTACACAAGTCACAAATCGCTCATCGTATTTATTTGTGCATCCCTGTGTTTCTTTAACTTTGGAATTGACCTTCCTACACAGACCTGACAGCTTTTCCGGAATTAAAAAAAAAAAAAAACCACAACACCACCAGCTCAACGGCCAACTTTCTTTACGTAATGTTAAATCTTAAGAATGTAAGGTAAAACTTTGACATTTTTGTTAACCCTATTAGTTTTCACAGTAGTTCCTGGCGTCTTTTTTAAGCAATCTCTTGACAACTGTCGTCCACAAGTAAGAAGGCTACCCCGCTGCCCGGAGACTTGAAGCTTCTCTGTCAAAGCTTTCTTTAAATGCTTTAAATTACAAAAGTGGTGGTTAATAATACCTCTTTTACGAGCTTTTAATGAAAAACGGCAGGATGGGTTCTCAGCCCTCGGATTATGCAACCAACACACATGGGCATGACGAAAGTTAAGGCTGAGATCCAAAAACCTAATGACCTCATTGACAGGTATTTCATGCGGCAACATCAGCGGTTCCAGACAATCTTGAAAAGCAGAAAGTACAAAAAACACCTGGGCTTTAAAATCTTCTTTGCCATTATCTAGGAGCACTAAAAATGCGTCTCCCAGCCAAAAGTTTTGTTTTCAGCCCTGAAACCTTTTAACTTTCTTGATAAGACAATCGTAAACCGCGATAGATGTCGCTATGTAAAGAAGCAATGCACGACCCTTTGCACGTAACATTTCTACGAATCAAGACGCCGTAATCCCAGGCTGCGAACGTCGCCGCTAGATAAAAGGAGAAAATTTTCAAGAAGTTATTCACACTGAACCCAGATTCATTCCGAAAGGCCACGGTACCATGACTGTCAAAACTGTCTTCAACAGACGCCAACAGCTCGTTATAGGGAATTGAGTAATACAAGTTTCTAACACCTATCCAGCAAGCTAACAGGCTTCGGTCTGTTTTTTCATTGAAACATTTCATTATTTACATGGAGTTTTTCAGATGAAATGGATCATCAATGACAAAGATGTTAAATTTTATTTGCAAAAATGAAGCTACAGATTTTTGTCATCTCCCGTTCTCTGACACTATCGCGCAACGTACAAGGTGTTTAGAGTTATTTCAGGGCATCTGGGCTTGCATTGCCGGGACAGTCAGTGCATTGCAAACTTCGACAAGTGAGAAGTGATTAAAATGAACAATGATAAACTCACTCTATAAATAATAGATGCACGGCCGATTAAGAGATTAGGGCCAGAGTGTGTCATCGCACCATCACTATCTCTGTCAGATAAGGAATGTTGCGTTTTAGGTGCTCTGGAGCATTGCGTGACTGTGGGTTAAGGATCGCGTGAAGTCCTTTTATGTTTTGTTTCTCGCTTGGTTCGTTTGTTTGACGTTGAGTATTTATAATCGATGTTAACACAAATAAACTTCAGTTGTAAGTCACCGCTCTTCATCTACCTTCTCGGTTTCTCTTTCTTGTCCGTGTCTGAGTTGTAGCCCAGAAATTTAGCAAGTGGTTTTTAAGGTGCATTACACACTAGTGATACACGACCGCACGCCGGGACGGTGCTCATCCTAACCTAAACAGGCAGGGGTGGCGACTGAACCTAGGATCCCGGAATTCTTCAGCGCGAGGTTTCGTTTCACGCGCTTCAAGCTTCAGTGCGTTGACACGCCCATCCACCGACTCCCTCTTTAAACTATTAACGGTTAACAAGTTATAAGCTGCTGATTGCTTCAGACATAGGCACCTTTTTCTATAACATACATGACGCCGGAATATGGCCTTTTTATCAGAACAAGTATGACCATAATATCTTTTGGAAATTAAAGTCTGAACTTATCAGATTTATTGTATGCGATGAATACAATAATAAATGGCTTTAATTGAAGCTGTGATTGAACATACACTATTTGACGGTGGCTATCTTCATGACGCTCAGAAATCGATAAGGGTTTGTAGGACAGTGTAACAATGCCTATCATTTTCCTACATACTGGCGTATACACAAATTTCGATATTCAGTATGTTGGAAAATTGAGGTACACGGCCGTCTGGTACGTGCGTCCTTAGTCTTGGAAGGGTTGTAACACAAAACTGTTAAGTGCATTCTTACGCAAATATAAGTACGAATAGATATCATAAAAGGGTATATTATGATAATTTGTTGCTGCAAAACAAACGCAATCGTTTCTAACAACACTTTGCCATAAATTCATGTTCGGTTTAGATTCATTTATCTGTTCATTTACTCACAAGGGCGTATATTTATAAATGGTCACAGGATGCTTGCCACACGAAGACTTCACACTGTTTGCATGCTATTGGTTTACCACATGTTCACTTATAGATCTAGGGCCTATATGATAATTCAGTTTCTTCTTAATGGTAAAAGTAAGAATACAAGAAAAATAAATTTTGCCAAGACCATTATGTGTTTAGATGTCCGGAGGTCTGAGGATGGTTTATATTAACAGTAATGGGTTCATCAGTATTACATTTCCCGGAAGCAAATGCTTGAACGGTACACTGAGTACCAAGGTTCTAGTTTAATGTCAATTTGCATCAGACAAAGCACTTTATTTGATGCAGTCTTGCTTATATATTACAGCGAAGCTGTATACCTCTACCAGCCAAGGAAAGTTTCGTGCCGTTGGCGTTGTCAGTGAAAAATTCCCGGCCAAAAATTGAAGGCAAAACAGCATATTTCCTTTGAAATCAGGCATACAGCACACAGCTTAGTATCTGTTTCAATAAAGAAAACCACAAAACAAGCATCAAAACCACATGATGGATGATAAGGCGGGTGTGAACAATAGGAACACCCTCCCACGCGTTTCGGTAAAGATTAGGTTTACAGCTGCATCGAAAGGGATGGACGTCATTCGAAGCCCTCGTGTGAAGCACGAACCGCATAATGGTGATAACTGCGCCTGCTGCCGCGGTGACGGCAGCTTGCGTCGTGGCGAGTGACGTCACTAACCTTTCATATATAAAAGAAGAACCCGCCTATACCCCGATTTACCTTACGTCCGGACGCAGCGGATGGTACGAGCTATCTTAGCCACTCCCGTTCTGTGGACGCGGCGTGTGATACGCTTTCCACGCGTCGCTGTGCCCCCTCTCTAAGGTCACGTGACACTCACACGGCCTCCGATTGGCTCCGATGGCTCGTAACATCCGCTGCGCTTAAACGTAAGATGAAACGGAGTATAGCAACTGATTTTATTTTGCTGCAGCACCGCGGTGAATAGGCCATGCATAGTTAGGACTCTCGTGGAGCAGCGTGAATACTAGGAGCGGAAAAGTGAAAAGAAACGGAAATACGACCAGCGGCGGTGTGCTGCGATCGACGGCGGCATTTCGTATAGTGCAGTAGGCAATCGTTGCAGGTGAGACCACAGCTTCGCTGACCAACCACCTTCACAGCGTAAATTGGAGCCACAACTTTTTTTTTTCTGTGTATAGTGCCATCAGTATATATTTTTATTTTACTAAGAGGTGAAGGCGTGTGAACGTTTGTTTGATGACTACGTTCATACGAGTTTAGGTTTTGCCGTTTAGGTAAGATTTTGTAGGATATATTTTTGTGCGCTTCATTTTACTACTTGAATTAAGCATGCGACGATTTCGCTTGCCTTAATGGTAAATTTATTCAGGACGCGGGCCTAAACGCACTATACATTAAAAAAAACTATGCGGAGTTTGCTTTTACCCAAATATAATTTATGACGTGGAAACGGACTACTCGTAATTCTTGACTGAATACTTTGATTTCGTATTTCTGCGAGCCGCGCCTTGCCTGTGCGGCACAAAACCCTGATGTTGTCTTGCTAAAACCCGCCCCCGAAATAATTTATGCTGATCGAGACGGGCTTTTTATGTGCTAGAGAGTGCCCCCAATTCCAAATGTACGACCTTCGACTGATGAAAGGTAATCATGCTTACTACGTGCATTGTTTGATGTACACAACTGTAGTGCGTCTCGGGTTTGAAGTTAAATAATTTTGCTATGACATCCTTTAAGCTAGTTTCTGGGCAGGGTCGAATTAACCTTGGAATCCCCACCATAGTGAGCTCCCGCCTATGCAAAGATAATAAAAACTGAATTTGAATTATTTTTGTAGAAGCAATACTACATTTAACTGTTCTAAAGTCATGGTGCTAGAGCAGTGGAGATTGGGTGCCTTCTACCGCTCTTTAGGTACAGGTTGCTCAGGAAAAGCTTCGGAACAATAGCAAATAAAAAGGAAAGTTAGTTATTTTCGTTCCCATTTAATAGTTTGGTTTTAATTGGCTCGTTTTATTTCGCTATTTTATTGCCACATCTGTTCCCACCACACTTAATTGTCGTTTGCTGTTTTTGTTATTAACGCATGTTGTACGATTGAACTTTAGGAGATACAGGCCCTGTAGGGCACTAAGCCTTTATTTCTTCCCCTATGCGAAAACACCACGATACAAATAGCAAAATATTATTATAGATGCCAAAATTACTTTCTACAGCATGAGCATGAGTATGTTGGTCTGTTACAGTGAAGAAAAGAGTTTTGTATCGGAGTTTCATAAAAGTAGAATGAAGAATAGAACGTATTATATTCCGATCGAAGGCTCTATAAAAATATGCGCGATCAAGGGTTCTTTTCAGTGACCGGCAGCGGATTATCTTGATCGGAAGATTATTCGCTTTCAGCGTGTTTTGCAATGCCGCTTTGGTTTCTGTAATATTGCCTATTCATCAATATATCTTGTATGCATTTTATCAGTTTTTTTATTCTTCGGAATAAAGGTGCATTGTGCAATTGTCAAAAAAAGTAGTTTATTTTACTATATAGCTGCTGACGTTCGCATATGTGCATAAATATAGCATTCAACTAAAATATTCCAAGAATAAGTTTTTCAACGTAGAAGTATCTTGGCGTACATCATTTTTGTTCAGATAGCTTTATGAAACTGCATATTAATGGCAATATATCCCGCAGTTCTACAAACATCGTTCGCATATTAAATCCTTTTCCTCTTCAAAAAATATGTTAAAGAAAACTTTGGGTATTCGTAAAGAATGTTGTAAAGTGGTGCATCGCCTTTGGTATTAATTTTGGAAATCACAATGTAGCAACTAGATGGGCGAAAAAAATGGTCACTGAAGAAAAAGTATAGGCGCATATGAGAGCTTCTTTAACTTCACGACTGTCGTCAATTAGGTTTCTGTTGTAAATTATAAGTACAAAAAACATTTTTTTTATTTAATCGCTTAGCTTGCGGCTCACATTGTGGTGCAAATTGATTTATATGTGTGTAATGTGTATCTGTTAAAATCAATTAAGGATTATATAAAACAAAAAAAAAAATTGGTACACTATCGGATCTCATCTTACTCCTGATGTTCCTCTCACTATTTCTTTTTTTCGCGTGCAAGCTTTTCTTATTTGAAATCAGAATTCGTGGAGTAGAAGCGGTCTTCATAAATTCAATAGCTGTAAGTCATCATGTTTCGTATCTCCGTTTTAGAACGGAGTTTTGCGGTGAGTCACGTGAACTTTTAGGCGCACGGGGTCAGTGCTGATAGTTCGTAGCGTCATGTTGGAGTTGAAACGCTGGATGAAATTAGTATCCAGACTATTATAACACAACAAAACTAGGCGAGCTTTTGTCTCTGATGTCAGTAGGTTACCATGCAAAGTACCTTAAAAAAGTAAACAGCGTTCAGCGAACGCCAACTACGCAGATATGCGAGGTACCATTCTCGCTCTACACTGTCGATGAAAAAATGCGCAGAACATATTGAATCTAACCAGTAATATCGATTTATGATTAAGGTATAAAACAAACATATTCATTCGTAAGTTACGTTTAAGTTTATCTGTTTATGAAATTAAAATTCAATACATAAAACGTGCGAAATTATACTAATAATAACGCAATACCTCTTCGGCGTAGTAGGTCCCTTCCGTTATTGGTCTCAGTGCTAAAATATTTCGCGCCAGTTAAATATATTTAATGAGCACAGTTTGGAGGTACCTCCTATCTTGCATTCTTTGTGTGTGCAATGCATGTGCTTGTCCGTTCCTAATTATTAAACCCCAATTCGCATACCTAATTGCGTTGTAAGAACGACGAGAAGAATCTAGATATTGTAGCCCTGGAGAGTAGAGACAAATTGAAAAATGCTGAAGAAGTTTGCCGTATGATAAGTAAAACTCGACCAGTGATATTTCAGACGATATCAGAAAGCCCTTAAAAATCTAATGGAATTGGTTAAATGACATCAGACATATGGCTGGCTATTGGAAGCGTGCGACAAGCGACTAGCGCCAAGGTGAGGCTCCTTGCAGAAGCATTTCGCATTGACGACATTCTATGTAGCAGCCAACCATAGTTATCGATGTCAGCTTACCTGAGCACAGCGGTATACAAAACGTTCGGCGCCACAGTCGGCACTGTCCTTTTTACACAAGACCAATAAGTCGAGAACATAGAACTCCTCCATGCGGTGCAAAAACTTACGTGCTCACGTCAATCCCACTACTTTTACTCGATCCGCCAGCGAGCGAAAAGCAGTCTGATAGTAAGAGGAGCAAAAGTTCTTTTCATGCATATTATACCAATCACGGGCGGTCACAATGCCGAGCCGTAGAGATCTTCGGAACGTCGAAGACGGAAGCGCTTCGAAGAGGCATATGCCAGCGTAGATAAGCGAAAAGCATGGTTGTATGGTGCCTTCATTGCCGCATGCAACTGCGGGGGACTCGAATGAACTCGAGATCCGAGCAACTCCTGCCTGTCATATGACGTGAAAACACATACAGAGAACGTTAAACGTGGGTGGGTTTTTGACTCTCAAGGTGCCAAACCTTTACTTCAGCGCGAGATCGAGAAATGCGGCCGAGGGAAGGCGCAGATGCCTTCCCTGCGGCCGCGACCAAGACTCTGTGGGCGTATTAAAAGAGCTCGATCTACGTACCAGCGCACAGGTAGACAGACACTCGATAAATTTAAGCACACAAAACATGCACTCACACCGCTCTGAACTACCACCTCTTCAAATGCATTCCGTCAAACTTCTTCGACCCCAAGAAACGAGATGCCAGGCCAAAACACAAGATAGGGGAACAGTGAAAGACAAGGAAAAGGGAGGAAAGATAAAAAGGGCAAGGAAAAGGAAAGAAGACTGGGGAAAAAAAAATAAAATACTAAGAGAGGGAAAATAAAGAAGAATAATAATTACACCCCAGAGTCTAAGAGTTACAAAAATTGCAAAAGATAGGTACAAATAATATTTACCAAATTACACAAAAAAACCGGTGCCCCTAGTTTGGTATCCGTGGTCTTTTCACTTCATTATTAACTTAAAATTTGTATTTCTTTTTATCAGAAAACTGTACGCATTCCTAATAATGTTTCCCAGTGGGGTATGTTGATGCCCTAAAAAATTTCAGATACCTAGTTGTTTGTTTAAGTAAAGGGATTCGATTATACGTAATTCTAGATTAAATGTTTTTAATTTTAGTATAGCCGGAGAAGTTTAGCATATGATCAACACAAAAAAAGCATTTATATTTACGTTATGCAAATGGTTCTTTCCTTAATTAACACAACTACCAGTGTATTTTGAATTTTAGGCGCGGTTCTTTTGGTCAGCTATCGGTATGCTTATCGGTATGCAGTTTCTTCCTGCAGTAACAGCTACGTGTCGTTTTTCATGTTATAAAATGTAGAGGTCATAATACGAATATACGTTCAACATTCAATCTGGTGTCATAGGCGCGTTTCCGACTAGAAATATTACGGGAGACGAGAAGGGTGAATCTTCTCGGGCTTATGTACCTGACAGAGCAATTATTGGAGGTGTTTCGATAAAATCCCTTTTATATTGTATTTTTGATTGCAGTAATCGACGCCAGTGGCAAGTATCCTACCGGGCTGTTCCAGGGAACATGGGCGGATATTGGCGCCTACGACGAGTGTCTCGAAACCATCGTGAAGGATGAATTCGGCAACGAGAAAATCAGAGGCCAGTACTGCAACATCTACATAAGGATGATCAACGATACCTCCTTCATTGACGCCATGCTGCCGGCTTTTCTCATGTCCCACGAACGGGTAAGTATTGCGATGTTTACGCGCCTTTTTGTATCGTTTCATTTCGTCACTGTGCAATCGAATGTATTGCAAGCGTGTCTGAAAGCTATAGCTTCACTAGCACGGATGTTATTTGATCGGAACCACCTCAGTGGGGGCAAGGTGCTACAGCATGGTAGTCATACATTTATAGCGGTAGATGCGTAAATGTTTTAATATAAGTTCAATGCATTTCATATCTATTTAGAGAACCTCGCGTATATATAACAAGGGGGCCGGGGGTGAGCGTCAACTGAAAACGCGACAAGAAGAGCTGCCTTCAAATTCACTGTGTTGTGTTTTGAAACACACTTTCTACTCGTGATGCAATCAAAATTATTTATAAATTCTAAGAAGTGGCATTATTACATTCTCAATTAAATTCAGTTATCTTTGATCATACTAGGTACCCCTGTTAGGCTTATGTTCAATGTGAATAAAAAATAGTTGACAACGTAGAGTCAATTACGACAAGTGTAAAGCGCAATGTACGCAATTCTTTTTTACAGAGCCAACATATTTATCGCAAACAAGGAACTGTGCTTTTTATTGGAACTTAAGTAGCGTCATAAAAGATACAAAGTACTGGAAATTTGAAGTTTTAAAGCCAATCAACCATTTCACTACCTTACCTAAATTGTAAGAAAACGAGTGAAGATGCTATGTTCGGTTTAATTTCGTCGCGAAGCACTAATACCGCAGTTATACGGGCGCACTTAACCGCAGTTAAGTGCGACTGAGATCACACGTAACTACGGCTATGGGTGCCCACTTAACTAGTGTATAGCTGGCAGTAGCTACTAGTCGTACTTAAGTGCAGCTGCGGTTTAGGATGCTCGCCGGACACACTTAACCACAGTTAAGTCTGACCTAAGTCACACTTAGCTGCTTTTAAAGGAGCCGATATAACTAGGGTATCAAAAAACTGTTGTTGAATATGGTGACTTTACCCAGACAGCAACCGTGCACTTTATTAACATACTTCTGTTCAGACTCCCGTGATCCTGGATATTCAGAAGGACGAAAGGGTTCCGGGAATTCGGCTGGGAATCTGCGGCATTTCGGATTGCGACAGAAAAGATATGCAAGCTCTGGCAGACTCATGTGAGTGTTTGATTCCCCCAATTATGCGTGCCCTTTTCTTTCTTTTTTTTTTAGAGCGCAGCTCTTAGGCGCCCGTTCCCGGCTTAAGCGGAGTCGCCTTCGCCTTCGGCTTAACGGCACGTTGCATTATAAGACGTTTCCCATAATGACCTCACACGTGACGTCACGAGGGTTACCCTCTCGAGGGTCATGAGAGTTACCCTCTCGAGGGTTACGAGGGTTACCCTCACGAGGGTCACGAGGGTTACCCTCACGTGACATCACGCGCATCTAACGTTGCCAATCTTCCCGCTAAATTTAGCGGCAGAATTATTCCGCTAAATTTTACGGAAAAATATTCCCGCGAAATTTACCCTTCGTGACGCCACATGTGATGTCAGGAGGGTAAAAGTTTCCGGCTAAATTTAGCGGAAATATTCCTCCGCTAAATTTAGTGGAGAAGGAAGAGGGGCGTACACTCCCCTCCGTACCCTCCCTTCCACCTCCTCAAGAGCTGCGCTCGAATTCGGCGTTACAGAAAATTGTAAACGTCCTAATTTTTTAACTTGTAGCCGAGAGGCGCGAGATTGCACTGCACATGGGCAAAATACACCTGTCTGAACTGAATACGATAGTATTTAGCCTTAAACTGAATATCACTGACTTAGAGAAATGACTCGCTGTCAACTTTGCCTCAGTCAGAGCTTTATTGTGTTTCCCAAACAGCTTTAGGGGCCTTTTTAGGGTTACACTTCACATTATAAAACAGCACTGAGCTAAACAAACTACACGTCAATACTAACCACAATACTATTCTTGAACTTTTTAAAAGGTATAAAAAAGTCCACGTGAGGTTTAAAATACTTGTTGTACGTGAGCATCATCCGTGTCAGCGGGGGACTGGACTCTAGATAAGAGGGGTAAAAAAAAAGGTCGCGGAGCAAAAAGGAATAGTAACGCGAATAACGATGCAGGAAGTGCACCACCTAGAACAATTAAAATTCTGCGGTACGTCATTTAGAGTGATGTTCATACGAACACAATAGTGATTTTTAAACATTATTTTGAGGAATTGTTTTGTTCAACCTCGTGATATGCCGAACTTTTTTCGCAAATATTAGTGGTCGTCTGTCCGAGTTCTTTATGACAATGGAGACACAAGTACATTTTTAGTAGCGTTGTTAATCTCGCGTAACGTCCGTGTGCATTTTCTTAAAGGTTTTTATTGTGACATAAGACGGAGAGAGTAACAAGAGTATAACTATTGGCAAGAGGAAAGTTAAACATTTAACGCTTAATGCGTATGAGCAAGTTTTCTGGTGCCCGAAACGTTTTGGCCAAATTTAAAGTTAAATTTTATATTTACTAGAAAAGGCGGTGTAAGCAACAAATCTCTTACAGGTAATTTCAGTCTGGTTTTGTCGGAAAAAACATAAACACAATTTAAGGTCTTATGATCACAGAGTCACACCCGCAAATATTCGATGGAACTAACATAATACGAAGTGTCGGTAAGGAACACAGGGCGATTTAAGTTTTATAAATCAGACTACAAGCCAGTGAAGTATGAATACAATATATTTTGTATTATTAAATCGTTTACCTGCTTGATGAACTTAAAATGCTTAGAATTGTCAAGAGTCAATGAAATAAAGTATTTTCTGGAATTAAACAGCCTAATCTCAGCCGACATGGCGATAAAAAAGGCGACATCCCGTCACAGTCCGAATACGTTAGAGTGCGAACTATTTCTGCGATATTCTAGACGAAAAATGTGATAGCTTTACTACGGGTAGTGGAACTTGCAAACATAGAGTTGGCACAAGATGAACGTCCTCGTCCTATAAAAATATCTTTAAAAAAATACGACTCTCGCAAAGCTCTTAAGGTGACGTAAACACACTCATTCGCAAAAAAAAAACAAACAAAACAAACACTTTATTCTACTTTTTTAGCTGCTTCAGCTTTATAAGGGTCAAAACAACTACCTCTTCTATATCTTTCACTATAATGAAAACATAAAATGGCATATACAACACCCAAGTACGCTTTGAATGCGAACTGATATAAAGAAAAATTGAAACGAAGCGTGATTTGAGCAAAACACTTTGGTGCATATACCGCCTAAACAATAGAATAGGCCAGCCCAGCAAATAAAACGAATAATCTTTCGCAGTTGGATATAAAAATGAACTCTAGAAAAATGTTGTGAAAACGTTATGCTATAAAATTGTGCAACTGTACATTTTCTAGTAAAAACCGAAGGAAACCGCACGATGTGGTCGAGGTAAAAATGCACGTGGTTGACCAGCAGCTCACGTAACTGATATCAACCATATGAATCATTTGCCACGGGATATATTATGAGGTATTTTATGCGTGGGGAGGCTTTGTGTCAGTCAAAGCTTGGCGGTCACTCAGAGCATTGCATCTCGACCGTGTTGTATTTGCTGTGTTCATATGGCTTAGTAGTGCAAAGTGTGAAGTTTACACGCCATTAAACTGTACGATGGTCGGCCTGCTCCCACACAAATTGAAAACCCACGCTTGCACTTGCAAGGTTTGCGTGCTGAGACTACAGCAGTTTAGAAAATGGGTAGTTTATATTTATCTCACTAAACACTTATGACTGAACCAACTATTAGCTGATAAACGTTAAATTCAAAGAAAGATATGCCTCGACCTGCACCACTCAGGGGTGTCGTGGCTTAAGTAGTCGGATAGACAAATACAAAAAGGTATCCGTTACACTGTTATTTCTGGAATTCATCACAAAACGCCACAATATTGGTAGTGGCTTGCGTTAATTTTTTTTTTTTTATCCGCGGAATATTTGCCCATTCTCGTTAATGAGCGTTGGATTAAAAAGATGCACACTCCTTGATTGGGGAAGTCTGGGACAGTGAGGACTGACCGTCGTGTTTATTGCGCCTCGTTTTCTTTGCAGTGATCACAGGTCCCACTAAAATAACCGTGAAGAACTGCGTCACAAGCTTACCTGTTCCGTGGACGAATGCGCAGCTGGGTATAGCGTAAGACTGCTGTTTTTTTTTTTAATTTCTTGCCTTCAGTATGATGTCAAAGAGGAAGGCTTCATTATTAGATAAATGTAGAGGGGGTTTGGATTTGCATGAATAGAATAACGTTAGGACTTTACATAAGGTACACACTAGGCGCACCCAATCTACGGCAGCGATAATACAATAGATAGAAAATGTATAAGATATGATCATTTGAAAACGCCAGAAGCAAAACCATATTTTTTTCAGAAATTTTAATGCAATAGTACGCGAATTCTATGCACTAAGCAGGGTGCCAGGGTATATATCCAACCGAAACGATATAAAGGTAATCTCAAAACATAGAGCCTTCACTCTTGAATTTTAGAAAGTTCGCTAATCTTTCGGTAGGCATTTTCAACTGTTTCCGTGCTCTGTTGTTTTTCACGTACAATATTAGTTTCCGATAGACGACACCACTCACTGTCCTAGAAACACTTTTGCGTCGTTGAATTTTCAAAAAGCGCACGCGCAACACGTTTCATCAATCCGCAGGGTAAAGCGAGAGATTGGATTTAACACGCAGAGACAAGAATCTGGCCTCCTTGCACCTGTTTGCTATTATATGCGATGTGTCAACGCGATCGGCATGCTGAACAGAAAGGAATGTTATAATTTTCACACTGTAGTACATGTTCTGTTAGTGTATTTAGACAAATTGGGCTCACAGAATTTTTTTTTTGTACTAACATTAAAAGTATCTGTTTGATCATAGAAAAAATCGTAATGTAAAGGTTGATAAAGGAAGGACAGGCAAATCGGACAGATACCAAGACCGGTTCATAAATATATCTCCAGATGTGGCGATTTAAAAAGCTTCACTACGTTTCACGGTGCCCCGATGAACTCAATGCGGCCGGTGTTCGTGTGCGTTCAACGTTTTGACTGTCGCGTGCAGTCGGCGTGACCTTGGCGTCGCGCCTGCTTGCCGCCGCTTCCAGCATTGCTTCGCCGGCTGGATGCCGATGGGATTAAGACAACGCCTCCTGTTGTTGCTGTTCGCGATTTTTTTGCCCCCTTGTTCGACGAGGGCAAAAAAACAAAAACAAAAAAAAAACGTGACCCATTTGTGCGGTAAGCCTTGGGCGACACCGACGAATGGCGCTTCGGAAGGGAAAGTAGGACTTTAGAAAACTGCGTGCAGAGCCGAGACTCTCAGGGAAGTTGTTATAAATCAGTTCCACATATTTTGTTTTAGTGGGGATTGAAGCATTGAAGCGTTGCTTAATAAGGGAGGATGATAATATTTTATTAAGTGATGTGTTTGTTACACGGGTAGTTTATATTTTGCACAATATCTCACTTTATTCAAAACTCAATTGTGTCCGTGTTGTTCCATAATATAATAATGTTAGCCTAATTTGGCGTCCGGAACAAAAGTATGGGTGGCCATGTAGCTGTTTCCTATACTTATAGGCACCTTACGGGATGGTTACACTTTTAGACTGACAGTAATTTTTAAATGTACCATAGTTGGCATGCTATGAAACAAAACTCCAAGAGTTAATATATAGTTTAAGAAAATTCTTATTTTATGCCACAAACATAGCAGTTTTTAATCTTCCAAATTCCCAAAATATTCTTTAAACAGATACGTTCTACAGTCCTACGTCCTTGAAAAATGCTCGAGGTTTTACGAAAATGTTGAAAATGAGGCAGGTTAATATGTTTTGTTTGTTTTAAAACACGTTAAGTTGTGCGTTTAAAAATATTCAATGTTGTGTTTTTATGTATTTTCGCGAAACGTCGAATTTGTTCAGGCATGTAGCATTGTAAATAGGAATCTCTATACATATTTTTTTGGAAAGATGTCCTCAGCTGAACTCATATTTCTCAACTGGTTAAACCAATAATTATGTCAGTCATAAATAGCGATACGAAGTGCCATTAGAACTAATGCGCTATTGATGTTCTTCTAGGATTTTCCTTGGAGTGAATATTCTGATAACAATCATGAGCTCTATCGTTGACGTCCGGCTTACACAAAGTGAAAAACTGCAATCCAAGCCAGCACGAAGAAGTGAGTTAATATCCATCACATCTTTCCGAGTCTGGAAAAAAGAGTAGTTTGCAATATTTCTATTACGAGAGCTTGTTGTTGTATTGCTCGAGCATGTACATCGGCCGCCTTTTGTTCCAAATAGAACATATATATCTGAAGACCCATATACAAATGACAATTAGCCCGGTTGCTAAATTTTCTAGAGTCATTTTGTTTTGTTTTGATAAAACGATTTGAAATGAAAAGTACTTCTACAAGCAAAAATGGCGGAAATACAAGAGTATTTAAAGAAATGCTTACTGGTTCACTAGACGGTAGTTAATATGGTTGTTAACGAATGTTAAGAACTCTCAATTCACGAAATTTCATTTGACGGTAGTTCTACATGCTCAAATCAAAGAGTTTATTAATTTATTTATTTATTTACCCTCAAGGCCTGAGGCATTATGGAGGGGAGTGGATTACATTTCATAAGATAGAACAACATTGTGCAGTTATTAGTATAGACAGATGAGAGTATAGGCGAATGAGCTATCATACAATAATAGCTAAGGCATTCTTGAAAAGATTGTGGTCTTAAATGGCTGCCGTAGGTGCGTGAAGGCGATTCCACTCATCTGATGTGCGTGGGAAAAAGGCTTGAAAAAAAAGCGTTAGTTTTGCAGAGTGGAATTCCAACCTTAAAAGCATGATCCAACATGGATGAGATATACGGGGCAGGTAAAATAAAATCGTGGCGCAGATATGGGTGATGAAAGAGCTTGTGAAATAGACACAGTCAAAATAATTTACGGTGAGATACTAGAGTTGGTAGGTTGAGGCTAGATTTCATTGAGCTTATGCTGGCAGTTTTGTTATAGTTAGGTGGGATAAAACGATCTGAATTATTTTGAACCATTTCAAGTGGACCTTTTAAGTTTTCTTGGTAAGGATCCCACACAGATGAAGCATATTTAAGTTTTGAACGGATTAGTGTTTTATATAGCAAAAGTTTTAAGGACGAGGGGGCTTTTGAGAAGTTACGTCGGATGTACCCAAGCATTCTGTTATCGTTGTTAGTAACATACGAGATGTGAGCTGTCCAGGTGAGATCGGCTCTAATGTGAATACCAAGGTATTTGTAAGAAGTGACGGCATCAAGGGGATGGTTATTTAAAAAGAAGATGGGAAAACTAATTGCTTTTTTAGATACGCGCATATATTTGCATTTATTACCGTTTAGGTTCATATACCATGCTTTGCACCATTCAGAGATGGCATAAAGGTCCGACTGAAGGTTAGTTATATTGTCCTCACAAGTTACTTTACGAAAAACCACGCAGACATCGGCAAACAAGAGGATGTTAGAGGAAACGCAAGAAAGTAGATCGTTTATGTAGATAAGGAAAAGGAGAGGACCAAGAACAGGATCCTGTGGCACACCGAAATGAAGACCAGTTGGCTGCGAGTTAGAGTTGTTAGCTGAAACAAACTGTGAAGGGTTAAGAAGAAAACATTCAATTCATGCGAGAAGTTTGTGATCAAGGTTAAGTTGCTGTAGTTTATATAGTAAACGTTTGTGGCATACCTTGTCAAATGCTTTAGAGAAGTCTAAAAAAATGCAATCGGCAAATGAGGAATGGTCAAGAATGAGGTTTAGTTTATGCGTAAATGATACCATTTGAGTTTCACAAGAGTAAGTTTTGCGGAAGCCTTGCTGTGAAGGTATGAAAAAGCAGTTTTATTCAAGGAATGTAACGGGAAGCGAAAACAGAATGTGCTCAAGAAGTTTGCAAGGAATGCTGGTAAGTGAAATGGGTCGGTAATTGAAAGGAGAAGACTTGCTACCTCATTTTTGGAGTGGAATCCCCTTCCCGACCTTCCATTCACCAGGAAGATAACCGTTGTCGAGCGACTGCTGAAAAATCTTAGAAAGTACAATAGAAGAATAGACACTTGTACTTTTCAAAAACTTGGGATTAATTGAATCGCATCCAGGAGACGAAGAAGGTTTAAGTGATCTAATGAGGCTCTCTACACCAGTAGGTTCAATGAATATGGGAGACATGACAAGAAAGTCAAAGCCATGAGTATCGGGTATGGGGACACCTGAAGTTACAGAAAAGTTGCATGAAAACACTTCATTCAGCACCAGTGCACACTGGCTAGAAGGAATTACGTTTCCAGTGCTGTCAACTAAAGTGATCGTATCCTCATCTTTTGGTTGTATAACACGCCAAAATTTTCTAATGTCGCTTATTAACATTGATGGCAAAGTGCTTTGATGAACATTTCCCTAGCATTTTTTAGTGCAGTTACATATTCGTCGGAGGCATGTTTGTAATCAGCCCAGCGGGCACCATTACTAGATAGTTTAGCTGATCTATATAAGCGCTTTTTTTTTGTTTGATAATCGTTTGAGGTTACGGCTATACCACGGAATCTCACTATTTGATGTGATTGTGAAAGTGAAAAGGGAAAATAAGTTAAAACATTCACTTTAGCCACAAAAATGCCCCAATTAGTTTGTACAGTGCGATTATCAAAACCATTCACAAAACTTATCAAGAAAAATAGACAATTCATAATTAACTGCTTCAAACTTTTGCTTTTGTATAGTTGCGAATATTTCTAATTTTTTTAAGGTTCTTTGGTCGTGACAAGGAAATCTGGAAAGTAAGCAAACAGTGATCGCTTAAGCCAGGCAAGTAACTAATCTCGGAGACAAGATCAGGCTGGGACGTCAAAACAAGATCAAGGGTGTTTGCGGCAGATTGTGTTGTCCTTGTAGGTTGCTTAATAAGCTGTGTGAAGAAAAATACAGAGCACAAGTTCAAGAATTCAGTGGCTAAAGAGAAGACTGGGTGTATACTGGGCGGTTCACTGTTCCATGATATATTCGGAATGGTAAAATAACCAAGCAGAAATAAAGGAAGCGTGGGGTATCGAGATGAAACTATATTAATTACATCACGAAGTTCATTTACAAAATTGGAAGAAAGCGTGGGGGGTCGATAACAAACACTAAGAATGATTTTCATTCTTGGTGTTTGTTATATGTAAAATATATAACCCCAGAAAGAAAGTGACGAAGTTTGATGCGCAAATTATTTTCTGTCGACTAAGAAAACGGCTTATGGAAAAAAAAAAGAAGGAATTTCAGTGTAATAACGAAAAGGTGCACATCTCCCTTTGGAGCTGTAAAATCAGCAGCAATAGCTAGAAATGATAAACTAATGATTGAAATCCTGATAATATCTTTTTACGGAAATGAGCGGCAGCCACGAATAACAAAGATGTGTTCCGATGATGAAGCCGAGTGATTAAAAGGCGGCAGGGTCTCGAGCGTGGACCTTGCGCGACGGCATCGCGCACCACTGCCGCAGCAGTCTTCTTTATTTTCAGAATTAATAGACAGTGATTAACCTTAGCGCACTAAAACGGTCATCAAGATACCTTGGCAAGAATAGCTGCGAGAGAACACTCAGGTGTGCGCTAAAACACGCGTGAGTGCTGATGAAACCTATGCACGCGAATTCTTCATTTTTTTTTTTAACCGACAGATAAACTTGGGGATTAAAAACAGCGGAAAAGACGAAGGACCAGACGAAGAAGTAAGACGGACGCAGCGCTGCGTTCCTCTTCCTTCTTCGACTTGTCCTTCGTCTTTTCCGCTGTTTTTAATCTCGAAGTGTGTCGTACCAACTCGGCCAAGCCTCAACTTTAGCGACTGAGAAAGTTTTCATCGAGCACACTGCACATTCTACCACCTTTCTTCATTTTATTTGTCTTCTGATACGTTGCAGGGAATATGGTACAGTTCAATCATCAGGTGAACAAATTAAACTTGCTTCGATCATTCTGATAACCCCAGATATCGTAGTATGTGTCGCGCGTGTATTATGGGTGCGTCATGATTTCCTATGCTGGGTTCCGTGAGCTTTGTGCGATTTCAGAAGTGCTACACGCACGACAGACCCTTGAGAGCTCCGGGTTCATCGAAATGATAAGGTCAAGTTTAAATTTCTTCAGGAGTAGGGTCCGCCGTGAGCATGCTTTATTGAGAAGTTGTCCGTGTGTTCTGCTTCTTCGGTGCGTTTGTGTAAGACCTTGAATTCTTCGTGCTCTCGAATCGTTAGAAGCACTTTAATTTAACTGAAAGGCTCGCGAAAAGAAAAGGATTAGACTTCTGCCTGAAGTTGTGACGTCATACGCCCGCTGCCGGCACGTCCTAGACAGCAAAGCCTGCGCGTTACGTCACATGACGTCACGTCCGGGAGGCCGGCACGGGCGCTGATTGGACGCGAATGCCGCGTCGGCGTTCGCGTGGGGCTCGTTTCCTATCATAGTCTTACGCGAACGCTGACGCGGCACTCGCATCCATTCAGCACCTGTACAGGCTCCCCCGATGTGAAGTCATGTGACATAACGCGTTAATTTTTAATTACGTATTAACGTATTAAATACGTTTTACGTTTTATTACGTTTTACGTATTAACGTATTAATTACATTTTACATATTAATTACGCATTAATTCTTTAATAACGTCAGTTTGCCATTCCGCCTTCTTTAACTTGTATCATGTTGAATAAAGTGGGAAGACGTATATCCAGTCCCAAAGCGTTCTTCATCAGGGGGTTGTTGCCGTGGGGGTTGGAGGGAGGGGGGGGGGAGAAAAATGTGGGGGGGGGGGGTTGGTTGAGAGGGTTGACCAAATGTTTCGAAATGCCCTTTTTTTGTTTTCACTGGGCCGGGGGGGGGGGGGGGGATCTGGGCGATTAGCTCTTGTGTTCGTGCCGGTTTGCGACTTCGCGAACGGCCTTCCCGCGTGGTCGATTTCGGCACTCGGCGGTTTCGAGGACTCGGAGGCCAATAAATAAACACTCAAAACGAATAGCAAGATATTGTCCCTACTGCGGTTAACAAAACTGTATTTTTTTCTGAATCTTTTTGAGACAAACGGCGCCGAAGTTAACACGCGTCACTTGACACCTGGGGTTGGAGGGCTTCCTCGAACCGATCCGAACCGCGCGTCCGCCCGTCGTAACCGCTGTAGTCGTGTTTGTGGCGGCCGGGGACCCTCGAGGACCGTTCTGAGTGTCGTGTTCTCGCGGAAGACGCCGCGAGGCAAGTTCGAGATCCCCTGGCACTTTCGCGCCCCGGCTTTTGCTTTGCATTTGTTTTAACTGGGTTAGATAACAAGCGAAGAAGTTGCCCTCCGTCTTCTAATGATTTCGCCTCCCCCTCCCTCTCGGCCAATGTACACCCGCAGGCGATATGAAGGTGAACGCCGGACCGTCGACCGGTGCGTGCTATCAGCCCCATGACGCGGCTGCCGTGGCGGCTCGCTTTCTTATCGCGCGCTTCGCCGAGATTAAGCGCTTGGATCGAGCGCTGTTCTCAGCTCTGCTGCTACTCCCTGCAGAAAGCGTGGAAGTGGGTTTCGATTTCGGCATCGCTTTTTGTGGGCGCCGTGCCCCCGTCATTGCCGGCAAATTATTTGCACATTGCACGTGGACTAGAGCGGACGATGTTCGGCATAGTTTATCAGTCCTTCAACCGCTTTTTTCATTCAAGAGCGAACGCTAATAACTGCGAACGCTAATAACTGTTCTTTTTAAGAAACCGAAAGTATAAGTTACCTTTTGATTTGTTCCGCAGCCTTCCGGTTAGCACATATAAAAAAAAAAAAAAAAAACTGCTAAATCACATTGTCTACCAATAGCGTCTGAAAGTCTTCTTCCGGAATCCTAGCGCTTTCTGCGGGGGGTAGCAGCAGAGCTGAGAACAGCGCTCGATCCAAGCGCTTAATCTCGAAGAAGCGCGCGATATGAAAGCGAGCCGCCACGGCAGCCGCTTCATGGCGCTGATAGCACGGACCGGTCGACGGTCCGGCGCTCACCTTCATATCGCCGGCGGGTGTACCTACCCCCATTTTTGTGACGTGTCCGACCCCTGCCTGTTTCTTGCCGTCTTTCGTGCCTATCACTTGAAGAAGGGCGTCCGCCCGAAACGTCGTGTATTTCGAGAAGCACAGCCATATTACTTGCGATTACGTTTTCAGGCTTTAAAGCTGTCTAGGAGGTGCTGCCGCTGCACTCTCCTAGGCTTCACTACATCACGGCAATTAACCCCTCGATGTTGTGACTTCTGAAACACATCACATCTAAATAAAGTTTGTCCAACCAACCAACGTGTGAAGCTAGGTGGCTTTGAAAACCAGCAGCGGGCGTCGATGGTCGCTTGGCGGCTAAGTATGCTGGACAAAGTATCACTCGCCACCGAAAGTCCGCGTCACTTTATTGCACAATGAAGGTACCGTGATCCTAAGGGGTTGGCTTAGTCGGTGATAAAAAAATCCCCCCTGCCCCCCCCCCCCCCCAAAAAAAAAACAAACGAAAAAAAAAACACCCGATAACCGTGATGAGGTCATTTTTCGCTGCTTGATTGAGTCTATGGGATCGTAACGTCGGCTGCGATCTAACTCAGGTATAATTATGTTGCACTAAACCGAAGACGGTCTTCTGCGACACAAATATGCTGGACTAAGTATGATTTCCATAGTAACCGGAGACACGGAGCGATAAAAAAAAAAACGGACGAATCGTCAAGTCTCAACAACAATCAGTCTCAATTGAGACTTGTTGTTTTGTCCGTTTTTTGTATCGTTCCCTGTCTCCGGTTGCTATATGGAAGTCCTTCACCAGCTCGCTTGTGTTTTTACCCTTTTTAAGTATGACTTTCGGCAGCGGTCGCCGGTGAACTAAGGACTTTGCACTATGTATGAATAACTGCCAACGGTCGCCTACGGACTAAACATGCTGGACAAAGTATGACTTGCCGCCGAGGGTCGTCTGTGGACAAGGTATTCTGGACTCAGTATGATTCGCCGCAAATGGTCCCTTGTGGATTAAGTATACTCGACTAAGTATAACTTGACAGCGACTGTAGCCCGCGGGCTAAGCATGTTGGCCAAAGTATGACTGGGTGCCGACGATCGATTGGGGATGAGAAAAAACTGGACGAGTTGTAACTCGCCTCGGATGGTCACCTGCGGACAAAGTGTGCTGAGCCAAGTAGGTTGGACTAAGTATCACTCGCCGCAGACAGTCACATGCTACCGCAGGCGACCCTCGGCAGCATGTCATACTGAGTCTAGTTGCTTGCGCTTGATTTCACCTCCGACGTTTGGCGCCGATATTGCGACAGCGAGTTCTATTGGCGACGGCAGGCGTTTGAGCTTCCTGAAAAAGGAGAAAAAAAGCAGGAGGAACGACTTGTTTTTCTTTTGCACGGGCCACAGTTTGCAATTTTTTTTTCAGCTAACTGTGGTACGTTCTAATGTGTAGGCTCAAAGCAAGACGTTCTGAAACGCGTTAAGGGTTAAAAAAATCGATAGTTAAAAATCGAGATTTAAAAAACAAAAAAACAAAAAAACATTCGGATACTTTGCCGGTCAAGACATTGTTTAACGGGAGGGGGCTTTTCGTACCGTGAGGGGCCCATTGTTTTTCATGCAAGAAGCCAGAGACAATCGAAAACATGTTTCTTGAGTGCTGGGATGGAGTTTTCTTCTGGGACGTCCTCCAACGTATCCTGAAGGAGGACCTCCCCCTAGAAGCGCATGAAATACGTTTTTTTTTTCTGTTTAGAACAAGGAAGGTTTTCCCTTTGACCTTGTTATGTTTTTTCTTTGACCGGTATTTAGAAGTCCCTAATGGCTGTACACCACGCCGACAGTAATGTGCGCCAGTTTTTTTAATTCAACAAAGCACAAAAGTGTGTGCCTCAGTGGCTTCCGCGAATTGAGGCACTTTTGTCCATGAAACAGTTTTAGCCGCCGACACTAGTCTCCTCAGACTGGTTTATTTTAGCCTTGCATTATTTTCCTGTGATTGAGTGGCATCTGTTCCTGTTTGACAATGTAAAAGTCCGTCAATATATAGATAAACAAAAAGAAAAACTTCTGGCGCCGAGCAAAGATTTCGAACTGGCCATGCCCAGTTCGAAATCGAACATGGCCGAGGTTCGAACATGGCCATGGTTCGAACATGGCCGAGGTTCGATTCCCGCTGAGCTCCTTAGTGAATGTCTGTGGCTTGGAATGTTTGTTGGTACTCATTTTTATGTTGAACTATTAGGACTAATTAAGTCTTCTGATTAATACTTTGGGCAAAATTAGCTGAACAAAGAGAAGGAAACCAGCTGAACATACCAATACAACCATTCATACAGATGAAAAGAGAAAACAGTGCGCATTCAACCGCTGGAAATAAGATACAATTAGAGCCATTCATTCAGATGATAAGAGAAAACAATGCGCATTCAACGCCAGCGGTTGAATGCGCATTGTTTTTTTTATCATCTGTATGAATGGTTGTAACTGTATGTTCAGCTGGTTTCGGCCTCTTCTATATGCCTTGGATGTTTTTGAATTGCCTATTACAGGGTATAGATTATTTTGCTGCCTTTGCCTGCGTGTAACTCTTTTTCTTCGAAGTCGAGCGTTATATCTTTTATAAAATTCTGCCCGTAAATTCATTTGATGTCAATACATTGGGATGCCTACATAAACCTCTAGGTTCCTAAAATAGGTCACTCTGGAACGAAATAAAAGAATCGCATCGGATTATAAAGCATCGCACCCCTTTCTCTTCGAGCACAGGCAAACTGATGAAGTACATCACAGCGTTCTCAATTCCTGCAAACACTCGCATACTTCTTGCGGTCAGCAGAGACAAGACGGCCGAATCTTACAACTACCGTTTTCTGCACGGACTGCGCTTCTTCAGCCTTTTGTGGATCGTTCTTGGTCACACGTCCATCGCCTTTGACCCCATCGTGTGTAAGTAACTTTCGCCTGAATGAGGGAATTATGAATTTCGATCATACTATGGTTACCGAAAAAAAAAATTAAAAGCGTCGATATGTTGAATGCTCTCGCTTAGCAGCTTGATCGCAAATGCGTATATAAATGACTCAGAATCATTCTAATTTTAACGATCACCTGTCGCCCCTATTTTTATGTCAAGTGCGTCGATAAAGAAACTGTATTTTGTATTATAGTACGAGACATACTCTACTATTCTGAAACTGAAAAAAAAAATCATTGAGTTACTTTCCCCTGGAGAATGTATATGAAATGAGGGGAATAAATGGCCGACAATCAAAAAAAAAAAAAGAAGAAAGATCGGTGGCCAAAACAAAAAAACAAAACAAAACAAACCGGATTGGTGGCTGAGTGGGGTAGCGCACACCAGCTCGGAGCACGTGGAGCGAAAGCTCGGGTTGCAGGACCCAGGGATCCAGGGTTCAATTCCAACACCTGCCCGTTTCGATCTGGATGTGCATCGTGCTGGCGTGCGGTCGTGCATCAGTACTGTGTCATTGCAGTACAACCGTGCTAGCGGTTGTACTGCAATGACTAAATTGCTCATCTACAGCTAAGAGACAAGTCGCTCGTACCCACAACCAATTTTCTTGGATATTAGATTAACTTATTTAATAAATTCATAATTGGATTTCGCTTATGTTCCTATTTCGCCTTCTACCGAAGGTACACTTTTTGAAGCTCCGAGGCACTGAGTATATAAAATAACACAGGGTTGATTCGCAGCTTTTACTTTGCTATGTGTGAAATATCTCAATGAAAACCTAATTATAATTTACTTGCTTGATTTGCGAAAATTTCTTTATTTTGCTTTTATTTACGAGATCATATAATTAATGAGACTAATTTTGGAATGCCTCGTCACCGCGTCCTGGCATCTCAAATACAAAACAAATTAAATACTAAAGTTTGTGGTTGCGTGTTTTCTTTTAGAGGTGGCTTCGGACTCGTTTCCTAGCGCGCATTTCTTGCTGCTTCCACTGGGGCTTGTACCCGAACCAATGTGTCTAAAAGTCGGTACCAAAGTCGTGAAAATGTATTTGTAATCATGATATACAGGCATCTTTATTAACTGAAGTGGGCATAGAGCAGTCAGGATTTTATAGCGTTCCTCAGATATAATTCATATATCCATATCTTTGATATTTAACCGCTACTACATCGAAGTTCTGCTGCTATGGGTTACTTTTTAATAGTTATTTGTTCGAATTACTCCTCGCGTGCACTAAGATTATTTTTATTGCGTTAAAATGTGATCACCAAGAGGTGTATCTCGTTGTCAACGCTTGATAATAATGAATTTATGTTTGTTCACTTGCAGCGCGGTTTGTCAACGTCCTTGAAATGGCGGGTAACTGGTCTTACTGCGTGTTTTCGGCAGCGTTTCTGAGCGTAGATACATTCTTCTTCTTGAGGTAAGCATAAATAAAGGCTTTTCTATAGGCACGTTCTATGAACATAAAAAGAAGAAAACCATTTCTCAAACTGGAGGTATGATAACTGCCTTCAAGTGGTTCCAACGGTTAATAGTCTTCAAAATGTTTTTTTTTTAATTTATGTAGTTATTGCAAACATGTGTTGAATATGCCTAGGATCTTAGTACAAAACAAAATGTAATAAATAGAAAAACGACTTATTTTGCTGGAAAACAATTCACGTAAAAGGAATTTGATGGCCTGTCTAACAGCTCGCCTTCCTTCAAATTTTGCGGACTGCTGCGGCGAAACCAACGTACACTCCTGAAGCAAGTAGAGAAGAAGACGACGCAGCTAATCATATTACATTTGTTTCTTTTCGCAGTGGGTTCTTGCTAGCCTACAATGTCGTCAAACAAAATGCCAACAGGTTTCTGATTGCTGCGGTAGCTATCACACGCCGAGAAATCAGGTGAGCTGGGATTCATAAACACAGAAATTAGTAAGCTCAGTAGAGACTCCTGTTATTTTTAAAGAGGGAATGTGCAGAAACGTTTTACTTTGTTTCATCGCGTCCTTGGAGAACCACTCATTAATTGATATGAAAGTATCGTTATCGCTGACACGACAGAATTCTCATTAGCGTACACAAAGTAAGATTCAGTTTTAAGCTCTCAGCCTCAAGCTTCTATTGTCCGCTTGTATTATTCCATATTTTTTATAGTTTTATGGGTTCTTGATTCTAGGAAACCGTATTATCGCAATGTATCAAAACACTGCGTAAGCTGTTTTCGAGTATGTTATCGCAGGAGATTTTAAAGGATTTTTCATTTAAGAGCGCAGCTCTTAGGCGCCCATTTCTGGCTTCAGCGGCGTCGGCGTCACAGTCGCCGTCACCGTCGGCGTAACCGCGCGGTACATTATGGGAAATGTCTCATAATGCAACGCGCGGGACTCGTGAAGTCACGAGTGGCGTTACGAGTCCCGCACGTGACCCTCGTGACGTCACGAGTGACGTCACGAGGTCACGTGACCTCACGTCACGCACTGCATTATGGGAGACGTCCCATGATGCAACGCGCGGGGAGGAGGAGGAAGGAGGAGGCAATAGATTTTGAGGAGGAGAATGAGGGAGGAGGAGGAGGGAAGGATGGGAAGGAGGATGGAGGAGGGGGAGGAGGAGAAGGCAAGAGCGTCGGAGGAGGGATGAGGAGGACGAGAGGAGGGATGAGGAGGAGGAGAGGAGGGAGGAGGAGGAGATGAAGAGGGAGGAGGACAGGAGGAAGAGGGAGGAGGGAGGAGGAGGAGATGAAGAGGGAGGAGCACAGGAGGAGGAGGAGAAGAGGGTACGGATGAGGAGGAGGGGCATATCCTCCCCTCATAACCCTCTCCTCCTCCTCAAGAGGTGCGCTCTAATTCGGAGTTACAGGAAGTTGTAAACGTCATTCATTTTTTAGTACGTGCATTTCTCACGTGCACACAACTATACAAAATGCACAAAGTTGCACTGCACGCAAGAATAACGTAATATCACTTACACGCAAAATATAAATAAACCGAATAGATTACAACGTTCAAAACAAGTAATCGAAACACATGATCGCGGTACAAATAAATAGTCGCTTCTATTTTGCAACAGTGTGTAACACAGACACACACACCCAGCTAACTTCTGCATTGGTGTTATCGGCATTGTTCTTTTAGAAAACCTTCGTGTATGAGTGGTAGGGTTTGTTGCTGGCAGAATGAGAACGGCAGGCCGTGTTTTCCACACGCCTGGCCCCTCGCCTCGAGCTCCGCGCCTTACGCCGTGCTTTGGCTTTCACTCGAGGTGCACCAGACGCCGAAGCGTTCTCCAAGGTCCCCTGAAGTTTTCACTTTGTCAGTGACTAAACAAATCAAACTGTTTGTGTGTTTCAGAACCACGGTGCCAGTTGCGTTTTGCATTGCATGCTTCTACCTCACTCCTCTCGTAACATCGGGTCCGAATGCCAAGGTTCTGTTCGATAAGTTCTACAATGAAGTTGAAACGCACTGGTGGCAGCTTTTACTCCAAGTCCGAAACTTCGTGAAGGCGTCCGACCTGGTACGTATTGTTTTGCTAATGCAATAGTCGCGAGTGGTTTTTGAATAATGCGGGATAATAGAAAAAAAACAAGCCACATTTCAGCAAGGACAAAGAATTCAATCTGTGCTCGTTTAAAAATCATTGCCTCTGGAAATCAGAGTAAAAGTTTACAGCTATAAAAACAGAATAACGAAACTCGCTGTTGGGCTTTTAGGCGAGTTACTCTGAGGACGCGTGTATGCGCAAGCAAAGATGCCAAGAGAAATAGAGGACATGGATAAGCCCTAGTTTCAACTGCAGTCGCTGACTGGCTAAGAGTACAGTGGAAGCTCCTCCCACCTCTTTCCCCTTCAGCAGAGCCAATTCTGGAAAGGAGGCGACGTCCTCTCCAGCATTTGTTATTCCCAATTTTAAGGAGGTGAGAGGAGCTTCCAATTCAATCTTAATTTGTCACCGACTATAGTTTAGTCGAGATCAGACGCCCAGATGAAACTTACGCACAAAATAAATACGTTAATGAAATAGATACTATGCTGAGTGTGTGAGTCAACGTTTGCGCTGTTATCTTCAGACTATGAATAGCCAACTCGCCAGAGCCTCCATCCTTAAAATGTGCTATGTGCAGATCATATTATTTGCGTCACAAAAGCTCGCTATCTCTTGTCCGACGATTTCCTCTGGAAAAAAATAAATACACGTGGCTGCGGCATTATGAATGCCAGGACATACGTGGAATGCTCCGAAGGTCTGGCTTACACAATTTCGCTTTCATGTGGAAAGGCGCACGGTACATTGGTCAAACAAGAGGTCGTGTAAATGACCAAGCACTAAAATATGAGTTGTCGATAAACAATACTGGAAATTGGTATTTCTCAATGCAATGTGGGGAATGCGTGTGTGAGCCCCGCTTCAGGACATTAAGATCCTGGGTAGAGGTAGATATACTTCTACTTGAGAGTTGATGGAAGCTTACCACCTAAATGGGAAAGAAAATGCCCGCGTAAGCGACAGACATGTTTCTCTGACTACTATTCGATTGAAATTCCTATCTCGTATTTTACAGCGATATTTACTCTCCAAATGTTTTTCTTGGTTTTTCTGTCTTATTATTTCCCAAAAAACATGCTGCTCACGCTCCTTCGGAAACTTTCGCTGGCGCCTGGCCACGATTAAACTAGTTGAAAGCAGCGCTTGTTCGTCTCTTCTTGTCCGTTTCGATTGGCGCATACAACTTTCCCCTGCATAAAAACAAAGTGAAGGTAAAAACAAAAATTCCAGACTTTCTATGGCCATGCGGTTGACGTTTTTGGGTTCCAAATATTGTGTGAGTTTATGGTTAGTAGGCGAGGATATGTGGCTTGATTCATGCAGTTCTTCATTTCTTATTAAAAATGTACATGTTAGACCAATTTGTTTCAAAGCGAGTGTTTAGAACTCTGTAGATCCAGCGATACTTGGTACCGTTCTTACGAATACCAATAATGTTTTTTAAGGATTACATAAAATATTCAGCTTATGCTTCACTTCGAGTATGGATTTCCTCATGTGCACGATGTACAAAATTGCACCACCCCCTTTCCTTATTATGCTTGATTTGTCTTAAGATTATTATTCCTCAGGCTACGCAATGCTATGTGCATTTAGCTGTGATATACTCCAGCACCACAAAAAAGACACATTCTTTAGCGCTTTTTAGAGCGCAGCTCTTAGGCGACCGTTTCCGGCTTGAGCGGCGTCGGCGTCGCCGTCGGCGTCGGCGTAACCGCGCGGTGCATGATGGGTAAATTTCCCCGCTAAATTTAGCGGGAAATTTTCCCCGCTAAATCTAGCGGAAAATTTTTCCCGCTAAATTTAGCGGAAAAATTTTCTCGCTAAATCTAGTGAAAACTTTTCCCCGCTAAATCTAGCGGAAAATTTTCCCCGCTAAATTTAGCGGAAAATTTTCCCCGTTAAATCTAGCGGAAAATTTTCCCCGCTAAATTTCGCGGAAAAATTTTCCCCGCTAAATCTAGCGGAAAATTTTCCCCGCTAAATTTAGCGGAAAATTTTCTCCGCCCCCCCACCTCGAGGTCACGTGACCCCCAGGCCACGTGACCTCCCCCCCCCCCCCCGAGGTCACGTGACCCCCCCGCCTGCCTTCTTCTCCTCCTCAAGAGCTGCGCTCTAATTCGGCGTTACAGGGAGTTGTAAACGGCTTTCAATTTTTTTTCTATAAAACTAAAAAGGGCGTATTGAAATTAATACCAATTCTATAAAAGCGTGTGAATGGCGCCAATTATAAAATAATATTTTAGATTAATAACTCTGCTTGGAACAATTTCTCGAATCAATAGCTGTCTATCGTATTTATGGTTGAGTCTAATTCTACAGAAAACACTCGCATCCTTCATATTAGGTTTTTGGTTTCATTTCAATTTTTTTTGTTCGTTTTCGAAATTAATTATGTTAGTCTCTGCTATAAATAATTCAAGGCTATGCTCTCTTTTGGATTTCAGGAAAGCTTTTCTCACCTGTGGTACCTCTCAACAGACTTCCAATTATTCGTAGTTGGTCTCTGCGTTCTCCTGATATTTAGAAAGTAAGATGTTTCGTTTTGTTTTCTCTTATTTAGTGACCAATGCCGCTCGCATACTAACCCCTCTTAATTGGTGTTGGCAATGATTGTTAAAGGGCCACCTGCGATGTTTGATCATCACCCCTGACAATATATCCTTACCTCGCTTCGCGTCCGTCATGTACACACGGATAGCTTGTTTTTTATTAGCTTTGGGAGGCAATATAATGAACACAATGCTCGAAATCACTGGATGTGATTAAACGGGCAGTTTGTACATGTGCTTGCCCAGTCTCTTTAGAAAATAAGAAAATTTCGGCATTCAAAAGTACATAAAAGTGTTAATGATCATTACGTTCAATCGCAAGCAGATTTATGTGTCAACCACAAGCTCATTTCTTTTCTTTTTTTTATAATGAAATAGTGCTAAATCGCACCTTGTTTTGATGAACTTTCGTTTTCAACGTGATGACTTGGTTTGCTCAATATCTTGGAATGGTTATTTTTTATTTATGCTTGTTTTATCGGCAATAAACAGGTTACACATGTTTTAATTATTTTCGTTGTGACATATCGGACGTCCTTCAATCCGATGCAAGTGAGAAACATTTCTGAGCTCATTCTATTATGATAAAAACACGGATGTTAAAAATAAAAAAAAATCACGCTAGAATAGTGTCACGAATGACAATTGATAAGGCGATGACAACTGAAAAAACTAAACGTTTAATGGGGCGAACTTGTGCCCAAAACAAAAAGGGAACAAAAGAAAACAGTAGAGCGTCGCGGGCGTCGATGTCGGCGAAACCGCAGGATTGAGCGCTGGGGCGAGACTGACCCCACATCGGCTCGCGGAGCCCCTTATGGACGCGCGTGAAATTCTGGAACAATCGGCTTAGAAGGTTCGGCGCGGAGAACATTCGGACCTCGAAGAGGCAACAGGATTCTCGAAAAGACACGTCGCTCCTAGGAATCGAGCCCTTACTCTTCGCGTGGGAGGCAAACACGATAACCCTTAGGCCACGGCCGCGCTGGCTACTTCGCCAGCTGCGCGCGCGGCAATAGGTCATAAATTTTTTTTTTTTTTTTAAATTCCAGTGGAAGTGAAATAGTTAAAAATAGATTGTAGGGTTTGATACTTCTCTACAGAAAACACACGTATCTGTATAATAGTGCCAAAAGCAAGCACTTCAAGGAATGTAAATAGTATATTGAATTTAATGCCTGTGAACAAAAGTCTTTACTTAGACGTTCAGCTTGTGTAATGCATATTGAACGTCCAGGGTATATCATACTCTGGACACAAATAAATCACAACCCTCAACTTTCTGAATCACGTTGATGATCACAGGTGTACGTAGTGAGGGTATATTGTAGTTATTTTTAACATTTCACAAATGTGGTAGTATAAAGCGACGTATTTTGGTTCGAATGGATATACAACTAACCAATTGTGAATTGTATATTTTATTGTGGCTTCTTAGTGGTGATCGGTTGGCACCACATTCTCAAAGGCGCCTGTTTATTTTGTTGCAGCAAATGGTTTTGGATGAACGCCGCCTTCATTGTCCTGTCCCTCATCTGCAGCTGCGTTTCTGCGTGGCAGATGTCTAGTGAAGACTACCTCCCAGTGATTCCTCCGATTGTAGACAAAATATCGTAAGTATAAAATATTATGTCCTAAACTAGTAATTATTGCATAATGATTAATAAAGAGACCATTAAATGCTTCACTGGCGCAACTTAATGCGCAGGATTTTTATATTATGTAGTATCCTGTTGCATGCAGCAGATGAAGACAGAAAGCGAAAATAATAGTGTCTGGTGAATAGGGTGAGGTGGGGCAAAATGAGTCAAAAACAATTTTCACTTCAATGATAAGTTTTATTTTTCCTTAAAAAAAACAAAAAAAACAGCATGGGGGTATTCTTAGATGTCATGACTTTAGGCTTAGTAAATATTACTTATCTGGGACAAGCGAAACATTAAACAAAATTACAATATCCGAAAGTCACACAACGCCTCATTTCGCCCCGATCTGTGGGGCAGAATGAGACAATGTAGTGAGGTACATCAGACATACATTAAAAAAAAAAAAAAACTGATGTGCGTACAGTTGTTGCATTAGAAACACTTGAAACGCACTGTGTGGCCTCCAACCCACTCTTCATAAGCCCACTTCTTGCATTCCATGCACTCGAATTATACTGAATGCGGGGCTGCTTAGCTCCCAAGTTCTTTGCATACCAGGCACTGACAATATCTTATGTTGTGCATCGCACGGTCTACAGAACGCTCGGACACCGCGCGCATGTTCGGGATATCACTCATAGTCTCTTTCTTCGGTTGCACAGTTTTCTTTTTTTTTTTTTTGGTGGGCGGTAGGGGTGGGCAGTAGACCGCTGGTTTTTGGTTTCTTTCACCAACATCAGCTTTGCCTTGTGGGGAAATGATGTAAGAACATTGCTGCTCTCCGACCTGCCTGTTCTCTTTTTCCCACGTAAGGTACACAAGAAATTTTTTTGAAACTTCAAACGTCAGGGAAAAAAAAAACGCGCCTCTGTAGCTGAGCCGTTTTTTTTTGTGGAGCCGCTGCTCTTCACATTCACCGAGTCGTTTGGCTCGCCTTTGAAGCGTATCCTTTGGTACGCCAAAAAGTGTGGCAGCAGTGCTAAGGGAGTGAAGCTGTTGCTAGTCAGTTTCAAGAGCTTGGTTCATGTCACTTTCGCGCTAAAAAACACTTGCTTTTTTTCTGCTATACGTTCAAACAATCGTAGACACCGTCAGAAAAAAAAAATATCGCCCAGGAGGATCCAGGAGACTCGTGCGTTATTGACATGCGCGTCATAGAATGCCAGATTGTCGCCTTTTATACCGCGGGTTTCTTCTTACGTAGATAATTATTTCATTAAAAAAACTCAACTACAGATTGCTTAAATTTTGTTCGGATAAAGCTAATAAAGCATACCAATAAAATTAAAGCTTACTTTGGCAGAATAGTGGGTGCAAACCGTGGTGCACGTTTCGAATCGAAACCTCGCGCTGAAATTTGCGCCTTTTTGGCGGAGTGTAAACACGTCAACCTCAACTCCGCATTTGTTTTTTTCGAAAAATTCTTGCCGAGAGCTCTCATGTTTTACACATGCAAAGTGTAGAAATCAGGGCACCTCTCAGTGAAGTTTGAACGTACTCCTGTTACTTGTCTAGGAGATGAATGGCGCTAAACGCAAACAGTTGCAGCTTTCCCCGCGTCTCATTTTACCAACCTTAGCTTATACTCTAATGTAAATCACCCTGTATTTCACTTAAGAAACGATAACTGCACTTCACTATGAATGGTTGAGACGCACGATGTTTGTTTCAGACAAATTAAATTTCGAGCAGTCCTATGAGAAAAGGTAGAGCAATGTTCTGTAAAGTGCTGCGGTTCCTAGGCTGCGTTTTTGACTAATATATTTACCGTCCTGTACCCCCAAGTTAAATGTGGTCATAAAGTTGCCAACAAATTACGTCACAGGAGCCTAGCTCGCTTGTGGCATGCAATATGCGGACCGCTCGCTTTCGTCGCACACATGGTTAGGAAATTCGTAATATGTGCGGTCTACAATTCGGCTTGTTTAACGGAGTCAAGTGATGATCGACAGCGAGCGGAAGTTGTGAATTGCAAATAATTAGTGAACTTGCTGTTCCTTTTGTTTCTGTTTTGAAGGCGTCGGCTCTGACGGAAAACCCAACAACTGTTTTTACAATCCGTCAGTATAAAACCCGTCTGGCGCGCCCAAATTTGTGGTGAAAACAAATTTGCCTACTGCAGTGCAAACGACTTTGTTATCATCGGCTTAACAATTCTTATACTTGTACCAGTTTGCACTGCCTCCGCTAGGCACGATAAGCACTTGATGTCTACGTTACCTTTGTGGAGTCCTGGTGTTAAATAGTTGAAAAAGAAAGCATTCGACTAACCCACTCCGCTGTTGATGTTGGCAAAAGACGGTTTGGACCCACACTGCTACTCCAGACTTGGAATTTCATAAACATTAGCATGGCAGGTTATTTTTCCTCTTTCCGCTTTTCTCACTCTGCGTTGAAAAAGACAACTCCCCTTTGCTCCACGCATGCATATTATTGTTTTTAAACAGAGCATTGAACCTTCAGTTGGGCGGAGAAGTGTCGACCACGTGTGTTCTGAGCCTAGTACCCACACCCGCTGAACTCGCGCAGATGTGCTATCGGAAAAACTGTACAAAGGCTTTGTTCTGCCTTTCCTGCATCCAACAGCAGAACTCCAAAACTCCGACCACTCAACGTAAATAGCTGTAACCAAACGAACCAAAGAAATATTTAAAGTAGCTCGATGATGTTGTCAAAAACCGGGGACACAAAATGCGCTAGCCCCAGGCTCATCCGATTCGTCCCCATCACACACAGGCAGCATGCGTAACACACATACTTCATGCGTATGTGTAGCTCGACACATTCTTTTCCCAGTCTCTGTCAACATGATCAAGCTATACCCTATTGCAGATTAATAAAAGCAGGACAAGCTCTTCCCGCGAACGCTGAACTCGCTCTTCTTTACCATAGCAAACGCCGGAAAGATGGAATGACGAGACGAGGAGGAAGTCGCCACGTATCCGGCGATCGCTCTGCTAAAGTTGAAAGGGTGGGGGAATTAGTCAGACAACCAGACGGACCGTCGGGAGAGGCCAAGAATCCCCCGATTATTGGTGCAACCATAAATATATACTGATGAAACAGATCACATGACTTGTGATAACAGAAAGGAAAGAGTAGCTTCACGCGTTTTCACGATGACACGATAGGTTTCGTCGGAGGAGCTTGTTTTGTTTTTCTTAACTCGCAGCAGAGAATGGTGTATTTGTCATTTTTTAAATCAAATATTAGTTGCCCCCATGTTTCTGTTCTGCTCACCTTAGTCGAGAGTATTTCGATGTGAATTATATAGTTTCGAGTTCAATCGCATGCAGGAGTATCACATTCGTGATTTATTAATGGCTCCTATGTGCCTATATGCTTTTTATAACATCGGCCTACGTGTAACTGTCAATTGTGGCGGTCAATGGATAGAGCTGAGCGTTAGCTGTTCATGGATAGGAGCGTATAAACACTTTTTCTATTCAAAAGGATGCACAAACGACTCCGACAACGACTCCGACATCTAGCATGACATCTCTTGCATAACTCGAAGCCCCAGTGACAAATTCGTTGGCTTTTGAGGTGCTCCTTCTGAGTGTTGTTAACAGGCCAGGTAAATTTAAGGGATGGGAGTATTTGACATAGAACCTTATTTTAATAAGTTACCAGAAGAGCTTCATAACCTGGACTCTCTAAAAAGTCTAAAACAAGACCTGAGAGAATGGTGCTGTCAGTCGATAGGTGACTGAAAAGGACCAAGTTTTTCGCTTGTTCTCTTGTCAAGTATAATTCTTTTTGTTTGCTTTTGTTTAGTTGCATGCAAGTAATGCATGCTTTGTTATAACTATGTAAGCAACCTGTTGGACGCCAGGTCCCGCACACAAGCATACCCACTCTTTCGCGGGCCGGTCTATGTACTGGGTTGAAAAGAAACAATAAAATATTTACTTGTTTATTTAACCATATTTTCTTTAAAAAAATATTATATTCGAAAGATATGTTAATGGCGTGTTGCGGAGTGTTATTTTGATTCCAGGTGCAATGTTTGTAAAATTTGCGGAAAATCGAGGGTGTCGACTTCATGTACAGGGTGTCACAAAAGAAAATTTACACGGTTAATTTTATCGCAAAAATAAAGTAGGCATCGCCGAACGCTCATTCTCCGCCCAAGGGTAGAGCTAGAGGTCACAACCAGATGCCAAAGTTTCAGCCCGATTCAATAACTTCATCAAAAGTTATAAGTGATTTTCTGAAAATTTCAATGACAAAATGGAGCCCAATTTTGGCCGTTTTCGGTTTCTGGTGCCATAGAGCCCCATGTGTTCGAAAACTCCGTCGGCCGCCATTTTCCTATTAAAATTTTCAGAAAATCAGTTATAACTTTTGATTAAGTTATCGGATCGGGCTGAAACTTTGGCATCAGGTTGTGACCTCTAGCGCTACCTTTGGGCGGAAAATGAGCGTTCGGCGATGCCCAGTTTATTTTTGCGGTAAAAAGACCGTGTAAATTTTATTTTGTGGCACCCTGTAGTGTCATGCACCCTCCAAGCACATAGAACGTTCCAAAATATCATGATTGTTAAAGTTCTAAAAATTAGGTTTTTGCCCTTCATACTTTAGGTCCGAAAGTTGATATGTCAATAACGGTGGAGAGATTTTATAAAGATGATTCATATTTCACGTGGCTGTTTGAAGGTTTGTTTCACAGATACTGCTTGTATAACAGTGCTTTTATCTGTTTTCAGAATTCTCGCAGATACATTCAACTACGTGTATATGACGCCCTGGAATCATGGAGCATGTTTTTTTATTGGATGCGTAACATCTCAGTTAATTAATAAATATAAAGACACCAAGATATCTAAGGTAAAGGATTTTCACAAATCTGCCCATTTGAACATTTTTGTCCAGCCGTCTGTTTGCATAAAAAGCAAGCGTCTTTTAAGAAACAGCTTCAGCTTTCAAATTATGATTTAAACAGTGTTGCATATATTGGCATATACGTATTGGAGTTACTTCATGAGTATTTTATATTGGTTTCGTACAGGTAACTTGTACGATATACCTAAATCGTAGTTCACATTCAGTATGGATCAAACATAGCACGATAATGTTAAAATTAAAACGAGTCTCATAAATATTCAAATGAACCTTCTCTAATATATTTTCGACAATGCTATATGTTTATAATTTGACACGACAAATCTCACAAGGTAGCTTAAAATGTCGCCTGCTGCTTTTTTGGTGAATTTAATTTAAAAAAAAATATTTTTATTAAGAGATTGTTCAATATAGTTGGGGTAAAATGCTTGAAACAAATAATGCACCCAAAATAGGATCAGCTTAAATAAAACATACTTTTCGTAGAAGTGAAGAATTATTCAGCTAGAGTAGATGAATCCACACTTTACCTACTATCGGTGAATATAGATGAAGATATAATAAACAAGTTAACTTCTAAAGCCTGAAAGGATACATTACTATTAGGGCTGGGCAATTGATCGATTGACCTACCGATTATTCAATTAATGCTTTGATCGCGACTTTTTTAACCGGTTAATGGGCAATATTTTGACCAACCAAAATAAAGTAAAAAAATAAACGCTTTGCTCACGTAGACGTGGACGAGTACACCTGTATGGAGGGCACATTTTAGGTGAACTTTTATCCTAAAGTCAACTGTAGGGGGAGATCTGTAACTCCAGACAAGTGCAGAAGGTTGCACGTGTCCCAGCCACTCCAACGCCGTGCGAGCGTCCGTTTAGCGCAGCGAGAGACGATTGCGAACAACCAAAGGAGTTCCCTATTGCTGGAAAATATCAACGAATATTTTCGCCTTGTGCATCCCAAGTAAGAATCTGCGAGTGGGAGTGTCTTCGAACTGACCTCAACTACACATCGAGCGTTGATTTGTAATCCAAACTGTATATTGCGCTGTTTATAACGTATTTTTCGCATAAGAAAAACAAAATGTAACTTTTACTTTCTAAAAATATTATGCATGGGAATGATCAAAACCGATTAATCGAATAATTAATTGATTAAAGGGTGGCGATTAATCGGATTAAAATTGGTAATCGACGCCCAGCCCTAATTACTATGATATCTCACAAAATAAAGTGTTCTAAGCATTTCTCTAAAAAGTATCTCACCTGACCAGATTTTAACAGGTTCATCCATTTATATTTCAAACTGAAAACTAAATTAAAAAAAAAACTAATTAGTTTTGTTTATTCAGCAAAAATTTTACATCCCTTAAAATGCTATAAAAATAAAAGTCTTCAATATAGGCAAATATTATATTACCTACTTCACTACAAGTCTGAGTACCCCCTCACAAAAAATGTAGACTGACTTGAACCCTATTTAGTTTTACAAAATACCTAGCAATACATAAAAACGTAGGTAATGCAAAAGTATATAGATACTGTAGGAGTGGAGGCTCGGTAGATCACACTCTACATATTTATTTACAATATTTTTACTATCCTTTTGACTAGCTTATCGAGGGGCCCTTCGCCGAATCCCAGAGTCCGTGCAGCTCGTGGTCCAGGCACGTTGTGTGCTTAGCTCGTGCCTGTCCCGTGAGCTTGGTGCCGTTCAAGCGCTGCATCGCCGCCGCTAGCTGCCGCTACAATACTTAAGATTTTAATTTCCTCTTCACTGTTTCTGTGCCTGTTTTAACAAGTGTTGGACATTATAGTGTCTAAGTGACAGTTGTCATAACCCCCCGAAAATTACGCTGTGATCCTTGAGTAGTCAGTGGTATATTTGTTATTCTATCTTTGCATGTACACTCAAAACATGTGAAGGGTACACTTCCCCACTAAACACTCGTAGATGCAGTTTAGTGGCCTCAAGTTAGAGCGTGCGAATAAAGACTCGAGTGACGTTCTGGCCAGAAAATAAAGTGGACGACGTGACCCTTACCAGTTTCAGAACACGCAAGTCTTCCCCCGAGTGTAATGCTACAAACCTAATATTTTATGTACAATAATTCTACGCTCTTAATGAAGAATTTGTCTTGATCAGTCAAATTTTGTGAGAAGAAACAAAAAAACAACAAGAACAGTTGCTTTCATCTTTGTGGATCATCCGTTACTTTCGTGCGTTACACATATTTTAAATCATACAAACTAAAAACATAAGCCCACATTGCTCATTTGAAACGGACATAAAATTGACAGCTCAAGGAAAATCTAACCCCGGGCTAAGTGATTGGTCGCCGGATATTATATCCACTGAGCTAAGCGCCTTTGGTGTTCGGAGAGCAACTGCGGAACGAGGAGGTGCGAGAGAAACAAGAGCGCGGAGTGCAGCTGTGCGGAGGAGGAAAATGTACGTGAGATACCGTTAAAAAAGTGCCCAATAAATTCACAGATGCTCGATCACGCTGACAAAGACCTGGGAGCACCGAATGTGTTGAGCTCAAACTCTTATGTCTGGTTTACTAGTTAGACTGATGAGAGCGAGACGGGCCTTGCGCGTACCACACGCATTATGTGTGGTTTGCACTCAACGCATTCTTACTTCCCGAACTTTGTCAGTATGATGAAGCATATTCCCACTGGCCGTGTTTTCTTCGTTGGCAGCAGCTCTCCCACAAATAGCTTTTGGTTATATGCGGGGAACTAAACGCGCTAAACTTTCTAAGAGATTCTCTTTGTTATGAAACCTGAAGTTGTGACGAACGTCATCTTATTAGTTTGGGAGTTCAGTTCGCAAGCGTTCAACGTCTCTAGTTTGTTTTAAAAAGGATTTCAAAACTACATATCGCGGAATCATTCATCCATGGAATAATTGTGCTTAAATTGAATTAGATTGTACAATACCTTCACTACCAGTCACTATCAACCAATAAAGCTTCTGAGTACCTAATTATAGCAGTAGATATACGCCTAAGACACTTTAGTCTTAAAGGGTGAAACTTTAACAAATCATAGGTTGCTCTGCGCTTTAACAAATCGCCAGCAGATCTGCCCTTTGTGCATTTCGCGGAACCCTGTTCAAGTTCAATAAAGAAAACGAGTGAGACGTGAATTCTGGCGCATTTTTATCCCGTGAGTCTTACCAGATTCACGGGATAAAAATACGCGAGAATTCACCTCTAACTCGGACAAAATTGTACGAGAAACTCGGACAAAATTGTGCGCCAGAAGTTACCTCTCACTCGCACAAAATTGTGCGATGTAGCTAAACGCGAGAAAACACGAAAAACCTCTGACAAGTCGTAACGTCATACTAGGATCTTTGGGTCGCGAAGTGCGCGTTCCTTGTGTGGGCAGCGTGTGCAATTGCAAGCCTTCCAGGTGTATTCCCCTGCGCTGACAGCAGTCGTTACGTCACTTTCTTACGTTTTTGAAAATAGCAAGAGGGAGCGTGCATTGTTCGATAGGCGTTAAAAATTCGCGAGAGCGGAGATTTTGAAAACTCGTAATATGATGACACGCCCCGGGAAGAAGGGGCTTTGTCGGTATTTTGAAAATTGATTTCTGCATCCTCCGTGTTCCAAATTGAAAAAAAAACAAAAAAACATCTTGCTATTTGTGATGCTGAAGGCAAAATCCAGACGCTTTAAATGTTTTTCGTCGCATACCGAACCGCTTAAGTTTCCCCTTAATTTATATGAGCAACGTCTACTATCTGATTTCCACGTAGGTTATGCAAGCGCTGTTATGGTTGATCAGCCTCTTTTGCGGAGTGGCCTGCATTCTTCTCCGGCACCACTGGAACCCCGGAACCATCAAGACTGGCGCCACAGAGAACATTGCCTTCGCTTTCTTTGATCGTCTCATGTGGGCCGCATTCTTGTCATGGCTAACGTTTTGCTGCGCCACCGGCAGAGGAGGTAAGGTAACAATTTTGACCCTCCAGGTGTTCGTGACAGCGGAATTATAGGACATAAAAGAGAGGTCTGGCACAATCTGAAAAACACAAGGAGGCACTACTTCTTATCGGCAAATACAAATGCCGTTGCCGTATCCAATTGGATTTTACCACAGCGATTCTTCACATTCCACCTTGGTTCTGGCCGCATACTTGTTGACAAAATTGAATGCGGTGGCCTGGTGTACTTTACACTACTGTGTCACATTATCTCGGAGAGCAGCCATAAGACCGAAAAGTAAAACTACGGAGAGGCTCAATGAAACTGTAAAGTTGCATTGTTCGCGCTTGGTGGGGCTAGCGCTACTTCTGAAAGGTGCGCTGTACTCTTCCTCCATACTGTGACAATATTTTCTGCCGACTGAATAGAGAGACTGCAGGAGTTTTAAAAAACATATGGCAACGGAGCAGCATAATGAACTGCAAAAGTGTTACAACGTAAAGATAAGCTAGTGCTATCAGCACAGCGCATCATGCGATATACCAGTGCTGTATTAACGTTCAGCTGCATATGATCCAAACTTTCCTGCCTATGATTCAACCCAGAATGCAGTGATAATTAAGAGCAGCGGTAGCCTTCATAGTAGAGCTATCTCAGTGCTGATGAGCATATGTGACCCGGTTCATAAGAATGCCATCACATTTAAAAGCATATCGTGTACAGTGTAAGTGTCTCGAATATTTAGTTTACTCATCATGAGATGTATGACGTTGCCGTAACTCAGGAAGGTCGTCAAGAGCGAGTAAATATAAGCGTAAAAGTTTTAGCACTCGAACATTTATTTGTGTTTTTTCGCCCAATTTAAACATTACGGCGAAGAAAAAGAAAGTGTCTCAAGCCATGCCCACAATAACCCTTAGAAGTGACGCTGTCGTTTTGATCATATCGCCACCATCTCTACTGCGTGTCCTTTGTGGATGCGCCGACGACACCTGGTGACGACGTGACCTAAACGACTACGTCACTCTTACAACCTTCATTGTAAGCAGGGCTTAACGTGTTTTTTCTTTTGCGCGCAATTTTTAAATTGCGCAAGAAAACGCGATATTTCATTGATTAATATCTAAAAAAATATACAAGTCCCTTTTCACAAATTCTTTAAATTTGTCTGGCGTCTAAGAGTAATTGTCGGCAATACTGCAATTCTAAGATGACCCCTAAAACCAATAATTAAAGTTTTCATTAGAATATTTAAATTAATTTGTCAACTTACCGTGACAATTATCCCCTTGTCTAATATACCCCAAGACTGCTAAATACATGGTGAAATCGGAACTCCTTTCACTCTCATCCTCTATATTTTTAAAAATCTGTTGTAATTAAAATTAGACACCCTGTATGCGTACACAACGTAAGTGTTGAGGCACAGTTTTACACAATGATGAAACGCAGAAAATGCGTTGTATGACAGGGAAGGTTCAGCTGGATCGAATGTTTCTTTATTTATCATTGTCTTTTTTTAGACAAATGCAACGTTTTAAGTGTTCTCAGTGAGAGTGTGTAACAAGTTTTACCACTTGAATATTGCTCAGTAGCTGTATAATTTGCATAGAAATTTTCTAATTATTATAAACCGTGCTTTGCTATTCAAGAATGTATTAATTATTAATGTATTGAGCGGGGATAATAGTTTATCGGAAGTGAACTAAGAAATCAACGGCCTACTAGTATTTAAATGATCAAGTCAGCACATAAAATTCACACCCTCTCGCAATCAAACTAAGACAAAATTACATCTTTATGGGTCAATTATGCCAGAAAACTAATAATATTTATTACACTAAGTAAATTACTGTTCTCATTGATTACCATATCCTTCTGAGACTATGTCCAAGTAACACGGTTCTATGGGTCATGATGCGATTGTACCAGGCAATTTAGGTTTTTGAAAGTTTAAGAAACCGAGGTGTAACCAAATTATTAACATTTTGTTTATTCTTCAGCTAAAATGTTGATAGTATTTTGGGCGTAAATGTTCAATCTAGTGCACAAATTAAACTTCACTTCCGTGTAGTTCGGCTGTCATCTGGCCCTCTGGGCCTCAATTCCCGAGCAACTGTTAGAACTAGGCTTCAGAGCTAAATTTTAGGTTATGAGCTGTCATCTTTTGCTCCTGTCAGACCCTTATAAATTATAATTCGAATCAGAAAGAAGGCAGACGGCTATTTATTAGCTACATAGAAAATAAATTGGCAGAGACATTTAACTTTAAACTGCCATAATGCAAGAAATGCATTATAGGGAATCCGTGATTAAATTGGTGTGTCACGTGTCGTACATTTACACGCTAAATTTAGCGGCGAAACAGAAACCTTGCATAAGTAATGTAACGCCAGGTTCCACGACATCGATTTCCTCCCCTAACATTAGCGGGGAAACTGGGTTGGTGTCTCGATCACAAGACGGGAATTTTCCCACTAAATGTAGCGGGGATACAGGTAATTGGTATACAGGTCACGTGTTGCCAATTTCCCGCTAAGTTTAGCGAGGAAACGTAATTGGTGTTTTGGACACGAGACGCGCGTTTTACCGCTAAATTGAACGGGGAAGCTGAGTGGACGTATACGTCAGGTGCCGTCAATTTCCTCGAGGTGTATAAAGGTTACGTGAAGTCTCGTGACGCACTTTCACCGCCAAATGTAGTGGAAAATGGATTTTGGGATGGGGGTAGCGTTAAAAAGCATTTCCTGCTTTAAAAGTAATTTGGTCATAACTAACGCCTAGCATCCAAACCTTATTACATACAAGTTAGGGCCCTGGATTGTAAAACTTGGACTAAGATACGTGTTTCTCTGGTGTAGTATATCCTATCATAATTCTACGGCGTCTTCAACGCAAAGTGTTTATTTGCGTTTCTACTTTCTCAATTTTCATTAGCAAAACATTATGAAGACATGTTTTTTTAACTCGACGTCGCATTTTCAGGCTTCCTCCAACATTTCCTCTCTTGGGGCGCCTTCGTTCCGTTGAGTAGACTCTCCTTCGGAATCTACATCCTCCATATGCCGTACTTTGTGACGTCATACTACTTGGCCAGGGAGCGCATCTTCTACTCATTCTTCAGTGTGGTAAGTGACGAAAATCCTTGTTCAAGAAATGAGTTGTCAGAGTCTATTACATACTAGGTTGTGAGGTATATACACCAATAAAGCAACTACGTCTAAGAAAGACCCTTCCTGTTTGAATATATCAAATAGTTTTGCCAATAAATGTGAAATGCCCATTTTAAGAGTGTGCAAAATTTCATGTATGTTTTGTTCAATGATTCCTCGAAAACTTTATATATATATATATATATGTATATATATATTATTAGATTTGTATTATTTGTTTTATGATATGCTGCGATATATGTTTATTGAACGCACTAATATATATATATCGTTTTATTAAGGGCGCAGAATATGGGCTGCTTTAGAACAGGCTTAAAATTCTCATAGCTGTCGGAAAATGTACACCTTTCCGTATAACCTGCACCACTAAATTATCAGGCGGTATCTTCGCACATATCCCAACTTAAGCTTATAGTTACTTATTATTAGTGTTCTTTTGTAAATTAATATTGTTACTTAGATATTGAAAGACTTTCTAGAAAAGGTCGAGGGAAAATAGTATATAGCAATATTGGGCGAATAGAACGTTTCTTCTGTGACGCACTATTAAAATAATTTTAAAGGAAGTTTATTCGAGAAACAAGAGCTACTGCTATATGTTTTATTTACGTTTGAGCCCGCCAATAAGAATTCAATGAGAATAATAAAAATATAGTAGACTGCATAATATTTGAGGTGAACGAGGGGACCCATTTTTATAATTATTTCATTTATATACAGGGTGTTTGATATCAAGTCGAACAGATATATTAAAAAAGTCGTGAACAGTTCTCTAATGCGGTCTGTACATGTTCCAATTGGAAACTTGTTAAGCGTGAGCCGAGCCACTAAATGAGTGAATGAATGAGTAAATGAGTAAATGAGTACGTGGTAAGCGCAGGGGTGCACTAAAGTTTGCACTTGTGCAACATGCCAAACGCTGGCGGTCCGAAAAAGCGGATGAAAATAATTTCTTCCGTGCTTTCGGACCACGTGTTTTCCACCACTTAACGTGCCCTCGCGCACACCACGTGCGTCAAACCTCTCGTAACTGGGCTACTTTAGTGGTTTTAAATGACGCTCAGGAATTTGATAATTCAAACCATATGCTTGTTTTCGCAAAACAAAATTTAATTATCAAATTTTAGTTATTTTTCGAATAATGAACGGGAATATCCACCTATATTATGCCTCCCTGTCCAAAGAAATCACGTGCACAAACCGCATTAGTGTAATTTTATTTTATTTTATTATTATGTTTCAATTAAAATGAAAAACTCTGTGTATACAGAATAAATCTGTCACACGCTGAAGTAAGCTTCCCAGGTTTCACACACACACACACACACACACACACACACAACACACACACACAACACACAACACACACACACACACACACACACACACACACACACACACACACACACACACACACACACACTCTCACGCGCACACACACACGCACACACACACACACACACACACAAACACAACACACACACACACACAAACACACACACGCACAAACGCACACACGCACACACGCAAACACACACACAAACACACACACACACACACGAATGTAGTATATAGTTCTCTTCAAGGGATACTGAACCGAAATTTCGAGCTCACAAAACAAGGCTATGCGGAGATGCGGGACGCTGCAAAACTCCAAAACACATCACTCATACAGCGATATCTCTAACGGATCGCCGTACTTTTGGAAAAAAAGTACGCGATTGAACACGGCCGACGAGACAAATCATGTCTCGAATCTCATTCCCTCTCCTCGCTTCGTGCCGTAGAGCTGGTGAACGAAGCGAGGAGGAGAAGCGAGGCCGCTTCTCCTCATTCTCAAACTTTCCAGGGGGACAATGACGTCAAAGACCTCGTTTGATCGCTGCCTTCTTTTCCGAAAGTACGGTCATCCGTTTGAGATATCGATGCATGAGTGATGCTTTGGAGTTTGTAGCGTCCCGTTCAATGCTTCTGCGGCCTTATTTCGCGAAATCCAAATATCGGTTCAGTATTCCTTTAAGAACGTGAAAGGAACATCCGCGAGGGCCTCAGAACGGCAGCCGATTTATATCTTAGAGACTTAACGAAAAACTGTAGTCTGTGCGAAACTTATGCTGCTATTCTCAATATCAGAATGGTAATTTTTCATTGTCTAGGTATCGCTCATATAAGACGATACAAACCAAATCAAATAAGAAAATTAGCTGACGCTTGCAGAAAGCACACAAAGAAATAAAATCGATTTTGTTGATTATTCCACGCGCAGCATCGGAAGTGCAAAGGTGCATCTTAGGCGAATATAGACCACATCTCTTAATGAAGGTGAGAATATGCGCACCTCAGAACCCTGATTTGGCATCGCTGCTCGGCTTCATTTCGGTATCACCGTAATCCGGTTTATACAAACCAAACATCCTTTTGCGAAGTCTCGTAATTGAAGGTGGCTGAAATAAATTAAGTTTTAACTAATCTGGACCTCACCAGCTGGTTTGTATTGTAATGTATAAACTAGGAATATCTTGTTGATTATGGCGGTCCTTTATTATGTGCTCTAATCATCTCGTTTTTTCTTCTATTTCAGATCTCGAAGACGATTTCAATTTTTATCTGGAGCGCTTTCCTCAGTTATTTTGTCTTTGTACTATGCGAATGCCCCACCGGCAATATTGAAAAAATGACCTTTATGCCAGAGCGGCTGAGAAGGGCGAAGCAAGAAAACAAACTTGCGAATAATGGCGCGGAACAATTCGGAAATGGAAAGAAAACCCCAGAACTGAAAATATCACAGGCAAACTCTCCAGAATTTAATGGCGATATCAAAGATTATTATTGCCATTTATAGCTAGACGATACGCAAGTAGAGAGTTTCTCAATTACAATCACGTGCCATTATACTCTTGGAAGCATCGTGGCATAGACGCTTTGCGTTTTGTGAACGCATACATTTTTACACTCGCTTCATTTCATTTCACAGTTTGTATCATTAAGATAATTACTTCTTGTTTCACATTTCTGAATGCTGATCGCTCGCGATAAATACGTGATCGAGTGGTACATCCGGTACGATAAGGCGAACATGAAAAAATATGTATTTATCTCATATTAAACACATCCAAAGCAACTATGACAATATATTTTGGGAGTACACAAGATTCTTATCTTGCACCCGGCATATTAATCTGGTTATTTCAACAAAATAAATGGTTGTGAAAACTGATTTCACAACCGTTTATTTTCGTAAAGCGGCGAAGTTTAAATATATGCCATTAGAATAGTATATTTTATATTATTAAAATCTACAAAAATGTCTAAATTCAATCACCACATTAAAATGTTTGCCACTTCAACAATAATCATTCAGCAACATTTATCATCCAGAAATAGTCGAAAACGTCCTTATGAACCACTTTATTCGCGTAAACCAAGCATGGTGCCAATTTTTTTTTAAAATGCAGTCACGACGGGGAAACACTGAGACTAGAGTTCTCATAAACTGTTCCAGGCCGATATATTTCACATAAAAAGGTAGAATATCTAGAAATATAGAGTATTAGTATTAGTCATGTTCATACTTGATTTATCGTAAGAGCCCCTGGCTTTTAAGGAAATGATCAAATTTTGGTTTGTAAATATTAGAGCGCAGGACGTTTTGTCTGTCAAGTTACAATATGGTAGCTTTTTGTCTTGAGGCCTACCAGAGTAAATTTCTGGAAATAAAGATTTTATTTCATTTCATTTCAATGTCGATGTATAGCACACTTTTGATAATCACGTCCAGTTATGCTCATATCTACACAAATCAAACATGTGAGTACAGGTCTCATATTATGAGCATGCTTGGAAAAGGATCAATTTTTTTTATGTGTTTCAGACTAACAGGCATTTCGCAGAAGTTTGTTATAAAAGGAATGGACACTGTTTTTTTTTTTCGCCTTGTGAATTTGCTACTGTTATAATCTCTGAATGATTGTATCTGTATGTGACTGCAGATTCTGGGAAGTGTTTTCTAAGTCATAAGGAACTTTCATGCCATGTGCAATCATCGCGGAACTGTGCCTCTGTGAATATAAATAAAAAAATCATATCACAAGGAATGTTTATTTATTCACTTTAGTGAATACTGAACTTATTTTATCTCTTATACCATGAAGAGTCATAGAATGTCGTGGAAAAAATGCACAATCTGCCCAGGCAACACACCAGTAATGGTCCTATATTGGTCCGATATTGCTCAATAATGTGAACAATCTTGGATAAAATGGGGAAGTGCAACGCGGCGCTATAATGGTGCAATATTGAGTGCCCATATTGGCCTTTACTGTGGACCAATATTAACCAATATTAGTGCACATTTTCTAGTAAATACTTTCTACAAGAACTTTCCTCATACTAACCAATATTGATGCACATTTTCTTACAAATATCGGCTACACTAACTGCCCCAATATTAACGACTATTATTACATGTGTTCGTGCCAATATTGGCTACACGACCTTCCCCAATGTTGACTACAATTGGTGCACATTTCTTAGGAAATATTGGCTACGCGAATTTCACCAATATTAACGAATATCGGTTCACATTATCTGCCCAATGTTGGCTACACCCATTTCCCCAATATTGTACTATATTGGTATACTTACCCTAGCCAATACTGGCTACACCACCTTACCCAATATTGCCCTATATTGGTTTCTTTCTTCCAGCTTATACCTGCAGCATGGACCTCCACAATATTGTCCTATATTGATCATTCCCCTAGCAATATCAGGCATCCATCTTTGCCTCATAGTAACCAATATTGGGTAGTTGTTCTTACCATGCTGCCGCCAATAACAGTTGTAGTCAATTTACGTTCCCAAATAGAACACGTTTACATTTTTTTTACTTTTTTATGATCTAGGAACACAGAAAGCAGGCCGGCAGGATCTTCACTCTTTGATACTTGGCACAGGGCTTCGACCCTGCCCCGCTTGGCCTCGCATTTCTCCCTCTTGAACTAGTGTCTGCTCCGCTTGGCCGTGCACTTGTCCCATTGGACCTTGGGCCTGCCCAACTGGGCTGGTGCCTAGGTTCCGCCTGCCACCCTCCCGGTCTGCGACACAAGAGAGGTGAATTTGTTAATGTCAACGACGTCGACACTTTGTACTTCATCCTTGATGGCGGCTGAAAGGAGAAGCATGATATTCGACCTCTCATACTGATGTTATAATGAATTGAACACAAGTGATACTTGCACTGTATCCAAATTTGTCCTCAAGAAATAGCAAGCGAGCGAAATTCCAAACAAAGTACTACACAAAAACAGGTCTGGTCAAAATACTCTAACTAGTAGAGTTTTAGTTATTTTGATACGGCACTGAGATCTACAAACTAGCAAATTGGAGTTGTGAAGCCAGCATGTGTTGAACTATACTCCGTTTCACCTTATGATGCACCGCAGAAAAGGCTACAAGCGCCTTGGTCTAGTGCACATCTCGGCGGCACAAGCTCTTGTGCATTAAGGGCGGCCGCCAACGCTTTTAAGAGCTCGCGCTTCTAGCCTTCGCTGCGGTACAACATAAGCTGAAACAGGGTATAGTGTCACTAAAAAAGCTACGCTTCAGAGTGACAACGCTTACGCATCTTGTGGCTTAAAATCATAGTTGCCAGTTATCTGAAGCTATATCTCAAATCACAGGAAACGCTTTTTCGTCCTTTACAGACGTTTTACAGTTCGCGACAGAAAAAAAAAAAAAACAATATTAATTAAGCTTTATAACACCAAATTTGATACTCTGGAAGCCGCACATTTGAATCATAAAAATCGTTAGTTTATTTATTTTATTTATTTATTTCAAATATCCTAAAGTTAAGTACAGTGAAGAGGGGAGAGAGCTGTAAAGTATTAACTATAAAGTGCACATATTAGTAATAGCATGTTTAAACAAAACAATATCAGTGATGTTAGCAATCGAGGTGGAAAGGTGGTTCCAGTCTATTGATGTTTGTGGCATAAACGAATATTAAAATAATGAAGTCTTAAAATTTGGAATACCAACCTTATGGCTATGATCAATGCGAGCAGATATGTAGAATGGTGGAGTAATTAGTGTATGACGAAGGGTAAAGGTTTGATGAAATATTTTATGAAAAGAGACAAACGAGAGATTTTTCGGCGGTGAGTTAGTAACGGCAGACCTAAAGTATTTTTCATGGTAGTAACACCGGCAGTGCGATGATAGTTTTTCAATATAAAACGAGCTGAGCGGTTTTGAATGGATTCAATAAGAGCAATTAGTGACGAGTGAGCGGGGTCCCACACAGCAACAGCATATTCTAATTTTAGACGAATTAGGGTTTTGTACATGGTTAGTTTTAATGAAGACGGAGCGAGAAAGAAATTTCTTTTTAAGTATCCTAACATCCGGTTAGCACTGTTAATTACGTATACAATATGAATCTTCCAAAGAAAGGTTACAAGTTATATGGACACCCAGATATTTGTAAACAGACACTGAAGCGAGGGGATTACTGTTTAGATGATAAGTATGACACTGTTTAGATGATAAGTATGCGTCAGCTTTGCACAAGTACTAAGATGACGGCGCCCAGAACAATGTCGGGGAACAGAGTGCCGATACTCTAAGTGTAGCTCATTTAGTGGCTCTATGTTGAACCATCCTGCTTGACTGGGTGCTCCACTGGCACCAACACGTGTAAGCATGTGCAGCGTGCGCTTGAACGTAGCATTTGCAAGCTTGCAAATGCACGCCCTTGCCAGCACGAGCAGAGACATGGCGGCGTCCAGATTCCCCGCTTTAAATCGTCTATACTCCGTTTCATACTTAGTATTTGCGGCGAGAAGCTCGCGAGGGGCGCTGCTGGTTTCCTCACTCCAGCCTCACTCTGGGTACTGCACGTGCTACCCACGCTGTTATGTTTGAATTTTCATATTGCACAGAAGCTTGGCACCAATTGACTGATCTCACTAAGTGTTCCTCGCATGCGTGACGCCGCCATAACTGTAGTTCACAAGAGGTAGGCGCCCTTGCACGAGACAGCTCGTGCCGTTTCGTGCTCTGCTTGCGCAGACCTCTAGCGTGGTTGTCGCGCGTGCAGAAAGACTACGGTTCCCACGATGCATGGCGACAGCGGTGGCGTACACAAACTAGCTGGTGAGATCGGTCAATTGGCACTGTACGAGCTTGCACCAGCAGAGGAAGCTGAAGTATCCTCACTCTGGGTTGTAAAACAATTCCACCGGGGGCCGATACCCAAACTTCTCGCCGCGAATACAACTACAGTGGCCTAGAATGTGCTAGTGCGCTCACCGCGCCCGCTTGCTGAGGCGGTTCATGTCTAAATTGAGAGATGGCGCTACGGTCTACTTCTCAGATCCATTTATACTGAGAGAGTTTGGCATTTTTAAGGAGATTTTGACAGCCTGGCAACCAAAGCAGCTTAGCCTGAGAACCGGGGGATGACTACTTCCGTTCGCCATTGTGTGGATCTGATTCATAAGAACTCTATGCGATTTCTCAGGAATAAACAAGACAAAGAAGTTACGCCATTTTGTGTAATCGAGAAATCCATTGGTTCTAGCGGGCAACAAGCTCCCCCCATTGGCAAAAGTCTCTTAGTTTAAAAGGCTCTGGTCCCGAAGCTTTTCCGCTCGCTTCTGCGATCGCGTGCGTATCAGCGCAAGTGTGCCTCGGTGTTTTCTTCGTCAGATAGCTGGGAGTGGGAAGATTCCGAAGAATCGTAGGATCTGCGTCGGCCGAAGGCATTGGTTTCGATTAAAAGGTTAAAAGGCGCGAACAATACGGGACGAGAAAGTGAAGGCCGTTTACAACTCCCTGTAACGCCGAATTAGAGCGCAGCTATTGAGGAGGAGGAGGGAGGGGTACTTAGCGGAGGGTAAACCTCTGCTCCTCCTCTTCCTTCTTCTCCTCCTCCTCCCCTCACTCTTCAATCTCCTCCGGGGGGGGGGGGGTCACGTGACCTCGGGGGGAGGGAGGGGTCACGTGACCTAGGGGAGGGGGGTCACGTGACCTCGGGGTGCGGAGTCACGTGACCTTGGGGGGGTCACGTCACCTCGGGGAGGGGGGGGGGGTCACGTGAGTCACGTGACCCCCCCCCCCCCGAGGTCACGTGACCTCAGGGGGGGCTCGCGCGGTGTATTATGGGACATTTCCCATGATGCACCGCGCGGTTACGCCGACGGCGACGCCGACGCCGCTCAATCCGGAAACGGGCGCCTAAGAGCTGCGCTCTAAAAAGAGACGCGCACGGACAGGCGCCAACTTTCAACTGATTTAATTAAACACGACCCATCGTAAACAGTTGATCCTAATCGCCGAAACAAATGCAACTGATAAAGGTTCTTATTGCTCATTACACACAGGCCTCAAGAAACACAATTTCTTTGTTTAGTAGATAAAAAGATGGCATGCTTACGCATCTGTCAGCCAATTTGTGTATAAAGAAAGTTTCGATGAATTCTTTTTCCATCATCTCATTCCCTTTCTTAATACACATTGTTTGCTCTATCAAAGGTTCGCACCCACATCGTTTGCAGTGCTCCGCAAGATTACCACCCAAAGGGAATCTCATAAACTACGTTAGTCACGCATTCGGTGTATCTTGTTTATTATTATCAATGAATATATATATTATTCTATATATATAAAGCTTATTAACAAGATACACCGAATGCGTGATTAAGGTGGTTTATGAGATACCCTTTAGTTGCGGCCAAGTTTACATGGGTCAGACCGGCCGATGCTTTAATGAAAGAGCGCGCGAACACAAGCTTGCCGTACGCAATAATTCAGGTGGTAATCTTGCGGAGCACTGCAAACGATGTGGGTGCGCACCTTTGTTAGAGCAAACAAGGTTTATTAAGAAAGGGAATGAGAAGATTGAAATAGAATTAATCGAAGCTTTCTGTATACACAAAGCGGCTGACAGATGCTTAAGCATGCCATCTCTTTATCTACTAAACAAAGAAATTGTGTTTCTTGAGGGCTGTGTGTAATGAGCAATAAGAACTTTTCTGAGTTGCATGTGTTTAGGCCATTAGGATCAACTGTTTACGATGGGTCGAGTTTAATTAAATCAGTTGAAAGTTGGCACCTGTCCGTGCGCGCGTCTTTTTTTCGTCCTGTATTGTTCGCGCCTTTTAACCTTTTAATCGATATGAACCCACTAGCCCCAACCAAAGTGTTATTGCATTGGTTTCCCACGCTGAACGCGTACCTTTTCACCGTTAAGAACGTGCACGTAATCTCGAATGACGTACTGCGGTTCAAAATGTAATTCGTACACAGCAGAGGTCTTATTCAACGTCTAGTCCGCTCGATGCAAGTTCTTATCCCACAGTTTTCGTTGCTCCTCGTTTTTGGACACACCAAACAAAGAGATCTTTGGCACGTTCTTCACGCGAGCGTATCCTGTTCTACAACCAAGCGCAAAACAGTATAGTTTCTCCAGCGATTAGGCATTTTTGCGTTTCAGTCGTCGAACAAAGCCGCAAGAAAACAGTAAATACAGTGACCAGACGGCAAAGGCAGGCAGACGAGCACACGCGAACTGCAGACACTCAATCAACGCCAACACCAAAGCCGAACTCATACACACGCGGCCGGGCGAAGCCGGTGTGCAGTACGATTCAGGATAGCTAGGTTCGACATTTGAGAAAAGGTACATGGAAGTGACGTAATGGAAAGGAGGAACGTATCCTAGCAACACTCACGTCGCGGCTCTGCCCTCCTTGACGCCGTCTGTCACCCGTTCGAGCAACGTTCGGAGCCAACCCCCGGCGAGCGGAAAGAGCTACGCAGTCCCCGAGGCGTCCCTACGCGCGGAATACGGAGTAGGATTTACTACGACGCGAGGAATCCTGTGTGTCGCTGGCCGTCGCATCTGTTCTACTACCGCTAATAGTATTGAAAAACAATAAAAACCTATTAGTCGTTGTTAGAACAAACCGCTTTTTTGTGTCCTTTTGCAATACATTTATGAGTTATTTGGAGAGAAAGTTGTTTCCATATTACAAAGAATGCGGGATGCGCGCTTCGCGCCTTTTTTAAAGCAACATGTCGGAGCAGGCCAGAATCGCGCAGTTGATGGCTGCACATGAAGAGCTCCCGTTACCAGCGTTTCGTGGTCCCGGCGCGTAATGAAGGCGCGGAAGCAAGCAGACGACCTGGACAAAGACAGCCTGCTTGCTCTGTTGAACCCAAGAAACATTCGGTTGATATGACTTACCCTGAGACAGGGAAGAAACAAGATACGTAAAAGGGACGGTCAACGCACAGCGTATCCAAAAACAGCTGTGTGTTCGGAGACGTGCCCTTCTTTTCCTTCCCTGTCTCAGGTCGAGGTATGTCCACTTTTCACGAGCTCGCCTCCGTGCTCACCTTTTTTGAGACCTACAGTGTAGTCATAACTTGGAACAGCAACTACTTTCCTCTTTTCAGGAATACCTCAGTAGCAAACTTCGCCCCGTCCTTTTTTGTATATGTTGTAAACGACTTAATTTTCGCGAGAACCTAATTTTCGCGAATCGCCTACAATTTGCGAAAAAATAGGTCCCGCGAACAATTCCGGATGTCAACACACTGGAATCTATATCGAGATCCCACCGCGTCGCGAAAATTACAACCCGCGAATGATTCCAAAACTTCAGCTTTGACCTAAATCGCGAAATATTAAGCCCGCGAAAAATAGGTCGTTTACAGTATATTATTGTCTAGCTGCATTTATACTTGTCCCGAATATGGCAGGCGTTCGTGTATATTAATATATAAGTTACGAAATACAACCTAGAGGTAGTGTGCTGCAAAACGTGTTGAAATAAAAGATCAATGTTTGACACAAACATGTGATTTAAGAATGTCCTAGTGTTTACGTTGTGCCATGCTAGTCAGTGTTCATTTTTACTTACGAGTATGAAATATTGCAACACATGTTTTATATAATTTTAGTTTTTCAAGCTACGGTTTTGCATTTTAAAAGAAAGCCCTTTCAAAAATAAACTACCTGTGGAACATGGCATAAACCCTGATACTCTACGTAAAGAAGGACACATACACCGAAAGGTCTCAAATACAGCTGAAATTTTTATTTTCCAAAAAGTGCTTAAACAGGCACCGTGACAAAAAGTAAGGGAGAAAGAGAAACCTGGAATGTCTTGAGAGATCCCAACTGACACAAATCCCAATATTAACATCAAGAGGCACACCTGAGTGATGTACAGTCATGACAGAGAAGGTGATAACGGGATGCTTAAAACCACAGGGGAAATGAAACAGTACCAGTCAACTTCCTCGAGGATCCGGGGTGGGCGTCCTGGTCCGACGGTGACGACCGATGATGGTGCTCGCCCGATGACAACAGCCCCCGGAAGTTGATAATAAAAAAAAAACTAAAAGTTGTTTGATCCCGCTGAACACATTGCGACGATGGTTGGCTTTACAGTGACCAGTGTGGCCACGTTTATTATGAAACAAAACAACTCAACAGTCATGAGTTAAAATTCCAAAATTAAAACACCGTACTTTTGTCCCCAGTCTCCCAAAATCGAATCGAAGCCAATCCCCGAGAATCCTCTCCGCACTCCTTTTGTAGGCTCGTAGCAGCCTCCTTTCCCCTCAGGGACCGACCAATCCCTTCAAATTTCACCACTCACACGTGGTACACCGTTGCCCAATGGTCGGCGAGCTGTCAACCTGGCGTTCCAACCGCCAAATCCAAATTCCTTGTAGAATCGTTCTCTGCATTTTCCGCAGTCTGGCCGGCGCCAACAGCTAAATTATTACATCGGGTAAAAGGCGACAATTTGATACTAAGCGGCGAAACCCTCTATCGACAGGAACATTCGGTTAAAAGCCACACGCAGCTCAAAGCGCGGGCTCTCTCCGCACCGAAACCCGAGACGTTTCTTAACGACCGCGGGGGAGGCTCTCCCACCTCGGCCGTGATGACCCCGCGAAAGCTCCCTCCAAAACGCCGAACCCGACATAGAAAGTTAAAAAAAAAAGAAAACAACGCCGACGCAACTCCGGAAAGATGAATTTTTCTAACAAAAATCACCTTAAATAATAAGCAGGATTTCTCCGTACTTAACAGTACCCAAAATGGCAATATCCCTGGCTTAATCAACGCTAATAGGTCTATACAGGTCTACAGAGGGCTAAAGTATTTCTCGGCTATTTGCAGGGGAAAGCCAGGTGACCTTTGTCGGTTTGGCAACCCGCAAGCCTTCTCTGTCATTATCCCCCGCATTTCATGCCTTCTGCTCATAAAATGGAAAGGCTGTCAATATCACCCCATGCACTCAATACATATCCGGGGGCAGTACCGTCCGTCTCCAAACACAGCCCTTGAAATACCTGTGAAGAGGTTCATCATGTTCCTCGACCTCACACTGGAATTTAAAGATCTAAACGTATGTTGGAATTATGAACCAAGGTTGTGAAAAAGAGTTCTTTTGTTTATATCTGGACATCCCAAAACTATAAAACGCAGTGTTTCCTACATTGCTCTTCTAAAGGCCTTAAAGAAATATTGTCACCAGAATAACGGGCAAAGTTTTGAAAAGCAATTTTCCTGCCTACGTGATTCTGGGTATTTGATCGGTTTCCTGGTACGCGCATCTGAAAACATCTGCACCAAACTAACACAAATCAGCTGACACAAATATGGAAGAGAGAAGAAACGAACTAAACAAAAAATTGTAGTACCCTACATTCATGGCATAACCAATAAACTAAAGGGAAGTAGCTGCGAGGCAGGGCAATAAGGTTGTGTGCTCTGCTCCAAACAAGGCGTATTGTATGAAGAAAGATATAAAACACAGGCGAGCTGGTGAATGACATCCATAGTAACCCTGAGATGTAGAAACAATAAAAAATCGGACAGCACAATGAAGTCTCTAACACAGCTTGAAATTTATTGAACCACCATCGCCTTATATACATGTTCCAGACCTCTTTCACAATTCAAACGACCTTCTTGCCCACTACACACTGTACCCTGACAAGACAAATTAAATTGCAACTTCAACCAGAAGAAAACGTGCGACATTTCTTACAAGACACAATATGCCCCGCGTGACCCAGGGGTTGTTTATCACATTCCCTTATCACTTGGAATATGTAGCATCGGTCAAACTGGCAGGTGCGTAAATGATAGGACAAGAGAGCATGCAGTATCTGTCAAGGGAACTACAGCAGGTCATTGCCGCACTTGTAAATGCAGTGTTGTGTTGAGCAGCATCACCATTCTTGCAAGAAACAAAAGCCTGTATGCACGAAAAATTTGAAAACATTTAAAACAATGGCCATTGAAGGAAACAAAGCAGCATGTGTCAGCGTGCCTTCCATAAAACTCGACAAGAAAAGCAATAGTGTTTGGAATGCTTTACGTCCCGCTGAAATGCGGGTCGTTTCAAACTAAATTGTATCTATAGCTCTGAATAAGTAACAAAAAAGAGCAGATAGCTGAGGCACATGAAGAGGAAGATGTATTAAGCCATGGTTGGTAGTCCAGCGATATGCTTTTCTCTCAAGTTCAAGCTGGCCCTGGCCATAGTGGCTGTGTGATGAACTGTGCAAGGTGTTGGAGCTGAAGAGACTGCATAGCTTATGAACGGCCATGACTGCAGAGCAGCGAGCGAAGTGTGCACTTGACGGCTTTCACGGGGAGGGCTTCACTGACAGCAAGGGAACAGACGGGTTCTTGGTGGTCGGGACCTTTGTCGTGGTGGCGAGCGGCTCAACGCCGCCGGTGGCGTCCGTGCTGGGCATCACAGTGGCGAGGGCGGTAGGGGCTCCCCGACGGTGTCCTTTTGGGCGGGACCACCGTCGAAGCGACAGACTCCTTGATGCCGGCGGCGTCCCTCATGGGTGGGACTGCCATCCTGGCGTGTGCGGCACTGCGGAGGGACATGGCTGCAGCGGTTCTCGAACCGGGTGACAAGGCGTTGCCTCAAAGCCCTGCCCGAGAGGCTGACCGGAAGGTTGGCAGGAGCCATCCTCTCGCCATCAGAAGTTGACCCCTCCGAGCTCGGCTCAGACTCCAACTCTGACTTTTCAGGTTCGGAGCATGACTCCGGTTTTGGCTCGCTCAGTGCAAGGCAGGCGTTGTGCAGCACTGCACGTGCCGTTATTGGTGGCGACTATTGATGGATGGTAATGCAAAGTCTGGTGCCTTTGCAGACTCCAGAATCTGTCTTTCAACAGCCCACTGCAGCGCTCGACAACGGGCCTGACCGAGGAATGCGCTTTACTAGACCGGCAGCAAGCAATGGAGGTCACGTGGATACAAGGGACAGGGGTGATGAACCAAGACTCCAAGCCGTAGCCATACTCGCCTGCACATTTAGAGGACGGAACCTATTATAATGTGTTCTCTTTCAAATTGACGGCAAGAAAGCAGCGAAAAGATCTGATTGCAACTTTGTGTTTTCCTGGTACTATGCTCCTTCAGATAGTATTTACAAAGACGTGCAAGAGGTATAGAAACAGGGCCTGCACAGTTGTTTATGATTGGTACAGCACATTATCTGTGGCACTGTGGCTTTCAAGCGGTACACAGCTACCGTATGCAAGAGGAATGAATCGAGTATGCTCACCAAGGAGGAGCCTGTCGTCGTCTACCAGCCACCCTTGCTTGATGTTGCTGCAGAGCCAAGAGAAGCATTACACAAAGGAGTCGTGCACCGACCCAGGGCACCGTGGCTCCATGCATCTTACCTGGCATTCTGCGTCACGCATCTGGAAGTGTGAGAGAGATACCGACATGAATTTACCTGAATGTTCCAATCATGGCTCACAAAGCAGTCTCAATTCCAGAACCTTTCAAGTTCTTTGACACTATTAACATGATTGCAACACACCTTCATGGACGCAAGATATGATGACAAGCAACCACTTCCTTCAAACAAAACTAATGTGGCGGGCGGAAGGATGCACGTTTTAAAAGTCACGACATACTACCTTGAGCACACGCTCGTGCAGTAGGAGCACAGGGGCAGATTCAGAGGGGGTGGACGGATGTCCTGACCCCCCTCTTGAATTCTGCATGAGTAAACATTTAGGGCGTAGAAACGGGGGGGGGGGGGGTCTCAAACATACGATACGCTGACCAAGAACCTGACCCCCCCTCTAGAACTACCTGCGTCCGCCCCTGGCGGAGCACACAAGCCCGCACCTCTCATTTATAAAATGGCATATCCACACCGTACCGGCGTTACGCTGTATTCTTTTTGACACACATGGAACTGATTTTGAGTGCGTAATACAAGCGTACTTACCACAATCACGTTGAGGGCGTAGAAATGCTTGCGGCACAGTACACCGCTTTCGTGGCGGTGGGATTGTTCTTGGATGGGCCGACGATGGCGATCGTCGTTTCGTTCACGCAACCGATGACGCCGAATATCCTACCGAACGGCCTGAGGCCCGTCTCCACGTCGTACCTCTGGCTCGGCTTCTCGGGGAAGCGCAGCCAGCCGCGCCGGGCCCCGACAAGACGCACGACAACGACGGACACGACCCGGAGAGAAACGCCGACTGTCTTCAGTCCCACGCTACGTGCTCGTCGCTCGCCACCAAACTTTGGAGGCACTCCGTGACGTAGAAACGAAGTGTACTACCATAGCCTCTGGAGGAGGCTATGGTAGAACGCTTGAAGCTCTATAGTCGTGAACGTCAACGAACTGGTTCCTCGCGCCAACGTTGTCTCGCGCTGCCGGTGCTGCGTCGCACGCTTGTAATCCTCCGGGAGCTCGAATGCAGCGCGGTGCCGCCGGTAAGTCTTCCCGGCGAAAACAATAACTAAATTAGTTGAAAAGTGGCACAATCAACCGACGACGACGCGGTTTGGAAAATATGACCAACGAAATATACCTACTCAGGAGCTAGTACCTTTTCAAACGTACGAAGAACAAAAGGAAGCGTCAATATGTTGTCACGTTCGGTAGCCGACTCCGCCCAGTTTAGCTGACTCCGGCCACATTTTTCTAGGGAAATTACATCACACTTGATTCCAACCAATCAGACGTGAAGACGTCACTCCCGTGTACTTTTAACAGGAACATGTACAATGTCGAGCCTAGCTATCCTTGGGTGCTATTCTGGTCATAAACGGTCACGTTCGTGTTTCTCGAAAACTCCTCCCCCCTACGAATCGCGCGCTCCTATTGGCCACAGCGCGCGTGATAATTGCACGCGGTTCCCTTGGGAACGTTCGCGAAACACGAAAGCAACCGTTTGCCATAAGTGGCACTCTTCGAGTTCGGACCGTGACGACAAAGTGACAAATGACCAAGTACGACCTACTTAGCACATAGCGCTTGATTAACTGCGGTATTACTCGACACACCCTACTCTCTGTTTCACTATGAGTGCGAGCTAGTGCGAGTGTAGGAGCTACAACAACGTACTCCGGGCTTTCAACGTCCCTGTCGAGCAGGCGCGCTTGCGCAGTGCAAGCCAACGTTCGTGCAAGCATCGTTCGGGGTGATGTGCTTGTGCTTTTAACTTCTGTTTCTATTTCGCGAAGAGGAACAAGTTTTGGGAAGGATTCTAGAGCCTAGAAAATGGCGGCGATGCTTGTTTCGCAACGATGGCTCGACCAACGCGTACAATGACGGGTTTTCCGCAAGCACCTGGTTGCCTTCGCGATGCACGACGACTGTTTCTGACGACAATACCGCTTGTCGAAAAGCACCTTGCGATCGCAGTGTGACCAGCTGCGCGACGAGAGGCGGTGAACGATGAGAGATGATGACCGTCGAGCAACAGGCACTAATCGAATCGCACTGAGATTTTTCGCAACGGGGAGCTACAAGGGCGCGATTGCCACCGATGATCAGATAGCTAATGCCTATTTGATGGTGATCAGAGCCGTGACGGCCGTCGCGAGTGTCGCTGTCAACCGGCTGGGAAGGGACGGCTGGGTCGACAAAACACCGGACCGAGCCGGCTGAGGCATGTGCGAAAGAAGGCTTTCGTCGCCACCACGACAAGCACACTGACGTCGTGGGGTGCGTTGACTGAACCTAGAATCTAACTGAACCTTCGTCAGCATCATCATCGGTCTGAAGGAGACCATCACTGTTTTGAAGGCCTCCTACATCTTGCCGCAAACACCACTTTACCATCAATAGCATGGTGGTAAGTTGACGTCAAAACATAAGGGTTTCTACCGCTTCGAAGTTAATGCACGCTTAGTACCCATGTCTACAGTTGACCATTTGTTGCGGACTAGCGCATGTCATTCACGCAATAAAATTCTGATGGGTTGCTGATGGCATTTTATTGTATCAATTAGATAGTTTACCTTTTCACGCCAAGCTTCTGTATTTGCATGTCTGTCATCGGACAGTCCATAGAAATACTGTTTGATGCCCTGCAATGAACTACAAATAGGTGTGTCCTAAAATGAATCGTTAGTTGTTTAGACAGCAGGAGTTTAGTCTGCTAGAGTATGGCAACATTGTTACACACTGTAGATGAGATATTTAGCCAGTGCAATCTAGTGGATGGTTGTCATCTCCGTGACCAAGAAAAACAATAAATATACCATTGTCTAACATTCAACACACGTATGTTTAATGTAAAGGTTATGATACCAATTACATAGATTTTCGTTTCAGAAATGACAGTAACTCATTGAATTTAAAGAGTAGTGTGAACTGGATTTTTGAAATTTGCCTGTGATGCACTTTTTGAAATTTGCCTGTGATGGTGTGATGACTGTGAATGTAGGATGCTCCCCATATGGTATCAACCAGTGGCGAAGCCAGGGGGTGGGGGCTTATGGGGCTTTGCCCCCCCCTCCCCGAATCCGGCGGGCCCTAGAATATACACACAAATTTCGACACCATCGCCCCCCCCCCCCCCCGCTCTCCAAATCATGAACATCCCAGCCACCACAACCCCTCCCCCCCCCCCCCCCCCCCCCGAAAAGTCCCTGGCTATGCCACTACTATCAGCAGCACTCAATAAATAGTCAACATTATCAGGGTAAGCAAATTTTCCTTTATTTTATACACCATATAGGCAGTGTTTCTGTCTTTATATGCATGCAGGCAAAGCACACACTTCAGAAAACACTTGTGCGAAGGTTGCGGTCACAATGCTGTCCCCGACAAACTTTCAAGGCGTTAACAAATTCCACAAATTAAATTTTTAACGAACCGCCTTAGTTTTGCAAAACGCTGGCAATCTTACATTGCGTTTTACATCATTCACCTTTGTCGTCCAATGAATCAGCAGTCAGCGCTACACAAACCTCAATGAGCTTGCTGTTTCTTTTCTTGCCGTCGGGGTGATCGCTGGCGGTCGTGGCGGCGGCACAATTCTTTCTCAGACCGTTGGCTATTGCCTCCGTGCTCGCGGAAGCGTTGGTCGCTTTGTGTCGTTCTGAGGTTTTGAGTCTTAACGTATGGCAAAGCTGAATGAAGGTCTATTACCGTCTTCATAATCTCAGCAAGGCTGCCGTAACGAGCCACGACAACACCACCATTTTAAAGCTTTATAACACCTGCGCAAATAGAGGCCAAGTGTTGCATCTCGCCAAGTGTTATATCGGAGAAGTTCAACGCCAGCTCATCGTGCTCTTTGACCCGGTCCTGCCGCCGAATGGGCTCATCCAACAGCACGAAAGCATTCGTGTGCGCGTTGATCAAGTTACCGATCGCATGTCAAACCCCAGCCGCGGTCGATCCGACGAGCATCGCAACCATATTCTTTCGAGTTTATCTCGCCAAGGGTGCGGTTGTCGAGTTAAAACAATGCAAATACTCCCGTGCATTCTTGTCGTCACAACCCGAACTCGAAAAGCGACTGTTAGCGGCAAATAAAACAGAGGCTTTCTGGTTTCACGAACGTTCCCATGGCAAAGAGCGTTGAATCCGTCACGCGCAATGAGGCCAATGGGATAGCGAGGTACCTATGTAGGGACGTGTAAAAACGTGGAAGCCGGTTTTTTTTGCACGAGTTTTTTGCAAATAAAAAAAGTAAGTAAGAAAGACTGCCCGAGATTATACGGTTGCGTTCATTTCTTCAGCGCCGAAAGAAAAAAAAAAACAACAACATGGCTTATGGGGACTACCGTCATGATCACTGCAGTGAGCGAAGGGAGCAAAGCATTACCAAAACTGCCCGAAGAAACGTTCCTGCAGCATGTTCACAACAGGTGCGCTCTGCGTCGATCTCACGACTTCTCATATATTACCACAGAGTCGTCGTCAATGCTTATCCATTTGGAGTCTCCTTCGCAGGCAAACGGGACATTTTATTTGCAGCTTACATTCGCGGCGGCTTAACAAAGGATGATCGGTGTCGCAGCGCACCTTCACATAATATTTTACTCTCGTGATTCCATCCATAAAACACGCAAAAATAGTAAAACGTGTTAACGTAGCCGCCACCAGCGTCCGGAATTGCGCCTACGTAGGCAGCCACAGCCCAGTGACAAGAAAACCCACAGCCAAGCGCAGTGGGGCAGCACAGACTTCAACTCTCAAAACCAGGCACGCCCTCTCTAAATCGCTTCGTTCGAGACTGCCACTGGAAAGATTTACATCAAGCTTTTTCCAATATTTACCAATATTGGGCACATACTGGTTAATATTGAACAGCTATACCAAACTTATTCCAATATTTACCCATATCTGGCACATATTGGGTAATTGTCAATATTGTCCAGGTATATCAATATTGTCCGAATATTTACCAATACTGGCACATATTGGGCAGTTCTACCAAGATTATCCCAATATTTACCAATATTTGGCCAATAATAATAATAATAATAATAATAATAATAATAATAATAATAATAATAATAATAATAATAATAATAATAATAATAATATAATGTTATTTAATCAACATTGCAAATATAACCACTTGAGTTTCGGGTCTGGTCAAAGCAGCAGGGGCTTGTGGGACCAGATCCAGAATTTGGCGTGGCAGACCGGATATTCGCACGGACTCACGTCACGTTCACATAGAAAAAAAAAACACACGCACACAAATATTTCAATGTTTCATCGGAGTACAGGCGAAAAGTCAGAGTTGGTGTTTTAGTCGAGTTTGTATGTAGCTTGAAGATGAGTCATAAAAAAAATAATTGACTAGCACACACTTCCGCACACGAAATCACGCGAAAATGCAAATAGTAAGCAAAGAAGAACACTATATATCGTATTGAAGACACGAATGTCTCTTGCTGAGTCAGGCAAATTCACTCTGTGTGTGTTCACACAAAAAACAAAATGCATAGGATCAAATAACAGATTTCACAGAATAAATCCACTAGTCACTCTGTGTGTCCGAAAGAAAACAAATTAAGTGCCTCAGTACAAAAAACAAATTACACGAGGGAATATGCGAATTGTAAGAACAAAGAACTAAGAGTTAAAGCAGTAATGTTCACTGTCTATACACGTTGGAGAACGAGCTCCTCAGATATTCCTTTAATGTCGTGTTTGAAGTAAGAAGCAAAGAACCTGGGACTTCAGTAAATATTTTTGGGACATAAAATGAGCGAATACATTCACCGTAATGAGTCCTCACCCGTGGAGTTTGAAAACGCGGAGCAGATCTCAGATCCCGAAGTGGACTTGACGACACTGTGAACTCACTTCCCCAGAAGTGTCGCCAGATAACAGTTTGGAGAAATAGTGAGTGAAACAAGGTAACTCCGGAGAGGCAAACAAGTTATCACAAGATATAAAGTTTTTGCTATTTGCGACACTTTTCAAAATTCCTTTTAAAATAGATCCAGTCTTAGATGCCAGAACAAAGGGCAGTTAAAAATACAGTGATGCCATATCTGAGTATACTGTAGACTAACACGTGCGTAATGCTCTTTTTGAGTGACAATGGTAGAAATCATTTTGTATGGTTAAGCAAACAAACAATTCTAAATCGTTGGCATATATGAGAGATGTGTGTGTTCCACGAAAAATCAATGTCAAAGTTAAGGCCTAGGTATTTTACTGAGTCAATATACTGGATAATATTGGTAATACTGTCCAGCTATACCAAGATTTTCTTAATATTTACCAATATTGGGCACATGCTGGATAATATTAGACAGCTATAACAAGATTATCCAAATATTTACCAATATTGGGCATATACTGGAAAATATCGGTAATATTGTTATTGTATATTTGGAGTTTTTTGAGAATACAGGGATTGCGATGGAGCTGGGGCAATAAAGGCAATAATAATGTCGCCTGTCTAGGCCCCTGGTACCAGGCTACACTCACAACACAGGCAGTGGGCAAACAAACTGCAAAACAACAAAAAAAGAAAAATTGTGAATATATATATATATATTATAGGATTGCCAAAAGAAAAATATATAACAGCAACATAATTGCAAATACATCGATGTGTATGATTAGAACAGAAAAAAGAAACAACTACAACGGATAAAGGAAATACATTTTTGCCTGTTTTCTACATTCACATCACAGGTAGCAATCAACATATACTACCATCCCCACCCCTGCCCGTTTCGATCTGGATGAGCATCGTACCGACGTGCGGTCCTGTATCACTATTTGCGTGGTGCACGTTAAAGACCCCAGGCTAGCGGTTGTACTGCGCTGGCTAAATTGCTCATCTACAGCGAGTGACTCGTCGCAACTTTGAAATGGCTGACCAACTATACCCTGTATAAATATTCACACAACCCCAATTATTTTTACGTATACTACCTATAGATAAAATCACATAACAGCAACATAATAACAAATACATCGATATGTATGAGTAGAACAGACAAAACAGCAAAATACAACGGACGAAGAAAATACATTTTTGCTTGTTTTCTGAAGGACAATTGTCAATTATTTCAACTAAGGCAGGGTAAAGTGTCAGGAGGTTAGGAATTCGCCAGGTTAATAATTGTGTACCGTAATTGGTTCTGGTTCTAACTTTTTTTTTAAAGCTTTGTGTCCAAAATTGTAATTTACGTCAGTGTGCATATGTAGACAAAATAGTTCACGGCCAGCTTTTAGTTTAAGAAAAATATCTTCAGACAGTCGTTGATTATATAAAGCCTCAATATTCAGTAGATGATTCAGTTCAAATTATGAAGATGTGTGATCAGGTGCAGACAAGTTTTGAATAAACCGTACGCATTTTTTCTGCATTAAATACGAACGATCTATATTTTAATTGGATGTCACCACATAGACGAGTAAACAATAATGAAGTCTAGAATGAACAGTAGAAAAGTAAAGCCAACGGTTTAGCCATGTGTGCAGTAATGTTCTTAACCTATTTAACATACCGACTGACTCCGCAATATTACGTTTCACGAAACTTACACGAGTCGTCCAACGAAGATTTTCACGGAACGGTACACTTAAGAACTTGTAGTCGGAAAGCCGTTCTAAAGATCGTGACTGAAATATTAATTCACTGGTGAGAGTTTCTGGTGCGTTAATTGAATAAAAACAATATACTTGGTTTTATTAACACTTAAAAGAAGCTGATTGACATCTAGCCACTTCGACAAATTTTTAAGCCATAGGTTCATAACAGAAAGGGATGCTAGGTCTTTGGACGAAAAAACAACATTCGTATCGTCAGCATAGAGAGCAATGCCTGAAGTATGAGGAATGTAAAAAAAAAGGTCATTAATATAAAGAAGAAACATGATAGGTCCTAATATGGATCCATGAGGAGCACCAAATCTTATATTATCAGTGCCTGATGCTATATTATTGATTACCACAAACTTGGTACGATTTGATAGGTAACAGCGTAATAGTTTAAGTGAAACGCCTCTAATTTCGTAGTACGCACCTTGTTAAAATGTATATCATGTTTAATATAATCGAAAGCTTCGTTAAAGTCTAGAAATATACTTATCGTGTATAGCTTATTTTCTATGTTATGAACGAGTTTTTCCCTAATGTTGAGCAGAGCAGCTTCAGTGGATTTATTTCTCTGGAAGCCGTATTGATTTGCAGAGATTAATTGATATTTGTTAAGATGATTATCTATTCTGAAATTTGTAGCTTTCTTATTAATTAAAAAAAACAGGAAGTATTGATATGGGCGGATAATTAATGATGCTATCCACAGCCCCACCCTTGTGCAGAACAGAAATTCTTGAAGTTTTCATTTTTTTTTTAGGAAAGATTTCCGAGAATAACACAAGGTTGGTTAAGTAACAGACAACATAACATATTAAAACCGAAACTGCTTTAATTGGTGCCGTCTTTATACCATCAAAACCACAAGAGCAATTATGTTTAAATTACCGATTAGACTGACGATTTCTGTAGGGGAAGCAGGGTAAAGAATCATCGTGTGCTGGAAATTGTACTTAATATACTTCTCAAAATCCTCAGAGATCGACAGAGCAGAGGCTCCAAAAGTTAAAAAATGCCGATTGAAATCGTCAGCGAGTGCCTTTCCATTTAAGGTTTGCTCGCCTACTCTCATTTCAGCTGGTATGATTTTCTGCGTTCCCCGTAGAAGACCCTTAACAGTACGCCAAGTTTTTGGGGGATCAAAAAATATATCCGAAAATGCATCAGTGTAGTAACGGATACGAGGCTTCATTATATCAAAGCCCAGCTTATTCCTTACTATTTTCAATTCTTTTAAAGTAAGTAAATCTCGGAAAACATAAATTTATTGTAATGTTCATTCCGTGCTTTAATTCTCCGTAAAAAGTCACGAGTTATCCAAGGTTTTCTTGGTTTCTTGCTCTTTGTTATTGTACTGCAGGGAAAGCACGATCATATACCTCAATAATTATCTTCAGGAATAATTTGTATAAGCCGTTGGGAACTGTACTATGCAATAATTCACTCCAGTCTATAGAGGATACAAGTTGGCGAAAATATCCAATACTTCCCTTTGTTATGAAACGCGTGGTAGTTGGTGTATTCAATTGCGTAATAGCACGCGGCTGATATTTTGAAATAAAAAAAGCGATAAATGATCAATATATCAGTCGTGAGTACGCCTGCCGCAATGACATCTTTATCACAGCTTGTCAAACACAGATCAGTCAGTGTTTTGCTAGAACCTGTAATGCGGGTGGGTACATCAATACATTAGAGAAACATTCGAAGATAGAATATCAAAACTCATTATCTAGGTGAAATGGCCGCGAAAGATTAATATTAATATCACCCATAATTACAACAGGCATTCTAAGTACGGAAAGAGATTCTAGCATTTGCTCAAGAAAAGAATAAAACTCGCCCAGCAACCGAGAAGGGGGCCTATAGATAACACCAAACAAGAATGCACTCGTTTTAACAAAAATCGATTCAAAACTTGGATTGATAAGAGTGAAATCAGATATTACTTCGTAAACAAAATTGTTCTTTATGTAAAGGCAAAACCACATCCTCTCCTATTCGTTCTGTATACAGCTTCACACCTGTAGCCGTCAAATTGTACTACATCACTAATACCAGAGAACCATGCCTCACTAAAGGCCAATACATCAAATTTATGGTTTAAAGAAGATAAACAAATCTTGACAAATCTTGACCACATCCTCCATGTTTCTTAAACTGCAAACGTTTAGATGATAAAAGAAGAGCGAATGAGATGCGATAAAACGAAAAGAACTAGCATCATGATAGCGAGGGTTGCCCGTTGAGGCTTCGATTCAGAGCTGTAATCACTTTTTTACCATTCCACAGTGGTCCTTCTATCTTTTCGAAATCACCCTCGTCACAGATCTGAATGGCCTTTTCGCCCTCACTTTTCTGTACAAAAATATAACCGTTCTTTTTTGCATCACAAAACGGTAGCACTTTTTTCACAGCTCTGTCGTGCGTATTTGTGGGAGTTTAATGGTAAAAAAAAACGCAGTTTCGGTTTTTTAGTTTTGAGGCGCGAGCGACTCTCGATCCCCTTTTCCTTCAGAGAGTTTGATACGAACTGAACAATCACGACAGGTTCTTTTATTAGGCCGTGATGGAAGCCGATAAAGGACATTAAAGTGAGAGTTGGCTAGTTCAGGGAGTCCAAGATTATAAGCCAAGATGTTCATCCTGTCTAAAAGATTTTCATGCTCCTCCTGTGCCATACCGTGAACCTCCATGTTCAGACAGCGATTAAACTGCTCGAGCTCATTAGGCTGAAGTTTCTTTTGCTCAGCGGTCGCTGTCGCGCCCGTTGATGAATCCAACTCCAAGTACTAAACTCTGCTTTTTAAAGCAGAAACATCGCTACTCGCTCATCCAGTTTAGACAGTATTGCGTCGTGTTTAGCAGAAAGACCTTGGATTGATGCCTCGATCCCATTCACTTTTTCAACAAGCTCTGGGAGAGCATTCACCTTCGCCACAAGTGGAAGGAACATAGAAATTTTTTTCATTTATTCCTTTCTGTTCGCATACAATTCCGGAATTCTGCAGTTCACTAGGCATTAGCGTACCTAGTCTTTCTGCTGTTTCACATGTCACACATTTTCAAGTGTCTTTAAAAGAGCCACCCTTGTTGCGAAAGCTAGAGGTTGTTATGTCAGAGCACTTGCCTATGTAATGAGGGTACTTGCATGCCAATACATGTCATAAACATACCATCCTCAGGCACCGACTCATGACAATACAAGTACTGGCTCATTTTCAAAAAAAACGTTATGGCACAGCAGCGGCAGCGGAAGGAAACTGTCTCTTAAAAAAAAGAGACATGAATCCACCAACCTGTGAAACATATGGAGAGCAGTTAGGCCAAGTTGTTGCGTGCCTTCCGCCGCCGCTGCTGTGTGCGAGTGTCCAGCTATACCGAGATTGTCCCAATATGAGCCACATACTGGATAATATTGGACAGCTGTATGAAGATTACCGCAGTCATTACCAATATTGGGCACATACTGGATTATATTGGACAGCTATACCATGATTGTCTCAATATTTATCAATATTGGGCACATACTGGATAATATTGTTAACATTGTCCATTTATGCCAAGATTGCCCCCATAATTACCAATATTGGGCACAGACTGAGTAATAATAAATAATAATAATAATAATAATAATAATAATAATAATAATAATAATAATAATAATATATAATAATATTATTATATTAATAATAGTCTTTATTGATTAAAATCAACAGTACAAAATGTCAGGTCTTCCGAAGCCGGTTAGGGTTTGTGTGGCGCGACCTGACAGTGGAAGCACATTCTTTACAACAAAAATACAACACAAATTAGCGACTGGTACTCAAAATTTAGAATGCTTATTTCTATCATTAAACAGAGTCTCTTGAAATTTTTTTTAAGGTGATAATTCGATGTGGACAGAAATATAGAGTCTAGTAACGCGTTGAATATTTTCGGAACATAAAATGCCCCTAATGCTTTCCCCATAGCGACTATATATACGTGGGACTTCAAAGAGAGTACTACACCTTGTTATACGTGGTGAAACTTTTTGAATAATAAAGTCTCGTTTCCAAAAGTAGTGCTGAACGACAGTTTGCAAAAGAGTGAATGAAAACAAGGTAATTGAAGCGAGGCGAAGATATTGTCACTCGAACATAGCGATAAATTGTAGGACACACTTTTCAACATCCCCTTTAAAATACCATCGATTCTATCGTGCCATTGCAGGGAACAATTAAAAAAAAAAGAGAGTAATGCCGTATTTGAGCACACTATAAGCCAGAGAATGCATTATTAACTTTCTCACTGCAAACGGAAGAAACATTTTTAAATCGTAAAGCTGGCATGAAACACTTCGGAGACGCTTCGCAACAAAATCCATATGCGTATTCCATGATAAATCGAAATAAAAAAAAAAAGATACCAAGATACGTAACAAAATTAACATACTGGACAGAAGTGCAGCAACAAGGAACACAGTTAGAGCCATGCAAACATAAGTTACGGGAAGACAGTGAGCTTTTTCCAAGGGCTGCGAAAACAGAGGAGTTTAGTTTTTAAAGAATTCACAGTTATAGAGTTTTCTTTGAACAAATCCATAACTGCGACAGCATCCGTTTGTAGCACATGCATGGCGAGTTCAATATCGGTGTGACTGGTAAATAACAGCGTGTCATCCGCATATTGCAGCATGTTACTAGTGACAACAGCCAGAAGATCATTTACATAGATATTGAACAATAGAGGAGATAGTATAGAACCCTGCAGCACTCCAGAGAGGAGAGGAACTTTGCTACTTCGAACGTTACCCAAGGATACCAACTTTAACGAGATCGTAAGTAATTTTGCAGCATAGCGAAGAAAGGACCTCTGAATCCTACACGGTACAGTTTCTTAAGTAAAATTGTATGATTAACAGAATCAAATGCTTTTTTAACACCGAGGAAAAGAGCGCATACACAAGAGTTGTTATCGAAAGACGAATGAAGGAAGTCGGAGAACACGTCTAGTAAGCATGACGTGCCACGTCCCGCACTCTTAGAAAAAAGGGTATTCATAGTCCTCCCTTAGGGGAGGAACGGTCTTGTAACCTATGTTCCTTTAGAAAGGGAGAAAAAACTTTCGTCCCTGAAGCAGGGGAGAAAAGTTCCTCCGTCGCCTGCATCTCATTATGGCGGCCCTGAATCGAGCAAATCGAGCTCAATAAGGCTTAACGAGGACGCTAAGTCTCTTGTACGGGACGAGAGGAGCAGCAAATAAAAGCGTAACACGAGCTTTCCGCGAACTGTGTTTGTTTCCGAAGCCAGATTCCCCCCACAGGTACAGAAACTTGCGTTTCGAAAGCAGTTACTCAGTCTTCTCATCGACAGCACTGCGATGTTAAACGAAGACAACCGACACCCTGTTACTTCGCGCACTTTACGTCTTACCTTTGGTGTTCCTAAAGTCACAATTCCTTCGTCAACCGCACATCATGGAGGAATGGCAAACTCAATCCGCGAAACCAAAAGCCGCTCTCAGAAGAACAAACTCGAAGCCGCTGTTTATCGCGTAGCTTGAAAGAAGGTTAAATCGCTTGCCACCAGATGGCAGGGTCAAGCAGAGTAATTGCAAGTAGCTAGGCTAGGTGGCGCTAGGTACTGCCCAATTCATGTTCTACAAAAAATATTTTTATTTTTTTTTCAGGCCAATATTGCGCTTCGGGATCTTCGGGAACCTCTACAATACACATTACGCATACTACAAGCACCAGGTGAACACACATTGAGCACATACACATACATGGCACATACAAACATCAACACAACGGCACGCTAACCCGAACACTACACCCGAGCTCTGTGTTTCCGTCTTTTATAGTGGTCGTTTTGAACGTACGGAAATTTTTGGTGACTGAATTAGCAATCAAAAATATTTCCACCATGTTGATTTTTTTCCAGGAATGTCATACCTCTGAGGGTATTTTGAATGGCTCAGGGGATGAATCTCTTATTAAAAAGCAAACGCTCAATCATGCCGTAATTATTTGAAAGCGAATAAATCAAGCCGCTCCAATGCGGTTCGCAGCCATGAGTTTGTTTACCCGCACGGCCCGTCGTAGCCTGTATTTCTATTGTAGTGTTTGTTTTTCTATTTGTGCTGTTCGCGCAAGGCTGCAATTGCCGTCTTGAACTCTGTAGAGCGGTTATTCACTCAGCTGGAAGTGATGCTTCACGGGCTGAGAAATCGGTTTTCGATCAACTTGAATGCAGTCAAAGCCGCGACTTGCGGCAGGTGTCAAGTGTACGGAGCTACGCCGCGGCTAGCTCGAAAACTTCCAGCGCTCATCCCAGCGCGCCACTTGGAGGGTAGCTTCTCCAGGAACCATAGTATATTTAAACAGCAAAATAAAGGGTAGCTTTTTTTTTCGATTTTACCTATTCTTTTTTAATGCTAAAATTCCACACTGTAAATATACGTACTTTCCGTCACGATTTCGTACTGTTCAGTCCTTTCCCCAGAGCGCAATCGCTCTCGGGGACGAGACAACCGACAGTCACATTGGCCACTGTACGATAGGAGCTTACTGTTTAGACCAGCGTTCCAACATGACTATCCGCACTCCGCACGTTGATCGATTGCACCTAATCCCTCAAGTGGTATTAAACTTTTAATGTAAAGCGGAATGTCAACCTGCGACACCCGCCCCCTCCGATCACGGCCCGACCAGCGGCATCAATGCCCGACAGTTTACGTCATCTCATCTTGTTGTTACACCACTGATACGTGAACACAGGGTCACATCGGCGATAATTCCAGTCTTCTGTTCACAACCCACAACACTGCCATTTTTATTTATTTATTTCACATACTATCAGTCCTATGTAGGACTATAATAGGTGTGGGTTAACAAATAATACATAAAAACACCATACAATACATCACCACTCAGCTATTACAACAATACCACAAAGTACAGATATTTAGCGACCGTGACACAAGAAAAAACAATCCGAGAAATACAGTGAGTCATCAGTGTACATAGCAATTCGAGCGCAAAACGAGGATAAGGAATGACAGGAAACCACCGCCTCGGGGGAGTAGATTCCAATCGCTGATAGTCAATGGAAAAAATGAATACATAAAGCAGTCCTTCAGACACCGGTACTGTTGTAGAGTAGGACTGTGCTTATTTCGAGAGATCCTCGACTTATGCGGTGTCAAATAACTATCTTTGTCAACCAAAAGCAGATTATTCCAGATCATAAACAAGAATTTCAGTCTTTTATTTTTTCGTCGATACTTTAGTAAGGGGAGATTTGCTTTGGAATACCTGGAAAAAATAAAACGCAGAGCCAGCCGCTGCACCCTCTCCAGTTTTAGCACGTCATACTTTGCGTGAGGATCCCAAACTTCCCCCGCGTACTCTAATAGTGGTTGCTCTAGCGACTTATACGCTGTTAATTTGGTGTCACTCGAGCTTTCCTTAATCAAGGTTCGTCGCAGAAACCACAGTTTTGAGTTAGCTTTTTTAATGATGTTGTTGATGTGAGCCCCCCAACGAAGGTCATGAGATATTGTAACACCTAGGTATTTGTATTCTAAAACTCTTTAAAAGTATTCTAAAACATCACGATGTTGCTGCTATATTGCTGACACGCAGAAATACAGAACCACGTTGAACGCCGGTTGGCACTCGGCATCGGAAAGCAGAACCGAACTCAGCCAGGAAGGCACCCAGGCAGCCGGCAGCAAAACATGCCTGTCTTCGACGCAGTCCCTGCGATTTTCATAACGTCGAAAACGTCGACACAGTTCCGCGTGGTTCCGCTACTGCAGTCCATCTTACCCAGTGTGCGGAGTGCTGCTGGCACTGCTCCGGAACTTCGCTGTTTCTAGGGGCTTCGTTTGCTCGTTTAATAAAATTAGTGATAAAAACGTTAGTGCAACCGAAATGTTCTGCACGTTTGGACTATACTCTGTTTCAACTTATGATGTACCGCAGAAAAAGCTACAAGCGCGAGCTCCTTGCTCTAAAGCACATCTCGGTGGCACCAGCTCTCGTGCATTAGGGGCAGCTCCCAACGCTATGAGCTCGCGCTTCTAGCCTTCTCTGCGGTACAACATAAGGTGAAACGGGCGGCCGCCCACACTAGCGAGAAAACGCGAAAACGACTGCGAGAAACCAGGACATCCGTGCTGCTTATATCGCGTGCCAAGATGATTCCTTGAATTGGATTCCATGCTTCATACGAAGCACAGATGTGCCGGTTTCTCGCAGTCGTTTTCGCGTTTTCTCGCTAGTGTGGGCGGCCCTTTACAGGCGGCCTTCACTGCCGCTGAAGCTCAATCAACTCAACAGCATTGATTAAGCAACGTGCACGACCTGCTCGAGAAACGAAACCGAAAGAAGATGAGTCGGGAGGGCGAAATCTTTCTCCCGTCTGCCTGGAGAGGGAGAAAAACGTTTCGTTCCTCCCTTTTTCTCGTGTCCGCTTGGGGGCGCGTCAGTAGAAGGGAGGAAGACGCGCCGTTGCTACCGTTGCTACTTTTTCCTCCATTTTTTCTTAGAGTGCGTGACAAAGCCGTACTGTGACGATGAGATGATACAATGCTTATCAAAAAAACCATTCATGGAAACCAATACGAGTTTTTCTAAAATTTGCGATATGCATGGTTGTCACGACTTCCAGTTTTCCCTGTTTATTTTTTCTTTAACTTTCCGACGATAGATCCGTTTATCGTCTGTGTAGCGGCGTTCGAATGTCGCCGTGTTCGGGGGCGCCCCTTTCTTCCCTTTCAGGTTGGAGCTTAGTGGCGTCCGCGGGAAAAAGGGGGAGCGTGGGGAGGGAGCCCAGGACGGCGCCGACATCCGAGGATGGGGAGGCTAACCTGAAAGAATGTTGTTGTTTCACCTTGAAGCTTTTGTCTCCCACGCCTCGGCGAGCGGTGGCGCACCCGCGGACGCACAAGGTCGCTCGAAGGTCGATTTCTCTGGAAATGTGCTTGTGTTGTTTTTCTTTGCTTGTGCAAAACTGAGAGCTCTGATTGGCTCTAAGAAACTCCTCTCTGATTCGCCAAGTTATCTTCGGCAAAATGCTCATGTTTTGCATATATAGAGGGGGTTTTGGCGGGAATCGGTGGTCGTCGTCGTGGTAGGTGTACCACTTTTTGGGTAGAAGTTGGAGACCCCCGGATCTGGCCGGGGCTCCGCTGGTAATCGTTTTTCTTTTTCCCGCGTCAGGATTTTCCGTATTTTGGAACGTTGGGCCGAGGCCTTAGTTAGCCTCCGGGAGTTATTTTAGCCTACGGGCGCGTGTGCGTTTGCACTGCGGTGCGTGTTTTTGCCTGTGGGCGTGGTTGTGGCACTCCGGTGCGAGTTTGTGCGTGGTGCGGTGTTCGTGCGGATCATCTCTCCGATCGTCAGACCAGTCTTTATCGTCCGGGAGCCCAGCTTCAACCTTCGGCAGCGTCTGGACTTGAATTCCGCTCAGATAAGTACTTTTATTTTGTGTTTTCCTGTTTTCAACGCTTTCGAGTACCTGATATTTAGTTTTGTTTCATTTCATTTCACTTCATTTCATTGTCCCTGAAAACGTGTGTTATTGCTAACCGGGATGTTAGTGCCTGTGCCCCGAGATTTGTGCTAGACTGCTGTGTTAGTTATTTCTTTTTCTCTCTCCTTCGTGGCCGTGCCCGGCCGAATGATGCGTGTTTTAGAATATGAAATTTGTTTTGTTTTATAACTCTACGTGTCGTCGCCTCTCCACCGGCCTCTACCCCAGGCGTGGACCTATCGCTTGTCACCGGTCCAACCTTAATCTTCTGTTCTTTTAAGGTAATTTTTGTTAAACTCGGAGTGGGATATTATTATACTGTTATTTCCTCGCCACTTCGTGACAATGGCTGTATCGAAATGGGCGATACGATGACAGCAAGTTAACGAGGACCACCTTTCTGGATAGGTACTACGATTGCTGTTTTTAGATCTATAGGCAAACAGCCAGAACCTATAAACTCGTTTATCATGGCTACTAGTACTTCTGCAAGCTCATCAAAATTATCACAGAGGTCTATGATAGATATATCATCGATTCCGGCGATTTATTTCTTTTGAAGGAAAATAGAATGGAAAGTAACTCGGCCCTGGAAATTGCAGGAAGAAACGCAGATGACTGAGACTATATTTATATCATAAGCATTGGGCGCACCGTCCCCTGTGCTATTACAAATGGAAGAGGCAAAATGTTGAGCAAAAGAAGTAGCTGTGGTAACTAAGTTGGTTCCAAAGCTCTTTTCCAACAGGTCAAAGGCCCTTTTTTGAGAGACACCGCGAAGCTCGTTAATTATGGACCACGTTTCCCTAGAGTTGAAACGCGCGGCAGATTGATACTTTAGACCCATGTTGCGGATAAAAAAAACAGGACGCGGGATGGCCAAAAAAACATGCTTTTCGTGTAAGGCTCGTCAAATTATGAGGCGCTGGAGAAATTCAGCCTTCTGCGTTAAGTCCTTATTTCGAACTCTTTTTGTTCGCCTTCCGCCCATTGAAAAGCATGCGGGAAGGGCCTTAGAACGCACCTGGTATCGCTGCGCCGCAGCGTTCTTCCGCACGTCTGCTTTCCTCGCCGTCACCATGGCAACGAACGCCGAATGAATGGAAGCACGCACGGTACCGCCGCGTGAAGCCAGCAACAGCTGACGCCATTTTACGAACGCCGTCTGCTAGCCAAAGCCGAACGCGGTATGTCAAATCAACCGCCTCCGCCGGTGCTCGGTCGCCGTCGGCGATCGAGCACCGGCGGAGGCGGTTAAGGACTTAACGCAGAAGGTTGAATTTCTCCAGCGCCTCATAATTTGACGAGCCTTACACGAAAAGCACGTTTTTTTGGCCATCCCGCGTCCTGTTTTTTTTATCCGCAACATGGGTCTAAAGTATCAAACTGCCAAACGCGCGTTATAAAGTTTTCCTGTGTAATGATTACGTTTATCAGAGCGTATTAGTGCATTTACGTGGTTTAGAAATGCCTTGTATTTCACTCGCAACTCCTCATTTCTGGGCGTGTGTCGGCTACGCGCTTCCATAGAAGTTCTTTATTTTTGATAGCCTGAAGAATGTTGTCGTTAAGCCATACTTGTTCTGATCTACGCTTTTTTACATTAACAGTTACTGTCCTAGAATCCTTAAATGTTTTAATAAGCGAGACTACTTTAGGATAGAGTTGAGATGGGTCTTCTACACGTAGGAGAGACTCCCAATCATAGGAAGTAACAAGATCATTTATAGAGGAGCGTTTAAGGAAGTTAAATGTTCTTGACACCCGAATAAGTGTTTGCCCATGTTCACTGGAACTAATCTGAATACCAATGAAATAGTGGTCAGCTTGTTTTTCGGGGATAACAAACAATTTAACTGAGTTAGCGTCAGGTGCCCTAACGTTTATGTGGTCATTACAAGACGTAACCAGCTTGTCCCTCAAGACTTCTACTCGGGTAGGAGCATGGATAGTATTTTCAATGCCAAAGCTAGCAAGTAGGTGCATATAGTCACATACTGAAGAAACATTTTATTTTAGGGGTGTCGATATTCAAATCACCAATGATGCAAATATTTTTTATTGTCGATGACGTATTCAAAATGTTTTTTATGTTCATCTAGAAAATCAGCAATACTATCCGATGGCGGTTTTACACTGCCAATAAGGACACTATAACATCAGATTTATCAATGTCAAATGCCATTGACTCAGCATGAGTGAAGTGTACAGGCACTTTTGTCGTTATCAGGGAGTTCCTTATGAAAACGCCAATGCCACCCCCACTGCCCGTGGGGCGCGTAAAAAGGAATTCATTGAAACCATTAATAGTGAACTATTGCAACGCTGCTTTAGCAACATTAGTTTCCGTTAAAACATAGACATCAACACAGTCACCCAGGTTCTCGAAAATAAGCAAAAATTGATCCCAGTATTTTCTTATGCAACGAATATTCACATGAACAACTGTAACGACACTATAAGATGACTGCAATTCACTTTTGAAGAAACAGAAGTCGGGGCACTCAAGGAACTTTACTGTCATGGCTCTGCTTTATCCTTTCAAGGTCCTGTTCATATCGGATACGGACGGACGCGGCCTCATCTGCTCGCTTAGCAAAGATCTTTTCGTTGCGCACCCAGACATATTTCAAATGACTGATCTTGCCACGGGTTCTGGCTTGCCAGAAGAGATTACGGTTAAACTTTGTTAGGTTCTCATTGAAGTATATCTGCGGAACAGACTTGACTAGCGTACGCAGTTTACATCGTGCGTTCAACCAGGATCCACGAACTTCAGCTGATACAAATTTTATCAGGACCGGAGGCGCTTTCCCTCCCTGTCCGTGTAATCTATGCAGAGTGATGATTTGGGAAGGGTGAAAGGAGGACAATTCTAATTGCTTAGCGAGGTCAGCAACGTTATGCATCAGGTTTTTGTTGGAAGTTACAGGCATTCCGTGAATTTCAAGGTTAGGAGGGAGACTGTGCTGTTCGATCTCGTTCAACTCCGCTTGCAGTTGCACGATATGGGCAGCATTTACCGACACGGTAGTTCTAAGCAGGGACACCTCCACCCTGAGCTCTTTCACCCCAGTCTCGTAGGTTATTGTTTTCTCGATTAATGTATCGTACTGAGCTGAGTTAAATTCCACTGACTCCTTCAGCTCATTAACTGTAACCCTCAATTCATCGATTGTAGACTTCATTACGAGTAAGCCGTCTACCTTGCCAGTTAGAGGCAGAAGGGATTCCCCTTTTTTTTAAAAGGCAGGAGTTGATCGTGTTTTGCGTTAATTTTGTCAAACAAGGCAGAGAAGTTAGCGAACTCAGGCTGGGAGGCATCCACGTCCGACACCGAAGTCGCCCGCCCATCCTTGGCCCTACATGTTCGGCATCGCCAATTCTCGCGCTTTCTAGGTCCCATGCTTACAAAGGTAGTTTCCGCGACACCAGAGCACGTGTTGCCAAGATTATACAAGAAGGAACACTCCGAACAACATAAAAAACGGTTATCATCGGACAATGTCTTAGCGCACGCTAGGCAATCGTTTGAGGCCATGATGCACCTAAACGGCGAAACAAGGCAGAAGGACACTCAAAGTTGCAGTCGACGGCCGTACAAAATAGAAGGTTGGAAACAAGCCGAAGAATGGTCGCCGACTGCGAAGACACAGCGTACGGGAGCTGTTTTTATCGCTGTCCGAGAGACAGTGACGTCGATGAGATGCCCGCCTATCCTGGTGCAGTGGGTCAGTCCATAGTAGAAAGGGGGTATTCGGTGTCTTCCAAAGCGGGGGCCGCAAGCAGAGTCATCCGATAGGTTCTAGGGTGGCGATCCCGGAGATGACTATGCCGAAGGCAACCTGCCGTAGAAAATAGAAGGTTGCAGACAAGCCGAAGAATGGCCGCCGACTGCCAATATTGGTAATATTGTCCAGCTATACCTAGATTGCCCAATATTTAGCAATATTGTGCACAGACGAGGTAATATTGATAATATTGTCCAGCTATACCTAGATTGTTCTAAAATTCACCAATATTGGTCACATACTGGATAATATTGGAAAACTATACCAAGATTTTATTAATATTTACCAATATAGAGAACATACTGGATAATATCGGTAATATTGTCCAGCCTAACCAAGGTTTAACCAATATTTACCAATATTTGGTTCACACTGTATAATAGTGGTCGGCTATGCCGAGATTATCCCAGTGTTTACCAATGTTGGGCACGTACTGGGTAATCAGTGGCGTCACAAGGGGGGGGGGGGGGGGGGCGGGGGGGGGGGCGGACCGCCCCGGGTGCAGCGCTCAGGGGGGTGTCGCGGCGGGCCACGAGGGGGGGGGGGGAGTCGCGGCGGGCTACGCGAGAGCGAGGGGGGGGGGGGGGGGTGTCGCGACGGGTAACCGCCCCGGGTGCCGCTGACCCTCGTGACGCCACTGTGGGTAATACTGGCTAATTATAGCAAGATTTCTCCAACATTTTCCAATATTGGGCGCATAAAGCCGGCCCAGCTTGGGCCAAGTAATCTAATTTTACTCATTATTGGCCGGATATTTAGCGCTGCCTGGGCTGAGAATATCTATTCTCCTCTACAGCTCTCCTCAAAGCTATGACCCACGACTCCCCTATGTATGTCTTAAAATCATAACGGCGGCATCGCTCACTATCATTCAGACAGATTCACTTTTTTTAGATACACATAAAAGAAAAACATGTAATTTTGTCAGTCATGCATTCAGCTCTAAATTATATCAATAAAATTATATTTATTTTCGGGCCTAGTACGTTATAATTTGGAAGTCACACCCCGCCCGCGTCTAAACTTCAGACTCTCCGAAATCGCGGTGCGCGTTTCATTTTTTTCAACTTTCATTGTATGGCCAGCGTGTTGTGTCCATGAGAACTAAGAAATATCTTGTTCTTTTTTATTTTGTTGCGAAATATATTGTTTCTGTCTGTTTTCGAAATTGTATTAATTTATCCCGTCTCTAGAGGATAAGCTTCTTCCTCCCACGTATGTTTGCACTAGCATTGACAATTATAATGATAGGGTTTTACCATAGCCTCCTCTATACTCACAAAGCCTGGCACTTCGATGACGGAGCCATAGAGTGCCCGGTCGCAGATGTAGAGCGCGAGGATCTGGTAGCACAGAGCATTTCTCGGGGAGTGCGGTATTCAGCTCACAACTTTTGCAGCGGCCACGACCCAAAACATGGTTTTCAAGCCAGACAAGAAAAGAAGCGGCAGCCTGAGGAACGCGAAAAGCACGAGCGGACATTCCATCGATGGGGACAAGTGTTTCGGCGTTTTGCCGCAGCGGGGCGCCCGTTACATGACTTGTCTACCGCTCTACCTTTTCACTTTCGGCGGCCGCGTCACGTGACGATCTGCCAGGCTTTTTCAGCATAGAGGAGAATGGAACGCAACGCAACACACTTGCAGGCAACATACTTGCAGCATGGAGGAGACTGGAATGCAACGCGTTTTTTGGCTCGACAAAGAAAGAAGAACATGTATTAGAGGTTACAATTATAACTACTGGAAGAAAAGTAAGGTAAAGTTGGCATTTAAGTGAGAGGAAATACAACGCTAGAGATGGAATGTTTATCTTACAGTCAGGGGGTAGAGACGCGGAGCAGTCGGGTCTTGGGTGGCGTCGGTGTGAAAGGTCGCGCTGCGGATGAGTGGATTAAGGGGGGGGGGGGGGGGGGGGTTCTTTATTTTGCTGGACCCAAGCCACGAAATGGTCGCTGATGTTGAGGACAAACTAAGTTGGTGGCCTACTTAGTTGAACATCGTAAAAATGTGAGAGCGAACGACAAAGGACAGGACAGTACAAGCGCTTGTCCCGTTCTGTCCTCCCTTGTCCTTTGTCTTATATTTTGACGATGTTGGTTGAGGGCCTCGCGTGTGGCTGCGGGTTGTCTTAGTTTCCGTTCGCTTCCTCTACTCCTGCGCTTTCCCCGAGCCATCTGCCGGCTTCACCGTCATCTTCTGATTGTTAGGGTTGCGCTGTTTCACGTCAGCGCCAACGCAGTTCACTTTCATCAGGGTAATCCCCAAAACCATCAGTTATAAGTCAGGATTCCTCCCTGTCGCACCGATGCCCACGTGGTAAGCGTTATTCGCAAAATGGCATCCCAATGGAACCACCTTCCCGTATCTTTAGTATCTAGGTCGGAAGTGTCAAACACGCGGCCCGCAACTGGCTGGGACGCGGCCCGCAGGAAACCGGCTGTGAGTCACGGTTCCCATGTCTCGAGCGCTGAAATGACATGCGCCATCGCGATCTTATCTCGCCGATTCATGCCCGCTTGAAAAGTAGCCTGCTCTACTAGCGCATCATTCACATAGTTTAAACGTATCTGTGTTACGCTTGATTTTTGCTTCCTTGCTTTTTTGTAATGTTAATCAGAGGTACAACGATTCTGATCCTATTAGCGGCGAGATGTTTCGGTGGCGCCCTCGTTTGGTTACCTTTCGTGACGTCATTACCTTGTGAACAATAAGTTCGGTGGTGTTTGTAATGAGCATAGTGAAAGCTTGAAATCATAGCGCTCTCGAAGAAACACTGCAAACACCGTCAAAATTGAAGTTCTTACATTTCTCTTATTTGCGTCGATGATAAATCCTTTCCTGACGTCATATTCAACATTCGGCCAATCGTGGAAGGCCGACCACAGCGACGCTTTTGATCGCGCACGTCGCCAATTAGCCCCGTGCGCGACCGAAAGCGTCGCTGTGGTCGGCCTTTCACGATTGGCCGAACGCTGACTATGACGTCGGAAAGGGGATTTATCATCGACGGAAATAAGAGGAATGAAAGAACTTTAATTTTGACGGTGTTGGCAGTGTTTCTTTGAAAGCGCAATGATTTCAAGCTTCCACCATGCTATGCGAGAAAATAAAGCTGAGGCAAATCAGGAATGTGTGACAATCACGCATTTTTCGTAAACACATTCTGGCTTCGGGGAGAGATCAAAAAGATGTTTTACCGCATACCAGAAGTGACGATATTCAAGATGGCTGCGCGCTTGTGGAAAAGGTGTTCATTCGGGGCCATAGATGTGTTCGCGCGCTCTGATGGCGAACATCCACAGTTCTTTAGCAACGTGAATTCCTCACCATCAAGACTGCCGGTCTTAGCAGCCTATTGATGTGAGCTTGTTCTCAGCATGCGCTCTAAATAGCGGCCTCAAATATGGCATCCGGTGTAGTTGAAGGATGCATCTCGGCAGTGCGAACTCTCCATCACCAGGAGCAACTGTCAAGGATAAAACTACCAGCTCGAGATTCTCGCTTAGAAAAAATAATAATTACCGATAGAAGAGAAGTATTTTTTTAGAGTATTGTAATAAATATCGTCAGGAAAGCAAGAACTGCCTAATTAATTTATAGATTTTTTAAGAAACACTCAACCCAGGAAAAAAATATCTACCTAGTTACGACAGGAACTTCTCAAAATAAATGTTCGTCGAAAATAAAAGTTCGTTTGCGTGATATTTATGTTACAATAGGAGGTTTTCAATTTGCGAGCTGTGGGATGATGATGATATTGTTTACACCCAACTAGTGTGCGCTCTGAAGTCCAGCGAACTCAGAGCGCACGCTAGTTGTGTACAAACACAATCGTCATCATCCCACAAGGGTAAAGTTTTGGCTTACACCCTCCTATCGAAAAATTCGTATTTTAACACAAATATTAAGCAAAGAAATAAAAAAAAGTTTTACTAACAACTATTTTGAAGCATGGATGTACTAACCAAGTAGAATTTTTTTTTTTCTAGCTTCAGTGTTTTTTTAGAGAAATGTTGAGCTTGATTCATTCCTGTGTGAATCGAGCAACGTGAACAACAGTGTGTTTGCTCTCTAGTATTAAAAATGCGAGCACGTTGGATGGACGGTGCCATTAAAATTCTTGTTATCACAAAAGGTCAGGGCCCGATGCAGTCATATAAACAAATAAAATCTCAAGAGGTCACTGGGAAATCAGTGAGTTTACAAAAAGCAAAGAGCACAAGGTCCTCCCTCTAAAATATTGTAACCCCCCCCCCCCCCCCCCCCCGTCGTACTTTGGCCCTCGAAATTTTCAGCTGGGTTACCTGGCCCCGACACTCAAATTAGTTTGAGACCCCTCATCTATATCATCAGACGTTCATATGAATATGCAAGAACCAATTATTTTTGTTAATACTTAAACGATCATGTTTTACTGAATTTTTTGTTGTACGGTTATTTGTGTCTTATAAGCGTGATACGTTTATAGGCAAGGTTTTCAGATGAAGTGATGCCCAAAAAAGCGTAGCCGGGAATGTCTCCGCTAAGTTTAGCGGGGAAGATGACGTTACGTGGCTTCGTGACAAGTGACCTATACAGAAATTCTGTTTCCCCGCTAGATTTATTGATATTACGTGACCTCGACGCCAATTCAAGATCCCCGCTAAAATTAGCGGGGAAAATGAGGCCACACAACTTTGTGCCACGTGGCGTATTCTCGAATTCGGGTTGCCTTCTAAATTTGGCGGAGAAAGTGACGTCTCGCGTCCTAATCTCTAATCCAGTTTCCCCGCTAAATTTAAACGGGAAAATGACGGCACACGACTTGATATCATGTGACGTATACACAAATTCAAGTTCCCACTTAATTTAGCTGAAAAAAGACGCCAATTTATGTCACACTACCTATACACAAGTTATGTTTCCCCGTTAGATTTAGCGGGAAAATTGATGTCACATGAGTCAAAATGACGCATGTTTGGGTCAAAAGCGTCCAATTTATTTTAACACATTGCAGTCAAAAATGAACCGACTTACGTTAAAGGCAGTAATGTATGGCTGATAGCGTTATAACCTTTATAAAAAGTCAATAAAAATGCTGTGGACATTGAATGACCAATCAATAGCGGAAATGATGCCGTTAGGAAAGCATAGGAGTTGAGTTTTGAATTAGTATTTTGGTTCTGAATTCGTGTTGGTAAATACTAAAGAGGAATCGGACTCGAGAAATCATACACGGTAAGAGCAGATAACATGTCCTAAGGGTTTGCATGGTATGCTTTGACAAAATGACTCGGTTGTAGTTTGGACAGCGAGTGTTATTTGACTTGTGCATAGGAACTGCATCTCCCATGCGTCCAAGAATATAGAAAATGCTGAAGACTGTATAAGAAAAACACAATTTGCTAATACTATTCAGGAATAAACTAAGTGTTTTTCAATAACTTGCTGTTCATACTATCTTCATCCGGAGAGAGAGAGAGTTTAAGATTCTGAATCATTTTTATATACAAGTCCAGCCTATAATTATACCGTATTTACTCGAGAACTAGCCGCACTGTTTATTAAGGAAACCTGAGAGTTCGCCTTTCCGCGGAGCACGCAGATTGCTAATTGCCGTGATCGACAGCATGATTTCAGTAGTTTACAGGACAGAAATAACGTCTTCGTGCAAAGATACCATCTGTGAAGATTGCATTTGTATGAAGACTCGTGTTGTCGATCTGGTTATTCGCTATGTTATTTATGCGAAACGCAACGATTGGCTGTACATGTGTTCTGTGGAAAAATCGGCGCAAAAGCCTTGGTCATAAATAGCGCGGCTATTACTCGAGTGAATACGGTAGGATCCATCAGGAGTAAATCACGAACAGAACTTTCAGGAAATACGTGCGATGCATTATTAACAGAAGTAAAAGAAAATGCAGCGCTTAATAAAACACAACAAATTTCCTTATGAATGACTCCCTCATCACTTAATATATTCAGCTTTTTATATCAATATATTGGCTCGTATTTTCACTTTTTTGGCCGCTGCGCAGTATTTTTTAGCACGTGGCTCAGAGGAGAGCGAAGGTCATCATTTTGCGTCAATGCCAAGAAAAAAACACACAGGCACACACAGATCTATAAATATGCAAACGCAGAAAAGCGTTTATATTAGAGCGCCATCACACATACTACAGAGATGAACTGAGCTAAACATACATTTATTTTTGGCGTAAAAACCGGTTCTTCTATTGCAATAGTCAGCAATTGTTATGTCTTCTTTTATAGCTGCGACAAGAGCCTACAATATTAAGTCAGTGGAACAGATACAGATCATAAATTGTTTCCTGGTTGAAAGATAGAAACCTCGACGTAGGAAAAGTTGGCCCCTGTCCTTTCGCTGGTTTCCTCTAGAGAAAGCATGGTCCAATATTTAGAAAAATCCGCAAATGGTAAATGCTTTGACAAATCTCATACGCATTTTCACTTTTGAAAACATGGGTTAAAAAGAGAATACGTTTCGATCATTCTGGTATATCAACCACTTGCGTCGTCTCCAGGATATTCTCAGCAAAACGTAAAAATTGATGGCCAGCTGGACAACTGCGGACACCGCTATTATCCCATGAAGATTTATTGACGGGAATAACAAAATACGAATCAATACTAATTAGACCTTAGGGAAGGTATACAAAGATTCTTAGGTTCGAAAAAAGTTTTGCATTAGGTTCAATGGAGAGTTTTACAATATATTGAATATCTACCCACAATAAAGAAGCGCAGTATTCTTGTTTTGTATAATAGATTTGGACACACGGCACGTGTCTAAACTAACCTTGTCTTGTTTCCATAAAATATTTTTATACCTCAGAACAACCGGAATATCCCGCAATGTTGCCCGTTAGTGAACCCACAAACACTTTGTGTTATACAAAACCTTTTCCAGATGAATTTGGTTGTCATAATTCGAGAAGGAAGACTTAAATTTAACCCGAAGGAAAAAAAAAATATTCCGTCTCCAATAAATTGTGAAACCCATATTTTACTGCAGTCAGGTGCTTAACAGATTGATTCTTTAAAAATAAAATGTGTCACAAATTGCCCTGCAATCGTGTTGCTACATCAAGCGTTCTTGGTTTAGCTCTAGTAACCTCCAGGCATTTCTTTTGGAGCTGTGCCTCGAGGTCTCTCCACTATTTTCCACCTCATTAACCCTTTGTTTCATAGTGGCAACTACAGTGGACAAAGTAAATTATTTTTTAAATAAATCGCCAGACGACATAATACCCGTACGCATGGTGTCCAGTTCAGTGGATATATGTGTTTTCGATTGCCACTCATAGATGGCGCCACAATTTCACTGGTGTTGACATATTCAGCATTCAAGATGGCAGCTTCCACAATTTCCAGGTAAAGCCCGAGCATACTCGCAAAAGCGTCTGAAACTGTTGCGAAAACTTAGTACTCCTCTGTTAAACGTTTACATGCCTTCGAGTAAGTCTTGAGGTGTAATATGTATAAATATGAGTAGTCCAATAAGTCTTCATTGTTCAGTAAGTGATCTATTTGTGGCTTGTCCACTCTGGTGGACACCATGAACAGCAGCATTACGGGGCTATGAGCTGTGCACAAATTGTATTTGGTGAGCAGCGCTGTAAATAAACTGGAATAATCCAATTTTCTGTTGTAATGAATAATGCGCCATAATTCTGCATATTCCAAGAAAAAAAAGCAACTACATTTTGTTATTTTTTTTGTTACAGAGACAAATTATCTGCTACAAAATCACCACTGAGAGAAGCAGACATCGATGCGTTATAGAATATTCCACTATCTAACTCAGAAATCAGTGTCCTACTTAAAAACGGACTGCCGTCAGGAAGTGATGACGATCTTTTAGTGAGCGAGGATGATGACATCGATTATGCCAAAGAGGATGATCAAGGCAGGTGTGATGATTGCTGGGAAGATGCCAGCCAAAGTGATGACAGTGATGAAGAGGATCGCAACAGGCTCCACCACCAAGAAAAAGACGTCGAGTTAAAAAAAAAAGCCAAAGTTATGGTCATGGGACGAAAGGGATCTTGTGCCCCCAGTGCATGCTGTCCACTGTAGTGGACGTTCTGTAATTAAGGTGCAACCCCACCGATCATGGCAATATGCTTATTTTTGAAAGCCTTAAACTTTTTGTGTATGCTATGCAGAATTATATCCCTTATACCAAATTAAAGAGCTGCCATCCATTAACAATTCAATGTCTAGAAAAAAGGGTTGTTATCTCTAGAAGCCTTTTTTCCATTTATATTTTAGTGGACCTCACTTTCAAAATGTAACATTTATTTTCTTGAGCTACAGTTATCCAATTCATACGAAACGTTATATGTCTAGCCTATGAAACATTACGATCACAAAAATTATAAATTTAGCTAAATAAACACTTCAGGTTTCAAAAACAAAAATAAAGTTAAAAATAGCATGGCTTTTCTGCGTTATAAAAACGTATGTACGTGAACGAAGGCAAATTTTGAGACATTAAAGTGCGAAGCGTTTCCTGATATTGCATTGGATGAAAATTACATATCGATAGGTTGCACGCTTACTTTATTATAGGACATAAAACTTTTCCCATTCAGTTACGAGAAGCCACAGTGTCGTGATAAGAAACACAGATGGCGCCAGCTGATCAGGAATGGTTTTTAATCGTGTTTGTCGACGTGCACCGTTTGGAGCGCTATATGTAAGACCAAAATAACCCCCAAGGTCTGGGTGTCAGACGCCTGAAGGCTTGCGCGGAGTGCGGGCTAGCGATATCAGAACACCAAGCGTGACGCTGCATGTTTGCTTGTGTATTTGTTCATTCGGACTTTACAGGTCTCCGATAACAGGGCGGGGCAAAATCAGATATGCTCTGCCCAACGTGGCCCCGTTGCTGGTTGACAATGCTCAGCTCATCACTAAGAGAAAAAAAAAAACACACAAATTACCAACTATAAACAGTGAATAGGAAAGGAAAAGTATACAATTTTTATACAGTAGTTACAACATCGTTGAGGTAGTTGAATATATGGCAAAGGGAAAACATTTATAAACAATAGAATTATAACAGGCATACAAAAAGTGGTTTAATTTATTACACACATGTTTTTAAATATGTATTTCGTTGCGCATAATAGAAGGTACTTTTTGAATAAATAGTTATACCTGTAATTAGAGCCAGAGTTTAAAATAATTTCTTGAATGTTTGTATGTTTGATTAGTATATCAGGTATTAAATATGCCAATTGTTGTGTGCCTTAATTTGTCCTCGGCAAAGGTATTCTATGTGTCATGTGGAGGCAGGCGCATAGGCCCGTACGTTCCGCAGTGCATCGATAGCTGGTCCATTAGAAAGGGAAGCCGCAACGGGCGTGGAAGCATGTGTTAATTCCAGAATTTTTCATCACGCTGGACAACTTCTATATGGGTGTTGCCTGACGTCGATACTACGAGAACGCAGCACCTACTCTCCCGCCAGAAAATTTGGAGACTACAGACATGTAGTTTTCCGCCAAATTACTTGTAGAGTTTTCAGTAAGCAAAGAAGTTTTGTCGGCGAGATTATTTGCACTCCTCATCAGGTCTCTTTGCAGCGTGTACGGTAAATCTTCAAATGTGGTTGATGCTCGCTGCTGATGCTGTTGACAGTAGTAAGGGGAGCTGTTGCCATGCGTTCCAAATACATATCTTGGTCCATTTCGCAGATTGCTCGCGAGCTCTTGAGTTGTCTGCTTGAGCGCATGGGTTGCAGAGATAGCTCCCTTTGCCGCGGCTGTCAATCTTTATATTTTAACATTTGTCAAATGCTTTGCGTGACTTCCTCCTACGCTCCTAATGCCAAAGTGTGACTTGATGTAGTTCTTAATGATGTGGTTAATGCAAGCCACCTTTGTTAACATCCTTCTATATTCAGCACTGGTTTTGAGGGCCTTTTCGGCGTTGGAATATTCATCCCCACAACTCTTCTATGTTTAGGCCATGCAACTCGCGGCTTTCTCAAAATCTTTCGGCGATGATATCAGACTCCATTGCAGTTGAAGGCCCGTCCCACTTTTGAAGCAGGCATGATTTCGTGGAGTCTCGTTCTTGCTCATGTAGGAATTGCAAGTACTGCAATACTTGTTACAAACAAAGAGGTATAGGATTTTATTTGTTTGTGAGCCAATGATGACAGGAACACCTGAGCTTGACGTGTATCGGTCGCCCTTACTGCGGTGGGCCTATCCAGCATCGACGACGACAGTTATGTACGGCAATCCATCTTCAGTGTAGTCTCCGGCTTTGCACACCATTCTGTGCTCTTCTTTTCCAGCCGCGACCATTTCAGAAAGCAAAATGTCTTCTCACTTCAGCCTTACGCTCTCTTCATATCTGCAGAATGCTGTCGGCGACATGCAAGGAATGTTCAGGAGAGAGAATATTTCTTCTATTGAGCTGAACCCATTTCCGGTGCATAACGTGCCCATTGCAGCTGCCTCGTTGATGTTGGTTTACTTCGAATGCTTAGTTGAAATGACCCGTTCTTCATTGCAGCGCGTTCACACAAACGTAAACCAAGAGCATAAGGCCTGCCTTAGCTCATGTCCGAATTGGATAGTGCCACGCGTATCCTTCGGGCAGTCATGGCGTTCAAGTTTACGGGTTTTGGTAATGAAATACCCAACCGAAACTATTCTTCTACCTTCGACTTGAGTGGAAGAGTGCTAACCTGAACTGTGTATTGTAGCTTATTATTTGAGATACAGGTGGAGTTTCCATAGCTTGAATTTTTGGCGATGATGCTGGGCAGATTAAGTAGACTCGAGGTTGATGAGCTTGATGATGGCGTTGACCCTGGTTCAGAACAGGTTGTTGGATTTGGCACGGAGCTGTAAAATGGAAACGAAACATTAGCAAAATTTGTTCATATAAATTTTAGCATCATCACATCGAGCTAACAAAAAAAAAAAAGTGTATTCTCTCATTATTCGGACTTGCACGCGATCTCACGTCGTGTTTATCTGTGAAATAAAAAGAAATCATGCCAAATTAAATAAATAAAACTATGGATGAAGTTTTTTTGTCTCATCGAAAGCTACATGATCTTTCCTTTTTTAGATAGACGGGCTTAGAAAACAAACCAAAAACAAATTAGGCACTACACCACAGCCGTGAGGTCGGGCTCCCCATTTATTGCGGCCTGGTTAGCGCTGTAGCTGAAATATTTAGCCGGTACACTGTGAAACCTAGCCTGTGGTATTTTACAAGCATCACGCAGTAGTGTTACAAGACCATAGGCCGGTACGATGCTCATCGAGATTGAAAGGGGCGCGTGCAGAGATTGAGCCGGAGATCCCTGCTTTCCGCAGTGCGAATATTCTCCTTACCGTCTTTGAGGTATGGTGCGCCGCAAAATACATGGGCAGCGGCATTTTTTGCCAATATAGTTTTAAAAAATTTCAACACGCTCAATTTCAATAATATAAAATTATAACTATTCGAAATATAGTGACGATTGTGGGAATTAAAACGCATTCTGTTCATCGCTTGGTTGTCAGTGAATAAGAATACCTTTGTCTGAGTGTTGAAAACCTCTCAATGGTCGGAAACCGTTGCATTGCCGGGTGGCCGTTCTGGTAAACAACTGCTGGAATGAGCAGCTTTCAACGAATTCTCAACTAGAGCACTGCACGGGCCGGAATTCCCAGGTCCGGTTGACCCGCCAGGTGGGTACATGGCCCGAGCCCGGCCTGAGCTACAAATGTTCTTAAAATTTTAGCCCGAGCCCGGCCCGGGCCCGACAGGGTTTTAAAATCTGATTAGGAGCCCGGCCTATACAACCAGTTTTGCAGACGTGATCCCAATTAGGTTTTCCTAACCCACCTGACAGGGGCGACATAAAAGAGGGCCGAGTCGTGTTTTGAATATTTTAAAACGTTTCCGCGCCCGACATGAATTAGTTGGCTTGGCTGGCCCCGGCTTTGCTTGTCGGCTTGGCCCGAAATATTTTTGTAACAATCCCGAGCCCGGCCCGGGCTTGAGAGATGCATACGCTTCGCGACCCGGCTCCGGCCCGCGCGCCGATCGGGGCTTGAGCTTTCGGGCAGGTCGTGCCCTTGCAGTGCTATACTCTACATTCTCCCACCATAGGTTCTTTCAAATTATTACGTTGCCTTCGTCCGAGGAAGACGCACATACGTTCCAACATTGCAGGACATCTTACCTCTCCAGATCTGTCGAGATTGCTTTCGCTGCTGAAGCGGCAAGCTTGTCGCAGTGTCTTTTTTGCTGTTGACGGGAATATATAACTATCAGCGTTTTACGTTAGTTTCCGCGGTTAAATAGACATCTAAGGCTAACACCTCCATCGGCTAGCTGATCAGCGAGATTGTCGCCTGTGGCGATTGGTCAAGTGCCGCGCGTGACGTATAAGAAACGCTATCAAGATTGTGACGTTCGCCATGGAAAGACAAGGCCCACTGAACGTCGCCATCTGCGGCTCTCGCAAATTGTTTGATGACCTCATCGTGGAGCAAAATATTACATTTATAGTTTGTCTACCCCAGCGATGTACAACACGGCTACCAGGCTACGACCCGCCGGGTCCAACAGCGAGCCCGTTAAAAACCACCTGCGTATTCACGAAACAATATAACACGTGTATTTTGAATTGGCTCGTGATGGCACTCGACAGGCTACAGCTTGGGACTCATCCAATCGCAGGATACAATCAAGCATACGTATTCGATGGTTATTCAAAGTGCTACAGAGGGTATGCCCATGCCCGACACTTATGAGTTTTCTCCTGCTTCAATTGGGCCGTCTGCGTCGCCAAAGCAAGGGGGCGGCGGCGCCTCCCTTTAGATGTTGTCTGCGGATTTTTAACCTCTTCGGCCTGGCTCCTGAGAAGTGGAAATCGAGACTTCACACCGCAGATTTTGTCAGTACCTTCCACAGCTTTGACTTCGTGTCCTTGAGCTTAGCTGCGCTCAAAGATAGCGTAATACGAAGAACTGATGCCGCGCACCTCTGCAGCGGTTGCGCGAAATATGTAAACAAATTTTTCTAACGTCGCCATTCATTTTTATGTGCTGTTTGTTATATGCGAACCCCTAGTAAGTCCACAAAAATACAAAGAACAACAACAGCTACACTGCCAAATACACGCTCAATAGTTATAACCGCAGAACACAAAATATTAATCCAACGTTATTTTTTTTTATATTTGACGACCCGCGTACAGGTAATCAAATCACGTCAGATAAAATAGTGTCCCGTGTTATTTTATGATTGTTTCTTTTTATTTGCTATGTGTTGTGGGTTTTGAGGCCAACGGCGCGGAAAAAGAACTCGTGCTCGGCGCCCGGCGCGCTACGTGCGCGCGAGCCACGCTCCAGGCTCGGGGCTCGGCAGGCAGTTGGTCCACCGCAAGCGTGAAGTAAAGGTGTGTTTTCTAAGTTTTGCTTCGTTGGTCCTTCTTTCGGGTGAGCAGTAGCACCGAACCCTACATTATTTGGCGCCCAACGTGGGGCCAAATAATGTAGGGTTCGGTGCTACTGCTCACATAGGCCTACGTGGCCGTTCGACTACGCTTCGGCCACCGGACGCCATCTTTGCCATCGCGGATTGGGCATTGTGTATATTGTGCATACTGTAGTATATTAAGTGTTTTTCCGTTCTTTTTGTGTTCCGTTTTGTTCTGTTTTTGTTTTGGGCTGTTTTTCTGCGGTTGCTTCTGCGATGCAGACCCGCCAAAGAGCCGCCGCAGACCAAGGCGAGACCGGAGAGGGGCCTGACCCGACGTCCATGGACCTGATGGCTCGGGTGGCCAACCTCTGCGACACGGTCGCGCAACGCCTGGTCCTGGCTGATCCCGGACCCCAAGGGCAAGGGCCACGACCCCAGGTGCCGGTCCCGTTGTACACGGGCTACGACGACCGGAAGTCCGTGGCCGACTTCCTGGCCGAGTTGGCGGCCTATAAGCTCGCCACGGGAGCCTCGGACGAGTACGTCCTCGCGCGGGTTCTGCCCGTGGCGTTCCAGGCGAGCGCCGCGCGCTGGTGGCGCATCGTGCCCCCCTTCCTCACTTGGCAAGACTTCCGGCTTAAGTTTCAAGATGAATTTCTTCCACCTGGGTACCAGTCTCGAGTCCAGCGAGAACTGGAGCGCCGGACCCAGCACCCGGACGAGACCCTCGTCGAATATGTACGGGTGATGCAGGAGCTCTATGACAGAGCCTGCCCAACGACGTCGGAGTCGGACAGGGTCGCTCGGGTGATGCAGCAGAGCCACCCAAGATTCCGGCCCTACCTGCATGGCCGCACGTTTTCCACCCTGGAGCACCTGGCCCGGGACGCTCACGGCATACAAGAGACGCTCCTGGCCGAGCTGCAGTATCGGCCCCCGCCACCGCCTGAAGAAGCTCTCGAGCCGTCCTGTGCCTGGCGAGCTCCCGGGCCCAGAAGAAGTCCGATTCAGCGCCAAACCCTGGATGGCGCGGTCTGTCCCCCCCCCCCCCCCGTGCGCTGGACTCCTACGCCTTCGGGCAATGGGAGCGCGGGAGACCACTCGATGGTTCGGACCCCTGGCTACGTGCCCGGCCGGCTGGATCGAGACTACGGCAGGGTGAAAGCCGTTTAAGGTCCTTCCCCCGCAATGCCAACCGGGGCGCCGATCGCTGGTCCAGCGAGGGACACCAAGAAGGGCCGCAACGACAAGCGCAAGCAAGCCCGACGCTCGGCCCTGACCGGCGTAACTCGGTGCGGTGCTTCGACTGTGGTCGCCATGGCCACTTCCGGCGTGACTGCCCCGACTTGCTGCGCAACCGCCCTGCAGCCTCGGGAAACGAGTACGGCCGGTGGTGTTGACCCCTGAACACCTGCCGGCCGCGGTGACCATGGACAACTCGGCAAAACTTCCATCGGTATGTCGAATTCAGCCTGACCTTGAGCTAATTGAGCCTCGTATGACAGTTACAGTGCTCGGAGTAGCTGTGGCAGCGCTGATTGATACCGGTGCGAGTCTGTCGCTTATTGGGGACTACCTGATTGAACGGTGCAAAGAGCAGAAAGCTAACATGCGCGAGACTAACGTGCGCTTACAGCTAGCGTCAGGACCTGAAATGCTCGCGAGTCAAGCCGTGAGGTTACAGATCGGGTTCAACGAGAAAAAACGCCGTCAGCGTTTCGTTTGCTTACCTGGTCTCACGGTACCGATCATTTTGGGGCGAGATTTCATTTTTGGGGAGAACCTGGTTCTTGACTTTCCGAACAAAGGCTACCGGCTAGGTAGTGACTCGAAACTGATCCCATTTACCAGACGAGAGGATTGTATCGTCAGTGTCGATAACGTTGGCGTTAGAACGCCTGCTTTGCGACTCCCATGTGCGGTAAGCGATTCTTTGCAGAAGTGTCCTGCTACGGACCAGCAAAAGCGGCGTCTCCAAAGACTCCTGGAGGAGTTTTCGCCGATGTTCACGGAGAATCCCGGTAGAACCGGTGTCCTAAAGCATTCAATTGACACCGGGAATACACGGCCTCTACGCTGTAACCCTCGACCAATCAGCGTCCACAAGCGAGCCCTGCTGGACAAGGCGCTCCAAGAGATGATCGACACGGGTGCAGTACGTGAGTCACAGAGCCCTTGGGCCTTCCCGATCGTCCTTGCCCCCAAGAAGGATGGAACGGCTCGGCTTTGCGTCGACTATCGACGCCTGAATGCGGTAACCGTTCGTGACGCGTACCCGTACCCTTCGATTGAGTCGATCATGTACAACTTGGGAAACGCGAGCTTTTTCACGACTCTTGACTGCAGTCGCGGTTTCCTCCAGATAGAGGTCGAACCCGCTGACATCGAGAAAACAGCATTCACATGTTACAGAGGGTTGTACGAGTTTGTGCGCATGCCTTTTGGCTTGAGCAACTCTCCTGCCACATTCCAGCGTCTTATGGACATCGTGCTCGGAGACGCTCGGCATAACTACGCCATGGCATATATGGATGATGTAGTAGTCTTCTCACGCACGTTTGAAGAACATCTTGTGCACCTTCGGACCATTCTCGAGCGCATGCGGAATGCTGGTTTGACAGTTCACCCGGGAAAAATGCAACTGGCAACATCCAAGATTAACCTGCTCGGTTTTGTAATCGACGGTGGAGCGCTTCGCCCTAACGAGGACAAGCTGAAAGCCATAACTGAATTTCCTTCCCCCCATGATGCAAAGAGTTTGCAGCGATTTCTGGGAATGGTTGGATTTTACCGCCAGTTTATTCCTCACTGTGCAGAGATAACGCGGCCTCTGAACGAACTGCTGCGCAAGGGCGTCAAGTGGCGTTGGACGGAGGCACAGCAAAATGCTTTCCTTCAACTGTCCAAAGCTATTGCTGAAACGGCATCCTTGAAGCTCCCAGACCTCAACCGCCCGTTTGTACTGCAAACCGATGCGAGCGGCTACGGTTTAGGTGCTGTGCTGCTTCAAGATTTTGATGGTGTCCTACGACCCGTAGCGTTTGCTAGCCATACGTTGACAGCAGCTCCAAGCGAAATTACAATGTTTGCGAGCTTGAGTGCTTAGCTATCATATTCGCCCTGCAGAAATTCAACATGTATCTTGATGGCGCGCGCTTTGTGATCCAGTCGGATAATGCCGCCTTGTCCTGGCTTCAGCGGCTGGAAAATCCGGCAGGACGGTTAGCACGCTGGGCAATGACGCTTCAAAAATATGATTACACAATTGTGCACAAGCCAGGTTCACAAAACAAAGTCGCAGACGCTTTGTCGCGCGCTCCGCTCGGCGAAGAGCACGTGCACGAGAATGCCAATGTTGTGGCTGCGATAGATGCTGGCTCGCGCTGGGGTACTTTGATTAGCCGAAATGAGCTTCGTGCAGCACAGCAGAACGATGGACTTTGTCGCAGGGTCTCTGAGTGGTTATCTTCACGTTACCGACGTGGCAACAGAGACGCTGACATTGGTTTCGACTCGTACTTGCTGACCGAAGACGGTCTGCTCCTCCGGTATATACCCCAGATCGATGACGAGGAGTGTGGCTCTACAGACACTCCATTTCGAGCCGTGATACCTCGCCGACTTCGCACGTCATTCATTACATACTACCATGACTCTGCTCTGGCTGGTCACAGTGGGGGCTGCAAGACTTTTGAAAAGTTAAGCCGTACTGCAACTTGGCCAGGAATTCGTCAGGACGTGCTGAGGTACGCACGTTCATGCCCGGTTTGTCAAAAAGCCAAACCGCGCGGCGGTCAGCCCCCTGGTCTCATGCAGCCAGTTGTGAGTCGATCCCCATGGGAATGCGTTGCTGTCGACGTCATGGCCCCTTTCCCACGCAGTCCGCGTGGCAACCAGTACTTGTTGGTTGTCACCGATCCCTTTAGCAAGTGGGTGGAGCTATTTGCATTGCGATCACTGACGTCCAAGAAAATTTGGTCTTGTCTGATGGAGACGTTCACACGCTTCGGATTTCCGGCGAAATTGATTAGCGACAACGCTACATATTTTGCCAGTAAAGTGTTCCGAGAATGATGTGCCGCATTGGGCATTCAACACAGGCGGACGTCTCCCTATCACCCGCAGGCAAACATCACAGAGCGGGTGAACCGAAACCTGAACTCGATGTTAATAGCTCACACCGAACGTCACCCTGACTGGGACGCAAAGCTCCCAGAGCTCGCGTTCGCAACACGCACAACCGTTAAGCGGTCTACAGGTTCTACGCCAGCTTGCCTTAATTTCGGAAAGGAGCTGACTTTCCCGCTGGAAAACACTTGCACGACCAACACTCCTGGCGCTGCTCGCTCATACGGTCAGTTTGCAGGAAGCCTATGACGCAGACTCAGGGACATCGTTCGTGATGCCCGGGAGAGCTTGGACGTCGCACAGCTTCAGCAGGCTGAGCAGTACAATCGTGGCCACCGGGACGTGCAATTCGAAGTTGGAGACCTTGTACTCCGACGGACACACCCCCTTAGTGACGCCTCCAGAGGTTTTACAGCTTCCCTGGCGAACAGGTGGGATGGTCCATATCGAGTGCGAGACAAGGCCTCACGCCTTACGTACACGCTCGTTCATTGTGAGTCTGGACGACTCGCTGGACCTGTTCATGTCACCAACCTCAAACGGTATTATGAATCGGATGACGAACTTCTCTCGCAGGTGGAGAGTGATGCCGATCCGGGTTATACTTAATTCTGCAAGGACTCTTTTGATGTTGGTGACGAAGACGAAGACGAAGATCTAAGAAGATGCGCGTTGCAATAGGCTTGAGCGAGAACTAGTACTCTCCCGACTGAATTTGCGCGTGGTTTTGTGCGGTGGACGCATAGACGCGGATAGTGTCCTCGCAAATTTAACTTGTCTATTGCCGCGCCCAACGTACCGACGCTTTCTTGTAGAAGCCTTTCCCGAAGACAACTGTTCATTCTTTTTTTCGTTCTTTTTAAACCTTCGACATGTGCCGCTACCACCCTGACCGTTGCCGGAGGTTCTCTCAACCTCCTCGATGAGCCACGTGGTTTCGGGGACTACGGCAACGCAGTGGGCAGCCGAGGACCCACTACCGGCCCTAGCTACGCCGCCAGATCAGCAGCCCCGGCTGCGGCTACAACAACGGCCACGGGGCGCAGGCCAACGGAGACCAGGACCGCAACAAAGGTCCACCTAAGCGTTACGTTGCCAGCCACGGCCCCGGGGGTACCAACTCGTCCTCAAGCGGCGGGTTCACACCAAGGGTCTCTGCTGATTGTGGCAACGTCGTCAATATCACTGAAGAACAAGAACGGCTGTGTCATGGTGCAGATGGAGGACCACCTGGCCAAGCAGAGAGCAGTGCGTCACCAAAACAACGCACAGTTCTCCAACATCAAGAGGCAGCTCGGATACTAAAACCAGGCGCTCCTGAATGACGCGCAGCTGCCCTTTCAGCTTCCTGACGGCACGTTGTCTTTCAAGGACTTCATTGGCAACTGCAACAACCGCATCACCAATCTGGAGGCGGCCTCCACGAACCGCATCCAGCCGCCTGCATCGTCACAACCCCCTCCTCCTCTACCACCAACAACCAGAGAGGACAGCCACGGAGCCAGAGGACAGAGAAGGGGGGAGGGGGGGGGGGGGGGGGGGGGAGTTTGTGGGTTTTGAGGCCAACGGCGCGGAAAAAGAACTCGTGCTCGGCGCCCGGCGCGCTACGTGCGCGCGAGCCACGCTCCAGGCTCGGGGCTCGGCAGGCAGTTGGTCCACCGCAAGCGTGAAGTAAAGGTGTGTTTTCTAAGTTTTGCTTCGTTGGTCCTTCTTTCGGGTGAGCAGTAGCACCGAACCCTACAGTGTATAGTATGCGACAGCTCCTCGAGCCCTTTAACGCATTTACCAAACTGAACATTGCAGAAACAGAAAAAATATCGCACTGAACGTACTCTTTTTTTTTTCGCTAAAAAGGAGTATTGAGAGCTATTCTGAAGTAGGTTTGGACCACAAAATGGTACTATAAAACCTCCATGTCGATAGGTGTTGCCCATCCTCCATGTTTTGTAAAAATAAACAGCTAAAAAGCCTGGAACAAGGCTCCCGAAAAAACAATAAAAATAAATGCTTTTGTGCTAATTATTGGCTTATTATCGATCAAAAAGAAAATTGAGAATCTGTCGTTTGAAAATTTGAACAACTGGCGGTATAATAATAAATCGTAATAGTAGGCATAAACCAGGACCGCAATAACAAAAAAAAAAAAAAACTACAACGGATGTAGTGTAAAATCATTTTCTCTTCACTACCACACCACCAAAGATAGGGCAGTGGGGCGTTTTGCACTTTCTGACGCCTTCCCGACGCTTTTGTGGTAGTTTTCTTTCTATCTCAATCGGACGGATGCTTCCGCTGCATGAGGGTCGGCGTAGTCTATCGACGTTCGACAAAGCAACGCACCTCGCTGGGGCACGTAATTTATTTCCAGGCTGATTCGCCGAGGAAAAGAAAGCGCGACGCGTCATTGCCAAAAATAAAGCTTTTTTTTTTATAGTCCCCTAACATGATGATCGAAGCATTAAGAAGGGCAGTAAATACAAAACACAAAAAATATAAAAAACAAAAAGCGACGTTCTTGGGCGCACGGTGCCGTCGGTTATCAAATCCTCCATCTGCATGACACCGCAAACAAACCGGATCGCAACTCGTAGAAACATCAAGTTCGGAGAAACTTAACAATGACCAGGGAAGACAAAATCAAAGAGAAGGCAAAATGCACACTCTATCGAGGCGCCATCATACACGACTTTATCTGCTCATGTCTAGGTCTGGATGACGATGTGAGCGCCATCTCTTGTTCTAGAATCATACTAAGTGAGGGTGGGGTTTCACCTTAAGAAAGTACATTTCTGAAAGCTAAGAAAAAAATCCTGTGTCTCAACTCAATACCAATAACATTGAACATAGTTGCAGTCAGACTTGTACACGTTACTGAAAAATAGTAAGGAATTACATTTACAATTACTCAAGGCTGAAATGTAATTAATTACAATTACAATTACCCTCCAATAAAAGTAATTGACCGTTACCCCAAAAAGTAATCCGTTACTTTCGTGGCGTTACTTTCAACATTATTGCCCTCAAGTAAGAAGCAAAGAAGCGAAAGTCTCGTCAGACATTTCGCGTTATTTCTTACTTCATATGTCGGCTGCTACGCTGAACACTCTTTGAACTGAAGCACTGCATGGGAGTGCCATATTGTTCCTCCCAAATGCTTTATGCTCTGCATTGAAATTTTTCAGCGAAGCAATGGAAGTACTATTTAGGTACCTCGAAGATAAAGTAAAGCTTCCTCGTTGCAGCCATTGCCTGATATTCGAGAGTTTTAGTAGATCGTTCCGAGAACCTCCGATACCCCCGATAACGATATGATGAATGCGCAAAGGCGGCAGCGGAGTATCGGGTATCGTTATCGGACTCATTGGGACGATCTACTAAAATTCTTCATTGTCAAAATCGCGAAGCTGTAGAAGTCGTCATACATCAAGCCAAAACTAAAATAAGAATTATGTCCATCTTACTATACCGGCATATATTGACAGACAATAGCAAAACATAGTTGTAACAGTAAGGTGATAATTCAAAATTAAATAAGGTTTGGCTCGATAATCTTCTTCCTTTGGTTCTGAACAGGTCAAGCCTCGGTGGAGACGTTGGTGAATAAAAAAAAAAAAAGTTTCCAATATATAAATATAAGTAATAAAAAAAAGGACACTCATAACAACAATTAATTTGGACGGCAGTTAAAACAAGGGAAGATAAACGAACGTTTGCCGTGTGTACCTTTCTTGGTGCTGTTCAAAAAAGCACGGAGCACGAACCGACTGCAGTTTACTCCGGTGTTCTCCAGATAAACGTCCGCTGATGCCATGGGCAGCGAAGGGCAGAGTACTAAGTAAGCCGCGCTATGGCTCCACTCACAAGTGTCACTCTCTCCTAAAGCCAGAATATCAAGTTACCTCAGCCACCATTATGTCTTACTTGTAAAAATATCTGCTTGGGATAAGTTGCGTCCTGCTGGGGTCAGTACAGAAAGAAAAAGAAAGGAAGACTATTACCATTTTCGAATTCACAAATAAAGTGGGCCAACCCTAGAAGTTGGACTACAAAAAAGTAAGTAGCTTTTAGAACAGGGTCAGATAAGGTGAAAAAAACTGAAAAAAAACGTCCTGTTTTCAAAGAGAAGATGATAAGTGTGCAGCAACAAACGAGCATGCATGCTTGTGGCAATAACACCTTCACATATTATCACATCTCTTTTAGTAGATTTTAGGGTAGACGGAGGGATGTCTTGAGTTGTGACATTATGAAAATGGTCGTAGTCACTATAACCGAGAAGGACACTGTTATTTCTTGTCTCTGCACTTACCGCCTCGAGCTTCTCGAAGAGGCATACAATCACTTGGTGTCCCCTCCCCACCTTCGATCGCAAAGGGAAAACAAAGGAACTAAAAAATGCGGATATAACTTGCCCCCCCCCCCCCCCCCTTCCTTTCCCTTCTTTCTTTTTGTAGAAATGTTCATTTGGATTTTTCGACATTGTTGTTAGGGTATAAAAAAAATAGATTCAGAGGCTTGCTGTTGCAAAAACAAAAGGGCTTTGCGGAACTGAAGAGTGCCAAGCCTCCCTTTGCGGTGGTCAATTCACGTGACAGTGTCACAGCACTCGACTTAACCCCCCCCCCCCAACCCCCAAAAAAAGAAAAAAAAACAAAGAAAGGAAAAAAAAACAACTTTGTTTTAGAAAGGGGGGGGGGGGGTTGGTCCTGGAAAGAAATGTAACGGATTACAAGGAATCCGTTACGCAAAAATGTAAGGAAATTACTTTAAAATTACTCTAGAAAATATGTAATTAATCCGTTACAAAATACTGATAAATGTAAGGGATTACAAGTAATTTCGTTTCTTGTAACGGATTACGTACAAGTCTGGTTACAGTTGCGCACACAAGGACAGGGACAGAGAAGAGGAACACGTAGACGACAAACAAGCTTCACACTCACAACTCATGTATTAACGAAAGAGGAAAAGAAAGTGGTACAGAACGCGGAAGAAGAACATGTCGTCAAAGTGTTCCTCTTTTCTGTTCCTGTCCTTGTGTGCGCAACTGTAACTATGTTCAATATCTACCAACTCGCCCAACTGTCTACTCTACTTCAATACCAATAGTTGCAAAAACGCAAAATTTTATGATTTGTATGGACGCTTTTGAAGTATGCAACAAAGGGTTAATTTCACCCCAGTGACTCCACCCACTGACTCATTGACCCATCAGCTTTCCCCGTCTGGTCGAACTGTGTCCACAGAGTATTGGGAATAACCGGTAGTGCGTAAACTGAATTTATGTAAAGGTCACGTGAAGTAAATTTTCCAGCTAAATCTAGTAGGGAAACTGAATTTAAGTAGAGGTCACGTGACACAAAGTCATGTGACGTCATTTTCTCCGCTAAGTTGTGCGGGGATATGTATTTTGTTTATTGGTCAAGTGACACGAAGCCGCGTGATGTCATTTTCCCCGCCAAATTTAGCGGCGAAATTTGCGATTAAGATTTTTCAGGCTTCACTTCACCTGAAAACCTAACCTTTAAACGTGTCACGTTAGTTACAATTTTGGGCGCAGTATGAGCAGGTGCAATTCCAGCTTAAACATTGGATATTCTGTATATAAGTAAATACGATAGAGCTTCGCCAATGGTGGAAACTCCTCCGGAAACCTATGCGAGCTGTGGAGAACGGCAACAGTGGCGTCCCTAGCGGACCTTGAGTTTTCGCAAGCAGACGACGCAATGAAAAAGTAAAAGCTCCGGGATTTTCTAGACGTTTGCGAGCCACATTTTTTAACTCGAAGAGCTGAAACAATTAATTACGTTCAATGTGGTTGCACACCGATATCCACTGATCACAACCGCAACAAGAATCAAATTACAGCTCAGATAGAAAGATACATTTATGTACTTATTATGTAAGCTGAACGCCATTTAAAGTATATACGCACGATTCGTTCGCGTCTGAAAATCGAAAAAAGGGCTTTTCTTTTTTATTAGAACTAAGTTCTCAAATCTTACTTTTTGTGTGAGAGGTACAACGCGATAACCTTGTCATGTCGTCTTCTCAAAATAGGTGATCACCGAATAATGCCCGACTTACAGAGTGAGCGAGCCAGTCGGTCCAGCGGATATCGCTAAAAAGCCTACTTGCTAGGCGAAGCCGACCAGTAGCGTACGGGCCCACGAACATACAATTTTGCCCGTTTTGTACAACAGAAGTGGCAAAACAATGAACGTAAAAACACTGCACAAACAATGCAGCGGTCAGAATGAAGTGCCACTGAAAACACAGAAGGCGCCTTTTGGGGGCTCCAACCCAATGCAAAACGAAAAGTGATCGCGAATAAAATCACAGGTTTGCAGAAAGCACAAATGTCTCGGCGTTCGGAGACGCCGTGCTAGTAGGCTTAAAATGGCAGAGCTGTCTCGTCTACTTCGACGACGTTGTGGTGTTCCCCTGCAACTTCGACGAGCACTTACGACGGCTTCGTGCCGTACTTCACGCCAGCAAGTCAACGAAATGTCGGTTCGCTTATGGTAAGCACAAGTTCCTAGGCCACGTCGTGAGCAGCCAGGGTGTTCGTCCTGACTCCGGGAAGACGCCAGCAAGCGCTGTTGCTGATTTTTCTTATTTTTTTAATTTTGAGATATTAAAGATGTTGGAGCTTCTTAGAACACGCAGCCTCACCATGTGTCATAGTGGTGCGCAGAGATTGTAATTGATGATAGGGCTATAGACTGAACTTACGAATGAAAAATATATCACGGCAGAAATTTCTTAAATATTGTAATCAGAAATTCTACAACGATGCAAATATTCCCAAAGTTGAAGTTTAAAAACGCGAACCTAACAGTGTACACATAATTTTAAATTTCTGAGTAATATATATATATATATATATATATATATATATATAAAACTGGGAAGAAAAAAACCTTGGTAAAAACAGCAACAGACGATTTAATCTTCGACGTTTCGGCCGGAGTACGGCCTTCGTCAGGAAGCCACCATGCCCGTTGTATATATATATATATATATATATATATATAAAACTGGGAAGAAAAAAACCTTGGTAAAAACAGCAACAGACGATTTAATCTTCGACGTTTCGGCCGGAGTACGGCCTTCGTCAGGAAGCCACCATGCCCGTTGTATATATATATATATATATATATATATATATATATATATTAGACATCGTGCGCAAACAAATAGTCGCGGTTAGCTCTTTTTTAAATTATTATGTGAGTTATAAGAAGTAAAACATAGCATCTTCAAACTTGCCATGTTTTGGGCCAGTTTTGTGCTGGGCAGCATCTTTTGAAGTCGAAAAGGTGGCCTTCATGAAGCTGTCCTGTTCACTCGGTACTGACAGCAGGGTAGACGCTATACGTGTTTTAGGCCAATCGTGTTTCCAGTTAGGGTCACATCACTACATTCTCAAAGCCGGTGATACAGCAGAACACGGCACCTGCCTGAAGCCCAAGGCCACATATAGCATCCACTGCACTATCGATCATGGGTACAAGTGACAAATCATCTCGTTGTGTTTATTATTGCGATGCCCCTGAACATTAGCCTTAGCGCACCCCTGCACCCGCGTGCAGGCCTTGAAAGAGCTGCTGCTTTTACTCCTTCTCTCTTTTTCTCTCGCTCTCTCTAAGCTGAAAGCGTGGCAGAAGGTGCGCACTTGCCGGACCAATCAACTGTAGACTTTTGTTTTCGCTCGACTTCTCTTTCTGTGCGCCGGTAAAGGCCCATACGCACATTCGCGTTTGAACGCGTTTGAGTGCGTTGCGTCGTCCTTGCGCCCAGGAGCGGTCGCTTGCGGTGCGACGCGCGCCTACCCGCAACGCTTCGCAGCGCAACGCAAGCGAGTAGAGACTCGCTCAACTTTCCGAAGCGTTGCGGTTCGTTCGACCAATCAGAAGCCGAGGGAGGAGAGGAGGGTGACGTGTCCGCTCGCGCCACTCGGCCGACTCGGCGAGACGTATCCGGTTCTCCGCCCGCAGAACTTGCTTTTTTTGTTTTGGGGAGCGGCGGGAAGTGTATTTTCCAAGGCTGCGATGGTTCAAGCTTGACAAAACGTGGGGGAAGCCGGCGGGATCGTCCCAAGATCGAACACTTCAATGCTGTCGCTGTGCGCCGCCATGTTGCCTTGGATTTAGCCGCTAGCGACGATAGCGCGTTCTTATTGGCTCTTGATTGTGGTTGTGCGTACAAGTTTGGCGCAAGCGCTCTTCGCAACGCAAGGCGTCCGCTTGTCGCGACGGAACGCACCGCGCTCAAATGCGAATGTGCGTATGGGCTTTAACGGAAGGAACGTGATCACGTTGTTTGACGGATGACGCATTAGCTGTTGACAATCACGAAATACCTGCTTGAGAACCTAGTTTCGCGTATGGTGTAACCTGCGGGGCTCCTGTGAATTTCTCTGCTGTGGTAATTGGTATCTCTTTCGAAACGTCCTACCCGTATATCGGCAATAAATTATTTCTTCGAAGAAGCCCATGATATTCTTGTGATGCGTTTAGTCTTCGGTTCGTCAAATTACAGCTGGTGCAACATTGTGTTAAATCTTCATGGATCCCTTCCCTCTCATTTTTGGGTTTGAGTGGTTGTTTCGCAGTACTTGTGTCGGCATATATCACGGATTACATCTTTCAAGTCTGGTATTTTCAACGTAAGTGCGCTGCAACCTACCTGGCGACGATTGACTGTTCTTATACGGGCACTCTTCCTGATTACTTGTAGAATTAGGCAGTTTCTATTTCCTGGCAGCCGGGAGAATACATTCCCCGAAATTCTACCGGCAGTCGCCTGCCATTAGCTGTCTGATATCATATCACAACTGCAGGTAGAATACTGAATTTCTTATTCTCACGGCGTTTTGTGAAAACACGTTTCGCAGCCACCTTTTTGTCGATACACGTTTCATGGGCACACGTTCGCCGACATTAACGTTTTATCAACATTCGTTTCGTGAATTGCACGCTGTAGGGACATTTCGTCGCGCGTGTCTTCCTGCTGCGCGGGCTCACAGACTCAGCCCACCAGTTCACACCGCTTCTTGGTGAACCTGCAGCGTCTCATTACAAAAACTAACAAAAACAAAGAAAAAGTTATTTTGAGCTGTTTATAAAACATCGCGTGTTGATAAAATGATCTGTCGATGAAACGTCGCTCGATGAACTGACTACACCACCAATGAGTGGCGACTGCCGGTAGAATTTCGGGGGAAAATTCTGCCGGATGATGGGAGACTAGGCACTACCCAAACATTACCCTCTCAGTTGTTTGCTTTGCAATCTTCTCAATTGTATAACAGCTGAGTAGTACCTCTTCACATATTACAGATTGCTTAGTTTGTACTTGTCTAGAGAATAGGCTGTGTGTAATAAACTTCTAGGAGATTTGAAAAATGTCTCTTGTGTCTTTTTACCAGCCTCTTTGCAAACACGTGGGCGAGTGAATATTTGTTCTTCAAGGGTTCGTTGGATGTTTTAGATGGGTTTATCAAGTTTGAAACGTCTTAAATAAGTTTGAGATGTTCAACCTTCTTTGATATCTAAATAAAAGGTCGGCGCTTTGTTTTTGTTAAGATGTACATTGACAACATATCATATGTTGTACATTTCATACAATTGCGGTAAAACAAAAAAAAATATAGGAAGCTATAGCACCATGGTAAAGGGAACCATAGGACGAGCTATAAAATAGCCATGATGTAGAATACCCGAGACTGTGGTAAAATTTGGGGAAACTTGGTTGATGAAAAAAGACAGGGGAAAAGAAGGTCTCAAACTCAGCTGCAGCGTTTATTTCCTCAAAGCCTTATATATCCACAACCTGATCACCGACCACCGACATCACGAAGTCAACCTTTGTTATACAATTCTACCCACACTGGTATTTACCTCAAACGTAAACAGTGACCTCAATCCCAAAATGAAAACTTGGGACCTTGAACAAAAAAACACAATGAAACACACACACTGACCCACTTCTCTTCCAGCCGGAGTCTGAAAGGGCCGTGCTTCATCTAAACGAGAACTGAACCCCTGCCCGCAAAATGACTCATTGCACGTTCATTTACAAAAAAAAACAAAAAAAGCATTACATTTTAAGAAATTGTTTTGGAACTACTTCCGAGTTGCATCGAGGCATGGCTGATACAATTACCGATGGATTTGATACCGACTGTCTCTCTTATGTGCCTCTTAGTGTTGTTGCGCTCTCTGTGCAGAATGTCAGCTTGCGACCAGTGTGGCGTACAATTGTTGCACTCAATAATGTTTTTAGCAATCTCTGAAATGGGTGCATTTACTTTTACATTTCTTTTGTGCTCGACCAATCTATCATTTACACACCTTGCCGTTTGACCCACACACTTGAAACCGCGTTTCCTTTTCCTATGGATCCACAAACTACCCGCAACCGACTGAGTTACTTCTTCAAGCCTTCACAGTGCTGAACAACCTGGGACGCCACCTGGCTGAGCTGGAAGCAGAAGTCACCTTCTTCGGCATTTCTTGAGGAAACGCTACGTCGATCCGCTCCAGTTCAAGCATCTTTCAACATCCGGGTTTGGTTGGAGCGCCAAAAAGAAGGTAATCAAGGTCTACAGAGACACTCCTCAGAGGCAAGGAATACAGGCACCACCAGGACTATCTCCGCTGGAACTCAGGAAAAAAGGAACTCTTAGAGCGGCTGTGGTATGTGAAGCGACGAATTGTATTAGACAGGTTTAAAGGGATACTACAACGAGATTTCGACGCTCATTTTTTGGTCTATATGTGTTCAAAGGAGCAGCATCACATCGAACATACCAATATCTTGTTAAAAAAGTCTCGAAAAGGAATTTTAAAACGAATTAAACGATTAGCAACGAGCGCCTGGTGGATGTCGCTAACGCCCCGCTTGTAATGCCCGTCTAGGAACCTTGACAGCTAGTGACGGTGAGTGTCTCGCCTCCGGCCACGACGAGAGAAGAGAGGAAGGAGGAGCTCCCCTCTTCCCGAGAATGCCTTTTGTGTGTCGCAGAAGTCGCTATTGTCCCCCTACAAGATTATAGAAGATTAACCCGTCACTCAAAATTCGTACACAAGCAGCCGCTTCGGTGGCTGGAACGACTAGGCCATCCTCTCGACGGCAGCCTCGCCGTAGCTTTGCTCGTCCTGAGATGACCTACGTCACGATTGCGTTGGATGTCACGTGGTCTCCGCTGGGCCTTCTCCGAGCGCTTGCCAGAGTGGGCCGTTTATAACGAAAAATACAGTCACCAGGCTCAAAATACAAATGTGCGATTGTCATTTACGGATATTGTGGATCATATTCAACCTATTTTTGAACACGACGGGAATATTTCAAAGTTCGTTGATGTATCCCTTGAAGAGTACGGAGCCCAGAGAGAGGAGGAATGAAAGTACACCAAGTTCGAGGTACGTGACGAATGGATGTAGATGTAGCATTGTTAATCCTTGCAATGTGAGCATCTCAAACAAAGCAGGCCCAAAGTTTTGTTTGGGCCTGCTAGCAAAGCAAAGGCCAAAGGTTTTGTTTGAATGTTAAACCTTCGAGGTTGGATTTTTTTTCCTCGATTCAGGACATTTCGAAGGTTTTCAATTTTGACGAGAGGGTAGCGTTTGTAGATCAGGCAGTTGAAAGAACGGAGTGTCTTCTAGATAAGTCTTATCCAGCAGAACGGAGGAATTTTCGGGGCGTGGTTTCAGTAAAGAAAGAATGCGAAAGAGGTTCGCTTAAAGGTGCTGCAGACAGATAAATCCGGCAAGTTCGCTCTCCTTCCGTTGACGACGTTCGAAAGAAAATCGTCTGACGCTATAGTTTTCTTTTTGTTGAATGAAGGGCAAATATTGGCAAATTGAAAAAAATTGTTGTCACGGCTTAAAGGAAGACGGGTTAGACGCACTGGCAAAAAATGTTATAAGTCAAGCAGGAATGACGTTTAGTGTAAAGTTTTTTCTAAAAGATCATAAAGTAGACATGCCCTTTCGTGTAGTGGGGAACGAGAACGGAACGTGGCAGCACACCATATCGCGATTTCTTCAACAAAGGTTGAATCTTGTGCAGCTTGAAAAAAGTCTGGCCCTTACGAACGAATTAATCAGTATCCTGCAAGAAGTTTATGAAAAGAAATGTTTGGTAGTCTCCATGGACATAAAAGCCTTGTATTATTCGCTGGAGAAGGCACGTCTAATGCAGAGGGTTCGTGAAGCTTTGGAATTGAATTTGTTTAATTTTCAATCCAACTTAGGAATAAATGTGGATAGTTTTCTTTTCATTCTTGATCTGTATATCTCCAGGAAACGATAGTTGAGTACAATGAGCACAACTTTGTACAAAGAGATGGCGCATGTATAGGTTCATCGGTGGCTCCAATGCTAGCAGAAATCTACCTTAACTACATGGATGCTACCGTAACGGATAAATTGAATTGTATTTCATGGAATACGGGGCTCTGTAAGGAGATATGTTGATGACATATTGATCTGCTTATTTTGCAAAGAGGATGTGCTTGCTTTAGAACGGACAGTGAGAGGAGCGGCGCCGGAACTTAAGTTCACCTTAGAAAAGTCGGACACTGGTATTCTACAGTTTCTGGACCTACGCATTCACGTGGAGAGGGTTTATGTTGGGAGTCCGGAAAAATGGCCGCAAAACCCGCTTTGAGTAGTGTCCCCGGAAAACAAGGCCCCATGTAGAAAGTAGGAACAAATGGCCCCAAAAGGATTTCTATCTCTGGGTTTCCCTGATCTTCATGGCCATTGGGCGGTCCGGTCATATGTCCTTGGGAAAAAAGGCACCGTGTGGCCAATAGAAAAAAACGGCCTCAACAAATAAGGAATTATACGATTCCCCGGGGTACACATCGCGACACTGTTAGCGCGAATACGATATCCGCGCATTTTCACATTTTGCTTAGAAAGAGTATTAGTGAGAACGAAATTTTACCGTCGACATTATATCCCCAAATACGCACTTTCAGTACCTATAAAAACTTTAATGACAATTGACCTTTCGTTTCTATGAATAAGAGATAAAAAAAACTGTCGGCCGCTTGTTCGCGCTTACAGTGTCGCGCTTTTTAGCTATTTCGAAATGGTACACAACTCCCTCTCAAATTTTCCCAAACCCAATAATTTGGTTTGGGCTAGAAGTGTTATAAATGTTTATTTCATAATAAAAACAAACACAAACAGTTGAGATGCAATGTTACAAAATCAGGAATGAAATAACACACTCTAGATTCATACACAAAAGTCAAAAGCAGATCGTAAGGCCAACGGCAAACATGAAATGTTCAATTCCGATTGGCCCAGCGGCGTACCTTTCGCAGAGGTTTTAAAAAGAACATTGCCTTTCGGAAAAAAAAATTAAAAAAAAACAACAGGAAAGTGTCAAAAATGCCACTTTGGGGACATTTTTTCCTACTTTCCACCTTGGGCCTTTTTTTCCGGGGACATATTTTCGGGAACGTTTTTTCCGGGGACATTTGTTTGTGGGGACGTTTTTTCCGGGGACGTTTCTTCCGGAACCCAAGGTTGTCATGCTAAATCAGTAAAAGCAGGTGTAGTCAGATTTCTAATCAGCAACGCACTGGACCAGTCGTGTGCCCATTTTATGGGTTGTGTGGTAGAAAGGCAGTGGTCAAGGTTAGAAGATGCAGGCTATGACAGTGTGTTCATAAGTAGACAATTGGAATTGCAGCAAAAGGCTAAACAACGACCAAAAAAGGAGGTGAAAAAAATTGCGGTTATTCCGTATTTTCACACAATTTCTCATAACCTCAACGAATGCGCAAGAAAATTTAGGATAGATGTAGCGTTTAAGTCCGACTTTAAACTGAACCGCTTACGCCGTTTCAGACGACTCAGAAAGTGTGTCAGAAAGCGCACCGTGATAAGTCGGTTGATTGCAAGGAAGGGTTGGTCTATGAAATACCTGCTGGAATGCGGTTTCAAGTATGTGGGTCAAATGGCAAGGTGTGTAAATGATAGATTGGTATAACAGACGAGAAATGTGAAAGTAAACGCATCCAATTCTGAGATTGCTGAACACCTTCTGTATTCTGAAATGAACTATAGAAGAAGCTAAGGGCAGCGCGCGCGGTGACGTCAGAACGCCGAGCTCTGGTTGTAAGGATTAGGGGGCAGAGCTGAATCTAGCGACAATTGTAGTAAAGACAAAGGAAGCCTTTGTCTCCACTGCGCTGTCAAACGCGTTAGAGTGCGAAAGCCAAACGTCCGACGCCGGCATTCCGCGTTCTAACGCGATCGGCGAGTGCAGTGGAGACAAAGGCAACTAGCACTAGGTCTACCAAGAGCTATTAAATGAGCTACGCTTGGAGTATCGGGACTCCGTTCCCCGATCTCCTAGTGGGTCCCGCCATCTTGGTGCGTAGAGCAGAGAAGACGCAGCTGTCGAACGTCACAATTCAAAAATGCGACTTCTTCAGCTTCAGACACGGTGGCAGGAAGCCCAGGCGATATCGTTTCGTCCTGTCGCGAACTGTTATTTCTAACATTTCTGGAGAAATGAGGAACGTTTCCTGTAATTTTAGATAAAGCTTCAGATGACCGGCAACCATGATTTTAAGCACCGAAATAGCTGAAGTGTGGTTACTCTGAAGCGCAGCTTCTTTAGTGATTCTCGGTCTACCCACTAATCATTTGAAACAGAGCGCGGCGTCCTGACGTCCTCGCGCCCTCTGGTCTCCTCCTTTTCCTCAGTTACCCGGGGCATAGATCTCTTCGATTCGCCTGAACTGGCTGTACTAGTTCAGCAGTGCAGGAACTGGCTGCATTCGATTCAACCCGGAAGCTGCACGGCCGCTGCACTGGCGCGTTCGATTCATCCCAGTTCCGAACGAGCTCAGACTCAGTTCCTAAAAAAAGAACAGTTAAGACTGCGTAGTGTAGGAATGAGCAAGTTGTTCCTACACGCAGCGCATTCCTAAACACAGGGGCCATGCCTTCCTTTCTTACACGATGCTCCGGCGGTGACATCACACTCCCCAACTGCGCAGGCGCCGCGCCGGATCCACGACTTCCGTGACAATGCATCTGCCTTGCTGCGCCTTTCTTCGTATTTTATTTGTGAGTCGCATCCGGTTTGATCTTCAGCGCCCTGCCGGCTACCGTGACGAAGCGTCTGAGATGCTGTGCTTTTGGCTAATGGCACTTTAGATGCCCTTTCGCTCGGTCAATGGGAATTGAGGTGCAGTCTTTTTGCTGCTAGAGACGGAATTTAGGTGCCCTTTTCCTCTGCCACAGATTACACCGGCTTCGCTCCATGGGACAGTTAATGCTTTCGCATTAAAACCTTGCACCGACTCCGAAGTTAGTTCAACCAAATACGATATAGCTTCGCATACTGGAAACTCCTCCGAAAACCTGTGGGAGCGGTTTGATCTTCAGCGCCCTGCCGGCTACCGTGACGAAGCGTCTGAGATGCTGTGCTTTTGGCTAATGGCACTTTAGATGCCCTTTCGCTCGGTCAATGGGAATTGAGGTGCAGTCTTTTTGCTGCTAGAGACGGAATTTAGGTGCCCTTTTCCTCTGCCACAGATTACACCGGCTTCGCTCCATGGGACAGTTAATGCTTTCGCATTAAAACCTTGCACCGACTCCGAAGTTAGTTCAACCAAATACGATATAGCTTCGCATACTGGAAACTCCTCCGAAAACCTGTGGGAGCGGTTTGATCTTCAGCGCCCTGCCGGCTACCGTGACGAAGCGTCTGAGATGCTGTGCTTTTGGCTAATGGCACTTTAGATGCCCTTTCGCTCGGTCAATGGGAATTGAGGTGCAGTCTTTTTGCTGCTAGAGACGGAATTTAGGTGCCCTTTTCCTCTGCCACAGATTACACCGGCTTCGCTCCATGGGACAGTTAATGCTTTCGCATTAAAACCTTGCACCGACTCCGAAGTTAGTTCAACCAAATACGATATAGCTTCGCATACTGGAAACTCCTCCGAAAACCTGTGGGAGCGGTTTGATCTTCAGCGCCCTGCCGGCTACCGTGACGAAGCGTCTGAGATGCTGTGCTTTTGGCTAATGGCACTTTAGATGCCCTTTCGCTCGGTCAATGGGAATTGAGGTGCAGTCTTTTTGCTGCTAGAGACGGAATTTAGGTGCCCTTTTCCTCTGCCACAGATTACACCGGCTTCGCTCCATGGGACAGTTAATGCTTTCGCATTAAAACCTTGCACCGACTCCGAAGTTAGTTCAACCAAATACGATATAGCTTCGCATACTGGAAACTCCTCCGAAAACCTGTGGGAGCGGTTTGATCTTCAGCGCCCTGCCGGCTACCGTGACGAAGCGTCTGAGATGCTGTGCTTTTGGCTAATGGCACTTTAGATGCCCTTTCGCTCGGTCAATGGGAATTGAGGTGCAGTCTTTTTGCTGCTAGAGACGGAATTTAGGTGCCCTTTTCCTCTGCCACAGATTAGACCGGCTTCGCTCCATGGGACAGTTAATGCTTTCGCATTGAACCCTTGCACCTACTCCGAAGTTAGTTCAACCAAATACGATATAGCTTCGCCAATACTGGAAACTCCTCCGAAAACCTGTGGGAGCGGTTTGATCTTCAGCGCCCTGCCGGCTACCGTGACGAAGCGTCTGAGATGCTGTGCTTTTGGCTAATGTCACTTTAGATGCCCTTTCGCTCGGTCAATGGGAATTGAGGTGCAGTCTTTTTGCTGCTAGAGACGGAATTTAGGTGCCCTTTTCCTCTGCCACAGATTACACCGGCTTCGCTCCATGGGACAGTTAATGCTTTCGCATTAAAACCTTGCACCGACTCCGAAGTTAGTTCAACCAAATACGATATAGCTTCGCATACTGGAAACTCCTCCGAAAACCTGTGGGAGCGGTTTGATCTTCAGCGCCCTGCCGGCTACCGTGACGAAGCGTCTGAGATGCTGTGCTTTTGGCTAATGGCACTTTAGATGCCCTTTCGCTCGGTCAATGGGAATTGAGGTGCAGTCTTTTTGCTGCTAGAGACGGAATTTAGGTGCCCTTTTCCTCTGCCACAGATTACACCGGCTTCGCTCCATGGGACAGTTAATGCTTTCGCATTAAAACCTTGCACCGACTCCGAAGTTAGTTCAACCAAATACGATATAGCTTCGCATACTGGAAACTCCTCCGAAAACCTGTGGGAGCGGTTTGATCTTCAGCGCCCTGCCGGCTACCGTGACGAAGCGTCTGAGATGCTGTGCTTTTGGCTAATGGCACTTTAGATGCCCTTTCGCTCGGTCAATGGGAATTGAGGTGCAGTCTTTTTGCTGCTAGAGACGGAATTTAGGTGCCCTTTTCCTCTGCCACAGATTACACCGGCTTCGCTCCATGGGACAGTTAATGCTTTCGCATTAAAACCTTGCACCGACTCCGAAGTTAGTTCAACCAAATACGATATAGCTTCGCCAATACTGGAAACTCCTCCGAAAACCTATGGGAGCGGCGGCGAACGTGACAGTGGCGCCCCTAGTGGACTCGGAGTCTACGGAAGCAGACGACGCAATGGAAAAGTATTGACTCCACGACGTCCGAGCTTTGCGAGCCCCGTTTGTTCACCCCGACAGCTGAAACAATGCATTACGGTCAGTCCGCTTGCAAAGCGGAATCCACTGATCCCAACTGTAACGACAAACAAATAACAACGCGCGCAGAAACAAAGATAGAGCAGTTTATTTAGAAGTCTCAAAGGCCCCTCAGGGGGATCACACGCGTTTGAAGCGCATCTGGGAAGCGGAAAAAAGGCGTTCAGCTCCGTGCGCAAACAATGTGTTAAAATTACCTGATCAAGCGCACCAGCCTCTGCAGGATTACAAAGACAAAAAGTAACGAGAAAAATGACCGTGCAAACACTTTCCGAACTTTGCAGAAAAGATGGGGTCCCCATCCCAGACGAAAAAAAAAAAAAGGAAACGGGGACAGTTGCGAACAACGGCGAATGAAACGAAGAAGTTAGCAGACGATACAAAGATACAAATCACCCAGCAAAGACCTCCTTCAACGACGACGATCGCACGGGGCGTCGGTAGGAGCATTGAAAATTACCGCGTGGTGCTCGCCGTTGGTGTTGAGTACACAACAAACAAAGCGAAAGCAACATGGAGAAACAATTAAAAAAAAGAAGACCTTCACTTTTTTTTTTTCAGCTGCACGTTACACGTTTGTTTATTTGCTTTCGCGGCGTTGGTAGGAACTAAGAACAAAAGAGAGGAAAAAGTAACATAGTCCAGCTGACACTGCCCGGTAATTAAGAGTCGAACGCTGGAATCTGCTTCGTGCTAGCAGTGTGTGACCTGTTTTTGCTTTCGCATTTCTTTTCCCAGTGACTTTGGCAAATTGTCTGTTTGCTCGCTTGGCGCAGCAGTTCAAAAGTACATTCCAGTACTTGTTGGCGTACATGTCCAGGCAATCCTTGCACACCGTGCCTTTGTTTCGAGGGTCGATCAGCGGCCTCAAGTGCGCTTTCAGCTGAACTCTTGTTTGGTGAAATATTCGTCTGTTGAAGCGTCAGCGGCGATTTTGAAGCCAGACTTGGATAGCTCTTCCAGTTTAATTTGAAGTAACTTAATTACTCACGTTTGTTCCCTCTTCGGGTAACGGAAGAATGATTTTCCACCACATCATAAAAAACTTGTTTTTGCAGTGGAGATGGCAGGCACATGGAATGCCTGCCATCTCCAAGTATGCGCAGGTGTATGCCCGAAGGCGGCCGGTTGATCAACCAACGATGACCCATAGCAGACGTGACCGCGTACTCAAATAAAATCTGAATAAAAATGTATAACGAGCTTACACTTCTTAATATATTTATTAAGTATTAAAAAGTGCATATGAAGATTTCGGATCGGAAACCCAATCGAAGGCGAACACAGGAGGTTATCACAGACGACAGTGGAAAAACAACAACAACAACAACAAAGTTGCAGACGGCCCTCCAAATGTCCGGGAATAGCGTAGCAGACGAACCGGTGGTAGTAAGCGACGGAGCGAAGGAATGAAAGTATAGAACTAAGCCAAACAAGGCCAAGCAAAATACGCGATGGTTCGAACGTGAAGTACGCACAAGAGAAAAAAAGCAAACAAAAAACATAAACGCAGGAGGAAGAAAGACCGCGGCGGCGTAGCGTCGCCTCAAACATAAAAAGAAAGTAAAGACTGAAAAATGGAAGGAGGTGCAGGACCCGTCCATCGGGTGTTCTTTTTTGTAACTCCACTTTTATTAGTTTCAGTAATAGCGTCAGATGTGCATGTGCACAATCGTCTTCTTCCAGAGCGTACTGACATCGCAGTAAGGTACGTGGTTCGAAATTGCCTTTTGCTTCTTCATCCGGAGACGATCGGGATTAGCCAGCTCGCCTATTCGACGAAACGGTTTTAAGCATTGCATTCATGAGAAATTGATATTGCAACAACAAAACGAATTGATCGATATGAACAGTAAAGTTGAAACGTAGCAATGTTCTAAACAAAAATTTACATTGCCCTATTCATAGAAACAGGTCGAAGGTACATTCGTGTTTTGCGTGGCTTACGTAAGTTCTGACAGAGTGTTTTCTTCAGGAGAGCCCGAAAATTGCATCCTACAAGCTGTAACATCTTTCCCACGAGAAGAAAATGTCCTTGACTCATGAGGTGGAACCTACTTTTTAACATTCAAAGCAACGAATACCGGTGACAATTTTTTTTTTCATTGGTCACCTCGCACGGAGGTAGGCAAAACCAATGTGTTGTGGAGAATTCGTCTGCAGCGGAGACTCCAAGCTCGCCAGGGGCGCTGTGATCACTTTTCTCCCGCGATTCGCGGGAGTTGCCAGTATTGGCTTACATGGTATTTGGTTCAACGTCCGCGTGGAAGCAGACGACACTCGCGGTGCCATTTCTTGGAGCTCTGGCTCAAATATCTGCAATATTTGACAATAACACCGAGACGGAGGTTACATTTTTCACTCGTTGATAAACATAATGTAGCCCTGTTGGACGTGGAAGCGAGATTCTAACGGAGGGCAGGAATTCGCACGAATATAATATCTTGAAAGCGTCTTACGCACCCTCACGCACATGTTTCGCTCCCTGTGGTAAGCGTTTAAATATTGGCTCACTTAAATTATTTTCTCTTTCAGGCTACGTGGTACTACGTTGATATTCTTAAAAGACACGGGAAAAGTATCACACTCTTGATAGCCCCCGCCTTTAGTAGCTCTTGGATGCAGACTGACGACTCTGTTACATCGCAGAGGTCTGAGATCTAGTACATTGGCACTCGCATGCCCTCGTAACTCAACATAATACTGCGCGCCTTTTTCGCCAGTTCCTGTGGCCGCCCAATAACGAGCGTAAAAAAAATAAATAAAAAAATAAACTGCCGAGAATCGGCATTGCTTTGGTAGTTCCACCAGATCTTTCTTGAGAATCAGAGTAAACGCTTCAATTTGATATGAAAGTGATGGTCAGGCTTTCGTCTTTAAAGTGGCCGCTAACCCATGCTGCCGCCATTAGCTCCGGATGCATAATCACCCTGATGCCGTGAACTTATCGTCGAAATGCGAATCTCGAGATACATTGAAGAGTCTATTGCGAGAATGATGTAAATTATATCGTGGCGTACGCAGTCAAAGAACGCGAACCCTTATCGAAACGATAGGAAGCGGACGGTAACCTTCAAAAATGCAGACAGAAACGCATTTTGAACTGGAAACGTTTTTAGTACACTCGTATAAAAAAAAATCGTATAAAATATGTCGTTCTTTATACTGTACAACAAAAAAAAAACATGAACAAGCTCATCAAACAGCGAAGAATATAATGCAGCATACAACGTGGAGTGGAGAAACAGGAGAAACAAGAGCCAATAGATGCAGACGACAACTTGCGCTTCCGCTCCGGAGGCCGATCACAGCGCCAGTCCTAACGCGGTGGCTGTACCGGTTCTGTGCTGCCGGTGCACGACTCCTCCACTACTCTGAACTCGGACAGAACTGGTTCAGAACTTTGTGGCCGAATCGAACATACTCTATGTTAAAATTCTATATCGTAATCATGCACCACCCTGAATAACATAAACACGAACAACGGAGAGACAGCACCTCGATCCCTTTGCGTCGTTCAACGGTTGTCAGTGGAACCTCTCGAGCAGCCTGTAATGAGTTTCAAGAATAGTGACGTTGCTAATGTGGCCAACCCTTTTCGATAAACTAAATTCGCGCCTATTCGCTTCAGTCTTTCATCACATTGGCGCTAATCACGAAGTTGACAATAGAGCACGCGCGGTTCGAATGCCCGGTAATGGCACATAAAGTAACCAGCCTCTTATCGATGTTGAGGTAATATCACAATTTCATTCATTCATTAATTTATTTCACCTTAAGTGCCCGTTAAGGGCATTACATAAAGGGGGGGGGGGGTGGCGTAATCAGAATTTGAACAATATAAAAGCCAAAACACAAGCATGATACGGTCGGGGAACTCCAAGAAATTACACAAAATTGAAGCTAATGACAAGAAAGGTGTAGTTTTACTGCAGAGGAGAAATCAGCAGGGTCCAAGATGGTGACAATGGAGGATGGGAGACTGTTCCAGTCGCTGATAGCTTGAGGAATAAATGACCGATCGAAATTTTTACTAGAGCCAGAAATGCGTTTGATCATGGTGCAGACGTTGTTGAGGCGAGTTGTTCGGTCGGGAAATAATAACAAAGTGGTTTTGAGGTCGGGAATGTGGTAGTAGAGTTTATGAATAAGGCACTGCTGAGAGACTTTCCTGCGAAGCTGCAAAGAGGACATGGTTAGTTGAGTTCTTAGCGCTGAGACACTGAAAGAAAAGTCATAAGTGGATGAAATGAAGCGAGCAGCTCTGTTCTGAACTGCCTCTAGGGTATTGATGAGGTATAGTTGATGGGGATTCCAGATGGTTGAGGCATATTCGAATTCTGACCTGACGTACGTGTCAAAGGCCAGCTTACGTGACAAAGGGTGGAGCGCTTTTTAAGTTACGTCTGATTAGTTCAAGAGTTCTAGATGAATCGGCAGTAATGGCTTCGATGTGGTTATTCCAGGAAAAGTCAGATGTTCGCCTGACACCAAGGTATTTATACACAGTAGCGGTCTCAGTCAGATCGGACTCCAAGAAAAAATTGAAGGACAGGGTGGTTTTTTTCCTGGCGAAGTGAATTAGTTTGCATTTAGACTAGTTTAATGACATCATCCACTCTTTGCACAAATCGTTCATTTTATCTAGATCTTCCTGAAGCTGATTATTAGTTTGCACACAAGTGACTTTGTTATAGATGACGCAGTCGTCGGCGATAAGGCGTATTTTTGAAGAAATCCGAATGAGAATGTCATTAATAAATATTAAAAAGTAAGGGGCCAAGGACGGACTTTTGGGGAACACCAGAAGATACATTTATTCAGGAAGATTCACGATCATTAATAGGACGTGAGCTGCACACGGGAAAAAAGAAAATCACGAATCCATGACAACGTTAATTGATCGAGGCAAAGATATAATAGCTTAGAAAGAAGGCGTTGATGGGGGACACGGTCGAACGCTTTAGAAAAATCAAGAAAAACTGCGTCAGTCTGGACATGACATTCAAGGTTAGTGTGCAAATCACGGAATGACGTCGCAGGGCTGTGTTTCGTAGGAAAGTTCCCTTTGAAAACCGTGCTGCTGTTTAAAGAAAAAAGAACGTAATGATAGGCTGCCTCATGATATTGGAATACAGGATATGCTCAAGTATTTGCATGAAATGCAAGTCAAAGGAATAGGGAGATAATTAGATGCGGAAGAGCGGCTGCCCTGTTTAATGATTGGGATAATCCTTCCCACCTTCCAGTCAGATGGAAGGCAGCTTTGAGATAAGGATTGATTAAAGATGAGTTTCAAAAACGCACTAGAAATAACACTGGTGTTTTGTTTTAACTTTAGAGTTGATGTCGGTTCCAGCGGACGAAGTAAGTTTTAGTTTATCGATAATTTTTTAATACGGGCGGAGTTAGCGTTAATAGGATGCATGCACTCGTAAAGCTTTTCAGGGAGAGTGGGGACAGAGTCCAAGCACTCATTAATAAACACCGATGAAAAGTATTCGTTAAAAACCCTAGGGTAGTCACTCTCCGGAATGGGGTCACCGATAGCGTGAGTAAGATGGATGGTAGAGATGTCATTCTTTGGCGACACCAACATCCAAAACTTCCTAGGATTACTACGGAGTATGGAAGGTAAGTCATTATAAAAAAAACTTTCTCTTTCGCAATTATAAGCATCCCAAGCCTGTGTCGTACCAACACGTTTAGCTTTTGCAAAGTGTCTTTGTTTCTGGTTACTTAGGGAGAGCAGTGTTTTGGTAGACCATAGTTTAGCTGAGTCGCTGCGTATACGAACAGTGGGAACAAAATATTTACGAGACTATTTTTTTTTTGGTTTTAAATAACACCCAATTTTCCTCTACTGACCTACGATAAAAATTCGCATTGAAGTGGTCGAAAAAAGGGGTTAGCTCACGGTTTATTGATTCATAGTCGGCCTTGGTATAATCGTGAATGAGTTTGCAAATGGGATGTTTCACGAAGACGGGTAGTGACAGGTCAATATGCAGAAGCTAATGATCGCTTAGTCCGTCACAGTAGTGGATAGATTTGACAAGATCAGGTGATGTTGTTAGTGTCAAGTCGCGAATGTTATCTGAACGAGTAGGTTCGTCAACTACCTGTGTAAATTTTCAAGTGAGACACATATCTAGAAACAGGTTAGCTGCGGAGCTTCCCGATGATAGGTTTGACCAATTAATAAGGGGAAAATTGAAGTAACCAAATATTACGATATCGGCTTTTGGAAAACGATTTTTTTACATCCAAGTATGAAAGGATGAAACACAATCAGGTGGCCTACAGCAGACATCAAAAATGACTTTACTAAATGATAATCAAGAATCAAGAATCAAGAATCAAGAATAATTTTATTAGGTGTCCAGGAACGACCAGGCGGTCTTGGTACTGGCACACCGCAACTTACACACTACAAAAAAGTAGGAAAAAAATAAAAATAAAAAAGAAACATAAAAAACTCAAACATTGAGTAAAAGATATGATACATATAATGCATGCCGACACAGAGATACGATATACACAAGAAGGAAAGAACGGAACACAGGACCCGAACGCAAAGTAGAAGACTACCACAAAAACGAATATACCTTATTAAAATAATATATAATAACATCACAATCATGACAGGTTCAACGAGACTCATACAAGACTCTGAGAGATCTGACAAATTCAGTAACACAAAAATATCAAGATCACTTGCAATGCCATTATATGTACGGCACATGCGAAACCTGGGGTCCAGGATATTTAACGTCCGAGGAGAGTAAAAAGACGTTGTCAAACGGGTCGCTGTCCGAGGAACTTGTAAACATATCTGTGAGAGCAGTTGTGAACAGTCGGCCATGCCATGAAGGACTTTGAAAAGGAAAACCAGATCTGCCTTTTCTCGACGGTGATATAGGCTGTTCATTTGTAGGACGTAATAATAATAATAATAATAATAATAATAATAATAATAATAATAATAATAATAATAATAATAATAATAATCAAGAATCAAGAATCAAGAATAGTTTTTATTTGTGCCCAGGAACAACCTTGCGGTTTGGTGCTGGCGCACGTAAAAAAGAACAAAACACACACATACACAAAAAGGAAAAAAAATAATAATAATAATAATAATAATAATAATAATAATAATAATATTAATAATAATAATAATATTGTTTAGTTACGCATGTAGTTCACTTGATAGTGAGGCGGGTCTGTCAAAGCCAGACAATAGGCTTGTTGGACAAGACCCTACAGTTTGTGATAAAAAAGCGTCCCCACACACGTAAACTTCCAAGCTCAACATACATCACAATATAAGCGATGATGGTCACACATGCACATGCACATACACAGCACAGTCAAAAAGTTGCACTTTTACATCGGAGCACTTGCTTCAGTTTCTTTAGTGAGTCCACAGTGTAAACATCGCCCGGTAGGCTATTAAATATAAGGGAACATAAAAATTTCGAATCCTTTTTCCGTGTTTTGTCACAACAAAAGGCATTTCCTGGCGCTCGGTGTGTCGAAGCGATCTAGATACGACATGGGGTACTTTGAAATTATCAGACCAGAAGTGTTTCAATACAACGGTTTGAACCAATAAAGAGTGGAACAATGGCAAGCCCAAGACTGCTATGATCTCTTCTTCAGTTTGTGATATGGAACCATAACAATGCTTTTAAATATTCCTTTTAAGACTGAGTCAATTTTTGACCCCATCGTCCTGTTCTGTGACCAAAAATAGTTATTCCGTAACGCAAAACGCTGTATGCCAAGGCGTGAGCTATTGTCTTTTTCGTTGACTAAGGTATTAAAGATCTGGTATTATACAGTAAACAAGATTCATTTCTCAGTCGTTTACAAAGTTTTGACAGATGGGAATCCCACGACAAATCACTTTCAAATTGAATTCCTAAATATTTAACTTGATCTACATAAGATATAGGACAACAGTTACAAGATATACAAAGAGAGGTATGCATATATATAGGATGATTGGGCGTTAATATCTTAAGAGGATTACGAAAGCAGACAAGCTGAGTTTTAGATGCATTTATCGTAAGACAATTTGTCTTAAACCAGTCATGAAGTTGACAAGTGTCCTCTTGGAGTAAAGCGATTGCTACAGGATAATCAAGATGTTTTGAAAGCAACACTGTGTCATCCGCATATTGGAACAATTTACATGTTGAAACTGAGTTGGACATATCGTTTACAAAAATGTTAAAAAGAAGAGGTGACAAAATAGAACCTTGGGGAACCCCAGCTTTTAAGGTAACTCGGGAGCTTCGACTATTACCTACAGAAACTAGCTGTGTCCTCTCAGTTAAAAAGTTCCGGAGAAGAGAAAGGAATGGGCCGCGGAATCCAATGTTTTGCAATTTCGTTAGTAAAATCTTGTGACTCACTGTATCGAACGCCTTTGCTACATCAATAAAAAGCGCACAAGCAACCTGATGCCTCTCGAAGGCTAGATGCAATTCATCTGCAAAATCTTCTAAAAGTGGTTGTGTCCCACGTCCGTTGACAAACCCATATTGACTGGGCGACAGAATATTAAAGCGATCAAGAAAGGCCGTCATAGTTTGAAAAATATGTTTTTCTAAGATTTGGACAATACAAGGCAAAATGGAAATTGGTCGATAATTGTCAAGCTTTTTATGCTCTCCCCCCTTAAAGACTGGCTTCACTAGCGCACTTTTCAAATCAACCGGGATCATCCCGGAGGAAATGAAATCATTTAACATGTGAAGGAGCACAAGTTTTATAGAATCATAATTTCGGCGCAGATCATTTGCACTGATGCCATCGATACCAGCCGCCTTGTTAGTTTTGAAACTAAAAAGCGAAGTGCGTAGATCAAGTTCAGACATTTCAGGAAGGAATGCCGAGGAAATATTTGAATCAAGAAAATTCGCTGTGAACATAGTATCATCACGAGCTACTCCAGAAAATGTAGCGAAGAACTTATTGAAATCCTCTACTAGTTTTGTCGTATTGTTACCGAACACTTTCTCTAGGGAGGCATCGATAGATCTCTTTACACCCGTGCCTCGTAATTGATTTATCAAACTCCAAGTCACTGAAATATTTGACTTTGCTTTAAAAAATTTATCTCGAAAGTATTTTCTTTTTGCTGATCGAATAAGTGCGGTTACACGATTTCGCATACTACGGAATTCTTTTTTCAAGTTGGTATTGGTTGGAGATCGCCGGCATCTAGCCCAAAGAACATCTTTATAGCGGATAGCTGACAAAATATCACTCGTTAACCATTCTTGTTCGCTTCGACGCCGCCTCAGAGTGATAACCTTTTTAGATTTATCCTTGAAGTAGTCAAATATATCTCTAAACCTACAGTACACTTCATCAAAGTCTTGAATAGAAAGTAAACTATTCCAATCATAGGTTTTAACCAAATTATCAAATCGAATTTTATCAGTTATTTCCAATGTTTTTGTTATCGTTATTGTTGATTTCATCGTGAGCTGGGATGCAAGTTGACACGCCACAAAGTAATGGTCGGCTAATTTTTGCTCTATTACAGCCGATTTTGCAACAACATTCGGAGCGCGTATGCTTATATGATCTAGACACGAGGCCACAAGATGATTATCCAAAAGTTCTTCTCGAGTTGGAGCTAAAATCAGTGCCTCCAGACCAAAATGCGCTAAAAGATTGAGATAGTCACATACAATAGACTTGGCCGGTTGAAGCGTATCAATGTTGAAATCACCTACTAAACAGATGTCGACAGACTGAAAATTGCCAAGTGTATCCTTTAGTTCTTATAAAAATCTTAAAGGATTAACTGAAGGAGGTCTGTAAAAAGCTAATAAAATCAAGGACCAATTATCATTCCATGGCCTAATAGACAAAGACTCGCAATGGCAAAACTCTACATCAAGTGTTTCAGTACACCACAAGTCCTTAACAAATATCGCAATTCCTCCTCCTCGTCCAATCGGCCGTGTAAGAAAAAATGATTTATACCCCGGTATCCGGAACTCACCACAGAAATCGTCTTTAACATTGACCTCTGTTAGCACAAAAACGTCAAACAGTGATGACATATTGTTTACAGTTATTAGAAACTGGTCCCAATATTTACGAATACTCCTAATATTTACATGTAAGAAGCCAAGCGTACTATCACTAGCTGGTTCCGAGAAACGTTGAAATAAAGAAAAATCTGAACATTGACGAAACTGTACTTCCATTATTCGACGCGGTTGTTATCCACTGTAATTTTTAAGCCGTTTAGCAAGAAAAGAGTTAGACAATCAATTCCAGGTCGGCCAACCGGTGGATGCGAACCAGTGACGAGGTTCCTGTCTTTTTTGCAAATAGCTTCCCATTTTTCACCCAAGTGAATTGGTACTGCTTGCTTCTTGCTTTCTCCCGTACCATCCAAAAGAGTTCCCTGTTCTTTCGCGTTAGGTTCTCGTTGAGGAAGAGTCTGGGCAACGAACCCTCTGCCGCCAGAGTCCTCAGCTTACCTCGTGTGGCGAGCCACTGTTCTCTTAGCGACACTGAAGCCAATCTAACCAAGATAACTGGAGGGCCGTCGCGCCGAGATGGCAGACGTTGCACCGCCAGTATGTCCCTTGGCTGAAAGTTGTCGAGGCCCAGCTTGCCAGCCAACTCGCCCACAACGGAGCCCAAGTTTTCACTTGGGGCATGAGGGAGTCCATGTATCTCAAGGTTTGAGAGACGACTGTACTGGTCATTATCGTTCAGCTCTTCTTTCAGGGGCTCGATGGTCTGAGACTGCTCTGTTACCACGGTTCTTAGCAATGTGGTTTCCTCGCGGAGCTCTTTTATCGCGGTGGAGTTGGTAGTGGCTGTAGTCAGCAGAGAGTCGTACCGAGCTGACAGAAAGTCTACGGCCTTCTGAACCTCCGTTACTGCGGATTTCAGGCTCTCGACTACCGGCTTCAATGTCAGGAGTTGATTCATCTGAGTTGGTAAGTCGAGGAGGGTGTCAACATTGGCTTTCAGCAAGGTGAGACACTCCAGTTTAGCTTCCAGCGACCGAAGATGTTCCGTACCAGCAGGAGACGCGCATTGTGACGGGCTGGCTTCACTTCGAGACTCATTCCCGCTATGTTGTTGTCGGCACACACGGCAGCGCCAGACTTCTCGTTTTCCAACACCCATGGTCTTGAATGTATTTTCCGCAATACCGGTGCAAAGCTTCCCGAGATGATACGATGTTCTGCACTCGGCACAGGACATGTGCCGACCATCGTTCACAATCTTCTTGTGGCACTGCGCGCACTTGAGTGGAGAAGACATATAGCACACGCGCTGAAGGGAAAGATGTGAAGAGCTGTACTCCCGTGTCACGTGCGTCGCCCTGATGTGTTGGGCAGGCTGGCGCGAGATGCTTTGCTCACCGTGGAGATCGTCGTGCCAGGCAAGCTCGCGCACAACGGGCGTTCTAGGAGCCGAGCCGGGCGAAGACGCAAAGTCACTTAGGCCTACCCGGTGGAATGCTGTCAGTGAAGACGTTGAGGACCCGATCTTGAGAAAAGTCGGTGCCCGCAACGGTGCAGAGGAATCGTCCGAGTCACAAAAAGCTCGTTGGCGCCGGATGTTCCGATTGAAAGCGATTACGAGTGAAAACTCGCAGAGCGTTAAAAAAGAGCGACGGTTCCTGGGGACCTCTTGATGATGATCAAGAAGTCCCCAGGATCAATAATAATAATAATAATAATAATAATAATAATAATAATAATAATAATAATAATAATAATAATAATAATAATAATAATAATAATAATAATAATAATAATAATAATAATAATAATAATAATAATAATAATAATAATAATAATAATAATAATAATAATAATAATAATAATAATAATAATAATAATAATAATAATAATAATAATAATAATAATAATAATACGTTTATTGTATGGAGCACAGCAAAGTTTGCGTGACGGGCGCATCAATGCCATAACAAGGCTTGTGGGATGCTACCCTAAAATTAACACTCTAAACATTGCTACCCGGTATACAAAAGGAAATAAGACAAATTGACATACACACGTCCTTAGAATGTCCCAAGGTCATAGTCAGCAATTGGGTGCATGCAACACACAGAACCACAACTCCAGTACTGATGCAAGTACATAGATAAGGTTTAAAAGAACTTAATATAAAAATAACGATAATCACAAAGACCAAAGCGTCGCGCCTGGTGAGGAAAAGAAAAAGAAAAAAATTGTCAGGCGAAAAACGAAATTGCAGTACACGGCGTCCAACGAGCGATTGTCCAGGACGTCCAGGCTACACAAGTGAAACCCCCACTTGGAAACACTAAACAAAGTAAAGCAGAGATCATCAAAAACTCATACTTCTAAGTGATTTCTTAAGTTTACGGAGCGAGGTAAGGCCTAGAAGCTCGGGTGGCAGCTGTGAGAAAAGCTTAGGAACGTAATATGCTCGCGTACTTTCACCGTATCGGGTATGCGCAAGAAGTATTTGGAAAGGCTGCACGTGTCGGAGGGCACGAGATGGTGAGCTTAATGTTTTGAATTCAGAGCTCCAGAAATGTCGCAAAATAACTGTATGAACATAGAGGGTGTGAAAGACAGGCAGTTGAAGAATGTCGAAAAAGGTGGTGTCCTCAGGTACTTGCATGTTATAGGAGACACTCCTTAGGATTGCTTTAAGGATGCTGTCAATTCTAGCTCTCCAGAAAGCGGAACAATTACCAAAAACTGTTATGCCATATCGAAAGATACTGTACCCAAGAGTATGAGCAATAACCTTACGAACAGAAAGAGGCATGAGACATTTGGATCGATATAAGATGCAGCTGGCACTTCTTAATTTTTTGCAAATATATGCTAAATGGGCATGCCATTTTAGGCCACTATCGAAAAATATACAAAGGTACTTAACACTACTAGCGTACTCTAAGGGGACACAGGCGCACTGATTACAAGCAGATGAGTGTAAAATAAAAGGAATGCTGAGATTGACTGTTTTCAGTGGATTGTAGAAACACATTAGTTTTGTTTTCTTTACATTGATAGCGATTAGATTTTTCTCAAACCAGTCCATGACTGCAGTTGCATGGTGCTGTAACTGGCGAATCGAGTCTTTGTAATTAATATGTTGCGACATGATCACAGTGTCGTCTGCATACTGATAGATCTTGCATCCTGGTACATAGTTGGCGATGTCATTGACAAAGATGTTAAACAAAAGGGGTGAGAAAATTGAACCTTGTGGTACACCTGCTTTTAGTTTGGTTCGTGAGCTTTGAAAACCTCCAGCAGATACCAGCTGGGAGCGATTGTCAAGATAGCTCTCAAAAAAAAGAAAAAAAAGTGCCACGGAAGCCTATGCTGTGAAGTTTACGTAAAAGTAACGAGTGACTAACGGTGTCGAACGCTTTAGATACGTCCAAGAATAGTGTTGACGTGACAAGGTTCTTATCAAAACCAGAGTAAAGAAAATCAGAAAAATCTTCCAGAAGGGGCTGTGTGCCCTTCCCATGCACGAATCCAAACTGAGTAGGTGACAATATATTAAATTTATCTAAAAAAGACGTCATTACCTGAAACACATGCTTTTCGAGTATCTGCACGATTATCGGTAGTATAGAAATCGGTCGATAATTCTCGATGTTATTTTTGGCACCACCTTTGTATAGAGGACGCACTATTGATGTTTTAAGGTCGTCGGGAATCGATTTAGCCTCAATAAAGCCGTTTAACATAAAAAGAAGGAACACTTTGAGACTGGCATAGTTTCTGCGAAGATCGGAGAGACGAATGTTGTCAATTCCAGGCGACTTGATTGGCTTAAAGCTAAACAAGATCGAGTGCAGATCCGTCTCTTGGAGTGGGAAAAGCAACGCAGAGGAGCTGACAGTGTTACCAATAGGAGTTGGTGAATCTCTCGCCTGTCCAGAAAAAGTAGCAAAGAAAGCGTTGAAATTTTCTACAACATGACATAAATTACAGCCAAAATTTTGCTTCATCGTATCGTCGATAGAGTGGCGCGTGCTAGTTCCACGAAACTCATTAATTAGGGACCAAGTTTTTCGTGCATCTGAACGAAATTCTGCGAATTTTTGCTGGTAGTAGTTTCGTTTGGCAGATCTAATCATTGCGTTGACTTTGTTACGAAGGAATTTAAAGTTTGACTTCAATTGCACATTGTTAGGTGAACGACGGCATCTAGCCCATAAAGCATTTTTATCGCTAATTGCTGTCAAAATATTTGTATTTAGCCATAAGAGGTCAGGGTTACGTTTTTTTATGTACACCTCTTTCCGACAGGTATTATAGAATTTATCAAACAAAAGAACGAAGTTTTTATATACGTCACTGTGGTGGACGGACTCCAGAAATCCGATCCAGTCATATGACGAGACTAACTTATCAAAGGCACGATTGTCTATGCTTGTTATTTTAATACGACCCGGTAATTTTCGCGATGCCAAGTTACCAAAAGAACAGTGACAGGCCACAAAGTAGTGGTCAGCACGTTTTTCCGTAATAATTGCCGATTTAACGATCGATGCAGATGTTCTGATGTTGATATGGTCAATGCAAGAGCAAACTAGTCTGTCTAATAGAAACTCCTCACGAGTTGGAGCATTAATAGTGCACTCTATCCCATGGGTTGACAAGATGGTTAAGTATTTGCACACCATAGATTTGGTCGTGCTTAAGATATCAATATTAAAATCTCCTACAACGCATAACTCGTCATGCATGGTGAGACTACTTATGTAAGTTTCAAGTTCTTCCAGAAAAGATCCAACGTTCGTGGAAGGCGGTCTGTACACTGCCAAAAAACATACCGAGGTTGCCGCGTTTCCTAGAGAAAGGGCGACACACTCTGCGTGATTGAAGTGCCAAGAAATATTAGTAATGGACCACCTCTCATTCACGAAAACCGCGATGCCACCTCCGTGACCGGAACATCGCGTGTAGAATTTAGGTATATATCCTGGTAAAGAAAATTGATCTGTAGCAACAGAGGAAATGCTTATTTCTGTTAAAACAAAGACATCTAACAGCGAACTCATATCCCTTGAAATTATCTCGAATTCATTCCAATGCTTTCGTATGCTCCTTATATCAACATGTAAAACAGAAAAAGAGTGGTCATGACAGACTCCAAGAAACTTTCTGAAAGACGGAAAATCTGAAACCTGAGCGAAGTTTGTCATGCAACTAGATAATCTTTTCAAGGTCTAACTTATGGCTGATCCTCACAGGGAGAGAACCCTCCATCTTTCTGGCGTATATCTTAGCCCTTGTCACCCACACGAATTTGTAGCCTCGCTCCTTGCCTCTCTGTCTAGCCTGCCAAAACAGCTCCTTGTTCGCACGAGTCAGGTTGTCGTTTAAGTACAATTTGGGGAAAGGACCAACCTGACTGAGTGAGGGAAGCTTTCCCCGCGCTTCCATCCACGATTCCTTCATGCTGACCGAAGCAAATCGGATTAGAATCGGCGGGGCCTCGTCACGTTTGGCAGGCAAGCGATGTATAGCGAGTATATCGGTTTTGTGGAAGTGAGAGATGTTCAGCTTTTCCGCGAGAGACTCAATAAAGGATAATAGCTCTTCTTTAGGCGAGACAGGAAGTCCGTGCACTTCGAGGTTGGAGAGACGACTGTGCTGTTCGTTGTCGTTGAGCGCGCCCCGGATCTCCTGGATTTCGGCTGCTTGTATCTGTACAGTTGACTTTAGTTGCGACAGTTCGTCCTGGAGACCTTTGCCAGTTTGCTCGTTGGCTGTTGCCAGCTTGAGAAGACGGTCATAGTTAGCGGAGAAGAAGTTCATGGACTGCTGAATTTCGTTGACTGTCTCCCTCAGGCTCTCAACCAGTGGCTTTACCAATAAGAGTTCGTTGAGCTGCGCCGACAGAGACAGGAGGGATTCTACACTTCCTTTCAGGGTGAGCAGCCCATCCAGCTTCTCAGTCATGGCAGCCAGCTGAGCAGATAGATTCTCCACACCTTGCGAGGCTTCGATACCATCAGGGGGTTCCGCTTGACTCTCTTTCCCACGGCAGGTCCGGCATCTCCACTTGTCACGTTTAGACTGACCCATAGTGGTGAACGTCTTGTCGGCGATACCGGAACAAGTCTGGCCGAAATGGTAAGCACCTTTGCAGTCTGCAATAATAATAATACGTCTGTTCACAGCACATTCAAAGATCGACACAAAAATAAAAATAATAATAATAATAATAATAATGCTTTATTTACTGAAAAGAAAAAAAAATATACACGAGATAGCGTACTGGCCCACGAAAGCAGAAATGCTTGTGTGTGGGTCCAGGCAGCCAACAAAACACTGCGTACATCAATATACATAAGGAAGAACTGGGCACTATGCAAAAAATTACAACTTTTTATCCATAGGTAGTACCAGCGAGCGTTTGACGCCATTCTTTCACGTTTAATTTCTCCGCGCGAATGGATGCTAAATTACTTAAAGTTTCAGGCAACGTGTTAAATAATGCAGGGATGTAATATTTCCTTTCTTTTTTACCGTAATTTGTTAGAACTTTCGGCAAGATAAATCTCTCTGTACGCCTTAGAGTACTTTTCTTAACCTCGTATCTGAAATAATTTTTATAATAATTGCTCGTTATTTCTACATAATTATAAAACTGATCGAATGAGAGTTTGCCTAGCGCCTTCATTTTTTCTTCCAGTTCTAAGCCATCATGGACTGAACCATATGAAACGTTATTCGGAATGTGCTTTATGACCCTATCAATTCCTTTCTTCTGTACCCTGAACAATTCCCGTATATCGTTATTCATACCGTAAGATTGACTCTCCTAGAGCTCTGAAAATAGACTGCCGTAATTTTACACATCATGCACTTTTTAGTTTGTATATATATGCGGATACTAAGCGGAGCTTTCTAGTAATATGTTCTAAATGCTGTTTCCAAAGTACGCGCTCATCAAAAAATATACCTAAATATTTGACTGAAGACTCATATGGTAATGGCTTACATCTGCAGATGGACTGATCTTGCTCATGAAAGTGGAGATATATGTTTTTCTTAAATTCAATGCGCTTATGAAGGTTACGGAAACATACTAGCTCAGTTTCATTGGTATTTAGAGAAATTTCGTTACTCGAGAACCAATCTATTAATAAGTTTATCTCACTCTGAAAAAGAGAAACCGCTTGCTCGTAGTCATAATGTGGTAACAATAGAACGGTATCGTCGGCATACTGAAACATTCTAGACGGCAACGGTATTGATCCTAGGTCGTTTACAAAAATATTAAAAAGCAAGGAGCCTAAGGTGCTGCCCTGCGGCACACCACATTCGATTCTTACTTTTTCACTTGTGTTGCGACTAATTTTTACCATTTGAAATCGGTCTGTAAAGTAGTTTGTAAAACATATGTTAAAAGGACCTCTGAAACCGTGCTTTTCAAGCTAACGTAATATAATTTTATGGTCTAAAGTGTCGAATGCTTTAGATAACTCCACAAACAAGGCAAGCGCTATCTTATTATTTTCAAGTGTCTCATTTACACAATCGGAAAAATCTTATAGTAGTGAAATTGTACTTCTTTGTGTTCGGAAACCATACTGCGCGTCATTTAATAATGAAAATTTGTCGCAAAATCCATTCGTGCAATTTTGAACCCATTTCTCTAGGATGTGAGCGATCACAGGTACTATAGACATGGATCTATAATTTCCAACTTCTTTCTTATTACCATTTTTGTAAAGCGGCCTTACTATTGATACTTTTAACCCTTCTGGAATTTTAAATCTCGTACACGAATTTCATCTATCCCAGGTACATTTGTAATTGACATTGAGTTGATAATATCGAAATATTCTGGTTCGTGTAGTTCTGCTAAGTGTGCCGAATTTAAGCATTCGATCTCTTCACCTGGATTTTGTTTTCACATGCGGCAATATATTTTGTTTTGAGCTTTTACAGTACTAACAAAACTGCTATTGAAGGACTGGGCCAATTCCGTTTAGTTGTCTATACCGGGGAAATTATTTCTTATTGTATCGTCAATGTCATTTTTCCTTTTTCTACCAATTAACTCATTCACGAGATCCCATGTTTTCCTTGAATTTCCTGCTGAAGCAAATTCGTTGAAGTAATGCTTCTTCTTCGATAATTTAATTTTAGCTGTTACTTTATTTCGGAGCGCACAAAATTCATTTTTAAGATTTTTATCTTCGGGATTTTGCTTGCATCGTTGCCATAATTTATCTTTTGATAACATAGCTCTAAAATGTTGTCATTGATCCACATATTTTCTGGTTTTCTTTTTTTATCTTTGTAATCATGAAAGAGGTTTTATAAATCTCTTTAAATTTATTAACGAGCAAATTGTAGGTGGTGATATGATCATACATTCTCAATGAATTCCAATCATACACGCTAATAAGACGGTCTATCTTTTTATCCTCTAAGACTCTTTTAAGCACTGTACGGTTGGACGTGTAATTGGCTGGGTTTTCTTCTAATACTGCAAGAGCTATGCAATAATGATCCGCGATTTTTTGTTTAATCACTGCAGGAACTAATGTCACATTTCCAAGTCTAGTTATTATATGATCAATACATGACTTAGTTATTTTACAACCGTAATATTCTTCTCTCGTATAATATAGTACTACGTTCTCTAGACTAAAAGAAGAAAGAACATCTAAGTATTTAGAAACTCCGTATTTTGTTTCATCCAAAATATTAATATTAAAATCACCGGCTAGTATGCTTAAACTTAAAATCTTAAACAATTACTTAATTGCAAAAACGCGCGGCCCGGCTTAGGGATAATGTATTATGGTTTGATTCGACATTCCCTAGTTTCATTAAACATAAATACTAACAATAAATAACGTTTTCCGCCTAAGGCTAGCTATTCTAATTCCTACTCATATTAACGTTAATCACATAATCCTTCATGACATATATTTACCTAAGCAAACAAATTAAAATTTAAGATGTCAGCAGCTTCCAAAGCCTAAAATTAGAACTAATTATAGTACCCAAAAATTACCTCATCAAATAACACACATTTTAAACAAACACAGCGAAGTATATCAGTTGGTCCAAAAAATCGATTTTGTTTATTTGAAAAAACTTATCAGGGAAATACTTCTTAATGCAGATTCTTCGGCAACCTCTGTATGAAATCTTAGCTCGATACGCTAATAAACAGATATACACTGCCCCCTTCAAGCATCTCACAATCTCAATCAATCACAGTATATTTTTCTCCACCGTTTGTGTTTTCAGAAATTGTGTCTAAATCTGTGTTCTTGACATATACTCTAAACAAGAAGAGCGCCAAAACATATATTTCATTACAGTTCTATTTGAAATGTCCAATTTTGAATATTTTGACACAACCGGGGAAAACATAAGCTAATGTGTAATGTAATGCGCAATTAAAATACTCAAAATATTTTAAATATGTGTTTCAAATACTTGTATTTCAAGTACCTGCCATCCCTCCTCAAGATATATCCTAACCATAACTTTTCGTGTCACTCAACATAACATTAATGTCTGTCTACTTTCCTCAGAGGGCAGATATCTGTCCAACCACGACTACCTGCAAATGACGAGGGAATTATTGAGGTATTTAGCACTCAAAGTAGAGAGAAGGACTGGACAGAAGAGAGCGCCACTCACAAATATGTTTACTGACAAAAAACAAAAAAAAAGCAAGAGAAAGAAAAAACAGAACGATCCGCCGCGGACTCGTGCATCTACTACCAGCCCCATGAATGATAGTGGCTCGATTATCCAGGCTTGTGTGGGCCCTTCATTGTCTTTTGAATGAATTCTCTTTCCTTGTTTGACAGTGTCACGGATTCTACAGTAATACAATTCCTGTCCTCTCGCGGAGGATGTCGATGGCCTCCAGCACCTCGCCGGTCAACTTGTCTTTGTTCCTTCTCAAGATGTTGGTCTAGCCGAACAATGGTCTGCACGTCCACTCCCTACAATGGATTGGAAGATTTCCGCCCACTGTAGCCTTCAATTAGTATTCATGCTCCCGGAGTCGATCATTGATGCATCTGCCCGTTTGGCCTAAGTAGCTCTTGCGACATAAAATTAGTATCTTATATACGACGCCCGAAACCATGGTAGAAATTGTTTTTCATGCTTCTTAGTGCACTTGTGTTTTGTGGCCTCAGCATGCGCATCCGTGCTGAGGGTATCCGTGACGCTGTCAAACCAGGAAAGAGAATTCCTTCAACAGGCCATGAAGGGCCCACACGAGCCTGGATGAACGAGCCAGTAACATTCACGGGGCTGGTGGTAGAAGCACGAGTCCGCGGAGGATCATTCGTTTTTTTTTTCTTTCTCTTTCTTTCTTTGTCAGTAAATATAGTTGTGAGTGGCGCTCTTTTCTGTCCAGTTCTTCTCTCTACTTTTAACGCTAAATACCTCAATATGTTAGACTACCAACTAGCAACTAGCCAAATTGTCAACTTTATCATCTAAACTGCAAGATCCATGTTGCGTTCCGCATGCTTAGTATGTGAGCGCGGATTAGAGTTCAAGGTTTGAACTTGATTGGTACTTCGAATGTTTTTTCCTTAGATATCACCGTAGATCAGGTAGCCCTGTCTGACGTCAGCCCGGGACACATGAAATCCTTTGATTTTTTTTATTTCAGCGTGTATCCTATGCATTCACAAGAGGCGAGTTAAAGCAAAACTTACTATCTTTTATTAAAACTGTTTAGCACGGCAAGGCAGTATTGTGGGTATTGTGCCTGGAGCGGTTCTCCGACATGAGTCTTCACCGCATTCCTAAAAGTGGTTCCTAAATTTCCGCGTGATAATATCATAATAGTTTCATGATACTACCCGCAGCTCTCCTGGTGGCGTCGCAGCTGCATAGATAGAAGCAGCCGACGTCTGTTTCGATGCAGGTAACTTTGCAGCCAGAAATTTAATGCAAAATAAAGCTGACACGAGCTGGAACGCCAAGGCAACAGCGACCTTCGCGTCAGCTCGCTATTTTTAGCAACATGCTTACACCCAACCGCCATGGTCGCAGTAGGCGATAGATTAACACGCCTGATCCTTTGACGCCATATCTCGCTTTCGATGCGTAGCGGGATAAGACGTTAAAGGCACCGACCGAAGAAGTTTTCTTGGCACCGTAATTGCGGGATAGTTTTCTACCTCGCGTATTGAGTTGCTCAACCTTAGTCATTCTAGCGGCCCGAAGACTCTTCCTGGCATCCTGTTGCAGGAAATGCGACGGAAACGACGGCGACCCAATTGCTTCCCCGTCGCCTTCGGAGAGGATCTTAGATAGCGGGGCTTTTGCCGGGACGACCCCGTACGCGCCCGGCGGTCTCCACTTCTCGCAGTTAATACTGCTTCGCACACTTGCCCGATTCCGACCGAAGGCGTCTGCAACGGCTCGCAACGTTTATCCTATTGCGTGTTGCAATGGCAACGGGTCGGCTGTAAACTGCTTAATTCACGCTGCCATAGTAAACCTTAAAAAGGATTAACGTCGGAAGCCGTTGCAGTCGCAGTCGGTTGAACTCGAGGCGAGTGTGTAAATCGCCCTTTCGGCGTTCAGGTAGGGACCGCGAAGTCCGAGCTCTAGAAGTGACGTTCATTGAGGGCAGCCACAATTCACAATTAAAGGAAACAAATTTATTTTCCCGGTCTCAATATTTTAATGCAATTAGCCAAGATGCGCGTTCCGAAAATATTCCGCGTACAAATAATTGACATGACTAATTAAAATGTCGTGCATTTCTTATCATGACACGAGGAATTTTAGTGATAAGAGTATCAAATTTTTCTTTTCAACGCAAAACTTTGTGAGAATTAGGTTTTCGCGATATTTAAGCCGTTTCCAATTTTTTGAAGGCATTAAATGTATAGCGTTTGTGTCAGAATAATTTATGAAGTTCGACCGAACGCACAAAAGACGCGTGAAGCGCGAAAAAAAGATTCCTTGTTTGTATGGCCCAAAATTTAGTATACAGTCGAGCTTGGTGAGTATTTAAAAATAATATATATTTTCTCCAGAAAAGTGCGCTTCATTTAATTCGCCAGAATAACTTTTTTCAATGAATCCTAACTTAAACAAAAATGTACTCATCGTTCATTCTGAATTCATGTAAACACAATCGTTTTCACGCGAATGATTTTATTTAATAGTAGGTAATATTAGAATAGTCAGGATATTAAAAATATCACTTCATATGCAGCGTGTGAGGAACACGGGATGACTCAGTATTTAGTCTACGGCGTGGCGCTTTCTTATCGATTTCACTAGACTTCTGATCGGTAGCAAAAGCGTCGTCGGCCATTAGACCGGTTTGCTCTGACCCCGAAAATGGAACAGGCGCGCTCTCACTTTTGTATCTCCGTAGTGGGGCTTGGCGCGCGCAACCTTGACTGACATAGTGCGTCTTAAATGTCTACCGAAATAAAAACAAAAAGACAGTCCACCGCAGCCCTAGTTTCGCTGTCTGCCAATATTCGATCTTGCAACTGTTTATTCCCAGAAATCAACTCGCGATCGAAGCTTTCCTGGTAACTGTAGGAACCGAATTTCCGCGCACTTGCCGAACCCTCGAGATATCTCGGGCGAATAAAACGATCGCTCGTTTAATGTAAGTGTCTAACGTACTAAGTCTACGCAGACAGTAATTTGATCCTTTGTATTCACTACAAAGATGACCGAAACTTACAATAAAGTAATTGCGGGAGTTAACTGCCCCCCCCCCCTTTTTCATTAGAACAATGCCTTAACACATTGACTACTAATGACAAGTGTCACTCGTGCCACACCTTACGGACCATAAAACCCGACCGTGAGTGTGACTCGCGTTTCGGTGTCGGCGCTTGTTTTCGACGCCGTCTCTGTCAGATGGTTAAACCACTCCTGTTGCTACATTTACTTTGGACAGTTTGCTCGTTTGTTTTGTTGTTGGACGGAACAAAAATGCTCCATTTAGCCGAGAAAAAAAAAATCTGACGCTTGTGAGCGTTTACACTAAGACAACGTGGCTTTCACGGGGAGGTCCACATTAGAGGACAAAGAGATACAAAATCTTTGGTTTGAATGGGATTAATTCTCAGGCATAGGTGACGACGGATCCTCCGGCCTTTCCGATGTTTAGGAATAATACAATAGTTTGACAGGAGTGATGAAAACGATGTGAATCCTGCAAGAATTCCCTCAACTTCGGCGTCCGCACGTCAGCGGGACTCGGACCAGATGTCCTGGCATTGAGCAAGATATGACATCTGGAAGTCGAAGAAATATTTTTGTCTTATCTTAATGCAAATTGCCTATTTAAAATAAAGTTTGCTGTGCCTTTCTTGAACAAAAAAAATGAGTAGGTAAGGGGTTAAAAATGTATATCGCGATATTAGCGTAATACTACCAGTATTATGTAGCATTTTCAGTGACAAACCGCAAACTGCGACACCTAAGTAGGGTAATTAAATGTCAAATATATATATAAAAAATATTAGGGAAGGTGTACACTGCAGGTTATTTAGTCTGCCTTAGAATAACGACTTTTCCAGCTGCAGCTACGCAATATATCTGGTGCAGCACAACAGCTAAACAGAAAGGGGCCTCCATGTGCCATCACGACCTAGTAAAACAAGTCCGTAGGATTCTCCGATTGGAACTAGCCAGGAGTTAAAATAGAACTAGGAATGGTCTTTGGGTTCGATCTCCGCGAGCTTCAGCCCCAAGTGCGCGGAGATGCGGTGCGCTGACAAACTCGACCAGCAGAGCAGGCGTTACTTTCCAGTAAAGAACTAATCTATGGTGTGGTGAAAAGCGCCATATGCAGAAATATCATTTTTGGGACTTTTCTTATTATTAAAGAATTGGGAAGGAACCTAAAAATTACGTTTGCTCAAAAGGAAACGAGCGAACACTGTTAATGCTGTCCAAACCCTGAGACTGGGAAAGACACTTGAAGTCAATGTAGAAGAGAAAGAGGAAAGTGGAAATACAGCGTTTACTCTCAGTCACGGTGTTTGAACATCATGAATAATCTACACTAACTTCCCTGCACTTTGACGATTTTTTCAACCATTAATCGTGTCTTTCGAAGGTTTTTTTTCTGTTTTCTTTTCTTTTTTAGGACAAGTGCCTCTGCTGAGTTACGCAAAATGTGCCGGTGACTTTAATAACGTTGGACACAGCTCGTGAAAAAAAGGTTATAGAACCACAAAACAACACGTAAATTGTTTTTGTTAAGTTTCAATTTTGAGCAGACGAAGAAATTGGGGGTTCACATTGCGCATGCGCAGAAACAAAACGAGCTATGCCTCTTGAGTGCGCCAACTATCCTTGAAAGAAGACTGAGTATGGCGCGCAAGTGTTCTTGCGTACTTAGCGCTCGACACAATCAGCGCGTGCTGTTGAGCGGTACTCCGGTGCGTAGCCAGTTTCAACAAGGCGGCGGTCGAAGAGGCAAGTGTGTGGCGCACGTTCGTTCCACATTAGCGACGATTTCACACATCTGACGAAAGTCACTGCGTGCAACCTCCCCGGAAGACGTGACCAAATGGCAAGTTGTCGCCAGCAATCTTTAGTTTGCACATCTGGAGTTTTTCTTGACTAGGCGGCATGGAAACAGTTTGATTTGTTTTTATTTTCTTTATTCATACCGCTCGTTGATTTGAGTCCAAACAGAAGTGTACGAGGTTACAATAGAAAATGACATCTGGAGTAGTAGTAGTAGTAGTAGTAGTAGTAGTGGTATGCGTTTTGTTTTTTTTTTTTTTTTTGGGGGGGGGGGGACCGACTGTTGTATTGACATCTGGAGCCGCACTGTTACAAGGCATAAAATAACGCAAATTATCACAAGGGGCAACTTTTAGATTTGCAGTGAATGTTTTTACGTTGGTATTGTCATTTGTATTTCTGTAACTGAATCAGTGCGGCCATTCACATGGGACAAAAACCAAATCATATATGTATCATTATATGCACAAATCTCCCTCAAAATCTCCCCATTGTTAAGGGGGATGCTTGCTTTCGACTCTGAAGATAGTGATTAAAGAAAGTCATATATTCATTAAGCAGTTACATATTATACAAAACACCTTTATGTTCTTTTTTAAGGTACTAGTTTTGCGCGTTCCTAGACCTCGTAAATTCAAAATTTCAAGCGAGCTCTCAGTTGTTTTCTATCGGTTGAAATTAACCTAGCTTCAGACCTTTGTACTCTTTCGAGCTTAGATACAGTATTTCTGAGACAGTAGGGGGGGTGCCATATTTATAAATTGTAGTACAAACGAGACCTGGCAAAGCTTGTGCATGATGCAAGCTTCACTTGCCGTCTCAATTTGTTATGCCTATTGATCTTTCTTCATGGCGCCATTTCGTCAATGCTACAGCTTGCTTACTCGCTTGTAAACAAAATGTGCTCGAACTGCCCAAAGAGAGGTGATAAAACATTTGGCCTGACTACGATTGTTTTATTTCATTGATAGTAACATTGTCTTGCTAGAGCGTTAAATTACCTGGTATATCATTTGCCAGTTTGCGCAGTAGGTATTTGCGTTTCGCAACGCGCTACGATCTTCCAAACACCTCGACGACGAGGTGCGGTGTCGGGTCACAAGTTCTCTGGGTGTAGTGACTGCATGAGGCTAAAGCGCAATACTAAGAGTGGTTATTTATTGCTACACTCTAGACTCTAGAGAATGCGAAATATTTATGCGAAATGCGATTTACTTCATTAAACTTCTCTGAACATTGATGTCATTTAATTTGACACAAAGTCATATGACACCTTCCAAATAATAACTGAAAACTAAAACAGTTCCCTTTCTAGAAAATTGTTCACTTTTAGTGAACCAAATCACCCTCATGAAGAACGAGCCATTAATAAGAAACAAATAGTAAAATCTTTTTTATTGTTATGCAGTTATTTTTTGGAGTTTACCTGAACAACGCTAGACTGCTGCAGGCGCGTTTTTCGCAGATAATTTGAATACGGTCCTTGAAGTAAGAACGAAGTTCCGAGATAACCTGATAGCGCTCCTCGCAAAGTCGGAGAATGAGATGTTGCGATGGCTGGATTCTTAAAAGCAACCTTCCGCAGTTTGCTATGGCGTGCATCAACATCCTCAAGGCAGCCTAAGGGCAAACGGAATTACGCATTCTAGGTGCACGTCTTTCCTATAATGAACGAGCATCGGCGATGTAAATAAACTATAACGAAACAGGGATATCCAGAATACGCTTTGGCACGCTCGACCTGAGAAAGAAGATGAAACTTTATCGCCATCTTAACTAGAACATATACATCCTAGATGCTTTTTGCATACTTTTTAGTCTTTCTGCGTGTTTGCGTCCTTCTCTTTGCCCGTTTGGCGATCAAAGTCAGAGGAAGCTGAAGGCAAGCACGATTATTTTGCTGCGTTCTAGAGTGCGTCTGAATGTTGCGACGCTTCGGTGTGCGCACATAGATGTATAGATGTCCGTATTGTTGTCGGTCGGCAAGCTCGTCTATGAACGCGTCAGTGAGGGCATTGCTGAACACGAATCTATGACCGTCCATAAACTTTCTGAAGGTCATTTAAATGCTCGACTAATTCGATCCGGGTATGCAATAGTTGGTCATTCGGCATCGTACAGCGACACTGCTCATCAAACACGTTGTCAGGTCGCAGGCGGCATTGCTCTCGGGAAACATTTCTTTCGAAATTTATTCCTCGAACTCCATTTATCCGCGAATCGAAGGGTTTGGGGTGAGGGCTCAAGCAGAAGGTCGTAATGAACATTCTCAAAACGCTGTCACTGCTCCACGGAGAAAGGCTTCAATCTTACGTTTTGTGCATGAATGGAAATGAAAACTTCTTTAAAGCCCAAGTTCGTATATAGGAAACACGCTACACAAAGGAAAATATATTGATTATCTGGGAAGGTAAACACAATCTTGGCTACTTAACTCATCACGTGTAGATTGCTTTTAGATATTCGAGCGTAAACAAATTTTTGATAGGAAGCCAAGAGGAAATTGCCAAATAACACCGTGTTTATCCACCCTGAACGTTTGATCTAAAATTATTTTTGATACTTTGAAACCAACGTCATCACATTAAATAATGAACTCAATGTAGCGAAACACTGTCGCGTTTGTTTCGACAATGTCCGAGTCTCGGCCTTGCTGTGCTCTCTCACTCTCCTTTGGTCGCCCTTGCGCTCATTTATGGGGGAGTGTTCTTTTCAGATTTGTGATTACATTTATGGCTCGCTGTTAGAGCAGGTCACGAGCATCCACCTTCTTGTCCCTGGAATTCATCGAGGCTCTGAGGAGGAGGAAAGGAGGAAGAGGGAGAGAGCGGACCTCATTTCATTCGCATTTCACCGTCGAACGCGTGAGAGGTATACGACAGGGCTTGTGACCTGAGTATTGTCGAGACCTCTGCGTGCAGGGAGAGGGATAAAACAAAACTTCTGGCAGTTCTGACTTTAAGGAACTGGCGATGAGGAGCTTCAAGAGAAGTGGCATTGTGTTCGTTCCGCTGTGCGTGGTTATCTGCTGTGTTTGTTTGCCGTACTCGTCGGGGGATGAAGTCATCGCGAGTGATCCTCCTGTGGCCACGACGACGCAGCGAACTACCATTGCGGATTCCTTACGGCGGTTCTTGAACAACGCTCTGACGGGCTCTTCATCGACAAGGAGGAAAATAGTTGAATCCGGGATATCGTCCACTTGCAGCCTAGGGCTTATAAAGTTGCTCAAAGGAATTCGGAACTTAGAGCCTTGGGCACTACGATGTAAGTATGGATGATTTTGTTTTATCTTTCATTGCGAAAACCCATGCCCGAGGCAAACTTACACGCTCAAAGTTATTGTATTCCTTTTTATGATTGCGCCAACGTTTTTTTATGACCCATAGGTTGTTAGAGCCTCGAGGATGTTACGAAGAATTCCATGTTAAAATTGAGTCGGTTAAAATAGGGTTGCCGATGAAAAACAGTTATTCGCTGGAAAAGGCAATTCGTTGTACATTTGATTCCATTCGATATGTTTGCATTGTGCTGAGTGAGGCACAATGAGCTAGCCCACGGTCTTATAAGAAAAGGTGTACTCTTACACCTTTTCCTTCATTTAATACACCCCAAAATTTTAGTTGGACGTACCGCGCACTGACATCGACCTGACGCCCCCCCCCCCTTTCCCTTTTACGAGGGGCTTATTAACGGTGAGATATAACTCATTAAACAGGTAAAGCACGTGTCAAAGACTTAAAGAAAACACTAAAGGTTTACAGTAGGGCCAAGCAAACCCCGACTAATTTTTTTTTTTCTAGTCTGCAACACGTACATTAGCAATTCTATTAAGTTGTGCCACTCGGCTCACAAGACGCTCACGAACGCTGGTACCGTCGGATCGACGTCAGTGTGCTGTACGTCGAGCTGGAGCTTTTGGGCTTTATTATATTGGGCAAGGGGTGTAAGACTGTCCCCTTTTTCTTTTCTGAGAGAGAAACGTGACTACGGCCGGATATGTAAACATCCCGCAGGGCGCCATCTGAGCCATAAAAGAACGAGCGCTTTGAGAATCGGCACTTCACACCTCAATTTTTATGTGAGCGTCACCATTTTGGTGACTACACTCTAATAGAAAGAGTTTGTAGCCTTATACGCTTTGTCACAAATAATACATCCAAAACTTTAGTTCAACGTGCAGCGCGCGGACGTGGAACTGAAGGCCTCTGCTTTTGCGAAGTACTTGATGACGGTGGGATATAATATATTAAAAAGCAAAAGTGGTTATCAAAGACTAAAAGAAACACTGATGTTTTGCAGCAGGGCCAAGACACACTGATTACTTTTTTTGTATTGTCGCACGTACATTAGCTATTTTATTAAGTTGTGCAACTCGGCTATCAAGCCCCTCGTGAAAGTTAATACCGTCGGTTCAACATCAGTTCGTTGTGCGTCGAGCTGAAAGTTTAGTGTGTAAAATATTTGTTACAATGGGTGTAAGAATGTAAGCTTTTTCTCTTGGAGAGTACTGCAGAGTGGGTGCAATCGTCATTCGTAACAGTTCGATTCGTCGTGGCACCACAGTACTCGGGCAATATGCCATTGCTCTATCGCGAACTATTTTAATATTTCTAGACGAAGAAAACCATTTTCTGCGACTTCAGATGCAGCTAGAGGTAACTGGCAACAACGGTCCCATGCACCAAGATGGCCCAAGCATTCTTATGTTGAGCGTAGCTGGTTTAGTGGATTTTGCATACCTCATGCCTAATAATCCGTTGGGAATGAGAATGGCTACTAGCCGTATTTTGGGAGAGGGGGTATTGACAAACCGGCCATTCGTCTGGAGCTTCATACATTCATCTGATTCCCGGGTTTGTGGCTTGTGCTGATGGAGCATGAAAACGAACTGCCATTTAATGTTTTCCTAAGGACTACAAATACACTTCTTCTTTACCACAGATGTGCAGCTGATCATTTCTACCGTGCATAAATTTTCGGCCGTCTGTTCTAATCTCGTTCCCTATTACTTATCGCGCCCGCGGCTCCCCATTCGGGAATTTTAACTGCTTCGTCAGGGGTTCTGTTCGGCTTGCATAAAAACCCCCTCCCGCGGTCAGGGGGCGCGAGCGCTTTCGCAAGACGCGACCATGTAATGCTTGCGAGAAGCATAAAGGGACACTGCAGCGTTCCATAATGCTACAACCACAGCCGTTTACAAGCGTTCACATATTTCTACGTGCAATAACAGAGCGCCAGATAGATCTAAAAAAAGTTTAAAAAAAATGCAGCTCGCGTTTTCAGTTTTTTTTTTTTATCAATAGGATAAGTAAGCTTTTCTTGCAGGTTCTTCGTTTTTTTAAGTTTCCCTTCACCAGTTCGCCAACGTAACGCTGCCGGTTTTCGATTTCCCTCGAGAAAGAGGCACTGCTCAATGTTGGGAGCTCTAGGCATTTAATGCCGAACGGTGTTCTTTGTGGTTCAAATTTTTTTAGTAACAACTGGTCAACAGTTGAGTCTCAGCATATCACCCATTTATAATTGTTATGAATTTTTAACTCGAGGTTACCTTCGCAGCTGCATGTGCTGCGCAGATACTGATTTGAAGACTCGAGGTTTAAGATCGGCCTACCTCTTTCTTAGATTGCATTTCTGGATTATTTTCTGAAATTTCCAGTTTTATTGCGACAGCTACCTTGTGTTTCTGCCTGAAACATTCCCGACAAGAAAGTGCGCATGAAGTTCAAGGTAACGTGCTGCGTTGAGTCTGTCTTGCGTTAGCACATGATCCTGCTGTCAAACCAAAATCAACGGTCGCGAAGCCATGATTTAATTTTGTTCTCGGACCTAAGTTCGTCGCTTTAAACATTCAATGTTCCTGAGCTGAGCCGCCTTATTACTGATCCCTCGGGGACAATATTAGCTTTGTTATTTTTTTTCCTCGTACTTGTTGATTCCGAAAGTAAGCATCTTAAACAGACACAGAAATGTATGAGGCATGTTTCTAGGCCGAATTTCCCATAGGATAAACGAAATCCTTGAGTGATTCTTTAGTTCGCATCATTTTTTCAGCAAACAATTTTCAAGAAAATTGCTAATTTAAAGGACATTGTATTTAAAAAAAACACATAATTTTAAAAATGTAATTGAAAAGAAAAAAAAATTCTTTTTTAGATTGAACAAGGAGATCTCCTTGTTGAATTAAAAAAAAAAAAAAAAACCTTTGCTGATTGTATCACCCTAGAACATCAAAGAGTTTGCGAAATTACCAGTCAGCACATTCGAAACTCGTAAAAAGAAGCATAGTATACTCCTGTTTGAAATCCGCTTTAGCAAAATCATGTGTTCACGCAATAGGCGCGAGCTACACTCCCCAGGTTCAAAGGATTAGGGATTCAGGATACCCAGACTCTATTATTTTATCAGCATGCGAAAGTTTAATAAAAATCCTCAAGATTAGTTCCAACTTCATGTTGGAAGAACCCGATAAAAAAGGAAAAAAGAAAGTTTCAGTTATTCCCTATCTTCACCGTATTTCACACGGACTTAAAAAAGTCGCGTGCACATATGAGGTAAATGTTGTTTTCTCAGCCAAAAACAAACTAAGGAGATTATTTTCTGCTGTACGTGTACGCAGGGAGGGAAACCGAAAAATCAGAATATAACATACGCAGACTTGTACGTAATCCGTTACAAGTAACGAAATTACTTGTAATCCCTTACATTTATCGGTAATTTAGTAACGGAATAATTACATATTTTCTAGAGTAATTTTAAAGTAATTCCCTTACATTTTTTTACGTAACGGATTCGTTGTAATTCAGCACCAGCCCCCCCCCCCCCCCCCCTTTCTTAAGAAAAGGTCGTTTTTTTCGTAAAGTTGAGCGCAGTGACACTGACACAGAGCAAAGAGAGGCTTGGCACTCTTCAGTTCCGCAAAGCCTTTTTTTTTTCAACACCAAACCCCCGAAAACTTAACAACAATGTCAAAAGATTCGAATAAACAATTCTACATAAAAAAAAAAAAAAGGGAGGAGGGGGAGCAAGTTTTATCCGCTTTTTCAGTGTCTGTTTTTTTTTTCGTTGTGATCGAAGGCGGGGAGAGGAGGACACCAAGTTATTGTGTGCCTCTTCGAGAAGGGGTCACTGTCATTTCGGCCGATAGTCGCATTACGGCCGAGAGTGCATTACGCCGAGAAGAGCGGAAGGGCTGGGAGTGGCTTTGAGGCCGAATAGGGCATAACGGCCGAGAACTGCATTAAGGCCGATAGTCTCTAAATAGGCTAGAGTGGCCGCCTTCTCGGGGGTCGCGTTGTGGTTGATGACTTTAGTTGCCACCAAATAAAATAGATGTCGCCACATATTTTTTTCTATTTGTCAGTGCACATTGTACATCTCGGTGACGGCAAATACTGCGGTTTTGGTTTTATTGCTTCATCCTTACGATTAATTAAACCTGTAGCGCTTTGACCGTTTCGACTAGCGTTTCTTTTGCGCTACACTCCGTGTCAACACTTTTTTACCAAAGGGCGAGGGCTATGCCCTCGCGAGCCAATTAGAGAGACGGAACGAAGCATGTGACCTTCTTCAAGGCAAGAATGCACTCCGACGGTGAGTTAGTTGTCATGTTCATACATTCTGATGGCCCATGTGTTTTTCATATTTCCTAGTATGTGCTTTCTTCAACGTTTCGCTGTAAAAAAAGATTGAAAATAAAATTTTAAAATCAACCTCACTCATCGTTTTCGTAGCCGCCCGGTAGAATCAGAGACATAACTAATTTAGTTAAAGTGCTAAAAATTAAAAAGACACAATAAATGTTTCATTGAACTCTTACAAAGCCGATGATTAAAATATAGGAATGTTATACCAAAAAGGCGCCCTAAATTCATAGCATTTATTTGGAAATATGCGTGCGTGTGTGTGCATAATCCAAATATGCAGATGAAGGAACTACTGATCAAACGAATAAGAAATGATAAAGCGCAGAAAAGGAAATAAATAAATGAAAAATTCAGATAGGCAATGCCGCGGCGTACCGACTGATGCCGGCCGTGAAGGCTGGAAATAAACCCAAAACCGCAGTATTTGCAGTCACCGACAGAAACACTCCTAAAAATGTCGTAAGTCTACTTTCCCGCAGAATACTGTAAACGACTTATTTTTCGCGATTAGGTAAAAGCTGGAGTTTCGGAATAATTTGCGGGTGCTAATTTTCGCGACGCGGTAAGATCTCAATATAGATTCTAATGTGTTTAGATTTTAACAGAATTGTTCGCGGGACCTTATTTTCGCGAATTTCAGGCAATTGGCGAAAATTAGGTCCTCTCGAAAATTAAGTAGTTTACAGTATTCGGAGCGCCAATCATTGTAATCTGAGAAGAGACCACGCTGATTGACGAGACTTAAAAGATGTTAATTTCATCCGCCATGCTCAATGTTGCGCCATCGATCTTATTTGGGTGGCAACTAAAGTAGTCAACCACAACGCGACCCCCGAGAAGGCGGCCACACCAGCCCATTCAGAGACTATCGGCCTTAATGCAGTTCTCGGCCGTTATGCCCAATGCGGCCTCAAAGCCACCCCCGGCCCTTTAGCCCCTCTCGGCCTTAATGCACTCTCGGCCGTAATGCGACAATCGGCCTTAGCGAGATGCTCCCTTCGAGAAGCTCGAGGCGGTAAGTGCACAGACAAGAATTAACAATGTCCAATTTTCATAATTTCACAACACGAGGCAACGCTCCGTCTGCCCTAAAATCCACTAAAAGGGATGTGATAATATGTGAAGGTGTTATTGCCACAAGCATCCTCGGTCGTTGCTGCACACTTATCATCTTCTCTTAGAAAACAGGATGTATTTTTTTTTTTTTGCTTTCACCTTATTTGGTTTGTTTTGAAAGCTACTTACTCTTTTGTAGTCCAACTTCTAGGGCTGGCCCACTTTATTTGTGAATTCCAGCCACGTTATCTGCATCTCAGTCACCCTTTTTGTGAGTTAGCTTTTTGCAAGCACCTCGAAAATGGTAATAGTCTTCCTTTTTTCTTCTTCCTGTTTTTACCCCAGATATTTTTGCAAATAAAGCATAATGGTGGCTGACGTAGACTTGATATTCTGAGCTTGAGGAGAGAGTGAAACTCGTGAGTGGGGCCAAAGTGTGACTTACTTAGTACTTTACCCTTCACTGCCCGTGGCATCAGCGGACGTCTATCTGGAGAACACCGGAGTAAACTGCAGTCGGTCCGTGCTCCGTGCGTTTTTGAACGGCACCAAGAAAAGTACACAAAGCAAACGTGCGTTTACATTTCCTTGTTTTAACCAACGTTCTAATTAATTGTTGTTATGAGTGTCCTGGTGTTTTTCTTTTTTTTATTACTTATATTTATATATTGGAAAATCTTATTCACCAACGTCTCAACCGAGGCTCGACCTTATTCAGAACCAAAGAAAGAAGAATATCGAACCAAACCTTATTTATTATTTAAATATCACCGTACTGTTACCAACTCTACTAAAACTCTCAAATATCAGGCAACGGCTGCAGCGATGAAGCTCTGCTCTATCTTCGAACTAAATAGTACTTCCATTGCTTCAATGAAAAAGCTCAATGCAGAGCCTTAAATATTCGTGAGGCACAATATGGCACTCCCATCCAGTGCCTCAGTTCAAAGGGTGTTCAGTGTAGCAGTCGACATCTTCAGTAAGAAATGACGAAATATGTCTGACGAGACTTTCGAGAGTCAGCTGTTGCTCAAAATACTTAAGGTCAATAAATGGAGGAGGTGGCAATAATAAGAACTTGAATAACCTTCTTCCTTTTGCTTATTAATTGAGGAAAATATCGTTGAAAGTAACGCCACGAAAGTAACGGATTACTTTTGGGGGTAACGGTCACTTACTTTTATGAGAGGGTAATTGTAATTGTAAAAAATTAGAATTTAGCCATGAGTAATTGTAAATGTAATTCCTTACTATTTTTCAGTAACGTGTACAAGTCTGAACATACGTATGGTAGAGCATGGGAAAAGGTTTGTGTCGTGCGTAAAAGGCGTAGTTTCTCGCATTCCCTTCTCTTGTGGGCGCTCTTATATCGGGCAGACTGGCCGCTGCTTAAACATCCGCCTCAGAGAACACCACAGCTCCTTGAAAGGCACCGCGTATTCACATCTAGCGATACATTGCCGAGATTGCGGGTGCGAATTCCACGCTTCGAAGATACCATTTTATTATATCGACACCGCGACCAAACATGTCGAGAGATGGTTGAAGCGTACGACATCACGAAGAACAAAAGTTCGTGTGTGAGCCAAACTTCGGTGAATCTGACCCCCAGCGAGGTGAACTTTCTGGATTTAGGTTAACAACAGCTCCAGAGGAAAAAAAAAGCAAAAAAACAAGTACAACCATCAGATGAGAAAAGAAGAAGGTGACATAATCCACGAGGCGCCCAGCAAGCGCGCGAACTTCTGACTGCATGTCTTTCATTTTATTGTCTTTCTTCGTAATGTTCCATTAACAAACCAGTTGATAGTCAGCGCTTGTCTTGTGTATCTCCGTCCTTTTGTCCTCGTCCCAGTCGCGCTGTTTTTCAACATGAACTATTACCAACTTGCCCAGTTATCTATTCTTATCAATAACATTCTCATAATTTGGATTTGTTGTTTCGACAATAAGTATCATCCGAATCGACCCTAACCCAAATTGTGTCCCGCTTCATAAATATTGAACTAAAACCATTTTTTTAAACTTTATTTGTAACACACGTGTACTATAACAAAAATAAATCATTGAGATAATTTAGGGTGTAAACAATTTAATTAATAAAATGTATTAAACTTAGACTTTTACAAGATATTTGTTAGAATTATTTAGCCAAACGTTAAGATATTGGTATTTAAATTATTATGCGGCTTATTGATGCATCAACTCAAACATAATAAAAGAATTGTTAAATGTTTTTTTCTGCTCACCAAGAACTTGTAAACAATGCGGTATAGCTGCCACAAATCAGTTAACATGCATATATTATGATTTCTAAAAGAACAAACTTGAACAAAATATATTGACGTTAGTAAAGTGCCTTTAAAATGTGCTGAATTCACGAAAATCGATGACCAGTCGCGATTAAAGGGTAACTGCAAAGAAAAAATGTTTTTTTTAACGGCCTAATTGGGACAAGCATGTCAACAAACAAGTTTTCCGCGAAAAAAAAAAATTTCACAGCAATATTTATTGCGTGAGACCGATTTTAGTTTGCGGCTATTTCGTCTGTTTTAAATCGCGCGCCACGAGGTTGGGATTTCGTGACGTCACAATCCCAATCTGCTGCTATACTTCTCATTGGCTAAAAGTTTGATTGACAGCTTAGATTTTGGTTGTTAAACCTTTGTTATATGTTGCAATTTCCTTTTGAGCGGCATACTTTTACGTTTAAAGAATAATCCATGTGAGGAAAGTTACTATTCTTTACAAAAGGTTTACAAAACGGGCACTTCCGTTTGGATTCATACCATAACAAACAAAAGCTTTGCCATTCTTTCATGGCCGCCGAAGTCTCTGCTACCGCCTGCCTGTCTTGCCTACCTCGACTAGTCGTTTCGCCGAAGTGATCAGTGTTTCGTGCTGACCCAGGTGCTTGAGTGAGACTTCTTGAAGTGAAGTGGTGTGTGTTAAGCAGCTGTCGCAGGTGTTAGTGATAGGAAGCGACGCAGGGTTTTGGCTTTCATAGCGCGGTTGTTTTGTTTTCCCCTTTGCTTGCTTAGCGTGCTTTTTTTTTGCTTGCTTGCTTGCGCGTGCAAATGCCGACTTTTCAGAGATGTCAGATGAGTGATCCCGACAGCGAGCCTTCCAGCAGCCATGTCGCCCCTAAAGGAATGCTATTTGGCTGGAGGCAGTGAAGCGTTCGCGTAGCGACAAACGTGTCCAGTTACGTTCTCGTCATATCGCTCCGGAGGCCGTCGAGATTCGCACTGGGTGCATCGAACGTCCGCGACTAGACACACAAAATAAAAAAAGCACTGTGTTCACTACGTAAAAAAATGGTCTCAGTTCATGCATCTGTGGGCAGGTACGAAATCTTGCCCAACTTTATTCACACCGCACGATGAGCGCAACACGTCGCTGTGCAAACGTAGTCCAACAACACGAAGCATAAAAACGGCAGATTTAGGACAATTCGGAGTTCATTGTTCAAATAAAACGACGTAGTTTTGTTGAAAACGCCCGCAGCTTTTTACTCACGGTATGCGTCGGGAATCTTCCACATTTCGAAACAGAACGAAGGAAGATTACTTTTAAAAAGGCTCGCTGCGTTCTCCCGGACCAGTTTGACTGGATCAGCTGACGACGATGAGACTGAATCCTCTAAACATCAACACCACAATAACCAATTTGCGCTCCGTGTTAGCGTGGGTGTCTACTTCGAAGCACCGCACCACGCACACCACGAACGTTTCAGTTCTTTGTCGCATCGCCGTGTTGCACCAAACAGAACGAGATCACCGAAGTCAACGCAGCGCTGTCGTGACCTTGGCTTGTGGTTGCGCACTCGTGGACCCTGTGACTCCCTTCGCTTTCAAAGCCCACACGACGATTACGAATGATACTTTCCGTCTTCCGCGAACATCACAGGGGCACTTCTCCGGTCACGTCTTCGCTATGAGCTCGCACACCGCGCAGCCAGCGCAGCTTCTGGTTTAAAGTGCGTTGTTGCCAGATCTCACCGGAAGTCGAGGCGCTGCGTCAGGAGAGTGAGGGGCGGGGCGTACTTCTCCTCCGCGGGGGTCGAACGAGCGGGAGTTTCAAATGTGGAGAGGTTCTGACTCCGACTAAATTATGTCCTGTGGCGTAAATATTGCTAAAAAAAATTATTTTTTTTCGCGGAACATTTGTTTTGTGACATGCTTGTCCCAATTAGGCTGTTTAAAAAAACACTTTTTTTTTCTTTGCGGTTACCCTTTAAGGTCTGGACAAAGTATTTTCGCATTTCTGTAATTTGTACTGACATTGACGCGAATGTTAATGGATCTAAGAAGTGTCAGATTGTTTATTCTACCGTAGATTAACATATGCAAAAATTAAACATCCCAACAAGACCTTCTGTCGTAAGATTTTGATTTCAATAATTTTGCTCTTGGCAGAACTTTAACGTTTTATGAATACAGGTTAATAACACCAAAATAGGTGCACACGACGTTTCCCGTGCCTTGACATAGAATAACTGTTTTGTGTCAATTGCAGTGATCGATGCAAGCGGAAAGTTGCCGATAGGGCTTCTCCAAGGCACGACCACCGAGATTGGAGCCTACGATGAATGCGTGGAAACAGTCGTACAAGACGAGTATGGCAACGAGAAGGTCAGGACACAGTACTGCAACGCTCACATCAAGTTCGGCAACGACACGTCACTGACGAATGTCGTGCTGCCGGCAATGGAAATGACACATCGATGGGTACGTCCAAATGTAGCCTGGGTATGGCACAGTGCATGATTCGGGTGATTCAAAGCCCAGACATTTCACTCTAACTTTCGGAACTATAGTTCGGCGCGCATTATGCATTTTATGTAAAATCTGTATATTTGCCTTTATATTTAGATACCAATTTCCCAGTGTCCCTAAAGAATGTCTAAGTTTTTAAAAAGAAACTATAGGAAAATCAGGAAAACCTTCAAGGAAATAGTGAGCCCTACATTTGAAATGCCACGTTTTGATGCTATGAGGTATTGGCGGGTTGGGAAATTTCTCGTGCAGAACTCATACATGCTTGCGAATAATAAGTGAACTTTTTATCATCCCTACTGCAACGAGTACACACAATTTGGGCTTGGAACGCAGAAGTGATGTTTGAGCAGGGGTTCCTGTAAAAAGAGGTGCGTGTTCACATCTGCGTGGCTCGCTAAGGAATATCTTCGTGAATAGGTGTTTAATGTTTAGTTGCTTTTACTTAAACAAGTTACCTCGCATTAGCTAGAGCCAATAATAGTGCTACCTTATTGAACTTAAAACTTGAAAGTATCGCTGTCAAAATTAGCGAAACCAGAGCAGCGCTCACATCCTCCACTTGCCGTCAGAACGAGCGGTTACGTGATATGAAGCCGATTATATACTGCCAGTGCTGACGCCCTGGTTTTGAGCAATACAGAACATGCCTGTTTAGTTCCAGACGTTGGAGTGTTTTTTATAGGGGCCGTAAAGCTTTGGATTCCCTACACAAATTGACGCATCACACTGCACATGCGCAGTGTGACGCCCCAAGCTGTTAGAGGGATCCATAGCCTGAGGGACCTCTATTCTAAAGCTTTATAATGTTAGGATTCGGCTATTCGCGTTATTGAAGTGATTGAGCACGGGCTACTACCCGATGATCACGTTAATTCTTATAAGCTCCCATCAAGTGCTCATGCGGTGGTCGTGCGCAATATAAGAGCTGCATTTGACTATCGTTCCCTAAGCTAATCTTGGTGACCACGTGAACATTAGGACCCCTGTGAGGGGAGTTCGCCAGAACGTTTGCGAGTATACTTCGGTCGTAGTAGTGCCAGTAAGATTATGTAAAGTAAGAACGGCCCAAATCATTTTCGAGGCACTGCCCCAGATATCAGGGCAGAGGAATGCCTAATTTGACGCAAGCATGGCATTCCAGGGGCCCAACGTGGGCCTAATACGGTTTTTGCTTCAATGCGTTAGATAGCGCCAGAGTACTATTTCTATCGCTTTTCTGGCTTTTCTCTGACTCGCCACTTACTTGTCGAAGTGTCGGACGTGTGCCAAAGCTGCCACGTATGAGCATAAGAGCCAGCAGTGAAGCCCCTATCTGGCACTTGTTTGAAAATTTAGCCAAAGTTGCGAAATGGAAACCGAACAACCAGAAGTGAAGTCTAACCCTGGCTTCAGATCGTCCGGCGGGCTAGTTTCGAGCTTTAGTGCCTCAATAAAAAAGAAAACCTAACCCTGGAAGTTGTTTGGGGATTTAGGCCCAAAGATGCTAGATAACAGCCACATACCAGCATTGAAGCCCAACTTTGACATTTATTTGGTGAATCAGGGCGAAGATACACCACCACATATTATAACATGCGTCCTTAAGATATGAATTTCATTTAACGATGGGACGACTAAGCGGAAACCACAACCGGCCTGCGTGGCCATGATAAATTCAACGAGAAAACCATTCTTACGCACTGGTGCTTTCACGCTTGTTTGTAGGCAGAAGTCGGCCTTCGTTACCAGCGGGACAATAACATCGAAGGAATTCGTATTGGCATTTGCATGCTTACTGACTGCACTCAGGAAGACCTCAATCTCCTCGTTGCCGCATGTGAGTCTGCACAACTTCGCATATTGTTTCTTTGCGTATTGAAGTACTTAAAAACGTCTTTTTAAAGGAATGTCTTTACAGACAAGCGCGACTTTGCTTTCCAATGTGCGCGTGTTTTGTCAGCAGAAGAGAATGTCGTCACTAAGCGGCCTCCGGCCACATTAAAGACGTATTTTGCGTCAAAAATTTCAATGCTGGTTCAAAATGTGGCAAGACAAATTGGCATGTGTGCGTACCAATCTCAAATTTTCACCAAAGTTGTATGTTAGCGGTGAGTTTCAACTGAGAAATGTATAGGCGTAGTCTCGTTTCCGGGAAATACGAGACCAACATACTTTGCAAGGACAAACACAGCTATTTGACTGGTGCGTGACCTAGAAGATCCGCGTGTTCCTGCTATCGAACCAGTGACCTTTTTCATCTCCAGCGGAACTCTCTATCAACTGACCTATTCAGGAGTTAAACGTCAGTAGAGCAAACGGCAGACATCGAAGCAGACGATGGAGTTAGGGTGAAACAGGTTTGTGGCGCCATTACCCGATAAACGCAGCAAGCAGACAAACAAGTCGCCTGCTTTCGGTTGCATCATCCGCTCGCGGCGCCCATCGGGAGATGGCGCTACAAAAACAATTCTCGCCGACTTGGTCCTCTGCGTCGAAGTTTGTCATTAATCATGAAAAGTTTGTTGATATAACTTTTCAAAAGAAGGATGTTACGGCTTGAAATTTGACGGATAAAAATGTACCACAGAAATGTATCTTAGAATAATATTTGAGAATGCCACGTGCAGATGACGATTTTTCATTTCATTTCATTTAGTACACCTTAAGGGCCCGTTTAGGACATTACATAGGCGGGGGAGGGGGGGGGTAATTCATATTATACAATAAAGTATATACAAAAATGCATTCATAATAAATCAGTAATTAGTTAAGAGTAACAAATATTAACAACATGAAAGATGTGATTGAAGAGATGACATAAATTTCTCTGGTTCGACGATGATGACGATAGGGGACGGAAGGCTGTTCCAGTCATTAATGGCTTGTGGAAGGAATGATCGGTTCAAGGCGTTAGTTCAGCCAGAAATACGTTCGTGGTACAGGCATTGTTAAGGCGAGAGAATGTTCTGTCGGGAGGTTATAAGAAGGTTGTCTCAAGGTCCGGACAATGATAATAAATTTTATGAAGAAGGCAGAGCCGCTAAACCTCTTTTACGAAGTTGTAGAAGGGAAAGGGTTAGTTGACTTTTTAAAGGGGCACTGACAACCCAAAGGACGTATTTTTTTATTGTCTAAAACGATGCAAGTTGTAGTCATAGACACACAAATAAAACCGAATCGCGAAAACAAATTTTTCTGCGCGCGCGCGCACCCTTTTATTTTTGGCGTTTTTCTCTACCGCTTCTCACCTCCTCGCATCTTTTGATTGCTGACGTCAAACATTATGAAATTTAGAAGCTTTGTAGGCGACGTTTTTATAACATTTAATAACGGGAATCATAAAACATGTCTTTTAACGCAATTGCGAACGCACTACGGCCCCTCTTTTTGAAATACCAAAATCAGAGTTCGGTGTGATGTCGCTTCCTGGATTTGTATCCTCCATCGGAAAACTTGGCGGCGCTCGAGCAGGGGATGATCGGTGAGTCGGGGAAGAAACCGGTTCTTTTCCGGTCCGCCGGCGCTTCGGGTCGCGGTGGCAACGGCGCTTTGCTTTGTAGCGTGGATCGGAGGTCCGAGGGAAAGTCGACCTGCAGGAGACCGCAAACTTTGGCGTCACTGCACTGGCGCGGATCGCACGGGAACTTCAAATTAGGCATTTGGAAATTGTCTTTTTACTTAACAAATACTGAATTCCCAAGTTTCGAATTTTGACGGTAATGCTCCGGCAACGTTTTCAATCATTTCGGATAATAAAAAAAATGGTTTTGATTTGTCAGTGCCCCTTTAAGGCTCAAATACTAATAAAAAGGTCGTATGTGGATAGCCATGTTTTGCATCACTGCTAGATAAATAATGAGGTAGACTTGATGAGCGTTTTAGATAGAGGCCGCATATTCCACTTCAGGTAAGGCCAGCTGAACTAGAAAAAAATATACACATAAAGAAAATACTAAACACACCGCTGGAATAACAACTGATTTTCTTTTTCTTCCTTTTCTACTACGAGCCCCACTTAAGGAACATATTCTCTTTTCCTCTTTTTTTGCTTTCTAATTTATTGGAAATTCAACACCCGAAGGAATATTTTTTCTTTCTCGTGCAGCCCGAGTGAAGCTGCACTAATGCAGTCATCGCCCTTTTCCTCAATAATCGGCCCGTGACTTTTGAAAGGGGTTTATTCACTGCTTTGGTAACAATTGGCATTTCGAAGGTAACTAAAATGAAGAAGGGCGGTTTCATCGCTGATTGTCTAGAGACGTCGCGCCCCAACTGGCCGTCCATCACGCGGCGCTTTTGTAGCCATCCGTCGAAGAAAGAACTACGTGATGTTTGTGCTGTCTCGAAACTTCTGGCATTTCGTAGAGAGAGCCCTGGCATTTCAGACATCTCATTCAAAGAGCTGGCCATGCGGCAAAAGTTAGCCGTTAACCGCTGTAAGCGTTTTGCAAGAAAAAAACCCACCTACTCCCATCCTCCCAAACTCATGACCCCCAAAGATATTATTAAAGTGGCCGAGATTCGCAGGAAAACGTAACCTTCTTAAAAAAAAAAAAAAAATGCGTACAAGCCTTAAAACGGGGGTGCGTTTGCCTGAAAGACCAGCCTTTATATCAAAGTTAATGTTTAGCGTTCTTGGCGGTGATTTGTTTGTGCTCTCCAGCAATCACATTTGGCAGCAGTTATCATGACACATTTTTGAACATCAAAGTCACTGAAGCCAATATCGTTTATACCGAAGAATATTTTAATTTCTTTCTACGACAATGAAAAAACTACGACATAAGGTTCGGTTTTCAGGTTTTAACTTCAAAATATAGCTGTACGTGAAGTACTATGCCAAAGTTACACTAACTGTTTATTTAAAAAGGGTAAATGTATTCAGTAAATAACTAATAATAATAATAATAATAATAATAATAATAATATATATAATATATAATATATTATTATTATTATTATTATTATTATTATTATTATTACACAATAGTTTGTATGTGATAATTTTAATAGTGTTGAGAGGTATAAGATATGCGAATATCAAAATATCTGTTTATTCAAATTCAGGATTTTCCGCAGACAAGGGGGACAACACTTTCGCATGGGGCTTCTTTTGGCTGAGTTTACTGCAAGCAGGCCCATTGAGAACTAAAGGATATAATATATTCATATATTGCTAACAGAAAGCAGAAATTTCGATTGTGGCCTGTTTCGTGCAATGTCTTGAGGCATCTATATTGACTATTGACCTCTTGACAAATACGCCGATACGATAAATGTGATAACGTATTGCAAACTAAAAGTTTATTGAATGTGTTGTAAACACAGCAAAGTTTATCTGGCCCAATTGTACTTCAGATCAGTTTCTCAAATACTTAGAATTATTTTTTCAGTTGCTGGTATAAAAAACATATTATCGGAAGAAAATTAAGTCTAGATCTTAGATGTGTTTATCGAAATATGTAATATTTCTTTTTAAAAAAAATGTAGGGAACGTTAAAACCGAATTAGAAATATAGCCTGATTAAAGTGTTAATGCTTTTTTTAGAAAACGAAATTGGCATTCGGAAAAGTTATCCCTCGAGCACATATCTAAAAGCAGTATTGTTAAAGGTTGTACAGTCGGCACTAAAATGAGGTGGCTCCTCGTAACGCCGGATGGTTGCGGCGAAAATCCCACGTGTGGCGTCGCTGTCGCGTTAAGCGGCTGAGAGCGAGGCTGGAACGGACTGCCGCGATTTTGTGCAGGGGGGAGGGTCACCGTGACGGCTCTCGTTGCATTGCAGGCCCTTTGGGCTTGAGGCATCATCACGCCACAACTGTTTTTCTCTTTCTTCCTTGTTTACGATCAGTTGTCGTTGGCGAGATGTGCGGCTTTTCATTACTACCAACATCCCCCGTGCATGAAATCGCAGCAGTCCCTTCCAACCTCGCTCTCAACGGCATATCGAGACAGGGGCTCCTCATGCGGAATTTTTGCAACTCGGGGCGTCGTTTCGTCGAGCCAGCTCATTTCGATGCCGACTGTATAATGTGATGATTTTGTAAGCGAAATATAAGTAATATTCGCTCTACGGCTTTCGCTTCACTTTCTTATTGCGGCATTTGCATTCACAGTCGTGAAAGGGAAGGCACGTATAACCATAAAGAACTGCATCACGGACCAAGTACCTCCAATGGACGGCACGCAGGCGGGAATCACGTAAGGCGATTTTGAAATATTTGGACAACACTGCGAGTTGCGAGCCGTAGATTCCACGAGAAAGCAAATATATGCGTAAAACAAAAACTTTTCTTAACTAACCTTTTTTTTTATAAGGTAGTTACCAAAATCCGAAGGAAGTCAAAATATCGCCACAATTTATTTTAAAATACGTACACTGGTTATCTGAAGATTAAATTTGTAAAGTTAAATAAGCAATACTAAAAATGCGGTTATAATATGTATTCGTTAATTTATTTAGAAGTACTACCAGTTTCCATCGGAAACTTTAGTAGGGTGGTTACAAGATAAAATACAATGTACATAGTGTAGAGAGCATGGTGGAAAAAAAAGACAGTGAGGAGGATGGGGCTACTCAATGGAGACACAGAATGGATCTTAAAACTATGTCTTAAGATCCTCCTGTGTCTCCACTTGTAAATGTTACTTGTAAATCGAAAAATAACATTAGTCCAGTAGAATAGGATGAATCGATGGGAACAAGTATAATACACATCATATGAGGTGATTGCCAAGAGCAGTTGAGAATGATTCTATGAATGAGGAGTGAACAATGGCGTCAGGTAAGCTATTCTATTCAGACACTACTCGCGGAAAAAAAATTAGTATTTGGAGAAGTTGTTGTTACTCTGATATTTTGTGAGTACCCGTCCATGATTCCTTCTCGTAACTCTTGAAATGTGCGAAGTAACATATTTCATTTTGTCTCTAAGGATTTGGTCATTTAAGATTTGAAACAAAAACCTTAGTCTTGAGATGTTGGCCCCTTTCTCGAGTGGTGCTAGTTTTGCTCGCTAATTTATTTCCAGAAAATTATTTTTGTGATTGTCACTAGTTTCTCAGCAGGTTAAATCGTGTTAATAAAAACGCATTAACAGACGACAAAAAAATAAGGCCACGAACCCACCAGAAACCTTTGAGGTGTTCGCCAACCCTTTCTCATTCATGTATTTTGGTTGCTTATTTGTTAAGATATATTTACACATGGACCCCTCATAACAACTAGTCCATCCCAGTTATTTGACGAGAAATGAGCTTTATAATTGTTTGGCCTTGTAACGTAGGATTAAAATGTGGCTTGTTATTATGCTGTGCGGCAATGTAAGTGGGCTATAAATGACCTTTATGTTATTCATTTATAAGGCTATTGTTAGTGATACAATTTTTTTTGCTCACCGACTGATTTTAGTGGGATTTGATTCTAATCCAAACATGGGATTTATTTTAGAAGGATCTTGGAATTTCCCCGAAATTTAATGTAACACTTATTCTTCCCAGTAAGTGTCCAGCGTAATTCGTAATTTTATTCCAATATTGAACCAATTTTTTAAATAGCGCACAAAGAAAACAGCACCTGTTAAAGCAGCATGCAAGAAAATATACCATGCAAGAAATTTTTGTCTTAACCGTAAACAGTCCAGACAACAAAGCAAGCCACAACGTGCATAGCTATGGGCTACGAATCAGCACGGTGCCACAAGAGAACGACAAAGTTACTCTTTGCCTTAACGAAAGAGCTATGCAACTGAAAAGCAACAATTACGCAAGTTTTCAATGCAGTTTTGAGAGTAGTATTTTCTTCTTCAAAATGTGTACCTGATAAGCAACGGTGATCTTCACATCGCGAGTATCATACTCGGCTCGCTGGTGAAGCCCTAAGCTACACAATAAAACCTAAATTTCGAAACATTACTGGGTCGTTAGGAATGTTTTAGTAGCATAAATACTAAGTTGTTTATTATGTCACGTAAACGATAATTATGTGATTAACTGTGATAGCGTTCTGACTTTTGGATTCGATAAGAAACGACGAAAAAAGTTGCAGGTTTCTACTATTCTTAAGGGTTTACTTAACTTTGTTAATAAAAAATTCTAACCTCATGAACTGGCTTGCCTTTGAAAACAACGGAAGTCTTTGGTGCATGTTCCAAGAGTTTCAACGTAGATTCTTCACTTGATATATTTAGCACCCCTTCGTGTCATGTGAACCTTGTGACAATTGATATATTATGCACGTTTCTAGGCGGTAATTAAGTTATTATTATAACAGAGAAAGGATGTTTGATCACATACCGCAACAATGCTCAACGCAAAAAGGAATAAACATTCTCGAAAAAATGGAATTATGGTAGAATATATAAAATGGTCTTCGTACGTGTTCTCAATGGTTTGTACGCCTTTCTGCCGTGCTGTCTTGTCGATTATTTGCGTCACGGGCTCTTTCGAAATTTTCTGCTTCGTTGCTGCATGTCGTATATATTCAATATGTAATAGATGCGCATATTAAAATATATAAGTTTGACGACGGAAACCGCGTCCAATAGCGCGTTCTGTATTTTTCAGTATTTTATGCTTATACTTACCTCATTTACGTGTAAATATCGCTATACATTCATCTGATTGGTATATCCGATTGGTATGCTACAGATTATCTGAACTCCTTAATTGTTTTATTCCCAGTGATGTTCACGTAGACACCATTAGCATGAAAGATTTGCGTGGGTTGATGTGCCATTTTGTTGTAGACGATTAATGTTTTTGGTGTGCGTGTGTGTTTTTTTAGTATTGTCTCGCTTTGTCACCGCTGCAGAATGCAATTTGGGGGCCGGAGCTAGTCATGCCGTTTCGTGCGGCTTTTTTTCTCGGCCTCCACCATTGTAAATGAAAAATAAAGATATTATTATTATTATTATTATTATTATTATTATTATTATTATTATTATTATATGTTGATGCCTTCTCAAACAGGTGAGCTTACTTGTGAAATTTTGGTTTCTCATTTCAGTGCATTCCTCGCTGTTTTAGGCACGGCACTGTTGTTCGGCACTATCGTTGACATTCTCCTGTCGAGGCGAAAGGATTCACATCGAAATAAAAGTGAGTTAAGAGCAGCTCAAGAAATATATGCTTACACTCTTTATTACTTTTATTTTATATCTATAGTACGTTTGGCGGTTGGTGATTTCATTAAAAACAAATTTACTATAACGCCGTGGAAACGAAGAGACCTTTAAGACAGTGTGTGTTCTTGTTCTTACAGAGGCTAATAAATTAAATCCAGGCCAACTGATTTGATATTTTAATCCCCCCCCCCCCTATTTACCTGAAGTGGTCTCAATAACTTTCTAAAGTGAATTAATCGACAACTCAACAAATTCAAAGTGTCTTTAAAAGAAAAGCAAGTCATGGCAGTTTTTTTTACATCTTTGAGCCAAATGCAGAAATCGAAACTAGGCCGATTTTGCCTGAAAGCTGGAGTATATATTGGAGCCCATTGTTTCAAACAGGTTTTATTTTTCAAATCGGTCATATTATGGTAGAAAAAAGAATGTAAAGGTGACCGCGGTGCACGGCTCAAAGCTATTTCGATTAGCACACATTCCTGTCAGTTTTGCTTCACATAGTTTTGGCTCATCCCCCCCCCCCCTCCAAAAAAAAAACCCAAAAAACTTTACGAATAATATAGTTAAACGGTTTGTTACAGAGCCATAAAAACGGACGAAAAATGCAAACACTACTACATGTGTCTGTTATTTACCAGTGAAACAACTTCCAAGTTGGTGCGCATATACCACATCTGAATGACTCAAACCTTGAGTCGTACTCAAACAGTTCCTCAAATGTTACGTCATAAATATATTAATTTTCTTCTAGCTAATCAAAATGCACTTTGAAAGCGGATTAAAAACGCCTATGAAGCACGTTTTCCTCAGTGAAATCACCGAAACCTTCAGAATCGCAAGGCATGGCGCGACCCGAGCATTTTATCATCGCTCCGTAACCAACGCATCGTGGTATTACCCAAGAGGGAAGCTAAACAACGAATCGCAAAGCAAGAAGCGCTACAGATTTACGCCACGCCGTGCGTTTCTGAAGATGCTAGCTACTATAATCTCTCGATAGATTCTTAAATCCAGACTTTTATTGCATCTCCGCGCCTTTCATATATCAGATAATCGCTAGAAGACGAATCAATGGTTTGGGGTAGAGAACTCAGCCAAGTAGCACAAAGTGTGCTCCAAAAGGGGGGCCGACAGGGGTCCCACGTGTGCAGCGTATGTGGGTCCCACGTCGGTTTCGCAACTACGGCCCTAGTCGCCCCCCTCGGGATGCCCACCGGCCTTCCCTCGCAGGACCTACAGCGGGCCTGCTTGGGCAGCCCACATTGACTGCTCTCGAGGGACACACAGGGGGCCTACATGGACAGCCCACCTACTCTATTGTCGAGGTGGGCTCTACCTGGGCAGCCCATGTGGGCCACCTCGTAAGGCCCATAGGGGCCCACTTGCGCAGCCCCCAAGCTTCCCACATGGGACCCGCAGGTGGCCTACTTAGGCAGCTAACTTGGGCTTACCACAGGGGACCCGCTGAAGGTTTACGTGGGCCCCCCTTGGTGGGACCCACAATAGGCCTACGGGGCAGCGCAGGTGAGGTCGCCCCGGGGACCTGGTTTCGTTCGGGGTCATTTAATATTTTTATTATTGTGTGGGTATTGCAGTGCATACCAAATTGAGTATGACTAAATTTGCCCGTGGTCTTACTTGAAATATTACAATTTTGATAAGTCAATAAAATGTCTTGATCGAGGCTGCAAAAAGTTGGGCATTTCAAGTGCTCGAAATGGGACAAAAAAAGTTCGTGATTTCTATAAAAAATCTGGTTGGACAGGTCATTGGAATACATAGCCAGCTTGAGCCATTTCTGGGCAACGAATTTCAGAACAAATACGATATTATGACGACAAACTCGTTTCGAATTCACCCTCAAATTCAATACTCTGCATAAAAAATTCCACCCTACGTAAAATGGCCTTCTCGATGAACAAGCTGAGTAGAAAGTAATAAAGTTTAGCAAGCCTAAATTTTCTCGCTCACGCTTAGAAAAACAATCCTTCTTGATTCGGTATCAAATTAGGCCGATCTGTTATCTCGAATTTCGAGAACGTGGAGTAAATATTTTCTATAGTAGGAGAAAGTGCCGTCTCGGGAGTTGCAGAGGTAGTCCAAGTGGGCATGCCAACGCTTTGCCGCCTTGGAGCCGGCACCGTTGCAAACGTGGCCCCCGCGGAGCCGAGGTGGGACCCAGGGAGTTTTACATGGGTAGCCCAAGTCGGGCATGGCCATGCTTTGCCACTGTGGAGCCCGCACCATCGTTAACAGGGCCAACGCACAGCCGATCTGGGACCCACGGAGGTTTATTTGAGCAACCCAAGTTAGACACTCCCACGCGTTTCCGCCGTAAGGCCCACACCGTTGATAAAATTGGTCCCAGCAGAGCCGAGTTGTTACCCACAGGGGGTTCACACGGCATCCCAGGTCGGGCACGCCCACGCTTTGCCGTCGTGGAGCCCACAATATTCGTAACCTGGCTCCGCATAGCCGAGGGGGGACCCACGGGTGTTCTACATTGGCAGCCCAAGTCGGGCTTAATTGACCACACCTTTTCGGAATGGAGCATTCATCTTTGTAAACTTGGGCCCAGCACTGCCGAGATGGGACCCACGGGCGTTGTAGATTGGCTTCCCAACTTGAGCATGCACACACTTCGCCGCCTTGAAGCATCCTCTCCACAACCTTGGCCCCCGCAGAGCCGGGGTGAGAGCCACGGTCTTTTAGATTGGCAACCCAACTTGGGCACGCCCGAGTTAAGCCGCCGTGGAGCCCACATCATTTCCTTTGGCTGCCGAAGAGCCAAGGTGCGGCTCACGGGGGTTTTATACGGCTTGCCCAAGTTGGGCGTGCCCACGCTTTGCCGCCATGGAGCCCCTATCTCCGTAAATTCGGCCTCCGCAGCTTGGCTCTTCGGGCCGCCCATCTGAAACCCACAGGGATTTCAGATGGGCAGCCCAACTCCGGTACGCCCGCCCTTAGCTGCCATGGAGCCCACATAACTTCCTTTGGCCCCCGTAGAACTCCTACTCGGGCACGCACACGCTTCGCCGCCGTTTAGTGCACATCATTGTCTTTGTCCCCATATAGAGTCGAGGTGGGTCCCAAGGGGGTTTTAGATGGGCAGCCCAAGTCGGGCATGCACACGCTTCACCCCCGCTGAGCCCACATCATCGCAACTTGGCCCCCGCGCGACCTAGGTGGGAACCACAGAGGTCTTACATGGGCAGCCCAAGCCGGGCAATGCCCACGCTTCACAGCCGCTGAGCCCACATCATCGCAACTTTTCCCCCGAGCGGCCGAGGTGAAACCCACGGGGGTTTTGCACGAGCAGTCTAAGTCGGGCGTGCCCACGCTTTGCCCCTATCTTGGCTAACTCTGCCCCCGCATTGCCGAGGTGGGATTCACGGAGGTATTGCATGGGCAGCCCAAGTTGGGCATGCCCATAGTTTGCCCTCCCCTGAAGCCCATATCTGCGCTAACTGTTTCCTCGCATAGCCATAGTTGGACCCACGGAAGTATTGCACGGGCAGCACAAATTGGGTATGCCCTCGCGTGGCAGAGGTGGGACCCACGGGTGTATTGCATGGACTGTCCGAATTGGGCATGCCCATGCTGTGCCCAAATTTGCCCTCGCACATGTGAGGTGGGACATACCGCGGCACTACGTGGGCAGATTTTGAAGGGGTTCCCGAGCCCGCCTTTCCCACGTAGGCCCCACGTGGGCTCCCCGTCTTGAGCTACTTGGGCAGGTATTAACGAGGCTTACTCAATGCTCTCTTTATTCGCCGATGTGTCACTGGGTCTGTTCACGTTGTTATTAGTACGATTTCCGTTTAGGTCGTACTTCAGTCTAGTTTTTCACTGGCCCAGCTCTCTTTGTACGTGAGAGTGATTGAAACTATTACTTGTTCGTTGAAAATTGTGCGCAAGGCACAACCATTTTAGGCTATTATTATGATCAGATACACCCTCTTCCAGGTGCGGATGCGTGAACTATTTATTAGGAGTTTGATGTCTTATTTCGTTTTCTTCGTTTCTTTTGGGCCCAGGCACCGCAGTAAAATGCCTTACGTCATTCTCGGTTTTGTCGAACTTCAAGCTCCTGGTGGCGCAAGAAAAGAACGCCTCAACCGATACCTTCCGATTTCGGTTTCTCCACGGAATTCGTCTGTTCAGCATCTTTTGGATTGTTCTCGGCCATTCTTTTGTGATTATTGGAAACGTATTCTGTGAGTATACATTAGTGTTCGGTACTTGCTATTAAGTGCTATTCGTGAAATAATTTGTGCCTGGCGGTCTACTTGGTATATTGAAATCACTAAGCTATTTAAAAAGTAAATATGAAAGTATAGACATACAGATAGAAAACTCTAAAAACGCGACACGCATAAAACAACTATAGTAGCAGCCAAATGCACGACGAAGTCGTACGACGCTTTGGACAAATGGCAGAATTTGACTATAGACTCTTAAGATTTATCTCGGTGCAAATTTGTGAGCGGGACCATCTGTACGGATTCATTTTGCCCTAGCGAAAAATCTTATATGTATAATAAATTGCTTTGTCCAATGAACGCATATCATAAAATAAGATATTAAAGAGTATACAAGAATCGTACAAGAAGATAAAATAACAATATACGATTATATAAGAAGTTATAAGAAACTGATCGGAAGTTTCTTAGAACTTCTATAATCCTATGTTGTTCTTACATGGGCCATGTATGCTCTTATATGATCTTATTTGATCATATGCGTTTATTGGACAGCGCAATTTCTAACACATATAACTTTTTTTTGTAGGGTGGCCACTATATTTTTGGTTGCCTCCTTCCAGTGTTGTGACAAGATTGGTAAATTAGGCGAATATAATCCGCTTAAGCACTACCTTCTTTGTACAGTAAACTAGGACTTAGACATTTTAGTATCTAAAATATATTATCATGCCTGTAGTTTTTGAAAATAACCCAGAACAGTGCCAAACATTTTGTTGAGGGGGTGCGGAAAACGACCCTTGAATGCTGCCTCCCGTTTTGAGCAGTGACCTCCCAGGTAGCTGCGTAGCCTGCGATTTTACATGATCGAAACTTTCCACGGCGCGCACGTGCGCTCTCGTGACGTGCGCTCAAAAACTTTTCTTTGTCTAGGACTACCTTTGCGCGTCACAGAAATGGGGTCACTCTTGGAATCGTAACAAAAAATAGGTGCATGGCTTTCTTGCTGTTTTGATTGAAATGCTAACATACGGTTTCTTGGATTTCAAGCAAGACCAGATTTACGAAAAACCTATGCCCGAAACATTTTGGTTGATTTTTTTTTTGTCAGAATCAGATAAAACATGATTTTTATTGTTTTGTTTTCGGTGCCGCTGAGAAGGCAAGAAAAACAGTTTCTGAAAGCTGAGTGTTAACTTCATCACGGTAACTTTAATGCAATAAAATTCCTTTTTGTTTTAACTAAAAATCACCTTATTGTGGGTAATTTCCACTTTTGTAGATCATTAATACATGGGATAATGCCTATCGTTGAATACACTTAAAACTAATTATTACTACTCAGCTCAGTCTTGAAGTGTGTTGAAGATGGCTCGATGAATGCCCCAATTATAGTTTCAAAAGGAAGCAATAATGCGCTTTCCTCCCCTCCGTTTCACCAAACTGGAAGCCAGTAAAACGAAGAAGAATTAAACTTCCTACTTAAGCATGGCGATTCATACCTTTTATTCTGCGCTCTATTAGCCACTAGCCTATTTAAGATGCGAAGTTGTCCTAGTTCACCTGAAGGCAGAATTAATGAAAAGTAACCAGTACACTGTATTATTCTTTTTATTTCTACTCATTACAAGAAGCAGATGTTCCGAAACTCTATAATTTCGACGTAAATTGAGCATTCTGCTGACACGGCATCCAGTCAACCTACCTCTATGTCTATTTGATTGCAGATCATAGGACAAATGAATATGATGCTGACAGGGAGCTAGATATATAGCGAAGCCGATATAATTTATCCTAATAAAAATAAAGTGACTGACGTCGTAGAATCTGCGACATTTTACTGCGATATTTGAAAGGTCATGTGCAGTGTTCTATGAGATCCTTTTTTTTTTTCAAGTGAACAAAACCTTTTAGCAATGCTAATTACCGAGATCCATCTGCAGTTCACACTGATTAGCTCTCCGAAAGCTCTGCGGGTTGAACGAAATCCGAGCATGTCTCAGAGCGTAGCAGTTGTGAATGTACTTTTACATTTGCAAAGTCCTCAATCAAACTTACAAAATATTTTTCCAAGAGTGGAAAAAAGACGTATAGCTTAAGGTCTAGTTGGCACGAAAACAGAAGCTGCTGTATATGTAACAATTTCTAGAACGATATTCGCTCTGGTAATGCATTATTATGACTCAGAAACCGAAGACCCTGTTTGTTTATGCATGGTTATAATTCTAATTACCCTCAGGGTCCAAGAAAAGAGTTTGTAACAATGTAGATGATTAAAAGTATCCAAGAATGCAAATAATCATTTGCTAGTTAAATTTTAAAAGTCTGATATTTTTAAGGCAGTCGCAAAGGCGACGCCATTAGATAAAGATGCTACAGACGCAGGGATACGGTTCCATCAAAGCCTGCTCCGGGTTATTAAAGAATTAAAGAAAATTAAGTTTTAATAATAGTGCGTCGGTATGCCCATCTTGTATTGATGGTTGCGACGCTATGATATGTAAAAAGTGACAGACAAGTCACACGACTCAGTATTTCCTGCAGTAAAAAAAGAAATGTTTTACCTGCACAAAGTGTGATTGAATACAAAATAAGCAAAAAAGGCAGAACCCCAATGAGGAGCCATAATGTTTATAATAAAAGTCTTAAAACCAGCCGAAACAGTTGTCTCAGAAAACAAGTACAAGCACAAGACAAGCGCTTCTATTTGCCCTTGACACACGTGCTGAATATTTTTGAAATGTTTAACCACTAGGCCATCAACTTAACCCTCAAAACTAGCCATATGTGATATTTCATCAAATTTATAATATTCATATGGTGCTTGCTTTTTTTAAATTCACGCCAAAAGGTGTAAACCAGATCACGTTACACGACCTCACAAAACTTTATAACTAAAAAACTAATGTAGAGTAATATTTGGGATATGTCTTCGCTCACGGGTTTAAAACGCGAAAGACTCTGCTACGAATAAAGCACGCTTGTTTACCGCGTTAGTTATGAAGAAGATTTGCCTTTCTAAAACATATCAAATTTAAAACACCCCCTTCCGCCCCTATAAAACTATATAGTTGACGGCTCGATGTTGACATCCTTTTTCTCACTTCTCACCTACTGCGCCCTGTTTGCCACGTGAATCTTCCCACACATACTATTTTGTGATCATCACAAGTGTACGCCAAATTACTTTCCAGCTTTACTGGAAAACTCCTTTAGATACCTTATGTCCTACTAACGTTTTCTAGAAATTTTATAATTATGTCCAAATTTTTTCACCTTAAAATTTACATTTTGAATCAAATAAAAGTTAAAAAGGTTTGTTTCAACTAAATACTAAAAGAGGAGAAATAAAGCATACCAGCTAAAGTTAGACTGTATCTTTAATGGCGTCGTCATGGCGCCATCCCGATGTTGTCCACAAACACATTCGCGTGTTTATAGCTCCACTTGCCTTTTTCTCGGTGGTATTAGAAGCAACACTTGAAGGCCGTAGTTTGGCCCAATAAGAGAAGAACGATGTTAACCAGCATCTTTTTTTTGTTTATTTTTTTTTAGCTCGCCTCGGAAATTTATTGGGTGCCGTAGAAGGCGTGCCCTATTGCATCGTGACGGCTGCATACCTCAGCGTGGATACCTTCTTCTTCCTAAGGTCAGGCATATCTACGTATCTCTCTATATAAATGAGCGCCTTCGTGATTGAGGCATAATATTAGGCTCCCAAGTAAATGTTTAAAAATACATCAAGTGTGCCTGGTTGCCAATGGCGCAGTCACAGTAAGGAATATAACTTTTTTTGCGCGCTCATATATCGTGTCATGTCGCGAGGTTCAATACTTCGTCTCAGCATATGGTTATAGAGACGTGAACAAATTGAAGACGCACAAACTAGAAGGCCAAAATCACGGCACATTCACTGCACAAGATTTGTTAGCTGGTGATGACTATCAACCATCAATCAAGCAATCGATCATTTTTTTGGTTATGGGCTTGGAGCCAACGGAGCACCACACAAAAGCTGACGGAGGAAACTTTTTGTCTGGTGTCTGTTTTTTAGTCTTACGTGTTTTCGGGTTTCTTTTGTTGTTTTTTTAATTCGGGGGTGTTTTTACGGGGTTTATTATTATGTTTTTTTTTTAACATTGGTTTCGCGTTTTCGGGTATAAACCTTTGGGCCGAGCAAGAAATCAGTGTTTATGGTGCATAATGTTGAAGAGACAGAAGACGGGTATGGAATTCCCCAAAATCTAGAGAACATGCTCGTGTCCGAAATACTAGAAAAAACTGCCCAGGTACCAATGAATAAATAACACGAGACAAGGGTTCCGCTTTCCGAATAAACAAGTAGCCTCGCTGACAGTTCTGGCTGGCTGTTTTCGAAGTCAACACAAAATATAATTGTAGTTGGGGCTAAACCTGACTCGGGTGTAAATTGTCTGGATTTATCAATATTTACCGAAAAGACGGAAACCTAGTGATAACACACACAAAGAAAGAGAACGAACGCAGTGATTTTGCTTTCTTGGCAATGAGTGATTGGACGTTGGCTGACTCTGACGTATGGCGAAAAGAATATATAACTAAGAAGGTTTGTTCGGTCTCTCCACGCACCGAGTTCGTTACTAAGTGCACTGGCTGCAATAGTAAACATGCATGTGCTCCAACGTTCCAGCAGTTTTCACGGAGATTAAATATCTACGATATAAATAGGGAGCTGTTCATATTCATAAAGTTGCCACTTTAAAGCTGAGTTCGTCCGCGTTGAAATAAAACGAAGTAAAATATATTGTTGTCGAAATCGCTGCGCAGATTGTCATTGAAGTATGCCAGCATTTTGCGACGTCTTGGCCTGCGTAACCATTTTTTATTGATTATTCGTTGTTACTTTAATAATCTTTATAATTTTATTTTTCAATATGACAAGCTGCAGTAGAAAATTTCAAGATATGTTTTCTTCGTTCATAAGCTATTTATCATATTTAAAACGAGTTAGCATAATGTTGTGATCTGACTGCATACTTCCCGCGGACTTGCCTTCCGCAAATAACCAGAAAAGTTGGTTCTAGAAGTACTGCAATTAAAACGTTATTCTCTAACTATATAGACACAAACAAAAACATGTGCGTAGACATAATAAAACCCTCAGTAACTGCATTGGCCGTTCAAAAGCCAATGCATCTTACATTCGTTCAACGCATTACGCCTTTTATACGTAATTGATGTAAGTATATATGTAACAGATGCTCGCCGTCGACTCTGTTGGTTAGAAACCAAGCCAAGGACGGGAAAGTGCGTAGGGTCAATACCACCTAGAAGACAAGGCCTGCGCATGACGTTTCGTTAGTAGATCCCCGACCCGCCCCAAGCGGCAAACAACCCGAAGCTTGACGAGAGTAGGGGCCCCGCGGAGCGCGGGCGAAAAGTGATCCCAGCGTCCCTGGCGAGTTCGGAGCCTCCGCTAGCAGACGAATTCTCCACAACGCATTGGTTTTGCCCATTTCCGTGCGAGATGACCAATGAAAAAAAATTGTCACGGGTATTCGTTGCTTTGAATGTTAAAAAATAGGTGCCTCCTCATAAGTGAAGGACATTTTCTTCGCGTGGGAAAGATTTTAGAGCTTTCAGGTTGCAATTTTGGGACTCTCCTAAAGAAAACACTCTGTTACAACTTATGTAAGCGAGACAAAACACGAATATACCTTCACAATGTCTTTTGAAAAAGGGGCAATGTACAAACATTTTAGAACGTAGCTACATTTCAACTTTACTGTTCTTATCAATCAGTTTGTTTCGTTGTTGCAGTTCCCATTTCTCATGAATGTCTCGCTTATTACTGTTTTGTCTAATAAACGAATAGGATGAGGAAGCAAAAGGCAATTTCGAACCACGTACGTTAATGCGATGTCAGTATGCTCTGGAAGAATTCGATTGTGCTCATGCAAATCTGACACTATGACTGAAACTGAAACTAATAAAGGCGGAGGCAAGCAAAGCAGACTTTTTGCACGTCCAAAAGAAAAAAAAAAAACAACAAGGAGAGCGCCCGGACGACTAACGTCTTCGTCGCCTTCTACCATAAAAGCCGGCACCGTTTAGACCGTCAGCAACTGTTTCAATTTTTCCGAGTCTACTTTCCAAATACTTTCTTTTTATTTTTGAGGGGACGCTACGACGTCGCGGTCTTTCTTCCTTCTGCTTTTATGTTGTTGTTTTTTATGTTAATTTTTTTTTTGTTTACTTGACGTTCGAACCATCGCGTATTTTGTTTTGCCTTGTTTGGATTAGTTTTTGCTCTGTTTCCTTCAGTTCGGCGTTTACTGCCGCCGGTCCGTCTGCTACGCTTTGCCCGGACATTTTGAGGGCCGTCTGCAACTTTGTTGTTGTTTTCTTCCACTGTCGTTAGCGAAAAACCTCCTATTTTCGCCTTCGATTGAGTTTCTAATTCGAAATCTTCATATGTGCTTTTTGGTATTTATCAAATATATTAAAATGTGCAAGCTCCTTATACATTTATATTCCAATTTTATTTGTATACGCCGGAACGTCTGCTATGGGTCATCGTTTGTTGATCAACGGCCGCCTTCGGGCATACACCAGCGCATACTTGGAGATGGCAGGCGTGTCATGTGCTGCCTACCACTGCAAAAACAAATTTTTGCGATGTGTTAGAAAGTCCTTCTTCCGCTTCCCGAAGACCGAACAAACGTGAGTAATTAAGTTGCTGCAACATTAAAATTAAGCTAAAACAAACAACAAAAAGAAAAGAGAAGCTCCTTTTTTTTATCCTGCTGCTTTCCATTTTTTTTCCCCTATGTGCCGCAATGATCGTCGTCGTTGAAGGAGTTTTTGGCTGGGTGATTTGTATCTTTCTATCGTCTGCTAAAGTTTTGTTTTATTCGCCGTTGTTCGCTACCTGTTCCCCATTTCTCTTTATTTTCGTCTGAGAAGGGGAGCCCATCTTTCCTGCAATGTTCGGAAAATGTTTGCACAGTCATTTTCTCGTTACTTTTTTGTTTTTGTTGTGCTGCAGCGGCTGGTTCGCTTGCTCTGGTAATCTTAACATGTTGTTTTCGCACGTTTTAATGATCACCTATTTAGGTAAGAAACTGTGACAACGCAGTCTGCAACGTATCAGCAGATAACCTCTTACGACGTAGTTCGAGCAGCTGAACGCCTTTCTTCCGCTTCCCAGATGCGATCCAAACTCGTTTGACCTCCTGAGTGGCGTTTGAGAGCGCTAAATAGACTGCTCTATCTTTGTTTATGCGTGCGTTGTTATTTGATTGTCGTTGCAGTTGCGATCAGTGGATTCCACTTCGCAAGCGAACTGACCGTAATGAATTGTTTCAGCTGTTGGGGTGACGAAACGGGGCTCGCAAAGCGTCTGCTTACGTAGACTCCATGTCCTTTATTGGCGTTCGCCGCCGCTCCCGTGGGTTTTCGGGGGAATTACGCCGCATTTACTGGCGGCAACAGCTGCTTGCGCGACTGCTTAGCGCGAGCTAATAACGAGCTACCACAGTTCATTTGCGAACGTGCATGCGACACCATCAAGATTGCCGATCTTAGCAATGTAAGCTCGTTCTGAGCACGACCACTGCAGCAGGCGATGCAGCAGGCGATGGAGCAGCCGATGTAGCAGACGATGGTACTCATCCGGGCTACCTAGGGGGCGTTTAGGGGATCTACTAGTGATGACGCTTAGAGGCGGAAACGCGCAGGCCTTGTGTTCTAGGTGGTATTGGTAGGGTACGCTCAAGAATTATTTCGCGTTTGAAAACACGTTCAATGTCAGCGTATTGCACTAAACAAAAAAATAGATATGCACTTTTACCCTAAAAGGGGAAACAGGAGTATCCCTATGTGTTTCTACAAAGGAGGAAATTGTGTTCTCAAAAGACTGGCATTCAACCTTCTCCTGTCACTGTGGAAAACTTAACCCCCTAAACCAATTTGACGGTCCTTATAGTGCGCCTCACGTTGATTCTGAGGTCGTCCATTTATGGTGATGACTCAATCTCGGGGCTGCAATAATCCGAAAAATTCGAAATTGCACTCATTAGCGGTCGAGATTCCTATTAAAATATGATAAAAGATCGTGGTGCGCCCCTCTTTCTGCGCTCTGGAGCAAACACCAGGGGGTGCCAGCGGACGACGTTTTCAAAACAACAATTTCTGTGTTAGGTCTCCCAACCCGAAGATTTGACGTTTTTGTCAAAATTATTTTACAGCGAGCCTAAAACGTTCTTTAATAATAACCTTCGAAACCTCCGCAAAATTAACCTATTTTCATTTGTCAAAATTTATGGATGCGATGTGGACCCGAGGATGGCCCCCGAGAGAAAATAGTGCCCGTATATTTTTATCGCTGTGAGTTTACTGGAAAGTTTTGCCATCTAGAACTGGCCATTTTTATTGCCTAAAGCTCAACAAACGATATGTCATCGAAACAAGCTTCTACAAAGGGCACTTAAGTGCCCCTTGAAGCGAGAACATGGCGTATGTGCATATATTCAAAGTCTTTTATGTGCGCTAAGACATCCGTCTTGATGCATCTGCCCCGTGCTTAGTACGAAGGACGACAGTGTTCGCGCGTCGCGGTTTGGTGTTTTGTCTACTTGCGCCAAGCAGTCTGCTTGGTGGAGATGGCGCTCAAAACGGTAATAAAGAAAAAGTAGGAAGCGGCGATGTGTCTTCATTTACCCCTATGCACGATCGAATTACGTTTTTACTTTTCAGTCCGAGTTAGAAATTGCTTGCAAAAAAGAAGCGCAGCGAGCCTTGCCCACAATGATATTTGGAAGAGTAACGTGGTCTTTTATATCATGCCATAAATATAGCGGCAGCGTGTCCTTGGTGGGTGCTCCGACGACAGAATTGACGACGTGACCGAAACAAATACGTCACTCGTCTGAGAGTCATTCTTGGCAGGACCCGCGGCGGTGTTTTGCGTGCAATCTTTCAATCGGTCTAAAAAGGTGAAAAAATAATTTAATAACATAAAAAAACTATAATTTTTTTGTAATTGTTTGTATATGGTAAGACCTATAATAGGTATTGCCGTCCCCATTGCAAATTGAACATAACCTATAAAGCCAAGTAATAAAAAATGAATTAACGAATTTTAGTAAATGAACCAAATATCGCGCATAATTTTTTCAGGGGATAGCCCATAACTATCAATCCAGTGTCTTGAGAAGGGCAACACTACAAAATGAGGCTGATTAATTAAAATCCAACAAGTAACTTTTTAATTATTGGTTTGGCGAATTGCATTAAAAAGTATGTATCCGCGACAACTTGTAAAACAGACTAAACTAATTCTCAAAATTTAGTGATCTATTTACCGTGACAATAGTTCTCCTATCCAGCGCCCGCAGATTCCCAAAACACAAAGGGAAACGGAATTTATGCAACCGCTGTACCTTCTTTTCACCAAAATTGGTTTGATTTAGAAAGAAACAACCACTATATTGCTGTGGAATAACAGGCACTTTCTTAGATTTCTTCACATGCAGTGAAACCCGTTTAAAACGAACCCACGTAAAGCGAATTATTGTCAATATCGAACTCACGGAAAATTAAAATAAAAATGCACATAAAAAATACTTTTTATAACAAACAACAGTATTGGCTATATCGAACTTTTGCCCCCCGGGAAGGCTTCCAAAAACGCGCAAACAGTCGTCTTCAAGCATGTCCCTTCCCCCCCCCCCCTCCCCCCCCCCAAAAAAAAAAAAAAAAGAAAAGAAATCCTTCTAACGCGGTGTTACAAGGCGGAAGCGAAGAGGTGAGAAAGAAAGAGAGGCTGTCGCCTTACAACGGACGCATCGTGGAAGTTCGTTGTAAATGGTTTTTGCTATTTTGAATTACTTGCTATATCGAACTGATCGTAGCGTTTCCTGCTGTTCGTTGTAAACGGGTTTTAATGCGCAGAACAGCTACATGTCTATCGAATCATTTTAAACCGTGAACTTTATAGTTAGTTGTCATCTCAACTCCTCAAAACTACGGGCTGATCAGTTCTGTGGCCAGTCAGGGACGAACCAGTTTCACACAAATCACGTAATGAACCAAATACGGTTGCTATAAGAAATATAAAAAAAATACGTTATGCGAAAAAACTGTAATTATAATACATGGTTCGTGAAACCTCGATAAATTTTAAAAACAATTTTATTAAAATCACTGGAAAATTTTTGTCACCTGAACTTACAACTTATATACTTATAATGAACCTTTAAGATATAATTAGAAACACCAAAGTCAAATAACCTCGCACAAAAAGGAAAGAGGATTGCTGAACTTAAAGAGGCACCGAAGTCGATTTCGAGATCGTCCTTTTGTGGTGATAACTCAATCTCGATGCTCTAAGCACCCCAACAAACCCGAAATTACAATCGTCAGTTGCTTGTTAGTTTGAAGCGTGCTCAAAGATCGCGACACGCCCTTTTTGGGAAGAATTTTTTTCCGAATGAAGTGGTTGGCGAAGGGCGCTTGTCGGCGAGTTGCAAGCGATGGCTTCCCCCGCGGTGAAAAAGAGGAGTCTTATTCGAATGTGTACCTATAAGACTCTCTTCGAAACTAATTATGATAAAATCATTCTGAATCGTCGCGTATTGTAGGGCTTTCATTAGTTCACACAATGTAGTCCGCGAGAAAGAAGAGTCCACATGTTTTTCACTTGCCCCAAGGTGAATAGGCGGTTTTGTAATATAGGACTTGTATATGCGGGAATTAACACCTTTTAAGCATTATAAGATCAAAAACGACTTATTTCAAAAATGACATTAGTGCCCCTTTAAGTATAGTAAAATTGCAAGAATTGAGCCTCGATATATGTTTTAAAGGAGGGCCTTCATAGTTTATTTTTTGTTTTAATCGTGCACATGCAATACGTTGATAACATTCTATTGTGTTTCCAGTGGCTTCTTAGTCGCCTACGCCATGATAAATCAAGAAAAGCAAAGGATTCTTGTGGGCGTTATTGCTGTAATTCGGCGATGGATAAGGTGAGTGAAAGTGGTAGTATAAAAAAATATTATTGCAGAATATAGCTGTGCATTGTGCGTTATAAAAGTCGTTGTACATTGATTTCGATACTGAATAGCTTGTGCTTTAAAATACTGTTAAAACTCATCGCTTTAGACGCAGCGTTCATCTAAGATTGAGTACACGCAGTTTGCCCCGAGTTTTAAATTTTTAAACTTAAATCATCGACTATATTTTGTTTATTAGAACTGTATTGTACTATAGTTTATAATACCGTACCGGATTGTATAATTGGGTGTCTCGTTTCAAGCACCTTCGTAAAGAGTTTTAGGGAACCATTTTTGCACATCCGATGCGGTACGATGAATCCTCTAGTACAAACAGCGCATGCGCTACCGCAGAGGACTCGCACATGGGCAGTTCGTACCGGAGGGCCCATTGTTCCGTACAGGATGGCCAAGAACGGTTCCCTAAAACTCTCTATTCTACCGACTGTATAGTACCCTTTACCAGATCGTTGCCTACTAGTACTGTATTTCATTTTAACATAGCTTATTTCATGTTACTATATCGTATTTTATAATACCGTATCACATTGTAGAGAACAATAGGGACTTTTAGCAAACCGTTATCGTGTTTCGCGTACAGCACTACCGATTCCTTTTAAGCATGCTTTTAAGCCCGTGCCCGGGTGATACCGTGACCGCGGGGCGCGCGCTGAAAAGGATGCTTGAAAGGCTCCGGTAGTGTGGTTCGTGGAACACGATAACGGTTTGCTAAAAGTCCCCATTGTATCGTTTTATTATAGCGCTTTCTACCCTATTTTATAGTACCTTACCGTATTGTATAAGTGCCGTATTTCGTTTTACAGTACTGTATTGTATCGTTGTTAAAGGTTCGGGTTAAGAAAATATTGTTCCTATAAACAAACTAATTTCTAATTCGGATAGGACCGCCGACCAAACGCTCGGTCTACGCCATGTTGAACAGACTTTCTCTCTCTGAGGCTGAAGGAGACGAGAAGCAGACGTGCGTGTCCTTGCAAACGCGACGGTTTAATTTAGTCAATTAAAAAGAAAAAAAATAATTTGACACGATAAACTACAACCTGCTTCGTTAGAGGTCAGGTGCTACTTCAAGCAGCAACTACATAGTACTTCAAATACTTCGTGCGCATTCCGTTACGCTCCAATCACTACAAAAATAACAACGACAAAAAGTACTAAAATTACAAGACTGGTGGGGGGGCCAACCTGAGTCCAAAGGTGTCGGAGATGACGCTGCCTATCGCGTCGCCAGTCAAGAGGCAGAAGACGTGGCCGACTTGGGTGCTCATGGTGTAGAACAACACTCTTGCACGAGCCCACACACACAGCTGGGAACTTCCTCGAGCCCTAGGTGGGGGCCCTCGACTTTTCCCTCCATTCCGACGTCGCTACCATGGTCAGGCCGAACTCGCAGATACTTGCACCCTAGCGCACACCAGCTCGGAGCACGTGGAGCAAACAAAAGTTCATGCTGCAGAACCCAGGATCCTGGGTTCAATTCCCACCCCTGCCCGTTTCGATCTGGATGAGCATCGTACCGGCGTGCGGTCGTGTATCACTACTGCGTGATGCACGTTAAAAACTCCAGGCTAGCGGTTGTACTGCACTGGCTAAATTGCTCATCTGCAGCTCGGAGACTCGTCGCCCGTTGAGGCAGACCAAGTTCTAGGCTGTATAAACATACACACAACACCCCCTTTTTTTTTGCACCCTGGACCCAATCTTCGCTCACACTCCCTCTACGCCACTCTTTCTCTCTTCTGGTCCTTCCGTTATCCCGACATCCCACATTTTCCTAAGAACGAGCAAAATCAATAGCCGATAGACAAGGAAACAAAATACAGAACACGCTACTTCACCAAGGGCAGTTGGGCGCGCGCATCCGCTCGGGAGAGGACTCTTATCTGTTCGCTCCGCGTCGGGCAGAGTGTTCACACAGACCCGTTTTCTTACGTTACGTCACGAAACGTCACCGGGAAATCTGTGCTTCGTATAAAGCGTGGCTACCAATTCAAGAAGATAGCCTAGCACGCGACATTCGAGACACGAATGTTTCGGTGACTTAGACGTAAGGTGAGAAAACGGTGCAGTGTGAAAAGTTGAACCGAGCTCAACTCCTTACGTTACGTTAGGACGAGCCTTGTGTCCTTGGTTGCCACGGTAACTCACCGTCCTAGCTCGTTGTCACCAAAGCATTCGTGCCTCGAATGTCGCGTGCCAGGCTATCTCCTTGAATTGGTAGCCACGCTTAATACGAAGCACTGATTTCCCTGTGATTTTTCGTAACGTAACGTAAGAAAACGGGTCTGTCTGAACGAGCCTTTAATCTTACACCATTGTACAAACACCGCCCGCTTCTTTCTCCTCCTCAGTTTGAGTAGTCCCTACCTCGTAAAAATTAAAAACAAAAACCTAATTGGAGCTTGTGTACTTGGCGCTCTTACGGAAGGAAAGATTACAATAGACTAATCTCACCAGCCAGTTTGACTAGGCTAGACTAGACCACCGCTGTCGCAATGCACCACCGAGGGAACTTGTTTTTCTGCACATGTGACAACCACTCTGGAGGTCTGCGCGTATGCAGCAGAAGACAACACGAGCCCTTGCATGCACGGCTGTTGGCGACGTGCGCGATCGAAAGCGTCGCTGTGGTCGGCCTTCCACGATTGGCGAAATGCTGACTATGACGTCAGCAAAGGATTTTCTTCGACAGAACTAAGAGTAACGTAAGAACTTCAATTTTGACGGTGCTGTCAGCGTTGGTTTCAAAGCGCAATGATTTCAAGCTTCCACCATGCTCATTACAAACACCATCGATCTTGTTGTTCGCAAGGTAATGACGTCACGAAAGGGAACCATAGGAGGGCGCAACCAAAACATCTCACCGCTAGCGTACCGAGCGCTCCACGTTCTTCGGTTGTTCCACAGGTCGCCGCTTCATGAGGAGGAAGTGACGCTGTGGCCAAGGTACAGGTAGAGTCTAAGGTAGAGTAACTATATAGGCTCTGCTTGCAGAGCCAGAGTATCGCGCTCCTTTTCCTTGTGCCGCCAACTCCGTATTGGCGGGGAAGCGATCTCGTGAGACGAACTGGATCCAACATTCATAAGGGAAAACCACCTTGCAGGCGCCGAGTTTTGGGCGAATCATGTTTCTTGCTTTGCGTTTGCGAAAAATACATCCTACGCCAAAATCGAACAAACTTGAAGCTTCCTTGACAACTGAACAATATATATCCACTGGGAACAGTATAATCGCGTTGGTTTATAACGTGAGCGATGCTTTAAAACAAGTTTCCCAACTCTGGGAAATAGGCAACACGGAGAACGATCGCGTTGCTAGCGTCTGCGGTGCTCGCGGAGTGATACGCGACCGGCGCATCCAGGCACTTCAGTCCAGACAACAACACGCAGCTACGGCTTTCAAAGGGAAGACGTTTCGTCGGCTACTATGTTCTACCGATTGCACAGAGAAGAATAGGAGACAAATGACGAGAGGACGGCGCACGTGCGGCGTGTCCCTCACTATATCTCCTCTGCTCCGCATAGGGCAGCACGCCGCTTCACAGCCAGGCCATCCGCGCCTACGATACTCCTGCAGACGCCACAGTCGCTTCCCGAAATGCGGCCCTGGATCCAACATGGCCGCCCTGGGAACACCATTGCGATACTCTGCTCCGCAAGGGGACCATATGCAGTTACTCTAAGTACCGGTAGAGTAACTGTATATGCTCCGCTTGCGGAGCGAAGAATTGAAATGGTTTTCCAGGGCGGCCATGTTGGATCCAAGGCCACATTTCGGGAAGCGACTGTGGCGTCTGCAGGAGTCTCGTAGGCGCGGATGGCGTGGCTGTGAGGCGGCGTTCTGCCCCATTCGGAGCAGAGAAGATATAGTGCGGCGACACGATACCCGTGCAGCGTCGTCCCGTCATTTGTCTCCCGTTTCTCTCCGCCCTCGGGAGAACGTACACTCTAAAAAAAGGGAGGAGAAATGGAGGAAAAAACGATGTTCCACCCTGTCGCCAACGGAAGGGAAGAAATTGCCCCCGTTCCTCCCTTTCACCGATCCAGAAGCAGCGCCACCTAGTGCTGCTCGTAAAAGGGACGAAAATTCCTCCTCTATGTTCGTAGCGGCAGCGGCGGTCGAACCACCGCTGCCGCCGCGAACATGTTCAATAGCGGTGACGGCAACTTTACGGCTTGGTTGCCGTCACCTACAGCGATCCCACTACTGACCATGCGCGGTGCTAGCGGAGGAAAAGCGGAGCTGCGGAGACTAGCGGAGGTACACTAGTTTAACAAAAAAGCGAGGCGCGTAGCGCGGCGTGTGTCTCGCGAAAATCACGCCGTATACGCCCGCTTCGAGATCGCGCTTGTTCATGGTGGATGAAAGGTTGCTGCTGCGATAAGCACAGGTGGCGATTTATCACTGGCATGGCATGTACGACCACTTTTGTCGCGTTACTTGCTACAAGACAAGTCGACATAGTAATATATCCTTAAAGGGGTTATGACACGAAAATTGAACGGATAGATTATTCTTGAAATGGAATGCTCAAAGGCTATTTAGTATATACACCAAGTTACGCGATCTTTAGAGCTCTTGTAATTGCAATATTCAATTTACAAATTTTTATCATTTTTATACGGCGACCAGGCAACACTGCCTAAGTTAGTCACATCATGGTGTCCATAAACCACGTGACCATGAACACTCTCCCATTCTAGGTGCCCCCATGATCGCCCAAGCTCTCCTTGCCGCAGTACGATCAAAACTGCTCACGCAACTCGGTTACCCGAAAGCTATTCTCGCTCTCGCCCCCTTCCCACTGACCTTTTACCCTGCATGCGCCTGCGAGATATTCCCGGATAACGGTGACCACGGCGAGTTCATCTGTAACTCGCTGCCGCTGGAGCTGGTCGCCAGCGGGTCGCAGTCAAAATGAACAGCTTCCAACATCTCTTGATAGCAATCACTCTGATCGCTGCTGCGATCAATGTTGAACACTTTGACAAGGCGAGCGATGTCGTAGGCGTTATCGTCACGGACTGCATGCTCGAAACGTGGAAGGTAACAGAGGAGGCTGAGACTCGAGATGCCAAGAGAGCCAAGTCTGTGAGTGAGTGCAAGGAGACACCGCGGTGGAGGCTGGCTACGTAGCCAGCCTCCAGCTCCGCCCTGATCTGCCCCTCCGAGGGACCCGCATATAAATCGATTTATCCGCGAAACTATCGCGCCATTTTCAAAACAAATTTAGCAGGATTATTGGAACATACAATGAGTCCTAGCAGTATAGGTATCTCATATTTTATTTTTGGCGTGTCATAACCCTTTTAACCAGCTCGCCTGCCTACTTGCTTTAACTTTAATGACAAATAAAGCGCACGAAAAATAAATTGTCTTGATTTTCTTCTTTTTTTTGCGTGATTACGTAGCTGCCAGGATTGCTGCTCTATTTGAGTCAACCCGTCTTTACGTTCCTACCCCCTCACCTCCGCGAGAAACGTATGCTCTTGGAATAAAGCGTACGTACCATACAGCGAAAGATAATCCGTGCGGCGTTTATTTCAGTTCTGTGTCAAACAGAACATCATATTTAGTCGATAGGAAAGAGCACTGCGTTGCGACGAGCAACTGCGTCCGACACACGTTGTAGTCCGTCAACATCGAGGCCACAACCGGCTTGCGGCAAACACGCGTTTTTGAAAAACCATAGCCCCGCACAAGAAATGACACTGAAATGACGATTCGGCGAAGAACCGAAGCAACGGATCCGGAAAGCAAGGTCAACTATGCATTCGGGAAGAGTCCACTTGAAAGAAAGGGTAGTACAGACATTCCATTCTGGTTGCGCGGCGAAGTGTGTGTGTGTGTGTGTGGGGGGGGGGGGGGGGGGGGGGGGAGGGCGGTCCGCGGGCTTGAAGGAAGGGATGATTCACCACAGCCGAAGGTTCACCGCTGCTTTTTTCGTTTGCGCTGTGCTGCATCTCCTGCTACATATCAAATAACGCACTCTAAAAAAAAACAAAAAAAAAAAACGTCGCATTCTTTTATGGGACGGGTTTTTGTTTATTTACGCGCGGTTCCTCTCGTGTCGCGAAACGAGCGCGGCTGTAGTGGTGTTAAAACCAGTAATATTGTTTCTTTGACAAATCCATTGTAATACTTGTGCAACTATTCAAATGATTCATTACCCCACCAAAACTGAAAATAAATTATACTGGCACTGAACACTACCATCAAACAATAGCTTCTTTGCAATATTCAGCACCAGTGTACAGCACTTAAACACTGCATTGCCAACATGATTCATCAAACTTATGAAGAATATAATTATTTAATTTTAGTTAATTAGCTTAATGATCTACATTTGCTTTGTTCAGGGTGTTGAATTAAGAGATGGGGGCTATTCCCGGAGACATTTCAAATAATGTATTAAGTACGAGTAATATTTACTCCGCCTCTCCGTGTTTATGCGACAAAGGATGGCAGTCACTGGCCAAGTCAGATTCAAAAATAAGTCTGCCATATATAGAGAGAGTGCGAATCTGGCGTACGTAGAGAGGTGTGGGGGTCGGTGTCGCTGCGGTGTGCTGTTGTGTGGGGGTGGTGTTCTGATTGTGTTCCGTGTATTATGCGTGTTCAGTGATCTACCATGTAGCGTTAAAAAGTCGGGGGAGGTTAAAAACAAACTAGCGCTTCTCCGATTTTTTTTTTCCGTTTTGAGCGCCATCTGGTGGAAGCTCTATTAATTACACGAGGGGAGAAAGTTTCCTCCATTGAGAGAAAAAAGGTGACAATTTTCTACCCTTCTAGGGGACGAACTTTTTCTCCACAAGCAAAAATAGGTGGCAACGTTCCTCCCTTCTTAAGGGAGCAAATTTCCTCCCCGTTTTGTAGGAGGAAATTTCGTCCCTTGATGTGGCAATATATTGGACACGCGAGTTCCTCCTTTAAGGGAGGAAGTACTACTCCCTTTTTTTATAGAGTGTAGTAGCCGAAAAAGACCTCGTCACTTAGAAAGCCTAGCTGCGCGCTGTTGTCTGGTTCGAGGTGCCCGGATTTGCCGGTTGCGTCTCACTCCACGAGGGTCCCGGACCCGAGCAGCGCGATCGTCCTTCCTGTCGTCTGCTTCCCAGACTTTGAAATTATGTTTTAAAACTTCGCTCGCGTTATAAAACAAGGCGATTACACTCTACCCAGAGGCTACACATAGTGTTTAAATGAGCGATGCAACGATTTTTTTACTGTACGGAAATACCGTTAATTACCTGTGAAATATCCATTAGTTTTTTACCACACCCAATCGAAGTCGGAGAAAAAATTAAAGAAAGACGAGCAGCGTTTACCCCACCAACTCGCAGCCAGAATAAGCGGCCACGTGATCCGGAGCCGATTATAGGCCGCCTATGTTGATCATAGCCACGCGCTGGGGTTGGCAAGGCACAGGACACGCGCTGAGGTCCAGACATTGCTAGGGTCCGCCGGTGTCGTCATTGCAGCGATTGGACACGAGCCACTACCCGAATGCTTCTCGAGCTATCGATTATCGCGAGCCCAAATCAAATGCCCAAGCAATGCTCGGGTCCAATCTATGATCTGCATTCAAATATCGTCAATGGGCGGTACTGCGACCACCCAGTTACGTTATCAAGTTTTGCGAGGAGAGATTGAATGACAACGCTCGCTTTTTTCCCTGAAATTACACCGGGCTAACGCACACAAGCTCGGAGCAAGTGGAGCAGAAGCTCGCGCTGCAGAACCCAGGATCCTGGGTACAATCCCCACCCCTGCCCGTTTCGATCTGGATGAGCATCGAAACGGCGTGCTGTCATGTATAACTACTGCGTGATGCACGTTAAAGACCCCAGGCTAGTGGTTGTACCGCACTGGCTAAATTGCTCATCTACAGCTGAAACACCTGACGACCATTGAGGTTGACTAATTCCGGCTGTAATAAACATACATTCACCTTCATTTTGAAATTACATCGCAACAAAAGAGTTTCTTGGCCAGTGGCATTACGTAAGAGTATCCTTGTGTCCCACTAGTGCCAGTAAGCCCGTGTAAAGTAAAAAAAAAAAAAAAAAAACATTTGAAATGAATATTGTTGCACCTCCCGTCCAATCATCAAGGAACCTTCAAATTGGTCAGAGCTTAGTGTAGGATGTACAGGGTATCACAAATAGTGGTCAGGCTTTTTAAATCGACCGCAAAATTCTGTTTCTTAATCTATCCCGCTACGATTTTGCGCAGCGTTGCCCACAGATGGTGCATTTTTTTGTAAACTTTGCAAAGAGAGCACTTACCTGAGGAAAAAGTAAAGAAAGAAAAAGGCATACATCCTATGAAAACGCAGCGAAGCCACCGGTCTTCAAATCATAGGGCGCTCACAAGGGCAAATCACGCTCGGCGCCCGGCCAGCACAAAGTAACGGTGACCATGCTCAAAAACCTACCTGATCACACCAACGTCCCACTGCTAGATTGGATTAATCACATCTGAATCACCGGCAAGCTACCCAAGCAATTGAAACACTTTTTGGTCATTCCTATTCCGAAGCCCGGCAAGGACAAAGAATTACTAAGCAACTATCGGCCTATTTCACTCATGTCGTGCACGTGCAAAAGTCATAAAGCGATGGTATTAGCGCGCATCGAAAGACATCTCGAGACAACGGGAGCATTTCACCCAGCCCAGACGGGGTTCAGGCCTTGGCTGTGCACTCGAGAAAGTCCGGCCCTGATATCGGCCGACGTCATTCACAACGTAGACAAGTCAAGATTCCGGACCACCGCGGCCATTGACGAGCAAAACGCATTCATTCGGTACCACACTCACCAATTATCGGGGAAGGGAGCCGGCTTAATATCACAATCACTGCCAGAACCCTTAACTTTGTCAAGAGTTTCCATGAAGAACGTACTTTGTACGCTGCGGGAAACATGACAGCGAGCCAAGAACAAACCGCGTGGGAGTCCGACAAGGCTCGGTCCTTTCGTCTACACTCTTTAATATGACGATGGCGGCCCTACCTTACGAACTTGGCAAGATCCCCGGCCTGGAATTCACGGTAGACGCAGATCATATATCGGACTGGGTTCATGGGAAGTGATCTCGGAAAGTAGCAGGCGGCACTACAAGACGGCCTCTACAGGATCGAAACTCACCTAACCCGTATGGGAGTGCGGGCAGCACCGGAAAAGACAAAATACATGGTAGACACCGGCCAGACAATTCAAGTGACAGAATACTACGCGGCGCAACCCAACCTGGATCTAGTGAGGCAGCGAATCCAGCCGTCTTCTTTGTAAAATATTCTGGGGATCACCATTGAGGGGAACGGGAAAGCAGAAGCCTGGCTCTTAGGCACATTGAAGAGATGCAACTCGCTGCTCAACACGATCCGGCGGATCTGCAATGCGCGTGGAGGAGCAACGCAAGACGTTGCCAAGAGAATGGTCAAGGCCCTTTTGGCATTCCGGGTATTCTACGGAGCTCGCCATTTTTGGCTTACTGCAAGGCAGTGAAAAAGTCTCGAAGCCTTGAGCAAACAGACCGCGAGAGTCATCACCGGAGTGCCCTGCTTCATCCCTCTCGTCAAGCTGGGGCAAAACGCACAGTGTAACCAACTCTACCACTTCGTGGAAGCGAGAAGAAAAGTGCACGACGAACGACTGAAGACAACAGAGCAGGCACGTATCCTATGGAGGGGGGGAGGGGATGCCCTCCCCCCCCCCCCCCGAATCAAAATCCTGGCTACGTGCCTGCAACACAGCAGGGCAGAGGTATCATGCGAGTCATGAAGAAGCCGCTAGATTACTTTTCCCAGAGGTACAGGAACAACTTCCCTACGGGAAGACCTCCCGGCCATCACCAGCAGCAAGCCGCTAATGGCACGAAAAAAAGGGGAGGCCATACAATTGGCCCGCAGGGTCAAAGAGCACATTAAGATGGTGGAATGGCGGAAGCAAAGCTGCTTACACGGGCACTGCATCGCTCGAAAGCCGCGTCACCCTCCAGTAGGCTGTCACCGTATTCTCGGCAATGCGACTCGAAGCAATCGAAGCATTACCCTCAACGACATCGGCTAAGAGACGGCAATTGACAGCCATCTGCCTCGCACTGAAGACGGCGTCACTCAAGCCACCGACCTGCCTGAGAACCTTCGGATCTTCACAAATTCCCAAGAGGCGGTGAAAGAGTATCGAGCAAAGAATAGCCCGAGCATACAAGTACGCAAGATTAAGAAACTTCTCACGACACATTGGTCGAGGGGAGTCAACATCAGAACCGAGTGGGTTCCCTGTCACACAGGGATCCCACTAAACAAAGAAGCTAATCTCCTGGCCCGCGACGCCTTTATTCTCCCTTCTTTCCGCAAGCCCGAAGACGACACGCTTGCACTCTACAATGACCAGTACGACATGACCACTCGCGACGGAGCACTCCCCGTCGACTGGAAACTCTAAGATTGTGATCCGGCAGAAGTGAGAGCCGAGATCAAATATCACTATCAAGCCAAGCTCGAAGGGCTCCTACCTGAGCGTCCATACGTCCTACCCCCTTCGCGGGGTTTTGGACGACGAGGACAGATACTGCTCGCCCGAGTGTGAACAGGAGCCACATTTTATACTGGCGAGACTCGCATCATGGAGCAAAGGCCAAAGATCCAGCGTTTGCTCCCAGTGCGACATGGACTTCAAGGCGGACACATATCCCCAAGTGTGGGTGTGTCTCAAGTACCAAGCAGCAAGGACCAAGTTCCGACCCGAAGACATCGCCTCTCTGGAGGGCTGGACCCATCCGCCCTGGAATGAAAAACAGAAGCGAAAGATCCTGCGAAGCCGCTTGGACTTTCTTTATGAGGCCCAGCTCGAATCATTCCTATAATGTGTCATACACGTAGCTTAGAAAGTATGCCGCACCAAGGCCTCGAATAATTGCCACCGATGCACACCCACACACTTTTCCCCCCGTCCATGGCACCAAAAAACGCATTCTGAACAGAACTGAAGTGTTCCGCGCGAGCGTGCGGGGCAAGAGAGCGCCTCGCACTTCATGTTCCCATGCATGACGCACATCTATACACCGTGCCACTAGTTGTGTGCAGCGCAGGCGAAGGCAGCGGCAGGCGAAGAATGAAAGGGCGAGCACTAGGAAGGCGGAACGGGAGAGAAGGTCGATGAGAGAGGGGGAGAGCATTTGGAACGTTAGAGAGGAGAGGAGGATTCTCTCCTCGTCCTTAGCCTTCATAGTACTTTCCCTTTCTCCCCTCATCTGACGTTGCCTTCGCCTGTAGTGCACGCAACTGGCGACACGGATATAGATTATGGCAGTGGTACCATCTCACGCCGCGCGATGGCAGCACGTGCCGGATTGCGGTGCCATCGCGATGCGTCATGAACAAATGGAATGCACTCGATTTTCTGCTGGGCACATATCCTCATAAAGCCACCATAGCAGGGCCGTCTGCCTCCCGCGAACTGAAGTTACGGCGGCGTCACGCATGCGCCGAAGCTTAGTGAGATCGGTCTCTTGAGACTGAAAGCTGCGATCCACTCTCAAACGGAACAAGGATGAAAGGACGAAACAGTAGAATTCTGTGACAATCGTATTTCATAGTTCCGGACCGTATTACTGTATATCATTTCATACGAGAGGAAGGTACTCTATTTTGCAGTGCCGTTCGGCATTTTATAGTACCGTACATCGCTTCATGCTACCCTAGAGTTACGTATTTCATAATATTGTACCGAGATGTATTGTACCATATAACGTTTCATAGTACCGTATTCATCAACTAGATACAGTAAATGTGCGCGAAGTTTCAATGTATCGTTTTTGTGCTGTCCTCTGCCGGGTTGGTGGGGGATCGGTGGCCGAGTGGACTAGCGCAAACCACCTCAGAGCACGTGGAGCGAAAGCTTGCGCTGCAGAACCCAGGGATCCTGGGTTCAATCAGCACCCCTGCCCGTTTCGATCTGGAGGAGCATCATACCGGCGTGCGGTCGTGTATCACTACTGCGTGGTGCACGTTAAAGACCCCAGGCTAGCGGTTGTACTGCACTGGCTAAATTGCTCATCTACAGCGAGTGACTCGTCGCAACTACAAGCAGAATGCTGCTTTTGTGGGCCAGCTCTTTATTTTGTATTACTTGATTTGAAAATAAAAATTGAATTGAAATTGAATTAAACTTTGAAATGGCTGACCAACGACACACTATAAATATCCACACAGCCCCCCAATCTGCCGTACTTTTTCATTAATTTAATATGACCACATTGAAATAACTAAGAGAGATCCCGTCTATTGACGCTGATTTTACCTAGTGCAACTTATCGTACATTAAATTTGGTTTCAAGTACCTTGAGTGTGGTTGTTCACTTACCAGAAGTTTGTCATTTTGGTATTAAGATGCACTTTTTGTTTTTGTTCACACTTTTAGGGTTATTACACTTTGTTTCATCATTTTTATTTACTCGCTCGTTTTTGAGGCGTTTTTTTTCAACTTTTATTGCCTCTTTTCATGTAAGTCCATCTTTGGCTTTGAGGCGGCCTCACCTATGCTAATGACTATATATGTGTATACAAATAAAGTAATAATGCTAATACTGTTTTGATTAATATTATTAATTTCTTAATTAATTCCGCCCATACTCTGAACATTTATTTATGCATTAAATTATGCAAGGTTGTTCCCTCCGAACATAGTTTTTGTATTTTTCTTTGACAGAGTTTGTCTCGGCAAAATTCGCAACTCACCGAGGCAGAACTATGAACAAAATATATTTTTTTACATTACAGAGCTGCATCTCCAATGTTCTTTGTCATCATGTGTTTATACCTGATGCCCTTAATCATCCATGGTCCAAATACGGAAGCTGTGTTCGAGGATTTATACCGGCACTTTGGAGTTCACTGGTGGGATCTTCTACTGAATATTACAAATCTAGTTCCACAACTTCATCCGGTAAGTAACCATTTGCCTTTTTAAACTTCCAATGCGATGAAGAGTAACGCAAATATGGAATTATACAAGAGTAATCAGATCAAAATCAACAAACATAGCGTATTTTGGAAAGAAGTATTTCCCTCTACATTAAAGGATAAATTAAAGTTCAAATTAGGTGGTTAGAAGTTTACTTTTATAAGACTATGACTGATGTAGTATTAAAGCTTTGAAGCTATCTTTGGATACCAGAGCCAAAAAAGTGAAAGCCGTTTACAACTCCCTGTAATGCCGAATTGGAGCGCAGCTCTTGAGGAGGAGGAGGGAAAGGTACTCAGGGGAGGGTATACCCCTACTCCTCCTCCCCTCATTCTTCAATCTCCTCCGGCGGGAGGGGGGGGGGGCTCGCGCGGTGCATTATGGGACATTTCCCATAAGGCACCTCGGGGGGAGGGGGCAAGGGGGAGTCACGTGACCTGAGGGGTCACGTGACCCCCCCCCCCCCCCCCCCCGAGGTCACGTGACCCCGGGGGGGGCTCGCGCGGTGCATTATGGGACATTTCCCATAATGCACCGCGCGGTTACGCCGACGGCGACGGCGACGGCGACGCCGCTCAAGCCGGAAACGGGCGCCTAAGAGCTGCGCTCTAAAATAAAAATATAAACCTAATTAAAACTCAAGAATACAAACAACAATATATAACATAAAGGATATGCTTAAATACAAAATAAACCAAGATGTCTCGTTAGCAGCTGTCACAGTCGTCTTGAGTCTCTCAACTACTGCACGGTTTAAAAATGTATCAGTATACATTTTTGGCCATGATAGTTTTGAACAGGAAAGACGTTTGCAGTTTTCAGATCAGCCATCCTTCAGGTTATTTTTAATATGCACTTTCGATACATTTTAAACGTTCCACAGTTATAGGAAACATTGAGAAGTATTAATGGGCGGTTCTGTTTGTTTGTAGAAAAGTTAAACATTTGTTTTGGTGAAACCTAGCTCTTGACTTGATCGCAAACCGAAGCCTCGAAACCGAAATTGAGGCTTCGAAATTATTTGGCACTTTGTTGGTACGTGATAATGGCATGCCAGCTTTCTCTATCGCGGTGCTCTCGTCTTGTGCGCTATACAATTGTACGGCCAGTTTCGCACGAGCTGAATAAACGAGGTATGACATGAGACACACCGCAGCCATGCTTGGAGTTTTAAGTTTATAAAGTTCACAAATGTAAATCCCGACGTTTCACACAGATAATACAGGTTTATGAACTGATATTTGTTAGGATATATATAAGAGTGTATATAAAAAAAAAATATTCCGCATAACGGGTGTCCTATAGCCATGTGGTCTCTTTAATGCTATTTACTGTTCAGAATTATTTCTATTGCAGTTCAAATCTTGTTTGCTTGTGTTTCGTGGCGAGAATCTCTGTAAAGCGAACAAATAAGAAAGGAGGGAGAACAAGGAGGTGTAATAAGAGGCTACCTCAGGTCCTAACTCCAGATTCAAAAGGCATCGGGAGGTAATGTTAGAAAAACATCTGAACGGAAGAACGAACTATTACAAATACCGTCTGCAAAAAACAAACAGAAAGAAACGTCATAATGTGCTACCACATGCCTCAAAACCAGACAAACAACATGGAACAAAAAGAAAGAAGCCTAAATGATAGTCTCATAAGAAATATCAGTATAGGTGCCAACCTGGTTATTGTAATCATTATTGAGCAGTTCTTTTTTTTTTTAATGTACGCTACCAAATTGCTATGATATCTAAAACTTGCCGATAGTCCTCAGCGGCTGATTTATGCGTACAATGCCTGCCCAACAATTTATTTGGTGAGTATGTTTGCGGAACAAACCCTAAAACAAAGAGCTGGCAAAGTGGAGCTCCACGCCATCTCGAAACCTTCAGATTGTGAAATCCCTAGTAGATCTTGTTAATGTAAGATGTGTGGTGGACCTCGTGGTGCTTATGAACATATAAGTCGCATCACGCTTTTTAAAACACCAGTCCTCTGTATTCCTTAAACTGTGTCTGAAACCTTTGCACTCTCATGTCTCGTTTATATGGGCCCCTTTAATACGGATACTCCGCTTTATGGACACCATTTTCTTGGAAAAAGCTAGGGAAATACGTGAATTTTTGTCTCGGTATTATGGACAACCCTCATTATGAACGATTCTTGTTTGAGGCAACGAAGATGTCCATGTTAACGAGACATCAATGTAGACATTTTCATTCGTAGTGATGAAAGGCGTGTATATACAAACAGATTTCGGTCGAGTTTAATCTACCTTGCTTTATCGGTGAACTTGGCCAGTCAAAACGTAATGATTTTTGGATGTTTCACTGATCTCGTTTCAGTCGGTTCTATCCCACCTCTGGTATCTGTCTTGCGACTTCCAGCTGTTCGTAATATCAGTCATAGTACTCCAGGTGCTCAAAGGGTAAGGCGGTTTTGGGAAATTATATTTTAAAATGTCACATCTGTGTATACAGTACGTAGGGGCGCTTGATGATCGATGGGACCGAGCATTCGAGTGCTCTGAACTGGCATCACACTTTTATTAGGGGCGCCTTTTTCATTTCGCGCTCTAGTTTACCTTTACGTTAAGAGAACTGTAAAGGATTGTCTTCAATATCTTGTACAAGTGATAGTGAGGCAGCGGTACGTGTGATAAACCAATATACAACATTTTGTACATGCGGCTAAAAAAGTAAGATAAAGAAAACTTAAAATAAATTCCAGAACCCTTCAAGAATAGGTGCTAGGAGCGCGGTGAACGTCACGGTACGTGTGTAAAGCGAGAGTATAATAAATACCCAAAACTTATTTATTAATTTAAAAATATATTCTCCTCAGTTGGCGCATTACTGTTAGAGATTTCTTGTTGGTTGACAAAATACAAAAATTCTTTGGTGAAACTTAAAAAAAAAACAGAAATCTAAATTCCGGTTTACGCTGTTTTCCGGCAAATTTAAGCCGTGAAGAGACAGGTAACGAAGCACTCAAATCATCGACGGAGTCACACCCTGAAGTCGCGGCAGCGTCCGCAGCAGGCACAGGTAGCGAATGATTGCGAGCTCAAATAAGCGTGGTGCGTGATCTCATGATCAGATGGCCGTTAAATAAATGCGCCACACTCGGATGTCCCTCAAAAAGCCTAGGCTTAACCCCCCCCCCCCCCCCCCCCTCCTGTTTCGGTACGGCGGACATTGAACATTTCATAGTTGAATATTGCGCAGCACAACTTAGTATGAAGAATTCAAACAACCCTCATGGCATATCACGACAAGGGGAAACAAATCTGATTAGGACATGCCAGATAGTACGAGTGTTTAAAAAATAATTGTTCCTTTATAGGTGATTATCTTGTTAATTATTCCTCGACACATGTACCCTGATTTTCGGCGACATAAATAACACCATTTTAATAAGTAATATTTGTATTTCAAGTATGATTATAATGCGTTGACATTCGAACGCTCGTTTTGACGAAAAACCGAAGGTGACTTTCGTTTTTCAGCGCCGGGGAGAGAGGAGAGAAGGAATGGGAGACGGTGACGCGTGCGACGCTCCCATTGGTCTAAAGCGCTGATGTCACCACACGTCACTCTCTCCCTTTCTCTCCAGCCCTCACAAGCTGAGAGACACCGCCTTTTTTCGCCAAAACGAGCCCTTTCGTGTTCGTTAGTCACGCGCACAGCTGGCGGGGAGCCAGAGAGGAGGAGGTGCCGTGAAGCACCTTCTAGATAACAAAGACGTAGTGCTGAATGAGATGGCGGCATGAGAAAAGGCCAATGTTTGACACAGATTGGAAACGAATGCTGCGTCAGCGCTCGACTTTGAGTCAAGTTTGAGCTGAACGTTGACGCAATCGTCGTGTCAAATCTTCTCCCGGGTTTGGCCTTCTCTGATGACGCCATCTTATTCAGCGCTACGGCTTTGTTATCTAGGAAGTGTTGCGGCGCGGCGCGGTGGAAGGCGGGTGCATCAGTTGCTGCTCTGCCGTCGCCGGTTGTTCTTCGCTCTTGGTTTTCGTAGTAGCGGTGTGTGGGCTGTGACCTGTTTGTGTAGTTTAAACGATGGGTGCGGTTCCCTCCACGAGTGATATGGATGCGGTTCCCTTCACGAGTGAGATGAATGACCGTATCCAAGGGCATCGACGTACTCTGACAGGCAGAGTACAGAAAAGTGGTGAAAACGTTACAAGAAGATTCACTGGTGGATTCTTGGGGAATCCGTTAGCATGACTCTTGGGAAACACCACATACGTCTCCTTTAGAAAACGTTAGCACTGACTCCGTAACGAGCCCGAAAAGTGGCAGAAAAACATAGAGGAAGCAAACATGAAAGCCAAAAGAGAAAGTCAAAAAAGAAATTTGAAATGATCAGGCTTACCGTTTCCTGAAGAGGGACGTGTGTAGCGTAGAGCACTGCACGGGCCCGGGCCAGCCCGCAAGCCCGAGCCCGGCCCGGCCCGCGGGCCGGGCTCGGGCCGGGTAGCACGTATCTTCTCGGGCCCGGGCCGGGCCAGGGCTTGAACTAAACATTTTTCGGGCCGTGCCCGCCCGGGCCGGCCCGGGCAATCGTATGCCGCAAATTGTAAAATTCTTTATAGCAAAAAGTGTGCTCAATGATCGTTTAAGGTTCAATAAAACAAACAAGCGAAATGCAAAATCACTCCGGCGCCGTTAAAAAAAAACGAAAAAAAAATACGTCTTATATTTGGAAATTTTTTTACGTGGATAAAAGGGAACGTTTATGATTCCACCAGCATAGTGGGAAAGTGCGGTCAAGACAACGAGGGCACTCCTTTCGCAGGGTACAACATGAGTGTCTTGTTCCTCTGCTTTTCAAACTAAAAAAAGAAAAAAAAAAACGTGAGCTTGACTTTGCACTTTGTGCACGGGGCTTTATTATGCCCCCAAAGATCAGCTCACTACCATACATAATTTTATGATTATACTGACTTTTGAAGATGCACTAGCGTGATTGTGATTGTCTCTTCACAAGAAAACATGAGGCGAGGAAAGTTTCTGTGAAACGAATTGAACAACGAAAAGTCAAATATCTCTTCAAAAAATGCATAAATAAAATATTGCCCACTTGTTTTTTCCAAATCACTTATAAATTCCATATTTCGCCCATATTCTCGAAAATGCATCCTGTATTTTGTGGTGTAAAAAAAAAAAAATCGGTCCAAGTTGAAAAGAAAGTTAAATTAAATATGCCCGCTTTATGCTTAGAAAGTTTTTAGGTTAAAGCCTGCAAACTTTTTCGGGCTCATGTATATAATCTGTCGGGCTCGGGCCGGGCTCAGGCTTCTATCTGAAACTCCTGCCGGGCCCGGGGCGGGCCTGGGAAGTTTTTCTTCCGGGCCGGGTCGGGCCGAGCCTAGAAATTAAACATTCTGTCGGGCTCGGGCCGGGCCCGGGCCGTGCCTCTACCGGGCCGGGCCTAGAAATTAAATATTCTATCGAGCTCGGGCCGGGCCCAGGCCGTGCCTCTACCGGGCCGGGTCGGGCCGGGCCTAGAAATTCCGGCCCGTGCAGTACTCTAGTGTTGCGTCTTCAAGCCTCATGCTAACGCATTCCCTAAGAATCTGCGAATGAATTTTCCTGTATTCTTTTACCATTACATTCAGTCGTTTGTGTAACACACTGTGATACATTTAGACTGGGTTAAAAGTATTCTCAGAAAGGAACAGTGTTATTAGTTGGCAATATGTAACCTAAGCCTCACAAGCTGCTAATTATTCATAGCATAGCGAATTCAATCAAAGCGCACGCAAGTCTAAGCCTGACCAATATGCTTCTACTAAAATAAAAAAAAAAAATATTATCGCCACCGGATGTGCTGCCAAGTCATAAAAATCATTATTACTCTTCTTTTTGCCTTGTTTGTTACGCGCTTTTGCTACCAACATTAACCATCACCAACTCGCCTAAGCTTCCATCTTAATGGGCAGCTGCGGTCAATTTTTTTTGAATTTTCGAATACGACTGTTTTCAGCTCATTCAGTGTCCCCGAATTACAAGGTATACTTTTTTTTCTTCCTAGTTTGTGTGGTTTTATAAATATCACGGCTCGAATTTGGGTCTCGGGTGTCTGTGGCATAACCGAAACTATCTACTAGGGAGGGATTGAATTATTAATCAACTGTAATGTCGCAACTGGACGTCAAGGTGGCACGGTCGCGACTGGACGTCACGGTGGTGCGAAATCAATTTCAAGAAGTAAGGTAACCTGCTCCTGTTTTTGATAGTTTGCGTCGTACCTATAGAGCGCATTTAGAAAAGACCAGTGCGTATTTGCAAAGCTAGCGGCTATAAAGCGTATTCCGCGTGCTGCGTAACTGAGGAAAAAGGCGTGCTCGGTGCCGGCCACTGGGTAACGGCGGAAAACGGGCAGCTTGGTTGCATTGCTCAATTCTTGTTCCTTGCTCGCGCTAATGAAAATGGCTGGTATACATGAGCTGGGAAATTAATACTGACGAGGTGAGCATTTCCGGCATCACGATTCACGTGAGCGAACGCCGCAGTGATTATAATGCAATTAAATTTAAAGGTGTAAGCGAGCTGGACAAGAATGACGAAAATGATCCCTGGAGAAGGGGACCAAGAGGGACAAAGGACAAACACAAATCTCCAAACACAGCTAGGGGACTGGTGCGCGACCGAAAACATCCGCCTAGTCCGGGTATCGAACCCGGGACCTCTCCATTACAGTTGGTAGAGCGCTCCACCTGTAATGGAGAGGTCCGGGTTCGATACCCGGACCAGACGGATTTTTTCGGTCGCGCACCGGTCACCTAGCTGTGTTTGGAGATTTGTGTTTGTCCTTTGTCACTCTTGTTCCCCTTCTCCAGGGATTATTTTCGCCGCAGTGAGTCGCTCGGTGAAAGCGGACTCCGGAATGTTCTGAGCTACCGCACATGAGTACTGATGTACCAAAAAACATTTACTGTATACTCCCAGAAACCGTTAAAACCAAACAAAAAGGCTAGAAAATGAGGGAAGCAGTTCTAATCAATAATTTATACACGAAGGGAAGGCATGGAAGAACCAACGCACCACCGTGACGTCAGGTTTTGTCGTCGCTCACTGCTTTTATTAAAATCTAACCCGCTTGCCATCTGGTAAAGAGCAACTGGTCGCATCTTTAAAATCGGTTTTAGTGGAGCACGCTGCTTCACTTTGATGTAGTATTTCAGCAGTTATCGTATTCCGTGCTACTAAAGCGATACCAGTCATTTATTTTCGTTTGGTTTTTGACCAGAGTTCCCTTTTGATATTAATACAACGCAGGAAAGTGCGAGCCTGCATCATCACTTTCCTGGTACTGTCCGTGATCTGCTGTGCGGTGACGGCTGGGCAGATGGACAATCCGAACCACGATCCGCTTGTCCCGCCTGTTTCAGAAACGTTCGAGTAAGTGGAACCCTTCAATTGTTTTGTTGCTGTCACAGAGGCAACCTCGACCATCTGCTAGATAGGTCCCTCTTGTTCCTATCAGATCGAAAAGAACGTCTCGGACGCTTTCGAACAATATCCGAACTACCTGTCGTACACATTTAAGTTGAGAAATGTAAACCAGAAGCTACACATTATAAAAAATAATTAATAAAGCCGTGATGTGTCAGGCTAGTTCTAGCAGATCGAAGAAAGTCAAGTAAAATTTATATAATCAACCCTTGTTCAGAATTTACTGTTCTCTTGGTGGCTCCGTCCTTCAGTGTTAGTCAGAGGCACGCTCATGGGTTTACAAGACTCGGTATGTTTGCTGTTCTCAGAGCATCGCTTGAGTTTAGTGAATATATTCATTAGGGTAATTGGCCACCAGTGCGAACCTCAGCATTTGCCTCCGACTTGAATATTAGCGACAGCAGGCTCACCGGTGACGCAATATACGTGTCCGATGCCCGAGGCGGATTCGGCTGTGAAGTGATCGGAACCGTTCGCTCTCAGGCGGATGCGGTAAGGTCAGAGGCCTTTACGGAGAAGAGAAAGCGAACATAGACCGCACTTGTCACTAAGATGTGGCACCGAAAATCATGTTTCTATCTTTTTTTTACCATCATGCGGTTGTGGCCAATATAGTTTACTATAAATTGATCCGCCTGCTGGAAAAGGTTGGTAAGATAAATTAATAAACGTGTAACGCAAGGGACGACAAACAAAATCTGTATTCGGTGTCGTTGAGTTTTCATGCTTTGAAAGCTGATTTTCGTTGTAATTTTATGGTGATTTAATAGAAAATAACAGGTATTAGGTTTCAATATATTTAGGCTTTTTGTCCTCTAGAAAGGAGCTCATGTCGGTTACGTTGTTCCTAATGATACGTACTGAATATAAGAGCACACAATAAATTAGTATTGTTTAGTAAGCGCTGCACACTTAGTTGTCATAAACTGATTTTTGTTTTGTCTTCACAATCCCTTGACGTTTGTTGAAGTCGGCACGCATAATCTATTCTTTGTTGAAAATGTGTATTTCTCTTTGAACGATTACTCGCGGATGAAACTAGATGGTTGTGGAGGTTCGGCATCGGTGATCTTTGAGCGTCGACACACGGTTGAAATCGTGTTAGGCTACCAAGCGGTTTGGTTTACACAGTTAAGAATTAATGTACATCTTGCGAGTATGGATTTGAATGCAGAAACGATGTAAACAGGGTTTTCTTGAAAGTGTGCGTTACAGTAACGTGTCGTTGATAGAGACATTCATTTCCCCAAAATCGTATATCTTATGAGTCGTTCATCACAATGAGACTATAAACGAATGTGCCTCTTTTAATTAGAAACCCTCGTATTTATTCTGCTCGTCTCTGAAATTCGGTTTATGTAGAGGATGTCCCCATATTGATCGGGTACATATTAACTTGCCTGGACTGTCTGAAATCGGCGAAGTAGCATTGCATCTATTTAGAAACCCGTCACATCTTTATTGGCTTCTTTTTTTTTTCTTAGTGGCATGCAAAGAAATAAGCGGCATTAAAATGGCAAGAAATATTTTGTTTTCTTATTGTTTAGTGGAGCGTTTTTTGTTTAAGCATCATTGATTTTTATCATTGCCTCCCTCTTTGTGCGGTACACTTTAGGAACCTAGATGGTCGAAATTCAAAATATATTATTCGAAACACCTACTCGTTCTCCATAGCACATCATTCCAATAGTAAACTTTTTAGAATAAATCGAGGTATTTGTTTATGTAATAATATTATAATTTTTTCTCCTACAGCGAAACATTCAAGACACTCACGGAGGTCTACATTTTGCCGACCTACCACGGGGCCTGCTACTTCACCGGCTGCATTATTCTTCTTGTCCTAAAAAAATGCAAGCCAGTTAAGCTATCTGGAGTAAGTTTCTTCTTTGCCACATTTGGAACGTATGCCAACATCTGGTAGTTATTGAGAAATAACAATGCTTCTTCTCACGAAGGCAATTGGAATCATTATGTTTGTACATGGGATTTGACTACTACCAGGTAAACGTCGCCTAATTTTATATATATCGGGTTGGAAGTGAGGAGCCAAACATCGAAAGGAAATTCGATTCGTAATCAAGAGCTCTCAAATGTGCCAATAATAAGTCTGCCGATTTGGGTGAATGGCGGCGCATGTAACACTGAAATACATATGTTTAAATGACAATGCATTTATGGTCAATTTTAGACCAGTGTAAGCAAAGCCATTCGAAGGCGAAACCAGTAGCAATGTTTTTATTATGATTAGTAAATGCCGCGGCTTTTATATTCGCGGCTTTTTGACAGAAAAAGTGACGGACTTTTTGACTACACACATATATCAGCATACCAACCGCAATTGACGAAAAGGAAAATAATGTCATACTAACCTCCTCACACGTGGTCACAGAATAGAAGAGGGCTCTGTGTATTGCCCCATTCTAAGATACAAGCCACGAGGAATACTGGAAGATCATTTTAAGGCATTTCTGCGATCAACAACTTTGAAAAACGATTCTTAGTTTTGCACGAAGTATTCCAAAACACCGACATGCGCATCTTTGAAAATGGGATAGTTTTAAGCAAGAAGCGAAGAACCTGGCAATCGAGCGGGGCAGAGCTATACAAACAACGTGATCTTTCTAAGACTTTAGTAATGCTACTCTGACTCGAATGTTTTAACCTCGGTTTATTCGGTGATAATATCAACGTGACCAGAGCTAAATCTAAAGTAAAATAAAACCGAAAGATATTTAAAAAAAACAAATTCGCTCCCGTAAAAAAGAGAGAAAAAAAGGTGTTTTTTGTGAACAGTTTGGCAAGCGCTCTTTGGACGACGAGAGGCGTTACGCACTGTCTAAAGAAATGCTAGAAATTAATCAATACCGGGTTCTCACTCACCGATTTAACAGAAAGGTCAATATCTTTCGACAATTTTTATACGAACATATTTGAGGAAACAATACCCAGCAAAGGAAAGGCTGAAGTGGAACAGTTGTTAGCGCAGATGCTGACCCTTGAGGAGACAGATGGGAAGCTACTCGAGGGCGCCTAAAGTCTGGACGAAATCAAGGCCGCCCTTCAATCTCTTCCCAAACCCCTGAACCTAGTGGACTGAGCGGAGAATTTCATAAAAATATACCAAGATATTCCATCTCTCGTTCTGCTAGAGGTATTACAGAAAGCATACGCACAGAAAACTCTCCCCATTTCCTTTTACCGTGGACACACGGTATTAAAACCAAAAACAAAAGATCTAGAAATGCGAAAAAGAATGACAAATTACAGACACATATCCCTTTGCAGCATTGAATATAAAATGTACGCAAAAGTAGTCAATAACAGGCTACAGTGTGTAATTGAAAAGTTAGTTGGTGAACATCAAACTTGCGGAATACGCGGCAGAGCTATACAAACGAATGTACATGTAGCCCATTCAATACTGGAATGCGCTTCAGGCAATATTGGCCACCTTGAGCTTGTGTAAATAGACCTTACCAGAATATTTTATCGCGTTAGTCACTCGTTGCTCTTTGCCCTGTTGACGTGTAATAATTTTGGAAAGTACACAATTAGACGGAATCAAATTCTGCTATCTGAACAGTTTACCGAAACTGATCCCCAATAATACACTTTTGGACGAAATGAAAAATAAATCTTCCGTTAGGCAGGGTTGCTCTTTATCTTCGCTACTTTTTGCCTTCTACCTAGAGCCTTTATGTCTTAGCGTCTTGAAAAAAGAAAGTATTCACGGATATTATTTTGCCAATGTTGAGATAAAGGTTCTCGCGAGTGCAGATAATGATGCTTTTTTATCGAGATAAGAGAAGCATCCAGGAAGCACTTCACATAACTGCACGTCACTGCGAACTCGCGGGAACTTCTGTAAATTCGTTGAAATGCTACGGGTTTTGGTATGGTTCCAGGGCCACACGACTTCGTGTTTTTTTTTTTCAGGGATAGAGTGGAACCAGGATTGATTTACGTATCTTGTAGTACCGTTTCTCAAATTCGTAGTAGGTATCCTACTGGTCATCCCTTGAACTACGGTAAAAAGAAAGACAGACATGTGGGAAGGAAGAGATGTCTCAATAAGCAAGCAAGTGTTTGCAATATATTCATCGTTTCCGAACTTGTGTACGTTCTACGGGTGATTTATTGTGCTCGAATCAACATCCAGAAATTCCAGAGAATATTTGCCACATTCATATGCTACTCGACCCCCATAAAAATAATAACTATTTTCTTCCCACTTGAAGTTGGCGGGTTCGGATTATATCACATCTTCGTCCGCCAGTTGGTGTCGGGATTCTCTTTTGAAGAATGCGAATTACAATTTTCTAAAAGTCACGCTGCAATTACCTTTTGCCGAAAGTTTAAATTATCTTTTTGTTTCAACGGGCGAAACCTTTCAAGGCAGGCCTTGGAGTTTTCTTAAAAAAGGTAGTCAACACGTTCGGTTTCCTCAAAACGCTACTTTTGTTAGAATAATTGCTTATTGTGTTAAGAAAATTATTGTCAAGAAGCATTACAGAAAGCCTATTTCCTGTTCCGGTATCGTACTCGCTTTACTCTAGAAACCGAAAGCGATGTGTTGAAGAGAGTTAAAAAATGGGCGCACCTTTTTAACCAAGACGTCCTTTTTCAAGCGGCATACATAAACTTTACCCGTAGAATGTTCCTCCAAGCAAAAAAGAATATTTGCACCATAGACAGTGAACAGCCGACTTTGTAACAAGCCTGATATTATAGAGCGTTGTTTTATTTATTGTAATGACGCATATATATTCTGGGATCTGCTGTACCACACGCTTAAGAAATATCACATTTTCAACAATTACAGTCTTCTCTTCCTCCCGTTTACCGAAAACGAAACTGTCCCGTATGACATGTTTTGTCCTGTTAAGACTCACGATCAAGTCGCTCACGGTCAAGTCGCTCGTTTGAGAACAGGTAACGTAAGTGACGAGCTATGTGCTTCACAATTCAGTCAACCTGACTGGTTCTTTATGTTTGATGCGTGTCTATAGCCTCCCAGATTTGTTAAAGTACTATCTAGGAGGCGCCTACAAATTATGTGTTAGGTGCTTGGTGAGTGACGTCACCAAGGACCCCAGCCACGTGGGCCGCCCTACCCACACGCAGGGGGCACCTACTTTATTAGGTGCTTGGTGAGTGGCGTCACTACGAACCCCGAGCAATGTGGGTTTGCCCACCCACGCCTGGGGATCCTGGTGGTTGAGCTGAGCCCGGGGTAGGTTTGGACTCTTTGGGTCCCTTCAAGCGAGGCAGTATACCACTTCGGCCCCCGCTTTTCGTAGACTGGTGTCCTGGCTTATCCCTACCAGGATTATTCAGTCAGTCACCTGTCTCTCTTCTCCTCTACACTCTCTTCCCTCCTTTTTTACCTTCTTAGGTGGCAAGGACCAAACTTTGGTGGAAACAGGTCCTTTCCCTGCAACCACACTCGGGTTTAGTGCCCGGGCAGCACTGGTAGTGTAATTGTGTCAACCAAGGCTCTTGCTATGGCACAGTACCTACCCCCTTGTTGGGCTCCGTGGTGGGCGGTGCACACGGGTGTTGAATTTCCTTCCCATCTTTACGGGTCCCAAGCTTCACAAAACCACTGATCGGGTCCTGAAAAGGGTCCGCACCGAAGTCCATGTCCATCCCGCGAAGTCCCTTAAATTTTTTAAATTTCCAAAGTTTCTTGTTATGCATTCTGAGGCTGAAAATCCACTTGCAAAGCTTTCTCAGTTTTTTTTTGTTTCAAAGGTGCTCGAAGGCGTTATCGCTACAAACTTCAATGCCAAAAAGATGGCGTCGGGCGACCTTCTGGTCGAGATAAATACAAAACAAGAAAGTGACTCTCTTCTGGCCTTGAACTCCGTTTCAAACTACAAGGTTAGCGTGACACCTCACCGCAAGCTGAACACCGTTCACGGAGTTATCTCTGAGAACGACTTGCTGGAAACATCTGAGGAAGAGCTCTGTGAGGTCCTTCCAGTCAAGGGGTTGTAGGCGCACGCGGGATCACCCTCCGCCGAGACGGTGTTGAACGAAATTCAAGACATGTTATCTTGACATTCGATTCCACCACCACTACCGGAGGCCATAAAGGCAGGCCCCTGCTCCAGTGCCGAGTCCGACCCTATGAGCCGAACCCTCAGCGGCGCTTCAAGTGCCAACGGTTCGGCCATGGTTCGCGAAGCTCTAGAGGTGCCGAGACATGTGACAAGTGCTCTAGTAAAGAGCATGTAGGAGATATCTCCGTGACCGAGCCGAAGTGCGTGAATTGTGAAGCCTGCTACCGCGCATACTCCCGAGCTTTCCCAATATGGAAACCAGAGAAGGAAATACTGACATTGAAAGCGAATGAAGACATCTCGTACCTCGAGGCAAAGAAACGTCTATCTTTCCCCTCGAAAGACGGGTATGCCGAGGTCGTGCGTAGGGGACCAGCACGACCAACGATGGCATCGAGGGGAACCCAGACGTCTTCGGACAATCTGCGTCTCCTTTAAAACCCACAGGACTGGCGCTGGCGGCGCCCCGTCCGAACCACAGGGAGGATGCGAACCCTCCAGCATCAACCTCAGGGTAGGGGATGGCACCTCCTGCTCTCCCTGCTGTACTAGACACTTGGGGCCGGGACCAGCCACCCCATGCCTCTGCCCCGAAGAAGCCCGATGAGCCGTCTAGGCTGCCAGCCCCTAAGGGTCAGCCCACGGCATCTACAAAAGAGGCCATGGATGAGTCTCGGCTCAGATCCAACGAGGAGACCCTCCTCTTTCTGCCCTGAGTGACTCTACTGGAAGGCAGAAAGGTCCGCTAAAAAAAGAAAAACGTTGCGCGTGTAAAAATGAATTTTAAGTAATAGAAAATGCCTAATTGTATTTTTGTAGGCTATACTTTTCTTTATCTCAACATAGTAATGGAAAAAAAGGTGGGCATCATGCAATGGAACTGCCGCGGCCTTCTTCGTAACAAAGATGATGTGAATTTTTTTCTTGATGAGCTCCACCCGCTGGCCATTTGCTTAAAGGAGACTCATATGAATGACTCCCACACGCAGGTGTTGCGGCGATCTCAGTTTTTTAGAAAGGATCGAGCTTCCTCCAATCCTTCGGATGGCGTGGCTGGGGCAGTACAAAGTGGAGTTCCTTGTGCTAAAGTTCCTCTCCACTAGAGGTGATAAAAGTTCTGATCCTTCTCGATTCCGTCATCACTGTCTTATCAATCTATCTTCTACCCAACATTTCCCTGCAGCTGCATGAACTACAGGGACTGGTCTTGGCTCTTTTAATTCCCACCACCCTTTGTGGTGTAGCTCTCGTCAGGATTCTCGTGGTGGAGTTGTTGAACGGCTTTATTATCAACCAAACGTTTTCTTTTAAAAAGAAAAGTGCCCACAGTTTTCAGTTCTGCCCATAACCCATTCATCTCTACTGACCTTCACTTATCATCACCGTCTTTACTCCCATGCTTTTCATGGCAGGTTTTAAACAGCCCTTTTGGCAGTGATCATTTTCCCATCATTTTAGAAAGCACCAACCCACTTCCATCAATTTCAAAGCCCCTCTAATGCAGAAGTTTGGAAAGGACGATTGGGACCTTTTTAACTTAGAAGCCGTGCTTGATCTATCCTTCTTTTGTGATGTGTCTCCTGACGATGCTACAGCCTCCGTCACCGACTGCATTTTAAAGGCTGACTCCTGTAGCATATCACACACCTCAGGAATACTTCCGGGGTGGTGCAAACCTTGGTGGACAAAGGAGTGCACAGCCACTCGGAAGGAGCAAAAGAAGTCCAGGGGAGTGTTTTTTCGTGACCCCACTACTCGAAACCGAATTGCATTCAATAAAAGCAGGGCCAAAGCTTGTTAGGCGAGAAAACAGGCTAAGAGGGCTTCTTAGACCAAGGACGTCTCCCGGATAACTATAGTTGTGTCTCTGCAATGGAAGTGTAGGATCGGCTTAAAAATATTAGAGGTGACTGCCAGCCTTTCGGATCTCCTTTTTTCCCATCGTCCTCATCTTTAGAAGATTAGGCCAATGTTCTCGGGGAGCATTTCCAGTGCATCTCTGGTTCAAGTAACTACTGTTAATATTTTAAGAAGTACTGTTCAGAGGCAGAGAGGCGGCCAGTTTCATTGTCTGATGCTCATGATACAGCATACAACGGGCAATTTACACTCTGTGAGCTCGCGGTAGCACTCAGCGTTAAGAAGCAATCTTCACCTGGTACAGGACAGGATTCACTATGAAATGCTAAAGCACCTGTCACCTGAATCTCTGAGTAGTTTATTGGCGTTCTTTAATATCCTATGGGCGGGTTCTTCTTTTCCTCAATGTTGCAAAAGGGCACATAAAATCCCTCTGCTGAAACCCAGTAAGGATCTCTCTCTGCCAACAAACTATCGCCCCATTGCTCTCACATGTTGTTTCGGAACAACCTGTGAAAGACTTAATAATCGTCGTGTCGTGTATTTTCTAGAGGCAGAGAAAGTCCTTGATACTAATCAGTGTGACTTACTAGCAGGGCGTTCAGCCACAGACCACCTGGTAAGCCTCAAAAGCTTATCCGCGAAGCTTCTGTGGAGTGTCAGAACTGTGTCTCGGTATTTTTCAACTTGCACAAGGCATACGACACGACGTGGTGGTGGGGGATACTTGGGGAGTTTTATGACTATGGTGTGTGAGGCCCCATGTTACGCTGTATCCGAAGATTTTTGACGAGACGAACATTCCAAGTCCGACTAGGCTCTACACTGTCAGCTGTTTTTATCCGAGAGAATGATGTCCCTCAGGGAGGAGTATCAAGTGTGACTTCATTTGCGGTCATAATTAAGAGCCTGGCAAAGGTGATACCACCATCAGTGTCTTATTCATTATATGTGGACGATGTTAAAATTTCTGTATTTTCTTGCAACTTGTCTAGATGTGAACGGCAGTTTGAACTCGCAGTCAATAGAATGAGAGAATGGGCAGGCGAAAATGGTTTTAGATCTCCTTCCAAAACGACAGTATGTGTTCTTTTTTCACTGCGCCGGGAACTGTTTTTAGATCCCAATCTGAATTTAAACAGCATACCCATTTCTGTAAAGCAGGCGCACAAATATTTAGGCATAATTTTTTATAAAAAGCCTACTTTTCTACCTCACAATAAGGAGTTAAAACAAAAGTGCCTGCGCTCCTCAAACATTCTCAAAGTGCTGTCGCACATGTCCCGTGGTTCCGACCAACGTTGTCTCTTGCGGCTTTACACCGCCCTAGTACAGTCTCTCTTAAACTTTGGTGCCTTGGTTTATGAATCGGCACGGCCGTCTGTCCTAAAGATGTTGAACCCTGTCCATGACCTAGGGCCCAGTCTTGCCCCTGGTGCGTTTCGCATATCACCCGTTCTTAGTTTATATGCCGAGACACAACAAATTTCGCTTGAAAGGCGAAGTCAACATCTTAGCCTCTGCTAAAGATACAATATGTATATTGATCCACACCATCTCTGATATGCTCTTCAAACTTGGAGCTCCTCCCAACTTTTTGAAAAAAAGAACAAGTCTTGTTCGGCTTTTTAGTATTCGTGCTGAGAGTATGTCAACATCCCTCTATCTTCCTCTTACTGAGATTACTTTGATGCAAATCACTGACAGAGTTGCTCCATGGGACTTTCCGCCTATATCGTGTGACTGGTCTCTGACTAAGTACAATAAGAAGATTGTCTCTCCGCTTGTTCTTCAGCAGGAGTTTGCTGCTTTAGAGGAAACAAATATTGGGTCTACGTTCAATTGTATACTGGCGGAGCGAAAACCTCTACCTTTGTAGGTTGTGCAGTTCGCTCCATTGCATGTGGAAAAGCCACAAAACTTGACCGTATTGCTAGCATTTCCACTGCTGATTTGCACTGCTATCTAAATAGCCATCCACTAAATAGTGAACAGTAATATCATGCAAGCAGTTCTTTTCGTTTACTCCCAGAGTGCTCTCACGTCCCTCTCTTCCTTAGCTGAGCATATGAACCCTCCTGTGCAGCTCTTGCGTGTACAAATAAACGAGGACCTTCAACTTGGACATTTCATAAAATTCTGCTGGGTGCCCAGCCAGGTGGTATACCCGGTAAAAAAAAAGCAGATGAACTTTCAGCCTCTTTGGGGGAATGTATTCGAGCGACTCTCGGCCTGAACCACCAGGATCTCAAATTCATTATGAAAAAGTCAATTATTAACTCCTGGCGGTCTGACTGGGGCATGCAAACAGATAACAAACTTCATGCCATTAAGCCTGTCTCGAGGGTGTGGGAGAATTCCTGTCATAGACAACGCCATGTTGAGGTCCTCTTGAGTCGCTTGCGAATTGGACACCACCGTCTGACCGATTTATACTTGCTTTGTGGTGAGGATGTGAAGCTCTGTGCGAACTGTGGGAAAGTGCTAACTGTCCTTCGTATCTTATGGCAGTGTAGAGGTATAGATGCTCAGCGCCGATCCTACTTCCCAGAACTCTTTAGAACTTACCATTTATTCCATCCAAACTTTTTACTTGGTGAACAACGTTTAGTATCATTCCAACGTGTTTGCGACTTTTTAAACAAAGTTGACTATTTACACCAGCTGTAACTTTTAACTACTTCTCAGATACCTGCAATGCTTTTCGAAAAATGCGTTTCGCACACTATGGCCTTGGGTGCCCCTGCGCCACTAAATTTGCAATCATCATCAATTTGTTAAAGTACGAACCCTACGCGTGTGTGTGTATGTGTCTATGCATATTTTCTAGAATCATTTGATTTAGAAGTCGCTATTAGATCTCCATGTTTATAGACATTTCTATGAATATAGACAAAAAAAAAGACATTTCACCCAATAGCCACATACTCAAGGTGCCAAATATGAGGCATGTTTATGGCAGTTCTATGTAAATAGGCGTTCTCAGAGAACGCATCTTGGCTCTATGTACATACTGAAGTTAATGCGTGCAATGTTGTTTGCAGAAGTTTCCATGCGGTAAATATCCGATAAAGGAGAGTAGCGTAGTGGTTAGCGTTCCCGGTTTTCACGCGACAGTGCCGGGTTCGAATCCCAGCCGCAAACCCTTCTTCTATTATTTCGTTAGTTTCTGGAAGGGTCCAAAACGATCTCGTGGGTTAACTTTTATTTTTTGTTTGTGCATAATTTTATTCCAGTACTTTTTGAGTGGTACGCGAAGTGCAGTCGGCAGAAAAAGTATGCGGGGCGCGGAAGTTCCAGCCGAAATGACTGGTTGCGCCTCCTAACGGCCCGCGGCCACTCTCAATAATCAAGGAATCAATCAATACTCTATTTTACATCAGAAACTGATGTAGGCTGCAGGGGCAGAAAGTCTGAAGTTTGACTTGACAAGGCCTCTGCGGCCTTACAATTGGCACACGGCAACATACTGCACATCAAGTATTATTATTTAGTTTTCAGCTTTTAACATTAGACAAAAAAATCAAAAAGAACAAAAAGAACAGCATCAATTAATCACACTTTTAAAAATAGCAAGTAAAAATTATATATATTAGGCACATGACCACATATTTAGGTACATGACAGGACTGTAAAAATAACAATCGTATTACCTCAAGGATAACGGAAACATACAGAACACACGACCCCACAATAAAAACGAGTTTTTAATGCAGAAAACAAAATTCTAATTGTACTGAGATTCAGTTTCTCGATATTTGTCAAATTATGCTTCTGAGGTTTATTTAGAAAAAATGGAAGATTATACCTTAGTATCTGGAACCCGTAATTTGTACGACTTATTGGCATTTTCCAATGCTCCTTCTCACGAACGTCATATACCTTGATATTTGGTATTGGGTTTAAAATATATCCAATGAAAGGCTCGTTAGAACGGAGGGCAGATCTATATGGTGTCAGTAGAGTATACTCATATAGGTTGTGGACAGTTATTAGGCGTAGTTCTTTCAATAATGGAGGTGTATGTGTATCGAAAGTAACATTGAGTATTGTGCAAAGAGCCTTTTTTTTAAGAAGGAGTGATGTGTTAGCATTTGACAAAGATGCGGTACACCTCATTAAATTACAGTAGTTCAGGTGGTATGCAAAAACGGCCTTGTATATTAGCACTTTTATGTGACGAGGCAATAAAGAGCCACTGGCTCAGAAACACTTCCTTTGATTTCGTTACTCTCAAAACTCTGACTGACTGAGGCAATACATTTCTGAATTGACATAGTTTCCCCAAACCTCTTGATAGCTTTTTAACAATATTATTAACGTGGGAACCCCAAGACATCTGTTCATTAAAATAGACTCCGAGCGTTTTGACGTTCGGGACAATTTTTGACAGAGGGGCCCAAGATAATATTCAAAGAAAAAGAAACACGTCTATTCTTAGGTTTCAAAAAGGACAGCCTTGCTTTTGCTCGTGTTGATTATTAGTGAGTTAACTTCACTCCAATCATATAGGTTATCTAGTGAAGCATTCGTTTCATTAACAAGGTCTTCTAGTTCTGTACCTGAAACAAAATATACTGGTATCATCGGCATAAATGATGAAGGACGGGGCTTTGCTGATATTAACAATATCGTTTATGTATAGATTAAATAACAAAGGACCTACAAGGCTACCTTGCGGTACTCCAGCTCTAATGGGTAGGAAAGAAGAGCTGTACCCATTTATTAAGACAAATTTCTAGCGAAATTTAAAGTACGATTCTAAAAGAGCTAGAGGTAAACCGCGAATTTCATAGCACTCGAGCTTTTGTATTAGGGTAGTACTGGTAAATACAGTCGAACGCATTAGAGAAATCAATGAAGACGCCAAAAATTAGCTTGTTTTTCTTCAAACGACTTTAAAATTAACTCCTTCTCCTCTAGCAAGGCTAACTCCGTTGATCAACCTCTACGAAATTCGTACTGTGAGTCAGAAATTAATGAAAATTTAGTGCAGAAACTTGTGATTCTATTGCGAATAATCTTTTCAAGGCATTTTGAAAACACAGGTAGTTAATATATTGGCCTATAATATATAGTTGGTTTGATCTACAAATCGTCTATATCACAGTAGTTGCTGTTTTTAAGAGATGACATAATTGAAGTTATCTCATTTTGATCAGTTGGAAAGAAAACTGCGCTGTGTTCGTTTCTAGGCTTCATTTACGCCACTAATGAAAGTATATGTATGCGATTAACAAGGTTAGTCAAATAACTATTGAAAGCTTCAGCGAGTACTTTTTTTTGCAATGTTACTCCATTTCTTTTTATTGCGTGTATGGCTGGTTTAGAGGGACACCGTTTTAATACTTCATTTAACCGTTTCCATGCCACATCTGTTCTATCCCATGACTCATTAAATAAAATATTAAAGTATGTTTGTTTTGCCTGACGCAGAGCATTGTTCAATGCATTTCAAAATTGTTTAAATTGTCAGCAAATTGTTCACGCTTCGAGAATGCGGTAGTCTTCGTGATCGCAGTCGTGTCTTTTTTACTCTTTTTCGTCCTAGGCGCACACGATAACCGGGACGCATACTTTTACAGCGCAGGCGACAGACCCCCTAGCAACGACGCTCACGCCGGATTGGCTGCTCGGCAACGCGCAGGAACTTAAATTTTGAATTCGGACGGCGCGTGCATCACTCGGGAGCGTGTTAACCCTCCCCCACCAGCGTTCACGCCGCTTCGCAGCGACAGTATGCGGCTGGTAATTACAAAACTATTCACCGACTTAGCCCCACCACTCCCCCCCCCCCCTCCCCCCCCCCCTCCCCCCCCTTCGTTCAAGCCGCCTCGCGGCGTCCAGCCGGCAGCCCAAGCCCCGCTGTCACAAAACTAAATGTTCGAGAAAAAAAAAAAAAAAAAGTAAGCCTGCACTGTCGATCGAACCCGGGTTCGCTCCGTATGAGGCAGCGGACCCGGGTTCGACAACTCGTTGTAACCGCTGCCCATGTTGACTGCGGCAGCGTCTATCTCTATGAACCAGGCAATCCGGCGAAAGCGCCGTTGCTAGGGGGTGTATCGCCTGCGCGTTAACAATACGCAACCGGCATCAGTGTATCCGATCGCCTGGACCCCTAACGCGGCGAGGGGAAAAATAGGAATAGGAGGACACCCTAGCGACGATAGACACCCTAGCAACGGTGCTCACGCCGGATTGGCTGGCTCGTGGAGATAGATGCTGCCGTCGTCAACATAGGCAGCGGTTAAAACGAGCTTCGGGAGCGGTAGCGTAGCTTAGTGGTAAGCTGTCTGCCTCACGCGCAGCGGACACTGGTTTTATCCCCAGTGGGGCTTACATTTTTGTATCTAACATTTTATTTTGTCGAGGCTTTTGGCGATATTTACGACATTTCTTTTTTACGATTAACACTGAAACAAAAACGAATGTTGTCGACGAGATTTCGCTGCACTAAATGGTACGAGACTCCCTTTCCGGAGGTGTATGAGGGACAGCGGGGCTTGGGTTGCCGGTTGGACGCCGCGAAGTGTACGGGGGGGGGGGGGGTTCAAGTGTGTTCATCGTTCTGCAATGAGCAGCCGCAGACTGTCGCCGCGATGCGTCCTGAATGCAGGCAGGGCGCTGGGTTAACACGGGTCCAAGTGCTACATGCGCCGATCAAATCCGAAATTCAAGTTCTTGCGCGCTGCCGAGCAGTTCATCCGGTGTGAACGAAGTTGCTAGGGTGTCCTCCTCTTCCTCTTTTGTTTTCCCTCACCGCGTTGCGGGTCCAAGCGATCGGATATAGACCTTTTTCGCAAGTGCGCCGCCATCTTGGATTGTCGTCACTTCCAGTATGGGCGAAAACATTGTTTTGCCGTCGCCACGCCAATAGAAGGCATTTAGGACATAAACGCAACCGTCACACATTTTCGTTTTGCCTCCCGTATATTTTTTTACTATTTGCAAGTTGAAACGTTTTGATATTTTTTCGTCGCCCATACCGGCTATGCCTACTTGGCGGTCGGGGGCGAGAGTAAGCAGAAAAGGTCTATACGCAACCGGGACCGGCGCAAGGTGCCGTTTGTAAGCCGTCATGCCGCGAATCTGCCTCAGCCACCGTGATGGGTGACGGAGCTCGCATGCTTCAGAGAACATTTCATGGCACCTTGCTTTAGTCTCTGTTATGTCGTAGGGGTTGGACGGAAGCAAATTAGAGAAAATTGACTGCGAACACTTAAAGAAGCGCATGCGCAAAGCGGGAGTCTTGAGAGCGGTCACGCGCCGTCAGAAGGCGCAGCCACACCAGCCACACTCTTTTCGGCTGGCGCTCCCGTGCCCCGCAAAATTTTGCAGCCGACTGTACATTACCCTTGCTATAGAAGAGCCTGCAACTGGCTGCAGACGGGAAGTCTTTTGCCAGCACTCGATCCAGCTGTCATGCCACCTTCGGTACCCACGACGCCCGTACCCCTGGTTAGGTTTTGTTCACAAGTTCGCCCTATTAAGCGCTTAGTCTTCCACTGCACTAACCGTCTCCCTGCTTGTCACTTGTGACCAAGCACGTAGCCAGGGGGGGGGCATGGGGCCCACCCCCCACCCCGAAATTTTGCATTTTGCTTGGGCCTCCACTCCCCCCTCCCTCTCATACAACATTTTGTCATGGGCGCCCCCCCCCCCCCCCCCCCCCCCGAAACAAATTCCTAACTACGTGCCTGCTTTTGACAATATACCGTCCGCTTTAACTAGGAATGCTACTGAACCCAAAAATGACGATAGTCCATTGGGTGTACATTTCTTATATTGCTATATTTTCGTTTATATTCTGTTTAGTTTTATAAAAAAAAGAAAAAAAACTATGTAAGTTGAGCAGCCCCTGTAAATTATAGTTAGGACTCCGCGTTTTCGGAGTTTATTTCTCGTGAAATTCGGAGGGTGTTTTTCGGAGTTTATTTTTCGCTGGGAATTCTGGTTTTATAGATTATTTTTGTTAGATTCCCAATTCTTTGAAATTAGGAGTTTGTTTTACTGCGTAAAAGTAAAAAAATATTAAGGTTTGGGTACCATCACCTGTTGTCCCGAAGGAACCTCGACGTGCTAAAAGGCAAGCCCCCCTTTGTCAGTAGTTCTAGATTTCAAAGAAAAGTGAAGTGAAATCTCCTCGGGACCACTGACCTTCTGCTCTTATAAAGTTTGGTGTATAAATCCGTCTTTTTTGTTATTTATTTTGTCCGCTGTGCCCTTGAAATTTCTGAGTTTTCGGATGAATCCGAATTAACGAAAAATTTACCGGCGAGAGATTTTTCAGATTTATCTGAAAACACGGAAGCCATAATTATAGTATACTCGAATTCGTTAAGCACTGCCCTCTCCTACTACGGTCATGGTGAGTAGGGATTTACAGACTTCTTCAATGCCAGAGTGAATAGGCGAGCCCCAACGGATCGAACTACAAGCATTTTTAGCGGTGCCTCAGCGAATCCCGAAGAGAGTGAGGGCCTGCTCAAGAACGGAGGAGCTGTTGCGATAGTTTGTATCTCCCCCGTTCTTGATCTTGAATAGAGACCTGGCGGCTACTGACCCGTACGAACTTTTCCGACGCTTGCCATCCGGACCGATAATGCCAGGTCTCTGGACTTAAGAAAAGCGCTGCGCATGTTCATACCGCCCCCCCCCCCCCCCCCCCCGTGTCAGTACAAAAGGATGCAGCTCGAAGAAGTCTATAATTCAATAGTCCATAGACAGGTCGAAATGCTGGTTGCGATAAGCAATCTTCCGCGGACTGAGCTTTTCGAACAAGGAATTTCGCTAAGATGATAGCGTAGTTGAGCATGTTCATCAGTGATGATGATATAACGAATATAGTGAAATTATTGTCGCGTACATGAAAGGATTACGCGCAGCGCGATATCAGCAAAACGGAGCGTGGAGAGGACGCCACAGGGCGAATATTCGACACCCTTACTTTATGGTTATTCGACACAACTGGAGACAACTCCCTCTTCTTCTACCATGGCCTCGGATTGCGTGACAAGATGCGGAATCGCTCTGTCTCGCGTAGCCTTTTTACCCATTCGCATTGCTCAGCAGGACGCAACTACGATGCAGCAAAAACAGAAGAATAACACGGCAAGAAAGAAAATAAAAAGTAGCCAAATATTTTATATTGTAATGGTTGAGCAACAAATTGTACAGGATGAAGCATATCAAAAGGAAGAAGAACGCGATACTATAAATAAAACCTTCGGTGAACCTTTGAAGTCATACAAAGCGAAATATGCGTTCAAATATTTATTCACTGAACATGAGATATACAAGTTACTATTAAGTGCAGTTTTTAATACTGTGCTTTTAGCTAAAGTTATGCTTCATTTCTAAGACGACTGTAAGCTTGTTTAAAAATGTAGGTATTAAGTGTGTGAATCGACTCCGTCTATATAGGAAGCAAAGCGCCGCATCTTGTCCAGTCTAAAATGGAAAAGGGTATATACATGTAGGGCGTCCTCGTAACAGCGGACCCGTTCTTTTCGCTCAAGACAGGCGCTTCTTCGTGATTCAAAGAGGTGCGATTACGCCCCGTTTCACCTTACGAAAGATCGCAGCGGACGCTACAGATCATCTTAGTCAAATCATAGCTGTGAATTATCACGTGTCTACACGCCTCCCGCGTTGCTGCGCACGTTCCCAATATCACGTGGCCATCACACGGCATCGAATTGGCTCAGATGGCTGCCAGCATCCGGTGCGTCCACCAGCTTGCCTGTTTAGTAACATGATCATCAAAAAAGATACCTTTTTCTTACGTCTCCATCGTTGTTAATTATTAAACGAAACAACTTTATATTTATGACATGCAACCGAAGTGACATTTTTACATTCCGACTTTCTAGGTTACTGAAACAGGCTTCTGGTGCCTATGCATCGGATGCGGTCTGACAGGCATCCTAACTCGACACTGCTGGACGGTTCCAACGGACTACAAGGGGCTGCCGGCCAAAGTAGCGTTCGCCTTCTTCGACAGGATCGTGTGGTCCATTTTTATCGCTTGGATCGTTTTCGCTTCAGCTACAGGACGAGCAGGTGAGACACACACTGGAGCGATAAAACGTTGTCTGTCACTAAAGTGCGACAAGAACTCGTAGGAGTATTTTTTCAACTTGAAATGCGTGAGGCCTGTAAGCATAAATGTTTTGTTTTAATAAAAATTAAACGTATTTTACAAGAAAGCTACACTTTTAAAAAGCCGTCACTGCTTAAAATGCAATGTTTGTACAAATTTTGGCTTTTAACAACTTGCTTATCTCATCCCCTACATGGTAGGACACCATGTCATAGATTATATGGCTCAAACTAGCAGTTAAGTTTGTAAATTTAAAATAAATGTATTCAGCGATCTATCAGAAATATCTCATAATCTGCAGTTTGTACATCAACTTGTTTGTCAACGCGCATGTTTCAGTATTTGTCCGATGGCTTAATACTCGTGAATGATTTTTTTAATTTGTGTCGCTATTTGTTTATTTACGCAATATAGCCAGCCAATATTGTGGCCCAAATAGGAATAGAGGTGGTGTTAATGCATAACAAATATACCAGATGTTATGCAGTGCGACACAAGAGGGAAAGGCTGGTGCAACCGGGGGATAGAATTACATCACAATACAATTTCATCTTTTTTTTGCATGAGCCCCTCAGACTTCTACGTCTGAAATAAGGAATATGCTAAAATACACTGTTTCGCTATAAGGTGTACTCTAGCTAAACTCAAGCTCATTGCACTGGAAATTGCACCTACAGTTTCTTGCACTGCAGAACTCTAGCGTATAGGGTACTACACAGTTTAGTTTAGTTTAGCTTCTCTGTTTTATTATTTCTATTGCTTTATGTCTCGCTTGGAGACCGCGTTGGCTTTAGGACCACAGCTGTGTTTGTCTATACATATTGCAGAAAAAAAACAGAATAAGAATATATTGATCTACATGTCTTTGGTATAGAATTTCAGGTATTTGGTGCCCAATATTCGTAGTTCTTCAAATCTTTAAAGTTTTCTGTGCTTCATTAAATAAAAACTTTTTTGACCCCAATATTAAAAAAGGGCTGTTTTTTATCTTTAAAAATAGCAATATGTTTATTTTTCTCCTAAAATCGTCGTTCTTTTTTCCTATTTTGAGCAGAGCCCGAGATTAAAAAAATGCGTAACCTTTTTAGGACGAAACAAATGTCAAACCGATTGCCTGACATTAAGGACAGCATTAGAAAGATATCACTCAAACACTTATTTGAGATATTGTGTTCTGAAAAAGAAACACCGGACCACAATTAATAAACCATAACGGGACAGTCGAAGGAGTTTGTATTATAAGGTGCTATCCCAATATGCGGGCTATGAACGTTCTAAAACACGAAATGACAATATGGCGATAATAATCCCCGAAGAAGGTAAACAAGGGGGACAAAGGACAAAGGTGTTTGTCGTGTGCCCCCCTTGTTTACCTTCTTCAGGGATTATTATCGTCATTCTTGTCCAGCTCGCCTGCAACATTGCAATAATTGTATTATCAGTAATAACCTTAAAAATGCAGGCCGTTCACCCTTGTTAGTGTTGAACTAGTAGGAGCTGAAAAACGCCGTTTGCTCTACTGGCTTCAAACTCCTGGTTAGCTAAGTTGGTAGAGCGCTACACTGAAAATGGAGTGGTCCCTGGCTCGATACCGGGACCAGGCGGATTTTTCGGGTCACGCACCAGTCACCTAGCTTTGTTTGGAGATTTGTGTTTGTCTCTTTTCCCCCTTGTTCTCTTTGTCCAGTGATTAATATCGTCCTTTTTGTCCCGCTCTCTCGCACCTTCGTATTAATTGCATTATTATCCTGGCAATCATGTCGCGGCACACAACTTTGGCTGATAACTTTCAGTAAACAAAAATGAGGGCATCGAGATAGAACATTTTGTGTTTACATCTTACGAGTAAAGCTTTTTTTTTCGCAGGATTCTTAGGGAGGTTTCTGGCCTGGCCTGGATTCGTGCCGTTGAGCCGTCTTTCCTTCGGCGTGTACTTGACCCACATGCCCTTTTATTTCCTAATGCATCACAATGCCAGGGAGCGGATATTTTACTCGTACTTTACGCTGGTGAGTCCAAACAGCAGAAATGCTTCATTGCTAAATTTTCTACGTGGTCAAAATACGTCGCATATTTTAAAGACCCCTTGAAAATACAAAACGTTACTTCCTAAATATTTAGGCCACAACAATCCGCGAGATAAGTGAGTAAATTCAACGCAGTAGCCAAATTCTAGAAAACGATATAGAATACCACCAGTCTGGGAACAGTTTATTTATTATTAATTAATTATAATAATTAATTAATTAATAATAATTATTTAATTAATTAACATTTTTTGTTCTTCAGTTATTAAATTATTCATTCATTTTACGGTACCGTTTATGGCTCTATACATGGAAGAGTATGAAGGGGCGATAGCATATCAAAATTATAAGAAGCGCACATAAGAACAAAAAGGTTCTTCAACTCTAAGTTTTTCTTGTTGAAGCAAAACAAAAAGGGATTTCTAAATACGACAGCGTAAATATGGGACTGTTATCTCGACTTACTAGTAGGAATGACAAATTTCAAACAAGACGGGACAACCAACGACTACTGTGTCACAATCAGGTCACATCAATATCTTTATGCCTCAAAAAACAATTGGATCAAATAAATTGTACTACTGATGATCTTAGACACATGGCGCGAGTGATTTCGTTACAATGATGCTTTGCTCGGCGCAGGACGGAGTGAGTTATAAAACGAGAGATTAAAACAGTTTATTTAAAATAAAGCGGAATATTTTATAACGTGCAATGTTTTGTTTTGCGTTGTATCGCTTGCTGCTTGCCCTTCGCCCCCGACGCCGGTCATTTGTACATTGTCATGCGACTTTGTTTCCTCTTTCGTTATTTTTAAACCTTAGAAGTAGAAATTTTTGCAGTCTTGAGAAAATAGAAGGTCTCATTTGTTGATTGATTGGTTCATTGATTAATTTATTGATCGGTAGCACTCTTCCTTTCGATCTCGGAACCTAACACTCAGTTTATGGTTCCCAAACTGCTGAACCTTTCGTAATCGAAAAGTTTCGACGCAGTACATATTAACCATATAGAACAATAATTTGAGTGTGAACAATAAAAATGGAATCTTCTTCCCTGGAGTCATTCCGATGGTAGCACCCTGGAAAAACGTCTAAAAATAAAGTCGATTTCAGTAATTGACTTGACATGGAATTCGTGCTGCTGCGAATTGTTTATTTAATATGGTCTGGACCCAAAGAAGATGCTAGAATTAGTGTTTAATACGACGCACTATGCCAGCAGTAGGAATGTCAACAGGGGACATGCGTTCAAAGCCAGGTGAGGGCAAACTACGGATTTTCATCATCGCCTTTATTGTCGAATACAAAAGCCAGATTGCTATACAAAATGTAGCGAAACCCGGCTCCTAAAAAGTGGCTATATGTTGTTGTTTTTTGCGTAGTGTATTATGAGCGCTATGTAAAGTCGCAAATATTTTCAAAACCTTGTGGGGTATTTTTTTTCTGTTAAATTGTAATACGCATAAAAAAGATTTTTATGGCGGTTTGTTGTGATACAGATACTCGGTAGGGTACTCAAGAATAGAATTACCTCACTATACTCATTGAGAAAATGGGAACGCAGGAAGGACTCTAGATTGCCCCGCCAACAGCGCGAGAGCTTTCTTCCCGCTCCCTCCAAACATTGGCTTCCTACGCGAAACCAACGTAGGGGTTGGTGGCAAAGAGCACGTGCTAGAGTGCAAGCACAAAAAGAAGAAGCCCTGCTACTCTTATTTTGTCCGTGGCTTGAGCACCTTATATTCTAAAGAAAATTCAAGAGCGCGTTTTATTTTATATAGTCTACTCTCATTTGGCCTGCGTATCATCAACAAAATCTACCTTTAACCTTCCTCTATTCAAGAAAATGTCAAGGCGTACCAATCTTTCCCAAAATATTTAAATGCAATCAGCATTAAAAAATAAACGAGCTCCTCCTTCACAAATCGTAATCGTGCTTCATGTTTATGATATTCTGTTTATTCTCCTTTTTTTCGTAACCCGATTTGGGACACGAAGCTTTGGAATAAATCAACAATTATTTAAAACCATGCCAGCTAAAAACACAAAGCTTTTTTATCACATTCCACGAATAACAATCATCTGATGCGGGCAAAACACTAAAATTTATGTTAATTCGTTTTGTTTGCAGCTGTCGCAGACTATTAGCAGCTTTGTCTGGAATCTGGGGCTCAGCTTGCTGTTGTTCTTGGTTTGCGAGGCCCCGACTAGGGGCTTGGAGACACTGGTGTTCAAGCCTGCAAGGCGAGCGCGGGAGGAACAAGAAAACGGAGACTGCTGCAAGACCAACGGTGCCCCGCCCTTCAGTAAACCCGGGAGCCGGCAGGCTCCGAAGATTTCAACAAACTCCAAGTGGAACGCCTTTGAGAAGCCCAAGAGTGATGACGACTCCTGCTGCCATTTGTAACTGTGTTGCAAAATGTTGTCGTCCAGCAGTCTTCAATATCAGAACACCAAGGGGAGGAATCATTATCTGTGCCCCCCGACAGTCATCGATCATTTAGTACAAAGCCCGCCAATGCTACTGATTGTGCATCGTGTATGCCTCGTGTAACTCATTCCTGGATTTGTTTTTTTCTCAATAAAACAATGTATGTTTATTTGGATCCTTTTTTAATGAAAGGCAAAATTCTTGTGTGTGCGTTTATACAACCGGAAGTTAGCCTGCCTCAATGGGCGTCTGGTGTCTCCGCTTAAGATGAGCAATTTCGCCAGTGCAGTGCAGCCGCGCTAGCCTGGAGTCTCTAACATGAACCACGCCGTAGTGATACACGACTGCACGCCGGTACGATTAAAGAACGGAAATTTGATTATATATATATACCCCGATAACAAGGTGACAGAAATGTAGAAGTGCCTTATCTGAAACGAAAAATCAAAACACATGCGTTCTATGGGTGAAAAAAAAAGACGACATACAACACAACAGAGCTTCGTCGCAGTATGGTTTATTCGCAAATGTGAGTCAAAGAATGCTCAATGAAGTACGAAGAAATAAGATCGAAAATGAAACTGTCCCTTGCAATGATTTCTTAATAACACCCAGACTGGTCAAAGCCGTGGAAGGTTGAACACAGTGTGGAAATTGAAAATCTACAGCATACATTAGCACTCTAAAGTTCCTCTAATTATGCTAAAAAAAGCAAGCTCCGAAAATGGTTCATAAATTGCTGCATGTGCGTTGAGTACATAGTATACTTTCTGCCTTTTGTCATTGAACATGCGAGTTTAAAAAATGTATATATATATATATATATATACGGTTTTTTTTAAGCTTAACAAAATTCTTTTAAAAAAGCCGTGAACGTTAGAATTATGCCGCTTGTAGAGGTGAGCTTTACGGCCAGGGGGATATTATGTCGGTGGATAATCTTTGCGATAACTCGACTTATTAATTATAATTCGTTAATTAACTTTTTATTAGTAGAAATACGCATATGGTTCGAATTAGAAACTTGCTGAGCGTCATCGAAAACCACTAAATCAGTCATTTTCAGAAAGACTTTGAGCGCGTGAGGCGCGTAATAGTGCCCTAAAGTTACAACTCGTTGAGCGGGTACAAGGCTAGCGTTTGCGGTAAGGCGCCCGCGCGATTTTTCCGACTCTTATCTAGCCCCAGCCGTGTACCTGCTCCACGAGCGGTGACTTTAATGCACTACTACGCTTCTCACGCGCTCAAAGTCTTTCTGAAAATTACTGATTTAGTGGTTTTCGATGACGCTCAGCACGTTTCTATGTGGAACCGTAAGTCTATTTTAATTAATAAAAATGTTAATTAACAAATATTAATTAATTAGACGACTGATCGTTACGATTAGCCTCCTATTCTATGTCCCCCTGGCCGTATAACTCACCTGCACAAACCGCATAAGTGTAACTTTCACGGCTTTTTTTAACAAATCTGTTAAGGTTAAAAAAAAGAAACACCCTGTATATATATATATATATATATATATATATTGTAAACAGAAAGGGGAGAGAGTGATTATTGAATTTATTCATTAAACTTAAGGAAATGAATATAAATATATATATATGGTGCAGGGCCTGTACCCATGGGGAGGAGTGGTTTCCGAAATCCCTTGGAAGACGGGCCCTTTCCGACATTTGCAAGCTGAAATGACGTTCCACGTCACTGCCGCAACTTGGAAGTGGCTTGGGCCTTGAATCAGCAACGGCTGTCGTCTCCCCAGTTAAGCGAATTCAAAACTAGCAATAAACAAAGAGCTGGTCAAAAATTGAGTCCCCCGTAACCAGTGGCTGGGATGGTCTAATCGGTTAAGGTGTCCCCCCGGATAGGCGAAGGTTGCGGGTTCGATACCCGCTCCTGGCCCCAATTTTTCGCCAGCTCTCTTTCCCTTTCCCTAACTTTAATGCAACGAACTCAATAATCAATCCCTCCCATCTCCGTTTACAATATTACTACGGCTGCACTTGTCAATTTTCCCTCACTCCCAAAATATATATATGGCCTTAGGGGTACGAAGTTGAGAAATATTACGTCAGAATGACGCCGGATCGCTACTATAGCAACACCGAAGCGGCTATCATTTTCACAGCGAATCTGTATACCTCTACCAGCCAAGAAAATGTCCGTGTCGTCGTTGTAAGCAAAAAACTCCCGGCAAACAATTGAAGGCAAAACAGCATATCTCCTTTGAAATCAAGCATACAGCATACAGCTCAGTATCTGTTTCAATAAAGAAAACCACAAAACAAGCATCAAAACCACATGATGGATGATAAGGCGCGTGTGAACAATAGGAACACCCTCCCACGCGTTTCGGTAAAGATTAGGTGTGCAGCTGCTTCAAAAGGGGTTGACGTCATTCGAAGCCCTTGTGTGAAGTGCGAACCGCATAATGGATGAAAACGGCGCCTGCTGCCGCGGCGACGGCAGGTTGCGACGTGGGGCGTGACGTCACTAGCCTTTCACATATAAAAAGAAGAACCCGCCTATACCCCGATTTACTTTACGTCCAGACGCAGCGGATGCTACGAGCTATCTTAGCCACTCCCGTTCTATGGACGCGGCGTGTGATACGCTTTCCGCGCGTCACTGTGCCCCCTCTCTAAGGTCACGTGACACTCACACGGCCTCCGATTGGCTCCGATGGCTCGTAACATCCGCTGCGTTTAAACGTAAGATGAAACAGAGTATAAAAAATTGATTTCATTGTTGCTGCAGCAGCGCGGTGAATAAGCCACGCATAGTTGTGACTCCCGAGAAGAAGCGTGAATACTAGGAGCGGCAAAGGCAAAAGAAACGGCAATACAACCAGCGGCGCCGTGCTGCGACCGGCGGCGGCATTTCGTATAGTGCAGTAGGCAATCGTTGCAGGCAATACCACAACTTCGCTGACCCACCACCTTCACAGCGTGGATTGGAGGCCCAGTTTTTCATTCAATGGTGGACTAGAATACAGCTGTAATTATGGAAGGTAGAAGTCCATCCATTTATGCTCTGAAGCCTGTGGTATAGGTATGATAAACCAAGAATGACTCGCCACCGATTGGTTGCCTGTAGAATAGGCAAACCTAGGAATGATACGCCTTCCTCCCTCCTCCCCCCCCCCTCCCCCCGGCTTGCCTGCTGACTATGTATGCTAGACTAAGTATGATTTGCGATCGACGTTCGTCTGCGCATTCAACGTACTGGACGAACTACGAGTCGCCACCGACGGTCGCTTCCGGACAAAGTATCCTGGAATAAGAATATCCGGGACATAGAATCATTCGCCGTGGAAAGTCGCGTGCAGCCGCGGGCGACCGTCGGCGGCAAGTCATACTTTGTCGAGCAGCTTGTGTTCTCTTTCATCTCTTCCAGGTGCCGAAAAGCAGATCCCACAGTATGGGTATAAATTCTAGCCTACTTCCTACGTGAAAGTCACTTTTTGCTACTGATTGTGCTTAGTTTTGATTATGTATGGGTTAGTATGACTAAGTGTGACTTCTCTATGCTTAGGACTCGTGGGAAAAACCCGTTATGGGCTATGAATGCTTTATGTCTCCTTGGACAATGTGTAACATGTTACGGTCACCTTCCAACGTGACGATTTTAGCAAGAAATTGGGCCCATCAACACATTCTGCGTTAAAACGAAACACTACACTCTAAGAAAAAAGGTGGCGAAAAAGGAGGGAATTTCCAAGTTCCTCCTTGTGACGAGAGAGTCTCTACTTTTCATCGATTTTACGTGGTGCGCCCTCTATCGGTCATTGGAGAAGGAGGAAATTCTCTCCATCGCGATCCGCTCGTAGACGGGGCGGCCATAACGGGATGGCAAAGCTAATCGCTCAACTTTTTTTACTTTCGCCAAGAAATAGATGCGTTTCGAACCCGGTTTCGAACTAATCTGCAAAACTTTGCAGCAATAATAAATAGTCAACGCTGGCCGGTAGCCGAATCCAAATCCAAAATCCAGTGGACAGGAGCGGACCGCAGTTCGGCTTGTTTACGGTGCTGTGTCGTGTCGCTTAGCTGCATCGCTTTGCTTGTCCGGCGTTTTTCCTGTCACCGCCGACTGGAAAAGGACATCTAGCTGTCGCAGATAAGTGAAGAAGGTGCGTAGGCCTTCTATACAAGCCGGCCAGGCACAGATCGCTACATGAAACGAGGTTGCACAAGTTTTTCGTCGACGCATATGTTGGTGGTACCCACGTCGCTGAGAGAAAACTACTCACAAAAAAGGCAAGTGCTTTCTTTTTTATGCGCGCAATTACGTCGTTGCCTCTGGCAGCTCTATTATAGCAATGTGGAACAATTTTAGTAACTGCAGCCACTTTGTTTGATTGCCTGTGGTGTGGCCTCATCGGCCGATCGGGACATTCCCCGTTGTAAGTTTTGCGTTGGGCGAAGCTTACACCGGCCGTAGCTATGTTCGATAACGTCGATAACTACGGTCGGGTAAATCTTGCTTTTTGCTTGTACCCTGCCATGGACGCTACGAGCGTGTTCCCGACGCGCTGAAGTCTGCCTCGACATCTTGAATTTTCAGGAAATCGCCTGAAATTCGAAGAGAGTTTTCGAGCCTGTGCCGACGGCTGCGTGTCTTCTGCACGAGAAAAAAATATAATGTTTTGTTCATGTATGACGCGTTTTAAATTGCTTATGCGATAGCGGTTGGTCACATTCCTCACAAATCTACACCGTAAACTTAATAAAACCGCCGTCGCACTGGGATCACTGGCTGCCGTCGTAGATGTAAAAAAAGCGTGTTTACGTGTCAGTGCCCTCGGAAGCTGCAGGCAAGTGGTATTTGCAATTTAATTTGCACAGAAGACACTCATATCCACTTCACACCTGCTGTAGCTGTGACGTGGGCCTGTCTGAGCTAAATCCTTTGATTTTATTTTAGCACATTCAGATCATAAAGCTTTATTATAAAGGGTGTCTGCTACTACAGGAAATGCAGCTGTTGAAAATATCTGAACAATTGGCACGGACAGAATAATTGGGGTCTATGTACCCTACTGCACCACAACTTAGCACTGGACGCTGTTGGCATCTAACGCCCTTGCAGCAGGTTTTGACCTTCTGATATTTTGCCGTTGTGTACTAACTGACTCGAGTGCCAATCCATCCGCATTCAGGCTTGGTGTAACCATGACGACTGTTCAGTTATCGTCAAGAATGGAAATGAGCAGACTGTGACCAAAACTAATGGCGAATTCCACTCGTAGATCCGGAGCGCTTTCCAAAATCCGCGAGGGAGGAAAAATTCCGCTTGTGGGACCCGCTCCGAATCAACGAGGCGAAGATGAACTCGCATTTCTGGAGCGACCTCCCCCACCCCCCTCCCTACCTCCCCCCCGCGTCCTCCTCGGCCGTTCGAAATGGCCGCTGCTCGAACTTGACAAGCCGACCAACGCCTCAGCCAACTCATCTTTCCGACGACCAGTGACAACTGTCATTGCTTAGCTACAAAAATAACACGCGACACAGGTTGGGCGAAATTATACATACCACGGCGTCCATGTCACAAATAACGAGGAAGACGTCTGCGTTCGGCACCGTCACATACCTTTCGGCCGCCTCGACGCGGCGGGGCACGCACAGCGATTGCCATCGGTGGAATTCAGATTTCTCGTACGACTTTAATAAACACAGAGGTAACAAACCATCACTTGCATGGTCGTTGCCTATTCTGTTCTTGCTTTATTGTACGAAAAAACGCCAGCGGCATGCGGTGTAAAAAGGTAAGCAATCGTTGGCTGCAGATTGAACAGGCCTAACCTTGCGTTTGCTTCCGGCTTTTTTGTCGTTCTTTTTCTCGTTCTTGCTCTCACGCTCACAGATATCAGCGCTTACGATTTAGCACGCTCCAGTCTTGGCTTTGTATCCCTGATCTACGCAAGGTAGAAGCGTTCGAGCCGTCCCAATCCCGCGTAAACAACCGACGCACCCGAACAGATCCAGCTCGACGGACTCGTCGACGCCTTTTTGTGCTTGCAGGCATGCTCACACGGGAGCAGGAAGCCGCAATGGCCGCAGCGGCACACGTGACCCTACTCACAAAGGTCACAGAGATGTGCGACTCCGTGATGCATCGCCTGGCCCTCACGCCTGGCCAGCAGGAGACCCCACCGCGAGAGCCCCGACCACACCTGACTGTTTTAGTCTACACAGGGTACAATTACGTCAAGTTTGTGGCAGATTTCCTGGCCGTGTTGCACACGTACCACCTTCCCTTCGGTGCCTCGGAAGCCCTCATCGTGGACCGCATTGTCCCGCTGACGTTGCAAGCCAGCGCCAGGTGCTGGTTGGGGTCAAAGGCCCCCTTCGCCAGCCTGGCGAACTTTCAGACAAGGCTTCGAGAAGAGTTCCTGCCTGCGGGCTATGCAACGCAGATTCTCCGAGAGCTCGAGGCAAGGACGCAGCACCCGGACGAAAGTCTGGTCCGGTACGTTTGGGTCATGCAAGAGCTCTTCAAGAGGGCAAACCTGAAGTCACCGGAGTCGGACAGAGTAGCTCAGGTCTGAAGACAGTGCCACCCAAGATACCACGTCTACCTCATCAACCGCACCTTTGAAACCCTTAAAGAGCTAGCCCGAGGCACCCGCCTCATCTAGGAAGCTCTTCATGCAGAGCGGGACTACGTGCCGCCGCCACCAGCCCAGTACGCGCTCGAACCAGCTTGCACTAGGCGGGCCCCGAGACCTCCGCGGAAGTGGACTGTCCGAACGTGACCTTCCTTCCCCACGTCAACCAGGAGAGTTGGCGTGGCATGCATCGCCTTCTTCCGTGCGGGATAAGCAGATGTTCGCCTAACTTTCATCGAGAGGTCCGCAAAGGTCACAGCGGGGCCCGTGAGGGTCCCGGGCGGGGCTCGCCACGACAGGTGGGAGCTCGTTGGCAGCGGTCTATCGCAAGCTGGGGCCCAACGGAGATTACCACCCAAGTGAACCATCTTCGTCAGTCTGATCCTGCAAGTGCTGGGGTAAAACTGGCACGGTGCGGTCGCAATCTTGCAGCCAAGAAGCATTGACCCCCGCTGCAACGGAACAAGCCCTCCCCACAACAGCCAGTCGCAAGCCTGGTGGCGGCCCTCCCATAATGGTTCTTTACCTGATCACTGGAGGCGGCCCGACAGGCACCTCGGTGCGGGTGGCCTAAGCAGGCAACTGTCGTCGGACTGCTGCTACGAGTGCGAGCAGCCCAGTCATCACCGAAACCAGTGTCCAAGACTTTTGGACACTACAAACAAGAGGTGGCACGAGACGGCGGCAAAGGGCCAGAACCAGAACAAGAAACTACATTTAATTGGACATGGACGAGACAATCAATACACTAACATCGTTGCCAGTGGCACTCGAGTCCGGGCAGCGACTCCCTGTGCACCACCTCTGATCCGCCTTATCAAGGCAGCGCACGCGATGTCCGCATGGCCGACTTGATCCCGCCGCCACGCGGGAAAGTTCGCCACCTGTGCTCTGCAGTCGGGCAACCAAACTGGGGAGCCGCCACGGTGACCACACTCCCCCCCCCCCCCCCCCCCCCCCCTTAAACGTTATCCGGCATGTCGATGACGGAGTTGTCGTGTTCGTCAGGGGGTGGATGGCGCTGCCTGGCGGACTCACGTTGCAGGTCCGGTCGGCGCCGCTGGACGAGCGTGATGGCTCGTTGGAGGTCGCTGCTCGCTGAGTTAGTTGACAAGCGATGCGTTCGGCGTCCGCCCTCTCCCCAGCTCCTTGGTCACATGCAGCTCTTACTGCAGCTGCTCGGTCAGCTCCAGCTTGTCAAAGACATCCTGCATGTCCTCCAGCTGTCGCTTGAGCCCCTTGTTCTGGCTCAGGGCTCGGCTGGCGGCCACCTTGTTGCTCTGGATCGTGTCCAGCAGGTGGCTGCTCTCCACGTGGTCCTCCTTGATCCGAGCCAGCTGCTGCTCCGTCCTGTAGGGGGTGGCCGCTGCCCGTGCTTCCCTGGGCCGCCCCTGACGCGCCGTCGTCTTTGGTGGCCCGGTCCACCACGAGCCCGGCCGCCGTGCCGTTCGGATGGCGGGTGTGGTGACAGTGTTGTCCTCTAGCCATCTTCGTGGAGAAACAAGGAAGCAGACGATATGGGGGCTTAGTTGAGGGTTGAGCCTGATATTATTTTCGCACCCCTTCGAGAAAGTTCAAAATAACGAATCTGAGGTGAGCACACAATCTTCTTTCCCCTCTCTTGAAAAGGGAGCAGATCCGTGGAAGTAGAAAAATACCAAAATGCGAGAGAGGTGAAGCCGAAGAGACAAAAAAAAAAGAGGTTTCCTCTCTCTTTAATGTCACCGACGTCGCAGGTTATACCGCCCCCTTGGTGGAGACAAGGGGGTTTCCGGAACGGAACTACCGTTAGTGTTGTTCCGGTCCTGCGACGAATCTTTGTCTTCAGCTTGAAAAAATTCTTTAAGGTCGGTGACGTGAACAGGTCCGGTTCCTTCACTCGACTCGCAGTGAACTAGTTTGTAAGTGAGTGGTGAGCACTTTTCATGCATGCAAAACGGACCTTCCCACCTGTTTGCAAGGGAGCCGCAAAACCTCGATGCGGCGTCGCTCAGTGGGTGTGTGCGCCAGAGTACAAAATCTCCCACCTCGAATTGCAGGTCACGTCGCCCCTGGTTGTATTGTTCCAACTGCTGCACTCGGGCGACGTCGAGGTTGTCGGAGAAGCGCTTTCGCAGGTCCTTTGCGAACTTCACGTAGGGGCGAAGACTTCCCCCAGACTCTGTAGAAAGGGGACTGCCAAAAAAAGGAAACGCGAGCTCCGAAATTCAGTTGGGCGGGAGTGAGACCCGTTGACCAATTAGTGGTCGTACGGGTTGCTAATGCCAGCTCCGGCAGTTTTGCATCCCAGTCCTTGTGGCGCTCGGTGGAAGCCACTTACATCATCTTAAAGGAATGCTGAACCGAAATCTGAATTCCACAAAACACGGCGGCAAAAGCGTGCAACGTGGTGCTACAAACACCAAAAAGTCACTCACACAGCGATATCTCGAACGGAAAACAGTATTTTGTAAAAGCAGGAGGCGCATTTGACAGATATGTTGGCGTCTTGTTTCTCCGAAAATGTCGAGAAGGAGAGGGAACGGCCTCGCATCTTCTCCGCCTCGCCGCCTTTAGGGGGCGAAGCGAAGAGAGGAGGAAACGAGATATGTTTACGTCACGCGCCTCGTCGGCCAATCTCGACCTCTTTTTACAAAAATACGGCCGTCCATTCAAGATATCGCCTTACGAGTAGTGTTGTAGAGATTGCAGCGTCCCGCGGACAGCTCCATCATTGTTTTCTGAAATCCAAATTTCGGTTCACCATCCCTTTAAGGTTTTGATTTACCCTTTCCATGATGTTTGCTTGTAGGTGGTGTGGGGAAGTTCTTTTGCGTCTGATTCCCAGCACCGCGCATGCGTCCACGAACACCTTACTCGTTAGGTAGGAGGCATTATCGCTTACAAGCAGCGCTGGAAAGCTGAACCTAGCGAATATTTCAAGCAGGCATTCCCAGATTTTTTGCGAATCTAGCTTTCGCAAAGGAAATAACTCAACCCACTCATGAAGTGGTCGGTTACCACGAACAAGTGTACTGATTGCTGCAGGGATTACGTGGGAAGGGGCCCATGACATCACAGCAACAAATCTGCCAAGGGCTCTGGCACACGATTGGTTGCATGAGACTGGGGGGCTGAGCACCACATAGTTTTGCCTTCTTGCACACCGAGCAGCTACGAGCGTATTGGAGCACATCCTGCCTCATGCCTGGCCAGGTGGAAATTTGGGATAACTTTTCGTACGTTTTGCTCCTACTGCTATGTCCTGCCAAGGCAAAGTCATGTATGTACCACAGCCTATGCCTGACACGAGAGCAAGCAAGGAACATTGAGAGGAACACGGGGCAGCAGGCAAAGAGCCCTACATGGCGCAAGCTACAGTCGACAGCGCCTCAGGAGTTATGTGAGGTGTTTGGGTTGCTGCAATTGTTGAAGTCGCTCTAAATTGGTTAGGATGCCTCTAATTCTTTGCTTCAGTCTATGTTCAGTGTGAAAATTATACAACCCAGTGCCAAGTCATGCTTAAACCGTATGTTTCATGAAAAATAAAATATTTTTCGTACACTTTTGTTTGCACCATTATCGCGAACCGAAACTTTGGCAAAGACGGACAACATCATACCTTCGCCATCCCAAGCATGTGCACCCATGTGATATACAAGGGACCACAAGATTTGCCACACCAGTTCATGCTGTGCTGCACAAACATTGTCACGTCGTCTGCACAACACATGTCTGCTGTATCCGACGGTTTCCGTGAGAAACAGAAACATGCAAACAGGTGTTTTCCCAAAAGCCTATTTAGTAGGAATTCATACAAGGTGAAGTGTAGTAAAGTGCATGTACGTATGCTGCGAAACTGGTATAGTGAGCAGCAATTGGCACAACACCAAGAATTTTGGCATTTGCATATTTTCCCAGACATTACACCTAAATATAAACTGAAACACGGGGCTTAGCGCAACGGAGCCATCCCCGAGCCCACGGTGTTTAAGCCGAGCGAAAGGCACCGCAAACGTCGACGATAGGAAACGTGGCGACGTCCGGCAGTAGCTTCGGCTGCACCGCTGATCTTTTGACTTCTCCGCCTTGTGTATGAACGTATCAAACAGCACGGGCAGCCTCTCGATAAGCTAAATTTCACAGAGTAGCTACTATTTCATTGTACGCCGACAAAGAAAAGCGCACCGCGTCGTAGCAGAACTAGAGAAGCGCAAAGAGTCTCGATATTGTTTTCTCTGTCGTCTGTGTGGAGAAAACACGATAGCGATATCAACAGGCAGTCACTTGTTCGACATTCTCTCTCTTCTCCGATGTCCGATAATCCTGCACATTCCTTGAATAATAGCACTTCATCGATGACAACAACAATGTTTCCCGAATGTGAAAGCTTCCGGTCGAAACGACCATCAAAATTTGCGGTTTCGCCTTGTTTCGGCATGTACTTAGCATGTACGGCTTAATCTTTCAGGCAAGCATATGACTACTGGCAGGATCAACCAGGTAATCTTTTTGTGGTCCTCCTTAATGGAAGAAGCCAACGCGCGAACTACTCTCTGCATGTTCATGCCGTTTGAATCATTAGAAGCCCAAGGCAATGCTGTCATTAAGACTAACAATGCTTGGATTTGGGCTAGTTGATTTGACATTATGAGGTATATTGTGCTGCGAAGTTACACTTAACACATAAACACGCAATCTATGAAACATTATTGAAGACTGCGCTTTCACAAGTACGTCGTGTTCTTATCCGTCTTCCATATCGTCTCATAGATGTGTGTTTATGTGTTAACTGTAACTTCGCAGCGCAATATACCTCGTAATGTCATCGCGAAGCAAAAACAGCTGCACTACGCAGGATCGCTCCATACCTCACAACTCTCAGACCTACAGGCAAAGTCTCTAGGCTGGGGAACTCCCTGTTAGGGTACAGCCACCGAACGATCACGTTAACCGGCAGTACGAGCATGGCGGCTCAAGATAAAAATTAAGAGCTTTTCACCTCCGCTCGGATTCGGTTGCGCCACCTTTCTCGTCCCACAACATCCTTTGCTTTGCTCACTTTATTTGTGCATTAATTGCCTCATTTCGCCTCTTTTCTGCTCGCGTTTCGTTCCTACCGGCATGTGTTTTGGCAGCGTTTGGGTCCCTTCTTCTCAGGCCTTGACCCTTCAGCGTTCTCACTTTCAATACGCACGTCACTGCGTGATTCACTCTGCATTATATTATTAATTTAAGAATGTTGAACGAACAGAACGGACAGACAAATGTTAAAGCCACTTGAAGAAAAGGAAATTTGCACAAGTTCTGCAGAAACATCTGCTGGTCAGTGCTCTAACTACTGTTCTAGGTAAACATCTGCTAAATTCGGGTGTAAGCACAAGTTGTTCAGAAACATCTGTTTAATTATAAGATCTGCTAATGTCGCGTGTCAACAGCTCTCAGCATTCTAAATATAAAAAGTATCGATAGAGTTATGCATCGTTTAACTCTAGCTTTTATGGTATGGCGCACAATTTGAGCGCAGGTGTACGGGACATTAAATGGATTAATGGTAATAAATGTTTTTTGTTGGCGTGCCCACTTGATTACAAGGCTTTTTCTCTCAGTGACGGCTGATATTTCTGCATGGTAGTGGTGCTTCACACATGTAAATGACCGTAGTTGCACGAATTTGTTTTAAGAATTAAATTGTTTTTCCTGAAACATCTTATTTTATAACCACACAGTTCACTTTAAAAATAAAAAAGGTCTTGTCCGCCTCTTGATAATAACAGTTAACACTGAGTATGCATGTAAAACCTATATTCCTAAGATTAATATTAAAAAAAAAAAACCAGTAACTATATATCTTTTTTTTTCTAATTGTGTAACGAAATATTTGGCCAAATTCACTTTCGACTATTTGCTTTTTGTCATCATTGGGCCACATACAAATTACGACTTGAGCCGAAGGTGATTTTTGACCACTTTGTAAGACTGCCTTGCATCGCGCGAAAGGGCCGCGGCGCCCGTCAATCAATTAATCAATCAATCAATCTTTATTTGCACAAGAAAGCGGAACACGGGAAGCGTGCGCGGCTGGGTGAAGGGTCATGAAACCCGTACGCTGATGCGTCGCTTACCCGCCACTGTGTTACCGGCCACTTCGGCATCCAGTTGGTATGCTCAATAAAGTCTGCATCGCACTGTGTACGGTGCCGGTGCTTGGAGACGGATGTTTGGGGTCGTCAAATAGGAATACGCGCCTTGTGCTTTGCCTTCGCGAAGCCGCGTGAGCCGTGCACCTCGTTACAACTGTCCGTCGCCTCGTCTCGTACCCGCCGACCGCCATGTTGGTTTGGGGGAGGAAATTCTCTCCTTTGCCGAAAGGCGCGAATTTCCTCCCTGAGCAGAGCAATATATGGGACATTTCTGTTTGGCCTTTTAAGGAGAAAGTACCACTCCCTTTTTTCTTAGAGTGTAAGGCACCTGGAATATTTTGCCAGACCCCAACAAGATTCCCTTCTGTGCTGTGGTGAACATGAGAGTGTTTTAGCAAGTTTGGCTGGGATTTGTCAAAATGATTGACAAGGATATGCATCTCGCTTCTAAATTCATTTCAGTGCGAATGTCAATTTATTTTCATTCACTGGCGACGCACCGAACTGCATGTTAGAAAATTGTCTGTCAAGATTTTCTCTCTCCTCCCTGCAGGTTGAAGCTAGGTAGTTTCCCAACCAGCTTTGTTACTCCAGAAGATAAAAATATGTTTTTAAAATAAAATGAAAAATATTTGAGATATTAAGCTGCTTTGAAAAATCAAACGGGCTGACCAGCTTACGAGCATCTATGTGGAGCAACGCCAACGAAATCGTATTTACACCTGTTGCCCTGACTTTCCTGAAAGTGTAATCTTATATAATTATGGTTAATATTGATAGAAAAATATAACTGTGTTCGTTAATCCTGCAACGGATTCGAAAGTTGTATGCCCAGCTTCACATAAAACACAACCATATGCACCCTATACCTTTTAGCCTCCCCATACATACCCCATACGGCAGCAAAATAATGGACAAACTTCAAGCAGAAGGATTGCATTACACGTGAATTGATAAAGGCGTGAATAAACATCCTTTAAAAGCATTTGCGAGGATAATAACTCAAACTTCAAAATAAATGACATTAGCAAGTTACTTTCACAAAATAACAATCAAAACACAAAATGCGGTAATCAACAAAGTTTATTTGATACGGCTTATATTAGACTTTACACCAGTAAATAAATAGTTAAGTAACATATTTACAAAACGAAATTTCACGTCGATGTATTTCTGCAGAAACACTATAGCGGTACTTGTAAGACACACACCAGTAAGATACCTCGAACTTATTTTATATAAAACTTAAATAAAATATACATATTTTAAAGCAATTTTACTTAAAGATACTTTCTACACAGACACTTATGACAGCTATTCTTTGAAACCTGGTATGTCAGACATCATATGCCACGGTGGAAATGCGCGGGACGTCTCGATTCCACTTGACGCCAGAGAAATGTAAAATGTATTGCCACGGGCCGTTTTTCTTCTCTCCAGAAAATACCCATTGTCGCCATGGGTACCATTTGAATCCAATATTTCCGTAGCATAAAATCATCTCTTTGGACTAGAACTCGATGACTATCCTCTGGGTCCCCTTCCCTGTCTGCTGTCAAAGTGAATTTAAGCTTTAAAGTTTACGTAAGACTGCTGCAAACTCTAATTTCATAGAACTGGCCGCGCTGAGGCGGTGTTTCGGTGGGGCTTCTCATTTCCCTATGGGCACCTCTACACTGAGGCCGACGCCTGTCTCCGGCTTCCCGTGGTACTTGTGACCCTGGAAGCGTCCAAAGTCCTGCGATGCCTCGGCGACTCCGACCACCTTGGCGCCGTTCTTGAAGCGAGCCACGTCGTACTCTGCGCGGACGCCTGCGTTGGCGTTGAAATTGCGGCGGTTGTTGCCCGTGGCCGAGATGTAGGGCGTGATGCGGTGCTGCAGCGAAAGTATCAAACATTGTGAACTTATGAAATCAAGTTGCGAAATATGAAGTTCAGCTTTCAAAACGCGCACGAGGTGGAATAACAATTGTTTCGCGCAGCAACGATCGATACAAAATACGCTTACATCAAAAGACGATTTGTAGTTTTCCCAAGCGCCCCGGCTCGCGCGCGAGGAATTGTGGGAGAGACTGTCCCTCGCCTGGCCGCTCAGCCTTGAGATCGCATTGTTTTTTCGCTTGCCTCCTCTTAATCCTCTGTTTTTTCGATTTCATTACATATTTTTATCTATTCCAGTGTATTTTTGATTGTTTCTAAGTGTGTCTATTATCTTCTGCGCGCGATATTTCTTGAATATATATAGTGTTTGTGTCTTTATTTTGCCTTTTTCGACGGGAGTGCCGACGGACAACACGCCGCTTCGCGCATCGTTCCCCGGGTGAGTACTACCGTTGCTACCGATTCTTATCGCGCTGTTAGCTGTTCATTTTGGTTCATTTGACCCTCGTGCATTTGAGAGGAGACGTTTATGAACACCCGCGCACATGTCATAGGGGTAGGCAGAGCTCTGAACCAACAATCGCGACGCGAGAGCCGAGTGCGGTGCAATTTAGCCGCCCGCGCTCGCTCCGTTGACTTGCACTGTAGCGTGTGCCTTCAAGTGCCGCGTACTTGACTAAGATACAGCACGCCGCTTTGCCGTCGCGAACGATTTGTCCAAATGCCTGCAAAACCGTAACACCGTTCGGCATATCCAACGCTGCGGCGCCAGACAACTGCACGCAGCGGCGCGAGCCCTTAGCCAGCGCCGGCGGTTCAACGTCGCGGCTTGTATGCGCCTTAGGCATGCATTCATAATCAGCCTGCTCGGCGGTTGTCAGTTGCCAACGCCCTTTTTTAAGTGTAGAGATGTGTTGTCACCCAAGCAAACACCTTGAAGCTCGTAGTTTCTTCTACAATTTTATTTCGCCAGTCAAGATGTCAGCTGAAGGTGTACCTTTTAGGTTATTTTGGGCTGAAACTACCGAGTTTCAAGATGACTGCCCGGGTGACAGCACATCTCTGCACTTGAAAAAGGGTGTTTGCAACTGAGAACCGCTTAGCAGGTAGATTAAGAAGGCATACCATAAGCGCATACAAGCTGCGACGTTGGGCCACCGGCGCTTGCGAAGGGCTCGCGCCGCTGCGCGCAGTTTGTCAGGGACCGCAGCGTTGTATATTGCCGCGCGCAGGACCGAGAAAGCAACGCTCGGTCACGGACCTCTAGAAAGTTCTCGTTTATTCCTGTTCCGGACGTAACTTCTTTCATTTATTCCTGCTTTTTGTTATTCTAGAAAGTGCTTGTTCATTCTCGCCCCGAGCGCGCTACGCTCGAACCTTCTCCGCCGAATCTTCGAGATAGTGACTCACTCTAGATAAGAGGCCGCCCGCGACCTTGTCGAGTCACTTTCGCCTCAGCGATCGATCTTGCTGCTTCGCCGCCTTCGACGCCCGCGACGCTCTGCTTCGTTCTGTTTCCTTTTCCTTTTATTTTTGGGCACAAGTTCGCCCCATTAAACGTTCAGTTTACTCAGTCATTCGCCACCTCATCACTTGTCATTCGTGACATTTTGGTGGAGGTGCGGGGTAGTACATTCTATGCCCGTCGAGCGTACCCCTCCGAAGACATCCCGGCCATGCGCTGTGCTCAGCCCCGGAAGACTACCCTTCACCGAAGACGCCGAAGCCCGAAGAAGCCGTCGTACCAGAGGTCAGTCCCCCGAACTTGGTCTCTTGCCCGAGAAACGGAAGAACAAGATCCCGACCATGAACCCCCCGCCCGTTGTCGTCCTGCCCGTCGCTCCGCGGACACCTGCTCCCTTCCTCGGCGAGACCTACAAGGACGTCGAAGACTGGATCAAGCAGTACGAACGCGTGGCTCGCCACAACGGGTGGAGTGACGAACAGCGCCTGCAAAATCTCTCTTTCTCGCTTGAAGGAACTTCAAAGCGCTGGTTCGAAAACCATGAAGCTTCGTCGACCTCGTGGGACCTTTGCAAGAACGAACTCACGCGAACATTCGCCAGTCAACACCGAAGAGAGAGGGCCGAAGACCTGCTGCAATCGAGGACCCAGGGCCCCAATGAAAACGTCACGAGCTTTGTGGAAGACGTGCTCCGCCTGAGCTCCCGCGCCGATCCTCAGGCCACCGAGGGAAAGAAGCTGCGCATTTTGATGCGTGGCGTGAAGGACGACATCTTTGGTGGACTTGTACGCAACCCACCGACAACCGTTCAAGGATTTGTCACGGAGGCGACGAACATCGAGCGTGCTCTGCAGGCCCGAGCCAGCCACTACCAGAGGTTACCCGGCGTCAGCGCGGTTCCGCAGTCCCCTTGCGACCTTGCCCACGGCATCCCGGCATTCGAGAGCTCATTCGCGAGGTCTTCCGGGAGGAGCTTACGAAGCTTCATCCGACTGCTGAGCGCCCGGCCTCAGTCTCCATTGCCGAGGTTGTTCGGGACGAGGTCCAGCGAGCGTTCCTTCCGGATGCCCCTGTCACCGTGGCCGCAGCCGATGAGCCGACGCTGACCTACGCCGCAGTGGCCCGACGACCGCCGCCAACTGCTCAACATTACCCGGTGGCGCCACGACGAGATCCACCAACGCAGGCGTAACCCCGACGCCACGACGAAGTACGTCAGTACGACCGCCGTGAACAGCCGGCGCCAATGAAAACCGACGTGTGGAGGACAGCGGATCGACGACCCATCTGCTACCACTGCGGGGAGGCCGACCATATCTACCGCCGTTGTCCCTACCGGCAAGTGGGCCTGCGTGGGTTCCACCCGAACGACCCACGCCCGAGGTACGGCGAACGCCCTCGCCACATCGAGGAGTACCTCCGACGCTCGCCCTCCCCAGTGTCGTCTCTCCGCCGTGAAGCCCGCTTCCCATCGCCACGACGTTCAGCGTACCCAGCGCCACGACCCCGCCGAGAAAGCCTGTCTCCCCTGCGTCGCCGGGAAAACTAGGTGCGGCAACGCCTGGAGGTGACGTTGTCGAAAACGACGAAAGCAAAGAGCCTCCAAGAACGCCGGAGCACTCCCACTCTCCCGACGCCCCCCCCCCCCCCCCCCCCCAGCGCACCGACGCCCCTGCAACGGTGTCCAACAACCTAAACGTTGTTATTGACGGCCTCGACGCATCGGCACTCGTGGACACCGGAGCAGACTACTCAGTCTTGAGTGGGAGGCTCTCCCGCCGCCTTCGAAAGGTTATGACGCCGTGGGATGAACCCCAAATACGAACCGCCGGAGGACATCTCATCACGCCAGTCGGGAGATGCACCGCTCGCGTCGAGATCCACGGGTGAGACGTGCCCTGTCAAGTTGGTCCTTCTGCAAGACTGTTCGAGGGACGTTATCCTCGGAATGGACTTTCTCTGCGAGTATGGCGCCGTCATCGACCTCGGAGCAAACCGGCTGACGCTACGAAAACCCGCTCCACCACCGCAGGAACCCAAAGCGACGCCATCCGCGGTACGAGTCCTCGCAAACCACGTGAACCTAGCTCCGCGGTCAAGTGTTTTCGTACCCATCGGGGTCGATGAGACTTTCTGCGGCGACGTTTTCTCGAAGGAAGCCTCCAGTTGCTTCTAGGAAGAGGGATCGGCATCGCAAGAGGCGTTGCGGAGCTCCAAGACGGACACACTGTCGCACTCGTAACGAAATTCCGACAGGAGGCCCAGCACCTTACGAAAGGCACCGCCGTGGGTCACGCCGAGGAACTCCCGGACTCAGCCGCAATCGCCGGAATATCAGAAGACCTCTCTTCGTGGCCACCCAAAACAACGCCGACTTCGCAGTTTGACATCGTCCCAACTCTGCCCACCCCACAACGACGACAACTCAGTGACCTTCTCGCCAAGTTCAATGAGTGCTTCTCCACGTCGTCAAAGGTGCGCCAAACAACCGTTGCGAAACACCGAATTGTCACTGAAGACAACGCGCTTCCTGTTCATCGGTCACCGTACCGTGTCTCTGTGAAAGAGAGAGAAGTCATCCAGAAGCAGGTCCAAGAAATGATCGATGACGACATTGTCCAGCCCTCAAACAGTCCGTGGGCTTCACCGGTAGTCTTGGTGAAAAAGAAAGACGGGACTCTTCGGTTCTGCTTGGACTATCGCCGACCGAACGCCGTAACAAAAAAGGACGTCTACCCGCTGCCACGCATCGACGACGCCCTGGACCGGCTGCGCCACGCCCAATACTTTTCGTCGATGGACCTGAAGAGTGGGTACTGGCAGATCGAGGTCGACGAACGAGATCGTGAAAAGACTGCCTTCGTCACGCCGGACGGGCTGTACGAATTTAAAGTGATGCAGGTCGGACTATGCACAGCACCGGCGACGTTCCAGCACGTAATTGACACCGTCCTTTCCGGCTTGAAATGGCAAAGGTTCTCGTCTATCTCGACGACGTCGTGGTATTCGCCAGCGACTTCGACGAGCACCTGAGACGTTTGCGAGCCGTGCTACAGGCTATCAAGAATGCCGGACTGACACTGAAGCCGTCGAAATGTCGGTTCGCTTACAGCGAGCTCAAATTCCTGGGCCATGTCGTGAGTGCTCAAGGTGTAAGTCCTGACCCTGCAAAGACATCCGCTGTCTCCGAATTTCCGAAACCACCAGACAAGAAAGCCGTACGAAGATTTCTTGGGCTGTGCGCATACTACAGACGTTTCGTTCGCGATTTTGCCAAGATTTCTGCACCGCTCACGCATCTGACGAAGGACGACGTGAACTTCCAGTGGGAGAGGAGCAAGAACAAGCGTTCAACGAACTGAAGGAAAGACTCCAGTCGCCCCCTATCCTCGGACACTTCGATCCATCAGCGGAAACGGAAGTTCACAAAGACGCCAGCAACGCCGGGCTAGATGCTGTGCTCCTCCAAAGACAAGACGGAGCAGAGAGGGTGATCGCTTACGCAAGTCGGGCACTGTCCAAGGCAGAGACAAATTACTCAACAACCGACAAGGAATGTCTCGCTGTCGTCTGGGCGTTAACCAAGTTCCGCCCGTACCTGTACGGAATCCCATTCGCGTTGTCACGGACCACCACGCTCTCTGTTGGCTCGCCAACCTCAAGGACCCGTCAGGACGCCTCGCTAGCTGGAGCCTTCGACTGCAAGAATTCGACGTGACCATTGTGCACAAGTCTGGCCGCAAGCATAATGACGCCGATTGTTTGTCCAGGGCCCCAGTCGAATCTCCTCCCGACAGCACCGACGACGACGATGACGCCCGTTTTCTCGGAGCAATTACAGACACCGACACGGGAGCACTTCAACGAGACGACCCCGAACTTTGCGCCGTGATCGACCACCTCGAAGGTCAAGGAAGTTCAGTTCCGCGAGTCTTGGACCGAGACTTGCCAAGCTTCCTTCTGCGGCGAGGCGTGCTCTTCAAGAAGAACTTCGGAACGAGCAACCCTGCCAGGCTGCTGGTTGTTCCGGCCAGCCTGCGAGAAGAAATCTTTCAAGCATGCCATGACAACTCGACGGCTGGACACCTTGGCTACAGCCGGACGCCCGCCCGAATTCGTGACAAGTACTACTGGCCGAGACTCCCGAAAACAGTCCTCCTGTATACACGGTCATGTCACGAGTGCCAACGGCGTAAGAAACCACCGACGAGACCTGCGGGATTCCTGCAACCGATATCGACCCCTACTGCGCCTTTCCAACAAATTGGAATGGATTTGCTTGGGCCCTTCCCGCCATCGACGTCGGGGAACCGCTGGATAATCGTTGCCACGGATTACCTTACCCGGTACGCGGAGACGAAAGCCCGTCCGTCGGGAACAGCGGTGGAAGTCGCCCAGTTTTTCGTCGAGTCTATTCTCCTTTCGACATGGTGCCCCCGAAGTCTTGATAACTGACCTAGGGTCATCGTTCTTGGCCCAGCTTACGCAAGAGGTCCTTCGGCTCAGCCACACCAGCCATCGTCGGACCACCGCGTACCATCCGCAGACCAACGGGCTGACGGAGCGGCTCAACAAGACGATCGCCGACATGATCTCTATGTACGTCGACGTAGAGCACAAGACGTGGGACGGGGTACTACCATACATCACGTTCGCCTTCAACACCGCAGCTCAAGAAACAACCGGGTTTACACCATTCGAGCTGGTGAATGGAAGAAAAGTGACGACCATGCTGGACGCGATGCTGCCCCATGAGGCTGTGGATGACAGATGCGACGATTCCCAAGTGGTCAGCCAGAGAGCAGAAAAAGCACGCCAACTAGCCCGCCTTCGAATCCACGATCAACAGCGTGTCGACGCTCGCCGGTACAATCTTCGTCGCCGCGCCGTCCACTTCCAGCCCGGAGACAGAGTGTGGGTTTGGACGCCGATCCGTCGTCGCGGTCTCAGCGAGAAATTGCTCAAGCGCTACTTTGGACCCTACAAGGTTCTTTGCCGTCTCGGGGACTTAAACTACGAAGTGCTTTCCGACGGAACTAGACCATCAAGACGACGCCAACCACGACCCGAAGTGGTCCACGTCGTGCGGCTCAAGCCGTATTACGAACGATAGAACTTTGAATTCTCGTCAAACTTTGAACTGTGGCTCGCGATTCTGCTATCCTTTTGTTGTGGCTTTGTGTTTTGTGTTGCATCGGGACGATGCACTTTTAAAGGGGGGGATAATGCCGCGCGCAGGGTCGAGAAAGCAACGCTCGGTCACGGACCTCTAGAAAGTTCTCGTTTATTCTTGTTCCGGACGTACATTCTATCATTTATTCCTGCTTTTTGTTATTCTAGAAAGTGCTTGTTCATTCTCCCCCCAGCGCGCTACGCTCTAACCTTCTCCGCTGAATCTTCGAGATAGTGACTCACTCTAGATAAGAGGCCGCCCGCGACCTTGTCGAGTCAGTTTCGCCTCAGCGATCAATCTTGCTGCTTCGCCGCTTCGACGCCCGCGACGCTCTGCTTTGTTCTGTTTCCTTTTCCTTTTGTTTTGGGGCACAAGTTCGCCCCATTAAACGTTCAGTTTACTCAGTCATTCGCCGCCTCATCACTTGTCATTCGTGACAATATGACGAACGGTGTTACCGCTTCGCAGTTATTCGGACAAATGATTCGCGGCAACACATCTCTGCACTTGAAAAGGGGCGTTGGCAACTGACAGCCGCTTAGCAGATAGATTACGAAGGCCTGCCATACGCGCATCCAAGCAGTGACATTGAGCCGTCGGCGTATGCGAAGGGATCGCGCCGCAGCGGGCAGTTGTCAGGCGCCGCAGCGTTGCATATGCCTCAGCTTCGCAAACATTCGGACAAATGGTTCGCGGCAACAAAGCGGCGTGCTGTATCTTGGTCAAGTAAGTGGCACTCGAATGGAAGCGGATCCGCGTTCGCAAAGCGGTTGCGAACGTGGTTGTATAAAAATTCAGTACAATTGCACGCGCACTCGATGACATCAAGTGCGCGTGCAATTGTACTGGATCTATATACAACCGCGTTCGCAACCGCTTTGCGAACGCGGATCCGCTACCAGTGTGAATGAGCGGGAAGGCACACGCTACAGTGCGAGTCAACGGAGCGAACGCGGGCGACTAAATCGCACCGCACTCGGCTCTCGCGTCACGAATGTTGATTCAGAGCTCTGCCTAACCCTATGACATGTGCGCGGGTGTTCATAAACGGCTCCTTTCGACTGCACGCGGGTCAAATGAACCAAAATGAACAGCTAACAGCGCGATAAGTATCGGTAGCAATGGTAGTACTCACCCGGGGAACGACGCGCGAAGCGGCGTGTTGTCCGTTGGCACTCCCGTCGAAAAAGGCAAAATAAAGACAAAAATACTATATATATTCAAGCCAGTCCTCAATCATGTCGCCTATTTTTGGTGTGTCAAAAGATGTTCATGAGGGAACGTTTGCTGCTCCGAAGAAATGACTGAATATCGCAAATTAGGAAATTTTATTTAATAGAGTCGCCTTATAAACAGAAGCCAAGAATGATTCACAGTGACTAAAGGCAAGCAAACTGTGCCACTAACACAAACATCTGTGTGTAGGGAGGCTGTTGCCTTAAACGAAAATTAAACTTTCTGAAATATTGTAAAATCGCTAACCACGTGGTAGCACTCAAAAGTGCGCTTCTGAGATTAAGACTACTTACACGAGACGGACCCGGATTAAAGTTGAACTTGTATGGGCGACGCTGCTTGAGAAAGGAGGTGCGAAAATTGTCAGAACTGTAGGGCTGTCAGGCATTAAACACATTTTCAAAGATCCAAGCAATAAATATTAGCACTTTAAATTGCAAAGTCAAAATCACGATTAAGTGCGGAATAAGGGTCAGTTATGTGGAGCTATATTATATTTCACGTCACATTTAGCTGAAGGTGGTCGCATGACATACTCAGCGTGACTCAGTCCTGTTACACCAACTCAGTGACAACGTCACGTGACATGGCGATGTCACTTGACGTCACAGTATCGCGCTGTGATGTCAGGTGTCCCGACGTCATGTAACCACGTAACTCATAGTGGCACCAGTCACGCGACTATAATCCATAGTGGCACGAACCACGCGATCGTCGTACACCTGTGTTTTACATCTTCCATTACAAATTTTCAGGACCCTCTAGACTTGAAGAGGAAGCTATAAATGCATTCAGCTTTAGAACGACAACATAAGAAATAGGGATTGATGCAAGTCACACCGTTTAGTTTTTTTTTTTTTTTTTTCTGGTACTATTAGGTTTAGAGCATTAAGTCTGAGTAGATTAGGCTGAAATTCTAACGATGAAATGTTACAAAGAGCACAAAACTCTTCATAATATACTGCATATATTTTTTTACACCGATACATTACTTGATAGTATTGTTTTTTGTGTCTTGTAGAGCAAATCAATATTTTCTCACATTTGTTTCTCAAAATTTTGGCACTAATTTTATTATACAGAATGCGGACTGCTTTCAATTAGAGGAAGTCTTGAAGGAGTTTCGACTATTTTTCTTAGAGATTTTTAAACTAGCATTGCATTTCTATATTTTCAAACGGTATAGGTCAGGATACCAAAAAAAGATACCGACATAAAGAGCACCACAAAATAATGACGCAGGGGGTGTCATAATCAGATGAATTTGGCGGCCGAGACCCACAATATTTGGCGAACTTTGCGAAGTTGGTATGGCCCGCAAAGTTTAGCGAAGTTTCGACACACTAACGGTAGCGGGATGTAATACGCTGCTCCACCTGACAACATGACGTGATGGAAGCATAACGAATTTTTGAACAATAACTTTGTAAGGAATTATCCAAATTGGTTCTAGCATTGTTGCCCTAATTTTTTTGTTAAGTTGAGTTGTATGAATTTAGCGAAAAATACAAAGCTTTCGAATTAATGATATGCTTGCCTAAGCGCGTTTTAGAAAATTAAGCAACATTCAGTGAATGAATGCTTGGGCTTAGCATTGTAATTACTACGTCGTCATACAAGCCAGACACACTAATGGTAGCGGGATGTAATATGCTGTTGCCACCTGACAGCAAAATATGATGACAACATACCGCATTTTTAGAGAATAATTTTGTAAGAAATTATTAGGGGTGGGCGAATATTCGAAATTTCGAATACGAATCGAATATTGTACATTTAATATTCGTATTCGATTCGTAAATTGGGTATTTGGTATTTTTCGAATATTCGTCGTAACACAAATATTCGAAATTAATCGAATAGTCAAGAACGTATTCGCAAGCGTAAGTTTTGCTTTCGGTTTCTGTTTCGGTAAGCAAGGCCCGTTGACAGCGACATAGCCAACATAGCTGCATGGCGGCTTCAACCTAAACAGGTGGCGTCGGTGTCGGTAACGGTAATCTGCGAGTTTCTGTTCCCCTGTGACTCCTGACATTTTAAACTGTGATCAGTGCTCACTTCGCGTTCGCCCACCCGTGTTATGGCGGACGGAGGTGACTGCGGGGAGCCGTCTGCGAAGCGGAGGAACGAACGGGAAACGGCACCAAAACGAAGAGAGAAGAGTGCTATTTGGAAATATTTTGCGAGGGTGACGGCATCGATGGCGCAATGTACGGCATGCGAGTCAACGCTTAAAACGCCCACAGGTACGACAACGCCCCTTGTCAACCATCTCAAAGTACATCCTGCGTTGTTAAAAGAGTATCTTGGGATTACCGCTGGTACGCCAGGAAGAGATCAACCGACGCTGACGGACTTCGTGCGCCGCACGGAGCCCCTTCCAGAAAAGAGGGTGCGAGCGCTAAATAACAAGGTGGCCGCCATGGTTGCGCTTGATTTACAGCCTTACACCATTGTGGAAGACCGCGGCTTCAAAGAACTTCTGACAGAAGCCGTTCCCAACTATCGCCTACCATCCCGCTCTACACTCTCGCGCGTGCTTGTGCCACGGATGTATGACGACACCCGAAAGAAGGTGAAAGCAGAGCTCAACAGTGTCTTTGAAGGTGGCACTACCGCTGTTGCCTTCACAAGCGACATGTGTACATCGCGCGCTAACGAAAGTTACGTGAGCTTCACCTGCCATCTTCTCACTCCAAAATGCACGATGCAGCGGTTCACATTGAACACTCGACACATGACTGCCAGTCACAGTGCTGTGAACATCGCAACTATTATGGACGAAATGTGCAGTGAATGGGAGATACCCGATGAATGTGCGAAGTTCATAGTAACGGATAACGGGCGCAACATCCGTGCTGCGGTAAGGAGACTTCCGTGGACTGAAAGAGCGTGATTCGCGCATACGCTTCAACTGGCGATTTATGACGCGAGATCCCGTGCGCCGGCCATTGATCGCCTGTGCAAGGAACTGAGGCATATTGTGGGACATTACAAGCACAGTTCATCAGCTCAGAAAAGGCTTGAGGAGTGCCAAAAGAAGATCGGAAAGGACACACTACGTCTGGTGCAAGACGTGGAAACGAGATGGAGATGTTGTCTCTCCTTCTGGAACTCAAAGAAGCAGTCACTGTGGAGCTTGCTACCTCGGACTATGACATCGATGGACTTGGTTCATCAGAGTGGAAAGATGCTTCTGAATATGTACAAGCATTGAAGCCATTGTTCGATGCCACTGTTATTGCCAGTGCTGAGAAGTACCTGTCTTTGTCTTCCCAAGTTCCTATGATTTTTTTGTATGCTCCACTGTCTAGGTAACTGTGCTGGGGCATCAGAATTTACCGCAGAACTGATAAGATCCATCGAGGCAAGGTTCATTCTGTATGACAAGGACAAGGAAGCATGCCTTGCTATGTTCTTGGACCCACACTTCAAGTCCACTATTTTTAAACCGAAAAGGAAAAATTATTATGGCTAAGAGCTCTGGTGCTGCAAGAGCTAGCCTCGTGTGATGCTACTGAAGAAATCCAGCCGGAAGCTGCAACACAGTCACAAGAGCAAGGCTCAACGCCGTCAGCAGATGTTTGGCAAGCATTTGACCACTTAGCCAAAAGTGCAATGGAAAGCAAAGTGGTTTCAGCTTCAGAATGGGAAGTTGCAGCGTATGCGGAGGAGGCACTGCTAAAGAGAGAGAGTGATCCGTGTGAGTGGTGGGGAACTGTCGGGTGCTTAAGATATCCGAGTCTGGCGAAACTTTGCATCAAATACCTGGCAATACCTTCCACTTCAGTGCCGAGTGAGAGAGTTTTTTCTGTGGCTGGAGGTGTAGTTTCCGCTCGAAGGGAGCGCCACCTGACCATGTGCAGCAGTTGATTTTTCTGCATGACAACTTGTAATCTTCCGTACATCTAGAATTTTCGTTTCTGTGTTTTTGTTCTCGTTAAGATTACAAGTTGTCATGTAGAAAAAAACAACTGGAGTTCTGCAGTTAAAAAATAATAATTTAACTGCAGTTTTGACAAGTGAAAATAAAAATGCTGTGAATAGATGCACCTGCCTCCGACTATTCGATATTCGATTCGGTATTCGAAGCTAACTATTCGTATTCGATTCGTGTTCGAAAATATTGATATTCGCACACCCCTAGAAATTATCAAAATAGGTCGCAGCATTGTTGCCATCAACCTTTTTTTTTAAATTTAACATGTATGAATTTAGCATAAATATACAAATCCTTGGAATTAATACTATGCTTTCCTAATCGCGCTTTGCAAAATTAAGCAACAGTCAGTGAATGAATGCTTGGGCTTAGCATGATAATAATAATTACTACTTAGTCATATAAACAATAAAATAGGTACGTGAGGTATAGTCGCTATACTTACGCAGCTGACGACAGCAACAACTGGAATGAGAAAATTCAGGGCCTTAGAAGATACCACACAAATTCCGCACGTTTATGTCCCGCGCTAAATGTCAGTAAAGTAAAAAAAGGGTCGAACAGCAGATGCGATTGTGACTCGTATAATCCCCTAGTGATTTACAAAGAAAAATGCTTCCGTATATAAATAATAACACCCCATTGATGCAGAACAACATTGTCAGCTATGCCAAATCGTCTTTACAGTGACAGTAACCACAGATATGGGCAACCTGAATTGAATATAAATTATCGTATAGACTTACGACACCGCAGTGGAAAAACAAAACAAATCAACATGAGTGGTTCGTTCTCAGCTCAAAAAGTTTAAGATACACAACTTTTTCAATATTTTGTTTCCGGTAAAACAGCTGCTGTTAAATGAGCCAGCCATGGCTCGTGCTAGAGACAAAGGCTAACCAGTGATATACCATGCACACTACCGTGATCGCTATCCCGTACTGCAAGCTAAGAACACAAATATTAGAGATTGCTGTGAAAGTTCCATTGAAGCTGTAAAAACATACCTCGAAGCAATTTAGCATAAATATAATTTTATGAAATCACACGAGTTCGATTTTTGGTGGACCCCGTGACAACCGCTTTTAAATCCTCTATGCTGAGTTTAAAGACAAAAACGTAAAAATTGACCGGGGGTTTTGAAACCGCGAAATTAGAAATGTTATGCTTGGGAAATATCAGAGAACGTAGATCATTTGCTATAAGTTACACGGCTAAAGGTAAGTTCGAAATATTGTAATACTTTGCGTTTCGAAACGACTTTACTTTTTGGTACGTGTTTTTATGTTTTATTATTTGATAAAACGGGAGACGATATTCCTCTTTCTACTCAAAAGGAAGATTTAAGCACTAAGTAGATCGGTCATTTCTATGCGTGAATGATCACCTAGAGTCTGCACATTCTTCCCTATTTCAAAGTTTCTGTAAAAATCGACGTACTATAAGATTGGGGACCCAAAAGTAACCGAAATGACTTTCTGGAGGCCAAGCCGTTCGTAGGACCAGCTTAATCCGCCGCTAGCAGCGCTTAGCAACACGCCTCGCGACACATAAAAAAAAAATAAACCGGAAACCAATTTGCCTGTTTACTTACACTAACTTGAACCCCTTCCGAGTCAGTATTCCGACCCGCGTCGTCTTCTAAAGTTCTAGCGGCTTGTTCTGATTTCTTTTCCAATCGCTTCAAAATAATTGCTCGTTGTTTGCAATGTCTGATATGAAAAAACAGCGTGCGGCCGTGAACGTTTGTTTTCTTTTAGGGGAAACGGCGGCGGATACTCTTTTAATGCTTCTGACAGTTTTCAAACAAGATATTTCGTGGAAATCGCAGGTCTACGATGGGCTTTTCCCCGCTTCAAGGCCGGCGAAATACTGATCGACGACCAACCTCGTTCAGGGCGATCCTCAACGTCCTCACCTAATAAAAACATCCAGAAAATTCGAGCATTGTTTACTCCGAGTTTTGTGGGAAAGAGGGGGAGGACTCAAAAAAAAAGTCCCGAAAGACAAACGTGCTGTAGACTTGGAATGTCCTTTATAGCGGACAGTGCTAAAAAACAAGGAATGATTTGGAAGCCCAAGGTGAAAAAAATTACAAAAAGCCGCTAGATATTTAGCAGACGACATCGGTTCGCATACTGAGTCGGAAGGGTTGCCGCCAAGCGGCGGAAGCTGGTACTACAAACGGCCGCCCTCCAGAAATGTATTTCATTTCCCTTTACATGTAAATCCCCCCTCGTATCTCGGTTTAGAAGTACAGGTAGTCACAAAAATTATTTACAGGTTGTTTTCTTATTCACCAGAAAAATTAATTACGCATTACCAGTCGCTCATTTTCCGCCCAAATATACCGCTAGCGGCGCGAAGTAGATGCCAGCGTTTCAGAACAACCGTTATCTTGTTAAAAAGCTGAATTTCTCATATTTTCAATGGTCAAATGGCAACCTATGGAGCCCTCGAATGCATTGAGCTGAATGAGCTCTAAGAATGGGCCCCATTTTACCATTCATATTTTTCAAAAATTTATTTATAGAATTTGAATAAGGTAACGTTTAGTTTTAAAACTTTGACGTCTGGTCTGAACAACATTGTCAGCTATGCCAAATTGTCTTTACAGTGACAGTAACCAGATAAGTGGCGAACCTAAATTGAATATAAATTATGGTATAGACTTACAACACCGCAGTGGAAAAACAAAACAAATCAACATGAGTGGTGCTACACTTCGCGGATAATGAGCGTTCGGCGACGTATCGTTTATATTTGCAGTAAACAAAAATCCTCTCTCTGTTCCTCTCCGTGCTCTCGTTACCTCCTTCAATTTCTCCTTGGGGTGTACGCTGCACGTAGCAGATGCTGTGTAGAATAACCAGTGGCGTTTAAAATAAATTTGCGTAGTGATGGACTACCCAAAGCGTGGTAACGTCAAAGAGTCACTAATGACTTTTAAACATATCTATCTGAATATACGAATTATGTAGGCACCAGAGGTTACCACAGGGCAAATATACTTGCCCTTCTCTAGAGCTTTGTAAAAAAATTGAAACTTTTCTACTTAAAAGCTTCAATCTTTGGTACGATAGATGCAAATGTACTGCTATCGGACAGGTTTTTCCCGAAAGTTTGATTTTCATGCGCCCGAGGTTAAGGAAGTAACGTGGGCACGTTTTGTTAATTCCTCATAGTTTCAGTTTTGAAGACTACCTCGGATATGAGTAACTATCGTATACGTAATAATATCAAGCAACATACACGCGGGACGGCGTAGAGACGTACATACGCACCAGGGCACCTCTACTCACTTAGTGAAACGAATATCAGGAAATATTAGAAAAAAACTTCACTGCTTCTATGTCAGTTTGTTCATGAACAAGACACATTAGCCATTTTAAAGTGAGAAACAAGAAAATTATTATCATTGGCTAACGTGATTCTCCTTCACATGTCACTTGACATTACGATACTGAGCTCTGTAAGTTTCCTCTAACACATAGGTTTAAAAACACCCACTCTGTTTGCGAGCGCGGCATTTGAACCAAACAAAAATGGAACTCTACGACACATACTCCGCTACAAAAATCAAAAAAAGAAATACGATAAAGGAATTTTGAACAGTTTACAGAGTTTTTTAGTTCATTAAACTTATATGCACATGACGCACTCACCGGCGAAAAGTGCAAGAAGGCAGAATGTGGCTCGTGACATCGTTGTTGTTTAGACCTTACTGTATAATTTCAGCCTGCACGCTGACTCAGTGCTGGAGAGGAACTGTTCTGCATTTACTTCTCCAGAGAGCTTATATAATGTCCGACGAGAGGGTGCGATCCCCCGTCTTGCCATCGGGAGAAACACCGGTCGCGTCTCCGGTGTCGAAAAGTGTAGTCGGAGGAAAAGCGATTAGACAGCTGCTTCCTTGTTGGCGGCTTGACGAGCGTTGCCGGACGAGCGGGATTCCCTCGCTCTGCCCCCGTGCATCGCAGACGGACGCCGGTTGCATCCGCTGATTTATTGCACCGCAACAACTGGGAAGGAACCTGGCACGCTTCATAGAACGCCAGACAACAATCGTCGTTTGATGGAGTCAGAGATGAGAAGCACGTGTTGTTGAACTTCCTTTAGGGCGTGACTGAAGAAGAAACAAGTGAATATCCGGATGAGTGCAGGACAGGCTGCTACGTATACTTTTAAAGACATAGTGCGATAGAATGTGTGTTACGCACATTAAATTCTTACAAGAACGTCGAGGGACAAAACCAAGGGTTAACGCTTAAGATAAGCGAAGCAAACTTACAATATATGATACGAACATTTGTCTTGGTTGTCTATTGAAATATACATAATCAATAGCCTTTCGTTTTTACTTCAATGATTTACCCTGCGGCAATCGATGACGGTAATTAGATAGCCACTGCAGGCCTACCACGTTTATGGTTTGATGTATGCTAAGAATATATGATAATTTAATTTAAATGAACCTCCCTTCCAAAATAGTATACTTGCGAATGGTTGGAAAAGAGTATATATGTAGTTCTATACTAATAAATATCCCAAGGCCGCCATGATGATTTCCTCGCTTTTATTCATTCGTCTATGCATAATAGGCTTTTGTTTGTTCGCGAGGCTTATAGGGTTGTGAGGCCTGCCAAAATTTATTTATTTATTTGTTGCCGAAAGTGCATTTCGGCACTTTCGTTTCATCCTGTTTATGCAGCGTTTGTTTTTTGCTAATGTGCTTTTTTTACTGTTTGGTTTGTCCCGATCACCTGTTTTTCTTTTCAATGTTAAATTTTCGCTTTATGTGGGCTAGCAGAATTCGGTCACCGGGGAAGTGGGCGGGGGAGGAGGCGGGGTAGAGAGGCTGTCGCCTCATTAGGCATTCCTATGCGTTTTGTGACGGCCACACAGAAAAATGTACTACCCGTCGATTGTCTGAATAAATAGGGATTTTGATCTGTGATTTCTGAAAAAAGAAGGAATTCAACGGGCACTTGAGATGGAGCTAATTTACTTGATTGGCAGCTGAATCGTTTGATTCATCTATTTTTAAGAACAGAAAACTGTGAACACTAGGCAACAAGGTTTGCGCGAGGCAATTTGCAAAAAAGTTCGAAAATGAGTTTAAAGACAGGAACCAAAATGTATAAAATTAATAATTACGTACAGAAATAAAAGAAAACTGCATTTACAAAAAAAGTTATATAAACAAATATTTTCCCGATATACTGATCGTTCTTCAATGACAACTTGATAGTACAAGGTGATATGATATCGTTAATGATGCTCCTAAATAGGAACACAACCCACCAAACCTGTTTCGGAAACCAAATTATTGCAAAAGAACCGACACTACTGTCGAAGGCAACTGATTTTATTGTAAAAATGTTTTCACAAACAAATATTCACTACTAAATGCTCAGAACCTCGCATCTGAACTCGCGCACACGCGGATGTAATATGGATGCATAGAAAGTTAATACATTTTTAATTACGCGGCAATTTTCTGCATAAATTATTAAAAAAATGGGAGCGATTAGTATATATATATATATCGGCAGTCACAAAGTATTTTGCAATCATAATTTCTACACTACAGGGTGAAACATTTCAATTGGGAAAGAAACTGAAGTTTAATGTACACATCGAGAAAGAGTTAGCGATTGAAATATATTTATTTTGATTTTTATTTTACTTCTCAGCGGTAATGCTGTGCTAAATCTACATAGTTACAAGCAAGCAGCGGCTATGTCGGGCATCAAGTGGGACCTATATTTTAGTGTTTTAAATTAATTGGTGTAATTATATAAAATACAAAGAATTGTAGCGTTTCGAGAGGAATTTAATTATGGTGCTTTGCGGTAATGATGTTCAGTGGTCTTCATATCATTCTATTGCAATCATTGTACGTATGTTTTGACATTGAAACAAGTGTTCGTTAACAATGAATGTATGAGTATGATTTTGCTGCGTGCATGACAGATAAGGAACGCATCTAGTAAGTAATTTGTCGTTAGTTTTTTATACAGCGGGGTGTTAGTCTGTCAGAAAAATGGCGACATTGTTACCCACTGTGGATGAGAAATTTAACCAGTGCAGTACAGCCGCTTGCCTGGGGTCTTTTACGTGCCTCTCGCGGTAGTGGTACCCGACCGCACGGCGGTATACGATGCTCATCTAGATCGAAACAGACAGGGGCGGTGGTTGAACCAGGGGGGTAAAGGTGGGTGAGGAGGAGTGGCAAATCCCGTGCGCCGACATCCTGGGTCCCGAGTGAAAGATCGCGAAAGAAAGCGACAGAACACGAGAAAGAAACCAATGTTGCCAGCTGAAGGACGACAGTCGCAATGGTATACAATCGCCAAGACTGAAAACTCTCAGCAATATAAACAGTAATAATTTAACGTTGTAAACTAAATTTTGAGCTATTATATTGCTTATAAAAAGCAGTATACTCATTACGCTGCATTAACTTCCCTTCTGTCGAAATCTCAGAAGTCTGGTGGTGCGCGGTTTCGTATTCGTGGGGCGCGGCCGTCCGCGAAGCCGGTTATCTGGTTTAGTTTAGTGTTGACGGGAGGCCGTACATCTGCGCGCTATGCAAAAAGAAAGCTTTCGAAAGGAACGCGAATATCCTACCACCGGTATGTTCGTGGATTGTTGAAGTTCATGAAACTGCTCTGATGATATAATTATATTCGTGAAATCGTAGGCAGTTGGTAAACATGTGTGGGACCCCGAAGGTCTGCCTGCATGCTCCGCCGCTTGCGGCAGCCAGAATGCATGGGAAAATAGCGGACCTTTTCCTCTAGAGTTAGTATGTATGATCTCTATGGGTTGAACCTAGGATCCCTGGGTTTCGCAGCGCGACATTTTGCTCCACGTTTTCAAAGCTGGTGGGTGCTCCCTAGTACATGTCATTGAATACTCTGTCCGAGTATCGTATTCCCATTCTTTAATGCTTTGCCGACAACAATCCGACTCTATAGCCGATTGTGTTTTGATTTCCTGCGGCATCACTGGACAGCAGCAGTCACGTGTGCCGACACTATCATTATCATTTTTTTCTAATCTCCGCGATAACCCATTGTATTGGGTCCAGCCAGCTTCTGCTGCTACGCTCTGGGTCGCTCATCAGACATTTAGAGTTGAGGCGCACGTATATTCATAGCATCACATCTTAACGTTCCCTATTTTGCGACTCCCATATGCCTGCCTGCTGTGCCTTAGGGTGCCGAAACAGGTCAGAGAACGGCAAAAGACTCTTCCGCTTCCCTTCAGGCAAGAACGCTAATGTCAAGTGGAGGAGTGTTTGGCTGGCAATTATAAAACGAAATAATTCCAAGACCACCGCAGGAAGCAAGCTTTGTGAGGCGAGTGCATTTTCACTGGTCTTCTCTGTGTGTGGCTCCTCGCCTCGTAGTCAATAAGGATGTTTGGACTGAGCTTCGCTCGGCACTAAGGATGCTTGGAAGAACGGCTGTTTCTGAACAAGAAATATATTGCATGTGCGTTTTATACAAATTGCTTTGCTTCGTACGAAGCGCACAAAAAAAAAATGAAAGGAGTAGCTTTGCATGCAAAATTCCAAGCACGAATGTCCGGGTGACTCATAACGCAATTTAAGCAAAGAGTATGCTGTGAATGCGCACTCAGAAGGTTGTCATTTGAGTTTTATTTAATATTTCATTACGTTGGTGTTTTCCTTGTTTGTGGTACAAAAGCACGAATGAAGCTTTGACAGCGGGGTCTTAGACATGTATGTCACTTGATGCCCCGAGTGAATGAGATGCATCTTGCTGCTCAGGTTGAATGAATGATGACACAAACATCCTTGGTGTTTGCGGTTTAGAGTGTCATTGATTTCATGTCAAGCCATTCTCGTAACGCACCTTCACTTCCATTTGTCTGCATTAATCCTTTACAGAGATAGCCTCGACGGCAAACTGCCTCGAGAATCGTCATGGGGAAATCATTGCTGAACTTCGGTGCAAGCTTCATGTGACCAGCAAAGCAATTGTCAAGCTATCACAACGGCTTGATACTATGTTTCAATCTATCCTGTTCCTGTCTATTCCTGAGCATGTTGCATGCAGTTCTAAATAGATCGATGAAATGCGTCTGCATTTATACGACAACTTTTTGAATGTTAATAAATGCCCTCACCTGTTATTAATCTTCAAGGTGCTAAGGCAAGCTAGTTCTATATTAACACCTGTCAAATGACTGTCCTCCCGCACTGTGGGTCATCGATTCTAGTTAAGTTGTAGATATTGGAGCACTGCTTATCATTCTGTGAACAAAAAGGGTAAAACTTCATTAATGTATTTACATGCCGAAAACGGAATATCGACATACAGTCATAAGGGTAGCGGTGATTTACCTTAGAATCATTAGAGCGCCTGTATGCAACATCTGTTTCCAATCATGTAGCTTTAGGTGGATAAACTTCATTCCACCAATCACAACCGGGGTGAACGTTTCTGAGAGTGGTATGTAGACGCAGGTGCGTTGTGTATTATTTCGCAGAAAAGCGCGACTGCGCATGTTCATAAAGCGTTCCACAGGCCAGGAAATAAAGATGGCTGTCCCAAAAAGATGATGTTGGAATGCCAGCATACTACTCTACAGCTGAGATTAAAAATGTGGGCTTGGTCTGGAAGAACGGAGTGTACACAAATTTTTATATACGCACAGTTGCCTAAAATTTGTAGCTCATCGCACCTCGTCTAAGGTAGTACATTGCTGTGCACTAGTTTTGCAACGCCAGGTCCGGATAGCAGATTTTACATGAAATATGTAAGCGAAGAAGATACACACTTGCCAAAAGTACTATAATTTAGCTGCAGCATTAGTTTGATGTTGCTAACCGGAAAGACATTAACATCAATCACTGATCTGATATTCGGCCTTTACACCTTTTTATTGTTGGTGCGCCCCTATTGGAAAGACCAGTTTGGAAATCTAACTTGTCAGACTGGTATTTCAACTGGTGAAACTGGTATTTGGACTGGTCAGACTGGTCTGACAGGAAATCAAACCGGTGCAACTGGTAGCCAGACTGGTAACCATATTGATCTAACTGGTCACCAGATTGCCTTCTAACTGGTCACCAGATTGGCCGATGTGGTCACCAGATTGGCCGAGCTGGTCACCAGATTGGCCGAACAGGTCAGCAGATTGGCCGAACTGGTCACCAGACTGGCAAAACTGGTTCAACTGGTAACCAGATTGACCAAACTGGTCACCAGATTGGCCTACCTGGTCCAACTGGTTACCAGATTGACCCCTCTTTTTCACTTTATTTGAAGCGGTGTGCAAATTAGCTTTTTTTATTTATTGGCTTTCAAATAATTATGGCATGATCGAGCGTTTACTTTTTTTATTTATTTTATTTATTCAAGTTTCTTTAAAGGCCCTCGTTGAGGGCATTACATAAGGGGGGAAGTACATAACACGAGAGCATAAAACAATAACAACGACATATGCGAATACACGGGGTGCTGCAAAAACAACCTGGCATCGCCACGAGCAACGGCAATGCACAAATTAGTCTGGGTGCATGGGGAGCATAAGGGGACGAAAACATTGATACATGGCAGCCAGTAAAGCACAAGACAAACAAATAGAACGGCACAGTGGGGATTAACAGAAATGATAACAAAGAGCGTTGCGAAATGCGGTGAGATCCGTCTGGGTTACAATAAGTGAGGGGAGGTCGTTCCAGTCTACAATAGTACGAGGGAAGAAGGAGGAGTTAAAATAGGTTGTGCTGCCCGAGATGTGGAAAACGTGACACGGGTGATTCAGCCGCGATGAAGATCGCCTGGGGGGTAGGAGGAGCGGGTCTCGGAGCGCAGGGAGGTAGTAGTAAATTTTGTTAAAGAGACAGAGTCGCGCTATGTTACGGCGGACGTTTAGTAAAGGAAGGTTCAATTCGCTCTTTAGGGCGGATGCAATAACTGACCAATCATATTTCTTCAAAATGAACCTGGCAGCGCGGTTCTAGACTTCCTCGAGATGATTTAATAAGTATTTTTGGTGCGGGCTCCAAATGGCCGCAGCATATTCCAATTTGGGTCGAATGTATGTCTCATAAGCCAATTTTCGCACGAATGGGGGAGCCGATTTCAAGTTTCGTCTTATGTAACCGAAGCAGCGAGACGCCTCGGCGCATATAAGCTCGTTGTGAGCGTTACAGGTGAGATCGTTAGTTAGAGTCACACCGAGGTATTTATAGGACGGGACGTCTTCGACTAAGTTATCTTCTAATTTGTACGAGAACTGAGATCCTTGTCGTTTTTGTGAGCACTGGACTAACTTGCATTTAGATTTGTTTAGTGTCATTAACCACCTGGTGCACCATGCCTGGATTTCGTCCAGGTCTTTTTGAAGTAGAAGATGGTCTTCAAAAGGAACTATTCTTCGATATAGGACGCAGTCATCAGCGAAAAGGCGGATGATGGAGGAAATTTGGCCTGGAATCTCATTAATAAAGATCAGAAAAAGTAGGGGACCAGGAACCGAGCCCTGGGGAACTCCCGATGTAACCTCAGCGCGGGTGGATGAGGAACTATTAATTTTGGTGGATTGAGTGCGAGAGCAGAGGAAATCCCGGATCCAGGAGAGAATGAGAGTGTCAATTCCGAGGCATGAAAATTTGGCAAGCAGGCGACAGTGGGCAACGCGGTCGAAAGCATTCGAAAAGCCCAAAAATAGGGCTTCAGTTTGGTGGTTGGATTCAAAATTAGTGTATAACTCGTGGGTGAATTCTACGAGCTGCGTCTCACAAGACAGTTTCTTACGACAACTGTGTTGCTTCTTGTAAAAGAAGTTATTACTCAAAATATGAGATACAACGTTTGAGTAGATAATATGCTCTAGACGTTTTGAGGCTACGCAGGTTAGAGATATAGGGCGGTAATTCGAAGCCGAAGAACGATCCCCATTTTTAAAGACCGGAACGGCCTTCCCCAGTTTCCAGTCGGATGGTAGGCATCCTTGCAATAAGGACTGTGAGAACATTAAATAGAGAAATTCGCTGGATAATGCTTTGGTGTATTGAAGAATTTTGGGGGCGATGTCATCAGGTCCTCCGGAGGATGTCAATTTCAATTTGTCAAGGAGTTTCGCTATTCCAGCACATAAGATGTCAATAGGTTCCATAGGCTCGTACGGTAGTGCTGGTAATATAGGGACGTTGGCGTCTTCTAATGCAAACACAGACAAAAAATAGTCGTTTAATACTGTGGCACAGTCCGTTTCAGATACTGGGGACCCGTCCTCATCATAGCTGGATAGAGGAGAAGCGACAGTTAGGGGATATTATCTTCTATAATTTTTTAGGGTTGTTATGCAGGATACTAAAACGATCCTGAAAAAAGAACTTATGTCTAGCCAGACGAAGTTTCCGAGTGTAGGTCTTAAGGCACAAAAAGTATGCATCCCAGGCAGCGTCGCAGTCCAGACGCCTTGCTCTTGTAAACAACCGCTTTTTTATTGTTGAGGGACCTTAATGCTTTGTTGTCATCCCCTGGGTCCTCCAAAATACTCTCAGAGGTATGACATTGCTGGAAAAAAATCAACCTGCTGGGAATAATTTTTATTGCTTAGGTGGTCACCGGGACATTCCGGACGTTCAAAACGACCAGTATAAAAGACGGAAACGCAGAGCTCGGAAGTAGTGATCGGGTTAGTGTGCTGTTGTATTGATGTTTGTATGTGCCGTCTGTGTATGCGCTCAATGTATGTTCAGCTGATGCTTGTAGTAGGCTATTGTGTCTACATTTGTGGATAATAAAGATTTCCGAAGCGCAGTGGGGGAGTGAACAAATTAAAATATTTTTTTCGAACCAGTGTGACAAGTCAACCAGCGTGACAAGTTCAACCACCATGATCAGTCAACCAGTATGACCAGCTCGAACCACCTTGACCAGTTCAACTATTATGAAAGTGGTCAAACTGGAGCAATACGAAGTTTGAAACTGGTACCAGTTTGAACTGGTCTTTCCAAAAGGTCACGCGTTTATCTTTCTTTATTGTTCCTGAACGTCTCTGTCTAGTGTGTACTATTTAGATTTCAATATGACGACCAGGAATCACTACTGATATTGACATATGAGAACAAAATAATATTTTTTTCTTGTATGATTTGTATTCATCGTCTTGTACTCCCAGGGCAGTTAGCTGCCACGTTCTTTCTCGGGTCATTCCATGCCAAAGGAGATGCGGCAATGTTTTATGTCTGGGATATGTACTAAAAGTTAATTTGGACTAAGTAGCCTCCAAAATTTAAATAGACTATTTTTTTGTGAAAAATTTAAATTTTATTTTTGCTAATATTATCCTCTAAATTTCTGGTATCTGCATAAAACCCGTGTAGGTAGGAAAATCATTATGAAAAACGGTTGCGTACTACACATATTGAGGTGGACGCCTAATTACTTAATAGCATTCCCTCTCTTACAGTAAAATACAAACATTGAAAGACGCCAGTTTTACTCCAAATAGGAACTAAAAAACGACTGTATAAGATTTTTTTTTTTTTTAGTCATTTTGAAGTTCTGTATCACCTACAATACTTTTTTCTTTTGTACTATAAAAATGAATAATCGAATTGCTTGTATTAAATTTCAAATCGTCGTTTTGTTGCGTTCTAGTTAAATGACCAAATCTCCCGTTTATGCAGAAAAGGCGTTATTGAGAGCCAAAAAACTAATGTGGGCATCGGTGCCCGCAACTTTCGAAATAGCCAGAAGTTCAATCGACCTCATCTCTTCAACATATAAAACAATTTGAAAAGTAATTTTTATTAATACTGAAAAGTTTTTTTCTATTTTTAATGAGTTTTTTTATCATGTCGTTTGCGATCCGCCTCCTACACAATGAACGCTGGCGTTCGCCAGAAGGCACGTGAACGGTGTGAAACGCCGCCGCACCGCTTTCCTGAAAACACGTTTTATTCAGTTGAAGTAGTCAATTTGTCACTTTAGTTGACACAATTTCAACAAGTATACCTATTACCCTCGGTGTTCCGCAAGGCTCAATATTAGGTCATTTTCTTTTTTTTTAATATATATTAATGACCGGGCAGCCTATTTACAAAAAGATGGTGTTCTTTATGCCGACGATACAAATATTTTTATATCTAATGCAAGCGTGAAAGAAGTATACATGGAAGGTAATAACACTTTAGAAAAGCTAGCTAACTGGCTAACCCATAACAAATTGGTTCCCAATATAGCGAAAACAAACTACATAATTTTTGCCCCGAAAAACAAACAAATTTTAAATACACCTCAACTTTCGTTTGCAAGTATGAACCTAACTCGAGCGTACCATACTGTATTTTTAGGACTAACACTTGACCATCAGCTAACATGGCATCAACGCGTAAAAAAGACCACTAACAAGATATTCCGAAATATACCGAAATACCAATTCTATATAAACTATGGCACATATTTTCCATACGAACCCTCCAAATGCTTTATCATATCTTTATTCATGCTCATATTTCGTACGTGTTATCCATTTATGGATTGACATATAAAACCACACTAAAACCCATAGAAATTGCCCAGAACACAACACTTCGAGATATGCTATTTGTTAATAGGCGCGAAAGTGCTCAATTTGCATACCACTTTCTCAACATCTTAACAGTTGATCAATGCCTCGATTATCGTATAGCAATAATAATATTTAAGTTCATCACCAATCAGATAACATGCTCTTCAATTAGTTTTACTCATCAAGATGTCATGTATCCTCTGCATTCACAATCCCAAGCGTCACTGTCTGTACCACACATACGAACTAATTATGGCGCGTTACCTTCACTGACATTTCTACTAAACCGTGGACCACACAGCCTAACTGCCATGTCATCATTTTATATCTTTAAACAAGCCATACGTTCACACATACTATCTGCATGATTCATCAACAATTTCTATGTCCCCCCCCCCCTTCCCGATCAATTGTCACGTACGCACACCTTTCACACAAACACACACAGCAATTATCTTTCTTTTTTCCTTGACATTCTGGCTTTTCTTCTCTTTCTTTTCACTGGGTTTTATATTTGGATTATGTACATACCGCAATCATGTTTCGTTCTTTTTCTCACTTTTTTCTTCTTTTTCTTCAAGCTTTGAAAACTTTGGCACTCCCATCTGAATAAGTGTTATTAACTAACATCTTGTTTACGAATAAAAACACATTTTGACTTGATTTGACTTCCCTTGACTTGTTATCCTGACTTTCATGCATCCGAATCCTCTGTACGTTATGTAATGATACTGGGGTATTACACTCTCAACAAAAGGGTAGTCGTAGGGTACTGCATTTGGGGTAGTCAGAAGCCGTCACAGTTATCGCTACCCACCCTTACTTATACTAACGACCCCATGGGTAGTCACACGGCACGCAATCTACAGGTAGTCACAGCGAGCACCCCCAAAAGCAACATGGCGGCTGGCAAGCGACAGTGGAGCAATACGTAGTAAGGCCTAGCGAGCTGGACTGCTTTTTGCTAAAATATGATTCTCAAGTGCGCACGCCCGTTCACTGCCTTCCGTGCGCACTAACGCACTCCAAAACGCGCCTCGAAGCACCGGCACCACACCTATTACGAGTAGGGGCGACGATGTGAGGGGAAGGGGGGGGGGGCATTCGAGGGGTTTTTTTTGCGACGGCTTTCGCGCGGCCGGCTGCATTTCCTTCGCGGCCAGAAAACATTCAAAGAAGGAATCGTATAGCGACAAATGGAATGATGTCTTTATTGAACAGAGCATCTGCTTGCTGTGCTTGCCGCAAGTGATCCGGCGTTTTCGGTTGACAGCGGCGAGGCGAAGCATCACCGATTCAAGCGGCGTCGGTTCTGATCGTTCAACGCTCCTGCTCACCTGTTAGCATTCGTTATCCACTTTCAAGTTCCTGGTAATCCTCAGCCGCGTCTGTGCACGTACTCAATTGGCGCTATTCACCGCACGGAACATCCATTCAACTGGCTACGGGACTGATCCCACAGGGACGAGAGGCCGAGAACCGAACCCTCCGTAGGCTGCTCCGCGGAGCCATGAAACGCCTCCATGTTTTTCACTCAAATAAGTAGACACATAAGCGCGCGACTCCTTGAATTGGGCGGCGACTCGCGCCACCTAACGGACAGCGCTCAAACTAAAAAAAAGAGAAACCAAGTCTTTGTTCCGAGCGCCTCGCCAGACATGCACGTATTCCACACCACACTGCACACATATGCGACATACAGAGACCATAGAATTTTATACATGAACGCGTTCACAAACAGCACAGGGTACAACATGAGATGTTGACACTCTACATTCCTATACACACGACTAGTCGACACCACCAACTTATATACTGGTGTATTTTCTGTGACCGATTAGGATGGTGACCACTGTCATACTTTGCATAAATACGAAAAGACTGTGCAAGATTTACCCGTATATAATATTTTCCTCTACTGCTTTCAGGAAAGCGCTCGGATCTCTAATGTAATCCATTGCAAAAGTGAACTGCAGGTGCAGATTATAAATAAATTTGAATAGGCGCTACACGTCACGTTTTGATCAGTTTCGTTTTGTCGCTTGGCCTACACTTCAAGTATACAGAAGCAGGTTTAATTAATTGTATTAATTATCGAAACCAATTTCTGTAATCCCAACTTTCTGAACACGCTGATGCATTTTCTTTTCTCCTTTTACATATCCGAATGACTTCAGCGGCGGTTGAGTACACGTTGAGTACACTGAGCACGCGCAGGTGATTCTATCGAAGCCCGTTCGCCAGTCCTCCCCAAAGCGTTGTTTCAGTTTTCTTCTTTTCGCTACAATTGTTTCTCCTCAAGCGCGTGTCTTTCAAGTATGCGTTCTATGCGCTCGGTCTCGCGCCAAGAGGACAGTGCAGAATTGCCGCTTTCGGGCCCGTGCCTTCACCTGCAATGAACGCGAAAGACGTATGCTAAATTATATAAGCTAGACTTTTTAAAACAAATAGCACCTGTATGTTTGCCAACGCCTTATTTTTAGAAATTTACTTGGAACTTTTTAAATAGGTAAAAGGAACGCGTGCCGGAAGGCCTGAAATCCTAGTCCCCTTCAAAGTACCCCACCTGGGATGACACACACCTGTTTGAAGCATTTTTGTTTGAAGCATTTTTTATCGAGTATGCTCAATGAAATGTGCCAAATGAGCCAGTGAAGGCGAATCATATATTCCGAGACAGAGAAAAACTGATATTTGTGTACGTTCGTCTTGTCCGGCCTCAGTCGTTGTGTTCAATGCTTCATATTTCACTGCACTTGAAAGCAAAAAAATTGCATATGACAGGCGTGCAAGATCGGCGGAACCTAGGAGGCCACTTGCGACTGATCTGCACGCAGAACTGACCGATCACACCTTTAATGAGAGCACGCTCTTTACTGAACCGCACAATAAAAGACGACAAGAGTATCTCGTCCGGCGAACATTCAAGTCAACTCATGCCCGTGCGTAGCTTCCTGTGCTTTTACTAGTGACTTGGTTAAATTCCTCGAGCACGACGCCAGCTGCCAGCTGTTTACTGCTGTACATGGTAAAACCTGCGACGGAACCAAAAAGGACAACCGCGATACTTTTTATCTGCCTCGGGTTTTAGTAAGTGCCTATCAAGGTTGCTTGTACTCTTTGGCCATGTTTGTTTTCTGCCAGTTTGGGCGACCTGAGCCACACGCCTGTTTCGACCGGTTCAAATTTGAATAAATGGTAACCAACGCACAAAGAAAACAAGTTTCAAGTGCTTTTTGAGATTTTTGAAGCGACTTTTACTATTGAACGACTGCATGCACTTGAATGTTCAATTGAAGAGTTTATAAATTGTGACTACCCCATGCTTGTCACCTGCCAACAGGGTAGTAACGCTCAATGGCTTGAGCCCAGTGGGTAGTGTTCGAGGCGGGGTTTAAGCCGCACGTCCGGAGGCCTCCTGGCCTTTGACGACGACCATTCCCCGAAGTGAAGAACCCAGGGGTCCAGTGGAGATGGGAGAATTGGTAACGTAACGAACGGTTTAATTACATGGTTGCGATACAGTCGTCAAATCCGAGAGAACATCGGAGCAGCCTTACGCTCCGCTTTTATAGGGTCCGTTTCTTCCTCACTCCCCGCCAGGGCAGCAGGTGCGACGTAGCAAACCGCCGCCAAGTGCGTTGCAGCCAAGGTCCTCCGCAGTTAGGCCATGCCTCTCTCCCTTTCCTGAGCGCACGAAGCCACACGCACACACACGCGTCCCGTTGACGTCACGGACGCGTTGAGACCTGTCTCCGCAGGCCCAGACACGCAGGCGACGGTCCCGGACTCGTCGGGACTCGTTTCGCGCAGGCCCCGACCAGCGGGCGACGGTCCCGGACAGATCGTGACTCGTTTCCGCAGCGTTGACACTTGGAAGAAGGTCACCGTAGGTTCCATTCTTAACAGCCCCTCCGGGGCCAGGGAAACCTCGAATGGCCGGTGGTACAATCGCTGGCCTGAAGAGGTGGGCTTGGAGTAGGCGTTGAGAAGACGCTGCAAGCACTAAACAAACTCCCCAAACCTCTCACAATGAAGGCATCAGCAGAAACGTCCCCCACAACACCAAGCCACACCGCAGTCAAACGCTCGGAATTCGCCAGAGACCCGCCAGACTGGATTACGGATTACCAAAATTTGCCAAAACAATGCAATTTAAAACCTTAGGAGAATTTCGGGTATCGAGACCCGCTGTCGCCAAAACAAAACTCATTTTTCCAAAGAGGTCACTATGAACAAAATACCAAAGACAAAAACTCTTCGCAATTTGTGAGGTCATTTTGGGGTTTTAACGAAGTGCCCCCACTTTGATCCTCATTCCCGTGGATGACGAAGACCTCTGAGATCATCCCTACCGATTTTCGTGATGTCAGAAAAATCTGCTCAACCCATCGGCATTGCCGTTAAATTTGCCTTTCCTGTTTTTTACCCTGAAGTCATAGTGATCGATTTTCACGTGATTTCTAGAAGTGAAAATGCGGTCCCTATAGCGCCGATAAAACAATCTGCCTTTTTCACGCCCCGTCACATTGGTGCTAGCAATCTCCTGAGCTGTATCGCGCAACCCTGACAAACTAGGGTCGCTCTTCTGCTCGGCTCTCAAAGACACTCTGTCTACTCGCAACAGACGATCAAAATTACGTGACGTCGGAGCTACGAGAGATCCTTTAATGATCCCGTCTTCCTCCGCCTTTTTCGCCGGCTCGTTGGGACGTCGTATGCTTTCTAGTGCTACGAGGTTAGGCTGTTCTACCACCTGTTCCCCCTCATCCCGGTTCTCTGCCTCCAACTCTGGGAGTCCTTGCTCCCCGTTAGCTGCTTCTGGCTGTGGATCACTCGTTAACAAAGGGGCGAGCTGACGCGATTTGGACCTCGTACACGACTGAACTAGTCCTTCTCCCATTTGTTGACCCCTTTCGCGCAGCAGGAAATCTGACCGGTTAGAAAACAAATAAGGATACTCCAACGGGACTGTTTGCGAGACAGCCACCTCGGTTACTAGCTCTCCGAACGGGCCAGTTATCTTTACTGTCGCCATAGGCAGACAGAAACTGTGCTTTTCAAGCAGCTGCTTGATCCAAACTACCTTTCCAGTAAAATCGGATGTCGTTACATACGACGGATGAACAACGTCCATCGTTGCTGCACTGTCCCGAAGCACCCTGCACGGCTTTGCGTTTACCTGGATCTCGTGAAGATAGGTACGAAGAAGCTTCAGGTCCTTGTCACTACCGTTCACGTACGAGAACACAACCCGCGGTTTCTTACATCTGGCCGCTATGTGTCCCGGCTCCTGACAGTTGAAGCACAGGAACGGCTTCCTTGCCTCGAACTGCCCTGTTTGGCTTTTCCGCGCCTCGTCTTTGTTCGAGGGATCTCCGCTCTTTTCTGGGACCTTTTGTCCTGTTTCGGGCTTCTCGGGCCTGTTTTCTCACGAGCCGTTTCCCTGTCGAAAGGTCTTACGCTGATCGCTCCGGCCGGGTTCGCTTTCCTCTCCGCTCAGCTTTCTACGCGTTGCGTACTCTTCGGCTAGCTCAGCGGCCCTTTCAACAGAGTTGACTCCCACCCTATCCTGAACCCAGAGCTTGACTGACTGCGGAATGCTACGAAAGAATTGTTCGAGGCACACACACTCGACTACCTTGTCTCGGCTTTCGTACACTTCCTCGCTTTGCAAGCATTATATAAAGTTGGTTTTAAGCCCGTACGCGAATTCAGAGTAGCCCTCGCTGCTCTTTTTGGATGCGTTTCTAAACCTTTGACAGAACGCCTCGGCAGAAATGCGGTACCGCTTCAAAAGGCTGGACTTCACCTTGTCGTAGTCGTCCGCGTCTCTAGCACTAAGGCGCGCGACAACCTCTGCAGCCTCACAGGGCAACAAAGTCAAAAGCCGTTGCGGCCATGTTTCTGGGGCGAAGCTCAACTTCTCACATGTCCTCTCAAAGTTAACTAAGAATAGGCCTACGTCTTTCCAAATTTTAAACGGCTGCAGGAGCTTCTTCATTTGATACGACTCGGTCTCCCTTGCTCGTACCGGAGCCCCAGCTCTACTGTTCTGCGAGTTTAATCGCTGCTGTTCAGTTTCGAGCTCTAGCCCTTTCAGCGCTCGCTCCTCTGTCGCAGCCTGCGCTCGTTCCTCTCTCGCCGCAGCCTGCTCCTGCTCTCGTTCTCGTTCCTCTCGCTGCAGCTTCGCTCTTAGCGTTCTGAAGCAGTTCCCACGCAATTTTAATTTCCTCTGCTTCCGCGCTCTCTGCAATCGCTGTACTGATCTCAGATTTCTTCATCTTTTGCTCCACCTCCACACCCAATTCTTCACATAAACAGGGTAAATCTGTTCTCAGTAACCTCATTAGATCCATGATCGCTGCTCTTTAGCTTTGGCTTTGCTATAAAACTTGTCGCGAGGTTGTACAAAAACCTAGCGTACGCGTCAAACACTAAGGATTCCCAGCAGTTCAAAATTAATTACCCATAATCTGAAGCCCGGCGAATCTCAAAGCAAAGTCCAAACGCTCACCCACAGATGTAGCACGATGTCGCATGGTCCGATCCCAACCGCTGCCAACCAGTTGGGGAGAGGCGGGGTTTAAGCCGCACGTCCGGAGGCCTCCTGGCTTTTGACGACGACCATTCCCCGAAGTGAAGACCCCAGGGGTCCAGTGGAGATGGGAGAATGGGTAACGTAACGAACGGTTTAATTACATGGTTGCGATACAGTCGTCAAATCCGAGAGAACATCGGAGCAGCCTGACGCTCCGCCTTATATAGGGTCCGTTTCTTCCTCACTCCCCGCCAGGGCAGCAGGTGCGACGTAGCAAACGACCGCCAAATGCGTTGCAGCAAAGGCCGTCGCCATGTGCGACGCAGCCAAGGTCCTCCGCAGTTAGGCCATGCCTCTCTCCCTTTCCTGAGCGCACGAACCCACACGCACACACACGCGTCCCGTTGACGTCACGGACGCGTTGAGACCCGTCTCCGCAGGCCCAGACACGCAGGCGACGGTCCCGGACTCGTCGGGACTTGTTTCGCGCAGGCTGGCGACGGTCCCGGACAGATCGTGACTCGTTTCCGCCGCGTTGACACTCGGAAGAAGGGCGCCATAGGCTCCATTCTTAACTGCAGTTAAGTAATCCTGTGGGGTAGTTACAGCCGTCAAAACGCATGATGACTAGGGGGGGGGGGGTGCGCACTTTTTCTTAGAGTGTAGTTTTGCTCTATTTCTGCCAGGTAACCGCCGACAAGCGCAGGGCTTCATTGTCTGCTTCCCGAGTTGGGGACTGCATACTGCGCGTCGGCCTCGTCTCTCATATGTACATATGCAAAAACAATTCAGACCGGATAGCTGTTCACATATGCAAAAAGATATCATCAATGTCGCTTCCCCATTGAACTTAAATGTATTTTGATAGAACACGTAATGCTACCAAAAGCAGTGCAATGATGGAAACAGCATTCCACTATTAGCGGTTGAAGCCTCATCCCTGAATAATAATAATAATAATTGGGGATGAGTGGATATTTATACAGCGTGTCGGCTGGTCAGCCATTTGAAAGTTGAGCCGAGTCACTCGCGGTAGATAAGCAATTAAGCCAGTGCAGTACGACTGCTAGCCTGGGGTCTTTAATGTCCATCACGCAGTAGTGATACACGACTGCACGCCGGTACGATGCTCATCGAGATCGAAACGGGCAGGGTTGTGGATTGAACCCAGGATGCCTGGGTTCTGCAGCGCGAGCTTTCGCTCCACGTGCTCCGAGCTGGTGTGCGCTAGCCCATTCGGCCACCGATCCGCCCAACCTCACCCCTGAGGTCAAATGCATGTGTAGTATTTTAGGCTCCGGAATACACTGGAGGCCAGCAGAGCATGTCTCAAATTCTGAGCTTCTTGTATTTTTAGAGGAAGTGTGTTTGATATGAGATGGGCGTTACACGGATGCCGTCTTTGCCATCTGAGTGTCAGACTCGGCGGACATTAGATAAGGTAATAACCGTCATGGTAAGTAGGTTTAATAAACTCATTGTTGAATAACTTTTTAAAGAATGTTTTCATGGCTAAGGGTGCAATTATAGTTTTGACGCCAACTACAATGAGAGGCTTGACCAATTAGCGGAATTTGCGAAAACGTAATACTTTTCTAGATATTCCTCGATCAGATTTCGCGTTTTTACACCAAATTTCAATATTGCGCGCAAAAAAAAAAATCTTAAGCCCTGCCTACAATGACGCTTAGAAGAGCGACGTAGTCGTTTCCATGGCGTCGTCACTGCCTCGGCAGCACGCCATTGGTGGATGCGCCAACGAACTTCAATACATGTTAGTTCTATCAAAATAGGTTTAAGTTCGATGGGCACACGACATCACTATTATCATTTTGATCGGTGAAGAAGTATCCGGTCTGAATAGTTTTTACATCTGGAGATACGGCAGGCGAGGCCGGCGCGGCGTATGCCTTCCCAAACTCGGGAAGCAGACGATGAAGGCCAGTGCCCGACGGCGGTTACCTTGGCAGAAGTAGAGGAAACGTAAAAGGACAGTATCGTTATGTAACGTAAAGAGTATATGGACTCATGGAAGTCAGGATAACTTCAACTTGAACTGAATAAAAGGTGTTTTCAGGAGAGCGGTGAAGACCTTGCGGCGGCGTTTCACACCGTTGACGCCTCGCTGGCGAAACCAGCGTGCATCGCCTACGAGGCGGGCACCAGGAGGCATGGTCGAAGAGGCTCAGCTTTGAAAAAAAAAATATATTTGCTCAGCAACAACAACAACAAAAAAAAAAAAAAACGTTTCTAATGTTTTGATATGTTGAAGAGATTAAGGGACTGGACTTTTGCCTATTTCGAAATTTGCGGGCACCAATGCCCGCAATGTCTTTTTTGGCTCTCAATAAGGCCGTTTCGGAATAAACTGGAGATTTTTTCATTTAAATTTAAATGCGCAGCAAAATGAGGTTTTGAAAATTTGATACAAGCAATTCAATTATTAGTCTTAAAGGGGCCCTGCAAGGACTTTTTTTACTGGTTCTTAATTTGCACCGAACCTGAGCGCACTGAACGTAGTAACATAATGCAAATTTTCTTTTTCTCAAATTTCGCGTTAATTTAAAAGTTATAGGCAAATTAAAATTACAAGAACAAGCCAAAAATAACCTCCGTCATGACGTGCTTTGTTGCTTGAGTGGCCGTGAACTAGACGAGGGGTAGTGAGCTCAGGGAGCGGTCATGGCTGCCGCACTCCGTGTCGACGGTTCGAGAGGGCACCACTAAAGCATGTTCTGGCTAGGCTGTATGAAGCAGGCAGCCAGGGCGGCTCGCATTGCGTTTGCTGCGCGATTAAACACTAATTCGGCATGAAACTTTATTGGCAACAAACGACAGCAAACACGGGGTGAAGATCAGTTCAGAATGGCAGCCACTTTGCGCTGCCATACCGCCATAAGGCCAAACCGCAAGCCAAAGCTTCCCGCCAAAGGCTTTGGGAACGCTCGGAACCGGTCGGATCCTCCAGTTTATATGACCGCAGCCCCGCCGCGTACATCCGGGACCTTTCTACGCTCGCCGCTCGCTGCTGCCTGATCCCACTACACCTTTCTAGTATGCGCCGCCTTTTCCAGCACTTGGTGGCGGGTATGTCGACGAGTCATTTCCTGTTTCCGTACTTTCAAAACTGCATTTGTTTCTTTTCTGATCTAAAATACTGAACAAAAACTACTTTTATAAATAATTGAAACGGTTCGCGCCACTTATATTTTGTATTTCGACTGAAAGGAAGCTTTTAGCGGCTCTGACTAGTAGTAAGCCCAGGACCAAAGACGTCACATTTTGCGCGCTTTCGGCACCGCGGGTCGCTCCCCTAGGTGGAGGAGGTTTCCGCGTCTTTCGGTTAAAATATGACGCACTGATATTTAGTTACGCTCTCTGTGCCCGCCGGCTTGCCCGAACCCCAAGAGACTTGGAAACCGCATAAAGGCAGACGCTTAATAAGTGATTGAAGGGCCCCATTAAGAGAACAAGGAAAAAAATTTATTTAACTAACACGCAACTCCAAGTTGGACTAAAAGAAATACAGAAATCTTATCAATTCTATTCTTTTTGAAGGCTCTATTTGGACTCAAAATAACGTCTTTCAATGTATCTATTTTACTGTAAGATATGGCATGCCATTCAGGAATTAGGTACCCACTTAAATTTTTGTGACAGACAACCGTTTTTTCAATATATTTTTCTTAACTACAAGGGTCTTATGCAAATATAAAAAAAAAAATTAGAGGATGATATCCAAAAAAAAATATAAATAATATTTTTACAAAAAAAAATATTTTTTTGAGTTAAGAGGTTTCTTCATCCAAATTATTTGTTTCGTAAAAATCCCAGACAGGAAAAAAACTGCCGTGTCTCCTTTAGCATGCAAGGACCCTCTCGTTATCAAAGTTGATTTCAAGAAACTTGAACCCTGGAAACCGAGCCGGCATCCGACCGCGATGCAGCACAGCGGAGGGTTTCCCCGCCATCGGACACTGCGCTTGACGCCGCGTTTCAGCTATGTTTCTCTGGGATTCCCTGCCGTCGGAAGCCGTTGATGTCTTTGCGATCCAAGATGTCGACAGCGTCTTCCCTGCTGAGCTCACGGCTCGGTACAAAGCTTTTGTCGCGATTAAATAGAGCCGTCCTAAAGCCTTTGAGCACGTGTATATTAAAAATAATTTTATTTTAGTCATGTTGAATTAACTTGAGACTGGGGCACAGAAAATAACACTAAAAGGTAGAAGGGACAGAAAATAGACAAGACGACGTCGTCCTGTCTATTTTCTGTCCCTTCTATGTTTTATTTTTTCTCCTCTACCCCAGTCTTAGGTTAATTCAACATGGTTAATATTCACCAGCTCGCCTGCACCCTTACGTTTTTTTCTATCTTAGTATTGGTGTTTAATCTGAAGACGCAGAATGTGTAGCGTGTTTTTAGCTTGGCAGAGTGTTTTCTTATGATTATGGCTTCGTGTTTTCGGTAAATCCCTATAAATGCCGAAAATTAACGCCTACCCAGTTTTATCAATATTAGGGAAAACTGAAATATCCTATATTAAAGCAGTTATTGAAAAAAAAAGTGCGCAAGCTTTGCTGGAAGAAAACCTTTATCGAAATCAGGAAATACAAAGCCCTTACTGAACTGTCCGAAAAGTTGCTTTTTTCGTCGGAAACCCCTTAGATCGTTTTCTTCTCTTATCGGCCCCAGTGTGTTTTCAAGTTTAAGGATCACATACTTGTTCCCTCGAGGTCGGAGAATGCTATAGCCGTGTTCTTATCTTAAGCAAAAGACCGAAAACAACGGTAATTGTTTTTTTCGTCATTACTAAATGGTACAAGGAACACCAAACGTGAGGGTAAAATAACACCAAGAAAACCCACCTGCAAATAAAAAAAGAAACCTCCGAAACATGAAGCCCTATTTATGGTCGCTCCTGAGCCCGCCGTACCTGCCATGCATAATACGTCGCAGTGTGACTGTCGGATGTACAATACGTACTGCGATGTTGTCGCAATACGCGGCAGCAGTTGAAAGGGCGCACCATTTTGAAGAGCCGTTTGTGGGTCCTGAAGCCGCCGCCCGAGGGACGCTTTTTGTTCGTATGCACGGCGGCCTTGGCCCACAAGGGCGGGTGATGGGGGTTTTGTTCGGCGGTGTCGGGCCCTGACAGACCCTGCACAGACGCCGAGACACCGCGGCCCGTCTCCCCTCGCGGAGGCGGCTTGCGGTCACGGCTTCCGGTACAGGGATCTGCAGTTGGAAGACGGCACCCAGAGAGGGGCCTTCGGCCATTGTCGGGCTGGGCCATAAACTAGAATAATGGCTTCGTTTCAAGACCCAGATGGTTGCTGCGAAAAATCCCCGACAGACTGTGCCCAGCTTGCTGCTGTCGGCACTTTGCATTTGACAGAACTACACTCCGCTATGCGTGGAATAGGGTGCCCGTTCGGGCCTTTTCTTGCGACCCTCCCTGTGGTCGGAGCTGGCACGCTCTGCCGTCATTTGGCCTGACCGGCGTGGGAATGTCAACTTTTTTTTTTTTATTTTGAAACCAGTCTAGGGTCTTTGTTCTGGTCCCAGGGGGAGTGTGATCTCTCGCCTGTATGTTATGAGGGCGTCGCCGACTGCACCCGATAGGATGGGTGTTGGTGTGATTGGGTGGAACAAGTGGCGGCCACGAGTTTTTGAACCCGAAGAGTTCTAGGAAATAGGCAGCTGGTTACAGGCTCTAGAGGAGTTACCAGGTTGGGGTCTAGGACTTTTCGGTGTAGGGCGTTTCGGTGTGGGACTTTTCCGATGCGCGGACATTTCGATGCACGGACTTTTCGGTGCACCGACATTTGGGTGCATGGACTTTTCGGTGCACGGACATTTCGGTGCATGGCCAATCAAAATCTCGAGGTTTGTTTAGTTTTCTCTAACGTAAGAAGAACGATTTTAGCTAGAAATTTATTTTTTTCAAACTTTATCATTTTCTAGACCTTGGTCATCCATTTACCGGCCACTCATTGTTATACCAAATAAGTTCCTTTGTTAGGCTGCGTATTATCCTATGTGAAGATTGGTGACGTTGGAATTTATGGTGCGTTTGTCGGTGTCTCTTTTTGCAATGTACACACTAGTTGCATCACATATCTCGGGTAACTTTCAACAATCTCAAGCTTATTCTTGTTGGGACCTTTTCCACGTAGATTAACAATAATAAAGCCCAAACCTTTACAGAAGGCGCCAAAAACAGCTGTATCGACCCAACGCGTAACACGATGTGATGCGTCTAGTGCGTACGTTGGAAAAGAGACACCGGCAAACGAAACATAACGTCCAACGTATCCAGCCCTCCCGCAGGATGGTGCTGCGCCTAACACAGTCACTTAGGTCGTATATCAGTAAGTGACCGTAAATGGAGGACCAAGTCTACAAATTTATAAAGTGCGAAAAAAATAATTTCTAGCTAAAATAGTGATTATTACTTTTAAGGAAAACAAAAAAAAAAAACGAAAAAACTCGCGGTTTCGAATGACCGTGCACCGAAATGCCCGTGCACCGAAAAGTCCGTGCACCGAAATGTCCGCGCACCGAAAAGTCCCGCACCGAAAAGACCGTGCACCGAAATGTCCCTGCACCGAAATGTCCGTGCACCGAAATGTCCGTGCACCAAAAAATCCATGCACCGAAAAGTCCGTGCACCGAAAAGACCGCACCGAAACGCCCTACAACGAAACGTACTACACCGAATTGTCCGGATCCCACCAGGTTGGCGCTCCCGGAGCGGGTTTTGCCGCGAGGCTCCGGCCGTGTACGGCAAGGGTGACAGTTCGGTGCCTTTTGCGAATAGTAAACGTTTTTTGTTGTTTTTGTTGATGCCAAATCTCCGTGATGCATAATTACACATCCTTGACAAGAGGCAAGACATCAGGATCAACTTCAAGCAGCCAACCCATCAGCCTCAAACATCATCATCAGAAAAGAAAAGAACCTCACTCGTACTACATGTGGTTGGTACTACAAGGGGTCAAGTGGTCCTCAGACGGCACACTACCACGCCGTGGAGTTTGTGGGGTCACCTGACGCGGTCGGTCACGTGGTTAGTGCCACCTAACAATGTCATGCTGATGACATTAGTTGACCACCGTCATGCTGATAAAGTCAAGTGTCTAACGCAGTGCAGACGAAGTCAAGCGAAAATCGTGGTGCCGATGAAGTTACGTGACCACTGTAAAGACGACAATGTTAGGCGACCACCGTACATTACATTCGGTGGACGTGTATTAATATTAACGTCATCCACCAGTTTCATCATAGTACACTTAGCGATTTCTAATAAACTAACGCTTTGGAGAACATCGAACGACCTACTTTCGTCTGCCTAAAATGGCTCGTGCCACATGCGGTCTTCTCCTCACGCTTATCATTGGGTGTCACTTTTTTTTTTAAATGTGAAAGCATTAATTGTTTTATGGAGCGAACCGGCGTTATCTAAGTGCGAAAAATGGCACCTGAATTCCCCTGAGCGAAACGGGACCTAAATTCCCATTGGCTGCGACGTGTCATGTGGCTCCATAGCTTTAAAAAATTAGGAATAGCGCGCAAAAAGACGAGGACAACTTTTTTTTAAATGTGAAAGCATTAATTGTTTTATGGAGCGAACCGACGTTATCTAAGTGCGAAAAATGGCACCTAAAGTCCCTTGAGCGAAACGGGACCTAAATTCCCATTGGCTGCGACGTGTCATGTGGCTCCATAGCTTTAACAAATTAGGAATAGCGCGCAAAAAGACGAGGACAACTTTTTTTTAAATGTGAAATAATTAATTGTTTTATGGAGCGAACCGGCGTTATTGAAGTGCGAAAAATGACACCTAAAGTCCCCTGAGGAAACGGGACCTAAATTCCCATTGGCTGCGACGTGTCATGTGGCTCCATAGCTTTAAAAAATTAGGAATAGCGCGCAAAAAGACGAGGACAACTTTTTTTTAAATGTGAAAGCATTAATTGTTTTATGGAGCGAATCGGCGATATCCAAGTGCGAAAAATGGCACCTAAAGCCCCCTGAGCGAAACGGGACCTAAATTCCCATTGGCTGCGACGTGTCATGTGGCTCCACCTTGTATACCACTCCGGAAACAGCCCACAAACGGCTTTGCGTGTTTTTTGTGCACTTTGCTCTTTGACCGCCTTTTTGCCTTGGCCCTTTCCCTCTAACATATCTAGCTCAACGTCTGAGGGGCGGAAAACACCACAGTGACGTTGTACCGACTTCCCACTTTCTTTAAATTGTGGGAGACCTTGTGCAGATATGGGATGACGACAGTCCTTCGTCTGTCCACCACTCTCTTAGAGGGAGAGGTTCTTTTTACCTTTTTGACAAGGGTTGCGGCAGCATCACAAGAGCAAAGCACGCGGAAACCCAGCGCCCCTTAGACTATCGCACTGCGCCTGAAAGGGGGGGGGGGGGGGGGAGGAGCACGTGGAACGTGGATGACCCGTGCCTTATGTGATGAGGCAGAAAGGTTGGCAGTTGGCAGATGTGTAGATTGCTGCCTTACGTGTTTACTTTTTGTTTTCTGTAATAAAACCGTTAGTTGCGAGTCAGCGCCTGTCCCCTCTTAACTGGTCCTTCATTCTAGTCTTTGTGGTTCTGCGCTCTTTTACCTACATTTTGTTTATCCTACACCAACATGCCAAGCTTGCAACTTTTGTAAAGTATGTATTGATTTACATGTCTTTGGTTTTGGTTTCGGTTATTTGGTGCCAATATTTGTGGTTCTGCAAATCTTTAAAGTTTCGCGTGATTCATTATATAAAACATTTGTGACCCCAATATAAAAAAAAAAATAAATGGCTGTTTTGTTTTCAATTTTCGGAGTAGCAATATTTTTAGTTTTCTGCTGAGACCGAAGTTTTCTTTTCTTGTCTTGAGTGGGGCCCGAGATAAAATAAAATGCGTAATCATTTTAGGATGAGAAAACTGTCAAATATTGGTCAAACACTTATTTCAGACATTGTGGTATCAAAAAGAAACACCAGACCGAAATTAAGAAACCTAACGGGACACCTAAAGAGTTTCTATTTTAAGGTGTTATCCCTATATGCGGGCTATAAACATCCCGAAACACGAAAGTACAATCAGGACGATAAGAATCCCTGAAGAATAGGAGCAAGGGGGACAAAGGGGAAAGGTGTTTGTCCTTTGCCCCCTTGTTATACCTTCTACAGAGAATATTATCATCATTCTTGCCCAGCTCGCTTGCAACTTTGGAATAATTGTATTATCATCATAATCTTAAAAATGCAAGCCGTTCACCTTTGTTGGAACTATAGTAGGTTACAAGTCAAGAAGGTAGCGGCAAATGCCCCTCAAAGGGAATCATATATCCCTCCGCCACCTCCGCATCCAATAGCGTCCCACCGTTTCCGTGACGTTCCGGCCAACGCGCGTGGAGGGTCTTTGTCACGTTCGCCCGGTCCGACACGCGAAATGATTGAGACAAGACCAGGTGAGACAAAGGCATGTGCATACGTATTAAAATAATAAAAGGAAATCAGGAGGTAGTTATCAAACAATAGAGAATGAAAAGGAAAAGTTCAAAGCAGACAAGAGTCCCCGTAGTCAAGTCCCCACAAACGTTCGACTCACGCCTGACGTGGCGGGGTTTCAGGAGCGTTGCGGCCTTCGGTGTGACCTCTGGAACCGGACGTTGCCGGGTTCGTCGTGGCTTCTGGAACCGGAGCGTTGCCAGGTTCGTCGTGGCTTGAGGGATCGGAGCGTTGCCGGGTCCCCAGGAACCGGAGCGTGGCCGGTTTCGGTGAGGCTTCAGGAGCCGGAGCGTTGCCGGGTCCTCAGGAACCGGAGCGAGGCCGGTTTCGGTGAAGCTTCGGTAGCCGGAGCGTTGCCGGTATCAAGAAGCGTCGGATCAGAACTGCCGCACCTGCCCACCGTTTCTCGCGATCCTCTTTTTCTCCTCTTTTTCTTCTTTTCTTCCCAGCTCCACACCCGTGACAATGCCCCCTAACTTTGAGAAGTTCACCGTTGAACTTCTACACCGTCAAACTTGAAGTCCATTAGTAAAGTCTCGGGTTGACGGTAATTCCTGCCGGCACTTGCACAGCACTCACTCCTGGCCTGGGCAATCTTGAGCCTTGGCAAAGACCGCATCCATTCTCGTAGCGCTCGCACGCGCAACACTAGTCTACACACTTGACCGCACGCGATGTAACATAGTTCCTTCATTTCACACTCGTGCACAAAGTACAAAAAAAAATCATGCGTGAAGAACTTTGAAATAAAAGTCGATTCACATTAAATTGCGTCCCTCATCCCCCCTAAAAGAAACAACCCTGTTTGCACTTCGAAACCACTAACTCGATCCCCGTATTACCCCATGCGCTATCGAGCAAGAAGAAAAATAGGCACGAGGGAATTCTCAGTCTAAATTCCTTATTTACATCCAACTTAAGTAGTCTGCACCTACATTATCCTTCCGCTTAATGTATTCGACGTGAAAACTATAGTTGAAACTATAGTCAACAGCCGTGAAAACACGGCTGTTGATGTGTTTAGCTTTATTTAAGAATTCCAGCGGCTGGTGGTCAGTTTGTACTCGGAAATGCTTGCCATATAAATATAGTGCGAACTTTTCAACGGCCCAAACCAGTGCCAGACACTCCCTTTCAATCGTGGCATAATTCTTTTCCGCCTTGCTTAGCCGTCTGCTTGCGTACGCGACAGGGTGCAGTACGCCATCTTTCTCCTGTAGAAGGACTGCTCCCAGGCTGACGCTTGTGGCGTCCGTACGTAGCACTCATTCCTTGTCTAGGTCGAGAGCCATGAGGATGGGAGGTTTACACAATTCCTCCTTCAGGCGTTTGAATGCCCTTTCCCGCTCGTCGTCCCACTGCACCTCGTTGCGTGTTCCCTTCTGGGTCAACACTGTCAGAGGAGCCGCCACCTCTGCGTAGTTAGGGATGAATTCCCTGTAGAATCCAGTCAAACCCAGGAAGGACCTGACCTGTCGTTTTGTTGTCGGCTTTTTCGCCTCTTGGATCTTCGTCAGGATCTCCTGTCTTGGGGCTACTTGGCCTGATCCTAATCTTTGGCCTAGGAAGCTGATTTCGTGAAATCCAATTTCACACTTGTTTGGCTTGACTGTAATCCCCGCATCGCGCAACCTTCCCAATATAGCCGTTAGTGCATTTATGTGCTCCTCCCAGGAGTCCGTTGCCACCAGAACATCATCGATATAGTGGTGTGCATTCGGTATGCCCCTCAGTAGGATCCGCATTCGCTTCTTGAAAGTCGCGGAAGCTGTCTTTAAGCCGAACGGCATGAATCTGAAATGATACAGACCGCTCGAGGCTGAGAACACTGTTTTATGCTTCGATGATTCTGTCATGGGGATCTGCCAATAACCCTTGACCAAGTCTAACTTTGAGAAGAAACGTTTACATCCCACCTTAGCAAACGTGACATCTACCCTGGGAATGGGCTCGGCATCGGCTACTAACACATCATTTAGCCGCCTAAAGTCAATGCAGAATCTGCTGGACCCATCTGACTTCTTCACTAATACTATAGGCGCGTTGAATGGTGATGTTGATCTCTCGTTCACTCCCAGCCGCAACATCTCTGTTATTTCCTTTTCCACTGTTTCGTGTACCTTTATTGGCAGAGGGTACTGTTTAACATGCACTGGTGCCTGAGCAGTCAGCTTGAGATCGCACTTGATCAAGTTTGTTTTTCCGGGTAGATCCGAGAAGATTTCTTCGAATTCTCCAATCAAAGTCGCAACTTGTTTCTTCTCCTCTGTACTCAGGGCCGTATTCACCAGTACGTCTTGCCCGTTTTGTTGTCTTGTCAGGGACAGAGTCGGGACATCGTCTATCGCGTCTTCCTCTTCGTTTTTGTTGTCATCATCAGTTGCTGTTGCCGCGCTCCACCTCGGTGCCACCGGGTCCATTTCGGCCGTCTCTTCATATTTTTTGAGCATGTTTACATAGAAGGCTTTTCTCGTTCCGGCAATCTCCAACTCATAGTCAACTTCATTTCTTCGCGCCGTGATGATGAAGGGACCCTTCCATTTCATGAGAAATTTGTTGTTGTCACTCGGAAGGAGGATTAATGCTTTATCCCCTACCTTCATTTCTCGGTTGACTTTCTTCCGATCATAATACGCTTTGTATTTTACCTTGGCTTCATCCAAGCATTGGTGTGCCAGTTTGCAGGTCTCCTCCAGCTTGTCTCTCAGCTCCATGACGTAGCTGTATGACGTTTTTGTTTCCTCGTTCAACGCCTCGTTGGACCACACTTCTCTCAGTATAGTCAATGGCCCCCGTACCGTTCTCCCATATAACCACTCAAATGAAGAGAATCTCAAACTGGACTGGGGTACCTCCTGGTAAGCGAACAACAGCGATGGCAGGTACCGGTCCCAGTCCTTGGGCCTCTCCTGACACATTCTACGTAGCATCAACTTTAAAGTTCCATTAAATTTCTCTACCAACCCGTTGCTCATCGGATGATAAGGGGTAGTCAAAAGGCGTCTCACTGACAGCAGACGACCCACCTCCTTCATCAAGTCTGACGTAAACGCGGCGCCACGGTCACTAAGGACCTCTCTCGGTACGCCGTATCGCGTAAACATGTCAACTAATGCTTCCGCTACTACCGGAGTCCCGATGGTTTTCAAGGCTACCGCGTCGGGGTATCGCGTAGCCACATCCACCATGGTTCAGATGTATCGGTTCCCAGAGTCTGATTTGGGAGCGATCTGACCAATGATGGCAATGGCCACCCTCTGAAAGGGGGTTACAATCGTCGGCATGGTACCTAAGGGGGCCTTGCCTACTCTCCCTTTGGGGACCGTCTGTTGGCAAATTTCACACGAACGCACGTACCTCTTAATGTCGCTTTGGACACCCGGCCAAAAGAACTCTTCAGATACTAGTGCTGTTGTGTTGCTCACGCCCTGGTGGCCTGACATTATTCCGTCATATGCCATCCCGATGACAGTTCGCTGAAACTTCTTCGGGAGAACCAACTGGTCTGTTTTTCTTCCGGAGCTGTATGTACAGCTCCTGTACAACAGCTCATTCCTTATGAAAAACTCGTAATTCGTTTTGCCCCTGTGCTTCTTGATTACTTTCCCAACGTCGTGGAAGCTTTCGTCAGAGTTTTGTCATTCTTTTGCTCCTGGATGAGCTCTTCTTTAGTTGTTTGAAGCAGCAGTACCTCCGGTACTCGCAGTTCGGGAGGCGATGGCCCGGGTCGACATGTAGGCCTCTTGGTCTGCACTGCCCCCGCGGTGCCCATGAACTCTTTATCGCCCCGTTCGAGTAAAGATTCGTCAGCAGAGCGTTCTAGATACTCCACATGTGTCTCTTTTGCCAGGACGCCTTCCGTCCCTGTTTTTTGTTCATCGAGTGGCTCAGTCGCCGACATATGAGCTTCCCTCGTTTTCACACTCAAACTCCAGTTTGGATCGGGGTCATTGGCATCTCGTACAAGCGGCACGTTTCCCAACACCAGATCGTACAGAGGGTCGTTTATACACTTCGCTGTTAACTTTCCCGTGTAGTATGGTGTCCTAACCGTAATCTCGGCCTCGGGAAGGTACCTTACTGTTTTGTCCAGTAGAAACACCGGGCTCAATATTTCCGTGTACGCTTCCTTCGGAACCAAGTTCTGGCGAACAACGACGGTGTTGCAGCCCGTGTACCTGAGGACAGTTATTCTGTGGCCACCCATATCTCCCTCTACAACTGGCAGATTATCCACTAGAAACTTGGGAGGATGTCCTACTCCCGAGTTGACAACCGGAATCTTGTCACCATTCTTGAGGGTAATGAAGTCATCTTCGAGCTCGGTCGCCTCTCCGTTTCTTTACTTCATCCAGAGACATGACGCATGATGACTGTCGCTAGGCTTTGACCTGGAGCTATCTGCACGGTGTCCAGCTTTCCCACAGTGCCAGCAAGTCATTCCTTTTGTGGTCGGGGACGTCCATGGCAGTTTTCCGCCTTGTGCCCAATTTTGTTGCATAAAAAGCAACGCAAAGGTTTCCTGAACCCTCCTGTTTTAGACATATCTGCTACCGCCATACTCGACTGCTTGCTCGTCTCGTCGATTCTCGAATTACTCGTAGTAGGCTGGGCCTGAGCCTCTAGGAAGAGGTCCGCCTTTGACGCAACTTCTTGCAAGCTTTGGCATTCTCTCTCTCGGAGAAAGATAGTCAACTTGGTGGACCAAGTGAGCAGAAACTGCTCGACCAAGACCTTGTCACGGAGGGCTTCGAACGTGTGTTGAATATTGGTCATCTCAACCCACCTGTCAAAATACCCAGCGAGACGGGCGGCAAACTGTCTCCTCGTCTCTCCCTCTTCGGGCTTTGCATCCCTAAATCGTTCTCTATACCCTTCTTTAGTGTGGCGGAACCTTTGAAGCAGTGCCAGCTTCACTCTCGCGTAATCCAGTGCGTCTTCTGGCGACAACCGACCCACTACTGTTAACGCTTCACCGGTAAGGCACAGACTCAGAGTCGTCGCCCATTTCTGCTGAGGCCGACCCATTCCCGTTGCAGTACGTTCAAAGCGTAGCAAGTATGCATCTAAGTCATCCCTTCCTTCTTCAAACTGAGGAATTAACTTATGAGGGCTAAAGTGTCGCGCCTCGCCGGTTGTCGTGGCCAAGTTAGTAGCCTCTCCTTCACCTATACCCTGGATTGCATCATGACGTGGCGCCGCTGCGCTTTGTACTGAAAACCGAAGTTGCAGAACTTCGCGTTCTTTGTCCAACCGGACACATTCCTCCTCGCGTTCCTGTCGCGCCCACGCTCTTTCTTCTCGTAGTCTAGCTTTTTCGTCCTCCATCCATTTCTTCAACTCGTCTCCCTGATAACCCAACTCTTTTCCCACCGCCATTAATTTCTCGTTCTCCATGCTATTCTTCTTGACTCCACCAATTCGTGTGTGTCCCGGACGAAGTGATTAAATTAAATTGATGTTAAATGGGATCCTGGCAGGCTCGCCACAATTGTCACGTTCGCCCGGTCCGACACGCGAAATGATTGAGACAAGACCAGGTGAGACAAAGGCATGTGCATACGTATTAAAATAATAAAAGGAAATCAGGAGGTAGTTATCAAACAATAGAGAATGAAAAGGAAAAGTTCAAAGCAGACAAGAGTCCCCGTAGTCAAGTCCCCACAAAAGCTCGACTCACGCCTGACGTGGCGGGGCTTCAGGAGCGTTGCGGCCTTCGGTGTGACCTCTGGAACCGGAGCGTTGCCGGGTTCGTCGTGGCTTCTGGAACCGGAGCGTAGCCGGGTTCGTCGTGGCTTGAGGGATCGGAGCGTTGCCGGGTCCCCAGGAACCGGAGCGTGGCCGGTTTCGGTGAGGCTTCAGAAGCCGGAGCGTTGCCGGGTCCTCAGGAACCGGAGCGGGGCCGGTTTCGGTGAAGCTTCAGTAGCCGGAGCGTTGCCGGTATCAAGAAGCGTCGGATCAGAACTGCCGCACCTGCCCACCGTTTCTCGCGATCCTCTTCTTTCTCTTTTTCTCCTCTTTTTCTTCTTTTCTTCCCAGCTCCACACCCGTGACAGTCTTGCCTTTTGTATATATTTGCTTTATCTTTCGACTTTGACTTAGCATTGTGGAAGCCACGAGAGGGAGATTAGAGTCTTTCCCCTCCGATGGAAACAAAGACGACTTTCGGGGATTAGCTTCCCCCTCCGATTGATACAAAGGCTGCTTTCAGGGGCTCGGTTGCTTTTCCGATGAATACAAAGGTCGCTTTCTTAAAAAAGTGGGGGTCGGAGACAAGTTGGCACCACTCTGTGGCCATTATCTATCCATTGAAACGGAACAAAGAGCGTTTCCAGTGAACTCTTTCGATTGCGGAGGGATTTGAAACCGGCGCACCATGCTTGTGGGAGGAGCTTCTCCTACCTTCTTAACTTGTAACCGACTATTAGCCCCGAGAGCGAACACAAGCGTCGCTGCGGTCGCCGCGCCCTGATTGGGTGAGGTGTACCGTGACGTCAGGGGAAGGACTCCGCTTCGCGATCTCGCGTCCGGCTCGCTTCCCTGCCACGGTTTCCTGGTTTGGCTGTTGTGTGCCGAAAACACTTCGAGGAGCGGGACCTAGTTTACCCGGTGTAAAACACGCTGAGTTAGGCCGATACCGACGTGTTTCCGTACCCTTTATAAGCGTGCTTGTCGCTTTTGACTTTATAATTGGGTTGCAAATCCCGAAAGCTTTCGGCAGATTTATTACCGCCGATGAACCTCCCTGTCGGTCCACACGGCACAAGGCGATCGTGCGAGGGGTCGGTGAAGTGGCGGCGTAAGTGTTTCAGACGCTGCAATTCTGTTCCTTGCATGGTCATGATTTACGAGAATATTACATCCCGCTTTGCAGACATCTCAAATGGCATTTATATAAGAGGCCTTTGGGCGATCGGCAAATTAGCTCGCGACCCCGACTCTGAATGCGCTGGTTCGCAGATGCTTTAAAGGCCCTGGGTCTGAAGGCCTTTGAAGTGCTCGTGGAACAGGGTTGTTTTAGATAAATATAGCTTATTCGTGAATTAATTACACGTATGCAGACATGCTTTATTTTTTAGACGATTCAGAATTACTGGAAATTAGTTTGTATGGTAGCAGGAAAAACGGCCGAATTGCCCCCAGTTGCCTGTATGAGATCTATTGAACTGCCAAAAATATGCGCAGCAATACTACCGTAATTTGGAATGTTTATACTTTTTCCTGTCATTCTTCCTTTATTCCAGTCTCGTGTATTCAGAAAATGCACCGTTTAGTTTGAATTGTCATTTCTAATTAAAAAACACACTGCTGCAGGTCCCAAAAGCTTCCTCAACCTCCAAACTCCCTACAGCTGGACTATCTGACAACAGAGGAAACCAGGAGGAACAGCAAGCATTCGAACGTCTGTCCAGTGGTAGATACTGCACTAGTTGCAGAAAATGTGGAACCTGTGAAGGGTGACAGTTTGCGTGAGGACAATTTGATTTAAATAAAATCTAAATTTTAGAGCATAAGGGACTAAAAATGGGCTAGACACCTTCGCTTACGTTTGTTGTACATTGCTTGAGGGATGATTAGATACCACCAGTAGAGTCCATTTAAATACTATCCGAATCCAGCAGATGTCAAATGCGAGCAATGTATATAAATAAATTCTATTTCTTTTTTTATTTGCCCTGTACTTGTGCTGTCTCACTTGTGATTCTCTCTTTATAGCCCAGACTATATTTAACATGCTGCTCGAGCAGCATGCAGCTTTTCTGCTTCGGCGTTTTTGTTTAAAAGCAGAGATACAAAAAAAAAAAAGAAACACGAAATAGTATATATAACCCGCCAATTCATTCACACCATCAGCAGCATTGATTGTGTGAGATGTAAATCTACAGTAATGCTCCTGCAATTGTGGCCATATTTCTTCATTTTCATATACCAGCTGTGATTCATGCGTTGCCTGCCCTGTCAACCATGCCTGAAATGTTGGTTGAAGTTTCGCCTGCAGTTACAGGCTGTGCCTCAATAAAGCCACACATGAAAATTTACACTTCCTACAAAAAACGCGCACAAAAAAAAAATAGAAACGAGCGCACTGACAGCTAACGCCCGCATAGTCTCCACAGGGCCAGCGGGGCGAGTCGGGGAAAAATTCTGTCCTCGCCGTGACGTCACCCCGGTTCGCCGTAGGGGGGCGCCACGCCAACTTCTCGGGGCTAATAGTGGCAGCTGAAAGGTCCCGTTTTATGTACTGACGTTTAACTCCGATTAGCTCAGTTGATAGAGCGCTAGACTGGAAACTGAGAGCTCCCTGATTTGATAAAAGGACCACGCGGGTTTTTTGGGGTCGCGCACCAGTCACATAGCTGTGTTTGGAGTTTGTGTTTGTCCTTTGTCCCTCTTGTTTGTTTTTATGCATTTTTATCATCCTGATAATCATGCCCGGAAAAGTAACCTACTAAAACGGGGTCCCATATCGCGGCACACTATTTTGGCTGAGAACTTTCAGTAAACAAAAAAGAGGGCATGGTGGTTGAACATTTTGTGTGTACATCTTACACGTTTTTCTTTCGCAGGATTCTTGGGCAGGTTTCTGGCCTGGCCTGGATTTATGCCGTTGAGCCGTCTTTCCTTCGGCGTGTACTTGATCCACATGCCCTTTTATTTCCTAATGCATCACTATGCCAGGGAGCGGATATTTTACTCGTACTTTACGCTGGTGAGTCCAAACCAAAGAAATGTCTTCATTGTTCAATTTTCCAAGTGGTCAAAATTCGTGGCGTAAGCTAAATACCTTTTACAAATGCGAAAAGTTACGTCCCAAACATTTAAGGTCCAACAATTCGCGAGATAAGTGAGTAAATTCAACAAGCAGCCAAATTTTAGAAGAAAATATTGAATACCACCCGTCTGGGAGAAGTTCGATTAATTATTATATTAATTAATTTCTTCGGATATTTATTACCTTCATTCATTCATGCCCTCCTTTATGGTACCGTTTATGGCTCCACACAAGGAGAGTATTAAGGGACGATACATATCAAAATTATAAGAACTCAAATAAGAACGTAAAGGTTCTTCAACCCTGACTGTAAGTTTTGCCTTTTTGAAATAAAACAAAAACGGATTCCTGAATACGATACTGGATATAGGAGACTTTTATATCGATTCACTAGCAGGAATTAAAAATCTTAAAGTTTCTAACAGGAGAGAGCGACCTACGACTACTGTGTCACAATCAGGTCAAATCAATATCTTTATGCCTCTAAAACCTATTGGATAAAATAAATTGTGCTACAGATATGTTAGACCAGGCACGTAGCCAGGATTTTGTTTCGGGGGGGGGGGGGGGGGGGGGGGCCTGCCTATGACAAAATGCTGTATGAGGGGGAGGGGCGAGAGGATGTCAAAGCAAAATGGAAGATTTCGGGGGGGGGGGGCCCGGGCCCCATGGGCCTCCCCCCTGGATACGTGCCTCTGTTAGACACATGGCTCGATTGATTTCGTTCCGATGATGCTCTACTCGGCGCGGAACGTAGTGAGTTATAAAACGAGAGATGAAAATAAATTATTTAAAATTAAGCGCAACAGCAAGGGCTAGCAGCAAGAGATTTAATATCGCTTGCTGCTAGCTTTTCCCCCTACGCCGGTCATTTGTACATTGTCAGGCGACTTTGTTTCCCCTTTTGTTATTTTCAAACCTTAGAAGTAGAGTTTTTGCAGTGTTGAGAAAACAAAAGGACTCATTTGTTATTTGATTGGTTCATTGATTAATTTATTTATCGGTGTAACGCTTCCTTTCGATCCCTGAACGTGACACTAAGCTTCCGGTTTCCAAAATGCTGAACCTTTCGTGATAGAAATGTTTTGACGCAGTACATCTTAATCATATAGAACGGTAATTTGAGTGTTGCGCCTGATTGTCAGTATTTACTAAAAACGTAATCTTCTTCCCTGCTGTCTTTCCGACGGTAGGCACCCTGGCAAAACGTCTAAAAATAAAGTTGATTTGAGCAACTAACTTAATACAGCATTTGCGCTGCTGCGAATTTTTTTACTTAAAATGTTCTGGACCCAAAAAAGATGCCAGCACTGGTGGCTCAATACGACGCCCTACAGATCATTCCATTTAGCGCTCTCTGGGCGGCACCATTTTGTTCGACCGCAGCGCCCTCTTCATACATCCGGGAAATTCAGCGGGTTCGGCGGGGTAAAACGAGAGAGAGGGCACGCGCCCGACTCGGCTAGCAGACGACAAACCGGGAGGTTGCCGTTCTCCATCTTTGAGCTGTATCGGCGGGCTGTACTGAACATCGAACTCTCGCTCGTGGCTGCCGTTGTGAAGTGGTTTGCGTTCTTGGAATAGTTATGTCTACTCCAAAATTATCCTATAGCTCTCTGTTGTTCTATTTCTGTAAATGATCAACTAGCATATCTTTTTTCCGTTACTTAAATAGCAGTTGAGTCAGCCGGCAGTGGTATACCCTCAACTACTGCGTGTATTGCGGCCGGAGAGCACGTTTTTATTTTTTATTTTAGACTTCCACTCATGGTCGCTAAAGGCCTACACCAGTACGAACTTTGTATAGTAAAAAAAGGTACAGCAACCGGATTTACTTTTCGCCAGAGAAACCGGCCAATCTGACACAGTTTTCCCTATTTTTTTTTTATTTGCACGCAGGTAACAGCGCAATTGGACCCTGTGAGTCTTTTTATCTAGCATAGTATTACACGATAACTGGCATACCAAAATCTGCGCTTAAAACTTCCAAAATGACGCGATTTTAAACACAGTTTGCACGCCAGCCGGACGCTAGCTACAGCCCACTCGGCGGAGCAGACGACATGCGGGGTGAGAGGGGGAGTGCATTTTTTTCTCTTTTACCCTCTCTGCTATGACCCTAATGGAACGGTCTTTACCAGCAGTAGCAATGTGAACAGAGGCCATGCGTTCAAGGCCAGGTGAGGGCAAACTAGGGATTTTCATCATCGCCTTTATTGTCAAATGCAAAAGCCAGATTAAGCTACAAAATGTAGCACAAGCCGGCTCCGAAGAAATGGCTACATGTTTTTTTTTGTTTTTTTTTTGTGGTGTATTGTGGGCGTTATTTATGGTCAAAAATATTTTGCAAACCTTGTGGGGTATTTATTTTTTGTTAAATTTGTAGTACGCATATTAAAAAAAAACGTTTCTGACGAAGGCTTGCCGTAACACAGATACTCGGTATTCAAGCATAGAATTACCTCGCTATACTCATTGAGAAAATGGGAACGCAGGAAGGTCTCTAGATAGCCCCGCCTACAGCGCGAGCTTTCTACCCGCTCCCTCCGTACGTTGGCTTCCTACGCGAAGCCAATGTACGGTTGGCGGCAAATAGCACGTGCTGGAGTGAGAGCATAAAAAGAAGGCGCCCTGCCATCCTTATTTTTTCAGTGGCTTCAGTACCTTATATTCTAACGAAAATTCAAGAGCGGGTTTTATTTAATTTTATTTATTAGCCAATTTAGTTTGTGGTGGCAGGTACAAAAGGTAAAAAAATTCACCTGACCAGGGTCGCACGCCCCATACAGGTTTCAGTGCGGCGCAGCAAAAAATAAATAAAAGAGTAAATAAATAAAATAAATATATATTTATATATAAAATTAAAATAAAAACAAAGCTCAACGCAGTGCGCAAAACAATCAACCGCTCTCACACACACTTACAAAAATCACAATGCACTGCAAAAAAGAGGAACAATCCAATGCAAAGGAACACAATGCTATGCAAAACAAAAATACTTGAAAAAATATATATACATTTCTACGCAAGGTTTTACACGTTTTCAAAAATAAAGGTCTTTATTGTTTTCTTAAAACTATTAATAGATGTTGCTATTTCTGCCATATCCAAAATTTGTGTACACCTCTTGAGAAGTTGTGCAATTTGCTGTGTTAAAGTTTGATCTCCATAGTTCGTGCGTATCCTCTCTCTACCATCTAAGGAACGCGACAGAACAGCACACGACAAAACAGCACAGCGTCAAAACAGCACGGCGACAAAACAGCACGCGTCAAAATAGCACGCGACAAAACAGCACAGCGTCAGAACAGCACAGCGACAGAAGAGCACATGCCAAAACAGCACGGCGTCAAAACAGCACGCATGCAGCAACTTCAAGCGCGCTCTTCACCTCTCTCTGCGCAAATAATTTCGAACCTCCTTGACCCATTCATTTATTGTCGCTAGGTTATAAAACAAATATTGCCTATTTCAGTGCTTACAAAACTCCGCAACCTAACTTCAATATATCATCTAATGTGACTCTCACGGTCACAAGTTGTTCTCTTCGACAAGAAAGAACGCACTGAAAGTCAATTATCGTGCGGCGATTTTACGGATTACAATAAATAGGGCAGTATTTGTTTTACCTTTTGAGGACAAAAATCGTATATTGGTTTTGAAAAAGCGGTGACCACTTGGACTCTTCCACAAGTTGCCCTTCGACAAATTGCCCTATTACGAATTGACCCGTCGACGAGTTGGCTTTCGACAAATTGACCGAGACCCTCAATTCCTTTACAGTGCCTACTTCGACACATGCATTTTTTAACTACATACGCTATATTTAGGGTTCATCGTTTTCGGCTTAAACCAAATAAAACCGGTAAACGTACGCCGAATTCATATTTCCGAATTCGTTTTTTACTGAAATATGTAAGTATTTTGGAGGGCGTTTAGAGAGGGGGGGGGGGGGGGGGTGACTCATTACTGATCGTATCACCACTTCATTTCGCAGTTTTCATATTGTCTTCGAGATCAGTTCGTCATTCAACAAAAGCTCCAGGGGCGCAGGTGTCTTCAGGACGAAATTTGCCTTGTCTTTTCCCTTTTCTTCCTTGGCAACCTATTCCTTGGGGTCGAAGAAGAGGAAGTTTAAATACAAATCAGTTGATACTTCAGCGCTGTGTGAGTGTGTTTTTCTGTGTGGTTGGTTTTTTGAGTAACTGTCTACCTGTGCGCTGGTTCATAATGACGAAATCTGTGTTTTTGCACCTGATAGAAATTTGTGTGTCGAATTCTTTGTTCAAAGAAGAGAGTTGAATCATGAACTGAACAATGGAGATCAAGGGCGTCCGTAAATGCCGCACATTTGTTTAACAACTCTAGCTTCCTTCTACTAGAGGAGTGAATAAATACGATTGTTTTATTGTCGTTTCTGTGGTCGGCGCGAAGTTATCAACTCTCGCAGTCGTGAAAATGGGGAAAAAACGCACTGAGTACAATGCTTGCGAATTTCTGGATTTTGATATTTTCCTCTCCAACCAAAGTGGTAGTCAAGATCATGTTCGTCCTGTAGTACATATACGAGCACACGGCGATAATGGCAGATCACAATAGGACCCCAGTGCGTCTTGCAGAACAGGTCCCGTCGGCTGCCACAGATTGCAACAAATAAGAAAACCAGTACATGGTTTACTCACTATATATTTTAAACAAACGCTTTTAAAAACTATTGCATTTTTGTCAGTATACTGGTTTTCGTCAATAAACCAAAAAGAACCGAGAAGCTTATGAGTCTAAAAATATACATTGCAATAAACCAAAAAGGTCTGTTCGGAATTAAAAACTAAAAAGTACTCCGAATTTCAAAATAATAAAAACTGAAAAGGACAAACCTTAGCTATATTGTCAATGTCCTGTTTGACGCTGTACTGTTTTGACGCCGTTCTCTTCTGCCACTGTGCACTTTTGACGCTGTGCTGTTTTGTCGCTGTGCTGTTTTGACACTGTGTTGTTTTGACACTGTGCTGTTTTGACGCCGAGCTGTTTTGGCACGTGCTCTTCTGTCGCTGTGCCGTTTTGACGCTGTGCTGTTTTGTCGCGTGCTATTTTGACGCGTGCTGTTTTGTCGCCGTGCTGTTTTGACGCTGTGCTGTTTTGACGCGTGCTGTTTTGACCGTGCTGTTTTGTCACGTGCTGTTTTGTCGTGTGCTGTTCTGTCATGGTGCCCTAACATCTATTACACGTCTTAAGTTGTAGGGAATGTCTTTTAAAGGAAATTGACCTAAAAAAATTTCCTGCGATTTTTGAAATAATCATAAATTACTTTTGTAAGGTTGAAGGTGATTAACTGCTGAACAGTGAGCAAACTATGCTTTTGAAAATAAATAGAGGTATGTTCATTATACCCAAGCACACGATGAATCGAACAGCCTTTTTTTTTGAAGCACTAGTATTTTATCAATGTTGCTTTTTGATGTTGTTTCTCAAACCAGTGAGCAGTAATGTATATGAGAGTGAATGAGTGCATAGTATATTTTACGCTTTAGCCATATTGGTAATAAATGTCTTACTTTGTGCATAATGCCGATTGATCTGGAGAGGACTAAACATAACTTGGATATATGAGTTGTCCAAAATAAGTTTTCATGAAACCACACACCCAAAAAGTTCTATGTTTGTTAAGTTTTCATCTAGCCTACTCTCCTTTGTCTTGATCATCATCAACGAAATCTACCTTTAACCTTCCTCTATTAAAAAAGCTGTCACGGCTACCAATCTTTCACAAAATGTGTAAATCCAATCAACCTTAAAAAAAAGAGCTTTTCTTTGACACGTCGTACTTGTAATCATGCATATGATATTTGTTTATTCTGCTTTTGGTAACGCGCTTTGGAACGTGAAACTTTGGAATAAGTCAAGAATTAATTTAAACCGATATCAGGAAAAAGACAAGCTTTTTATCACTTCGATGAATAACAATCATCCGATGCGGGTGAAACACTAAAAGTCATTTTATTTCGTTTTGTTTGCAGCTGTCCGAGACTATTAGCAGCTTTGTTTGGAGTCTGGCGCTAAGCTTGCTGTTGTTCCTGGTTTCCGAAGCCCCTACCAGAGGCCTGGAGATACTGGTGTTCAAGCCTGCAAAGCGAGCGCGGGAGGAACAAGAAAACGGAGACTGCTGCAAGAAGACCAACGGTGCCCCGCCCTTAAGTAAACCCAGGAGCCGGCAGGTCTCGAAGATTTCGACAAACTTCAAGTCGAACGCCTTTGAGAAGCCCAAGAGTGATGAAGACCCCTGCTGCCATTTGTAACTGCGTTCCAAAATGTCGTCGTCCAGCAGACTTCAATGCCAGAACTCCAAGGAGAGGAATCGTTATCTGTGACTCTCGACAGTCATCGCACATGTAGTACAAAGCCCGTCGATCTTACAGGTTGTGCAACGTGTATGCCTCGTGTATTTCATTCCTGGATGTATTTTTTTTCTCAATAAAACAATGTATGTTCATTTGGGTACACTTTTAAATAAAGGGATTTGCTTATATTGATACCCAAATAATAAGGTAGAAAAAATGTAAAATTGCCTTATTTTAAAAGAAAAACCAAACACATGCGTTCTCTAGGTAAAAAACATAATTTTTAAAAAGAAAGAAAGGACAAACAACACAACAGAGCTTCGTCGCAGTAGGCTTTAATAACGGGTGAGAGTTAATGAATGCTCATTGAAGTACGAAGAAATAAGAGCGAAAATTAAGCTGTCCCCTTTCAATCCCTTCTGACCAAACATACCCAGCAATTGACATCCCAAAGTTCTTCAAAATGTGCAACAAAAAAAACAAGCTTTGAAAATGGTTCGTAAATTGCTGCATGTGCATAGAGGATATAATACACTTCCTGCGTTTTGTCGTTGGACACGCGAGTTGAAACAATATATATATATATATATATATATATATATATATATATATATATATATATATATTGCGTTAGGGGTACAACAATTACAAAGTACAGAAATATTACGTCAGAATGACGCCATATCGCTACTATAGCAACACTGATATGCTTATATAAGTTCTGGTATGAAAACATGTCCAATAAACATATAAACAATAAATTCATATGATGTTTTTCACCATACGACGTGCCATGCGGGGAAGCAAACACGTGACTTGGAACAGCGGTGAAGCGGCTTGTTTTATTGGCTTTCAAATAATTACGGCATCGGCGGTTACTTTGTACTAAGAGGTTTATCCCCTTTGCCGTTCAAAATACTTTCAGAGGTATGACATTACTGAAAACAAATAAACATGCTGGGAGTATTATTTACTGCTTAGGTGGTCACCGAGAAAATCCGTAACCTCAAGACGACCAGTATAACAGGCGGAAACGCAGAGCTCAGGAGTGGTTATTAGGTGTGCTGTTGTATTCATGTTTGTTGTGCCGTGTATGTGTATGCACGCAATGCTTATGTTGAGCTGGTGCTAGTGGTATGCGAAATGTTACTGTGTTAAAAATAAAGGTGCCCGAAGACCCCGAGGTGCTATAGTGGCGTGAACAAATAAAAATATTTTTTGTAGCATATGAATTTGGCCAGGGGCGGATACAGAACTCCGTTTGGAGGGGGGGGGGGGGTGGTAAAATTTGTAAGGATACTATTCTCCCATTCTTTCTTGTGCACCGGGGGTCCACCCATGTCAAATTGCCCTCGAGAAGGAGGAGGGGGGCGGGGGTGGCCGCCTTCGTCGCCTCCCCCCCCCACCCCCTTGGATCTGTCCCTGAATTTGGCGTTACCTAGCGCCACCTAGCCTAGTTGAAACTTCTATGCGACATATGAAAAAATACCCAATAAGTTCTGGAATGAAGGGTTGTCGAGCCGCTTGTGCCCTCTTTCATGTCTTCCAGATGTCGAAAAGCAATCCCATGTCCGGGTAAATTCTAACCTTCCTCTTGTGTAAAAGTCACTGTTTGCGATTGCTTGTGCTTAGTTTTGATTTTGTATGAATTAGTATGACTAAGTGTACCTTCTCTATGCTTAGGATTCTTATGCATTACCCGTTATGGGGTATCAATGCTCTTTGTCTACTTGGACGGTGTGTTACTCATTACGGTCACACTCCAACGTGACGATTTTAGCAGGAAATAGGGCCCATCAACACATACCGCGTTAAAAAGAAACACTAAAGCACCTGCAATATTTTGCCATTTTTTTTTCTTTGCAAGAACCCAACAAGACTTCTTTCCGTGCTATGTTAAACATTAGAGGGGTTTAACAAATTTTGCTGGGATTTTTCAAAATGATTGGCAAGGGCGTGCCTCTCGCTTCCAAAGTCACTTTGGTATGAATGTCAATTTATTTTCATTCACTGGTGAAGTACCGAACTGCATTTTAGACAATTCTTTGTTAAGTTGTTTTTTTTTCTCTCCTGCCTGCAGGTTTAAGCTAGGCCGTTTTCCAACTAGCTTTGTAACGTGCATTGTACAATCTATTAAAATATAACAAAATAGTTTAAAAAATATTATATATATATATGAGATATTAAGCTGCTTCGAAAAATCAAATGGGCTGATCAACGTACGGGCATCTATGTGGAGCAACCCCAACAAATTCGTATCTACACCTGTTGCCCTGACTTTCCTGAAAGTGCAATCTTTTCTTATATAATTATGATTAATTTTGATAGAAAAATATAAGTTTGTCTGTTACTCATGCCACGGATTCGAAAGCTGTATGCCCAGCTTCACATAAAACACAACCATATGCGCACCGTAAATTTTAACCTCCCCATTCCCCATACGGCAGAAAACGAATGGTCGAATTTCAAGCAGAATTACATTACACGTGAATTGATTAAGTCGTGAATAAACATTCCTTTGAAAACATTTATGAAGATGACCATTCAAACTTCAAAATAAACGACATTAGCAAGTTACTTTTACAAAGCCAACAATTGTGGGGATTCTTGTGATCTCCCTTCCCCGATGCCTGTGATAACGGCCGCGGGTCCGAACGCTGGGCCGCCTTCGCCGTGAACTCCGACCTGTTCGTGAGGCGGAGGGCCGCATGGCTTGGGGGGCTCTCCTCTCGCTCTCTCCCGGGGGGATTTCTTTCCGTCCCCCCGCTCGGATGCGAATCACTGGTGACAGGCGAGGAGGCTTTCGCCTCTTGTTTTCCCGCTTTCGGGAAAGAGATCCGTCCGGTGACCGCGAAAGAAACAGGACGTGTGTCGGCGACTTCTCCGATGCTTCCCCGGTCTTGGCTCTCCGGAACCCCGCCTCTGGCAGGTAAGGACCTTTTCTTACCTTGCCGGCGCGGGGGGCATTTTGGATGGGGACATTGTAGTTCATTTTAAGAGTGTCCTAATAATTGCTTGTGGACTCTGTCCTTACTGTGGTACGTGTGTCTTCTCTTCCACTACATTCGAGAGAGTGAGAGAGACAAAGTAGACGATCATTGTCACCGACGGAGGTAATTAATCGAACCGACGCGCGTTAATGTAGCCCTAAACGTCGTCTATACTGCCGCGGAGATGTGGGGACCGCGCTACTAGGTTTGACGTCTCCTTTGAGATCGCCGCCGTTGTTGAGAAAACCCTTTGGTTACTCTATCGGTACCTGTGTTGGTAGCTAGCAAAATCCCACACAATAGAAACACAAAAGGAGGTAATCAACAATGTTTATTTGATAAGGCTTAGATTAGATTTCACAACAGGAAATAAATAGTTAAGTAACATATTTACAAAACAAAACTTTACGTCGATGTATTTCTGCAGAAACAATACAGCTGTACTTGGAAGACACACACCAGTAAGATACTTCGAACTTCTTTTATATAAAACTTAGATAAAATATACATATTTTAAAGCACTTTTACTTGAAGATACTTTCCATACAGACACTTATGACAGCTATTCTTTGAAACCGGGTGTGTCAGACAACATATGGCACGGTAAAACGCGCGGGACGTCTCAATTCTACTTGACGCCAGAGAAATATAAACTGAAATGCCACGGGACGTTTTGTTCTCTCCATATATTACCCATTGTCGCCATGGGTACCATTGAATCCAGTATTTCCGTAGCAAAAAAAACATCTCTTTGGACTAGAACTCGATGACTATCCTCTGGGCCCCCTTCCCTGTCTGCTGTCAAAGTGAATTTAAGCTTTAAAGTTTACGTAAGACTGCTGCAAACTCTAATTTCATAGAACTGACCGCGCTGAGGCGGTGTTTCGGTGGGGCTTCTCATTTCCCTATGGGGACCTCTACACTGAGGCCGACGCCTGTCTCCGGCTTCCCGTGGTACTTGTGTCCCTGGACGCGTCCGAAGTCCTGCGATGCCTCGGCGACTCCGACCACCTTAGCGCCGTTCTGGAAGCGAGCCACGTCGTACTCGGCGCGGACGCCTGCGTTGGCGTTGAAGTTGCGGCGGTTGTTGCCCGTGGCCGAGATGTAGGGCGTGATGCGGTGCTGCAGCGAAAGTATCAAACATTGTGAACTTATGAAATCAAGTCGTGAAATATGAAGTTCAGCTTTCAAAAACTAGCACGAGGTGGAATAACAATTATTTCGCGCAGAAACGATCGATACAAAATACGCTTACACGCTTACACCGATTGAAAGACAGTTCTCAATCATGTTGGTTAATTTTCGGTGTGTCCAAAGAAGTTCATGAGCCAACATTTACTGCTACGAGGAAGGCACTGAATATCGCAAATTAGGAAATTTTATGTAATAGAGTCGCCTATTTACAGAAGCCAAGAACGACTCACAGTGACTAAAAATGACAGCAAGCAAACTGTGCCACTAACACAAAAATGTGTGTGTGGGGGGCTGTTGCCTTAAACAAAATTACACTTTCTAAAATAATGTTAAATTCCTAACCACGGGGTAGCAATCAAAGGTGCGCTTCAGGAGAGTAAGACCACTTACACGAGACGGACCCGGATTAAAGTTGAACTTGTACGGGCGCCGCTGCTTGAGAAAGGAGGTGCGAAAATTGTCATAACTGTGGGGTTGGCAGGCATACAACACATTTTCAGAGAACCAAGCAATAAAGATTAACACTTGATATTAGGTACAAAGTCAAAATAACGCAGAATGCGGAATAAGCGGCAGTTATGAGGGGCTATAATATATTTCCCGTCACATTTAGCTGAAGGAGGTCGCATGCCATACCCAGCGTGACGCATTAACTTTACACCAACTCACTGACAACGTCACGTGACATGGCGATGTCACTTGATGTCACAGTATCGTGCTGTGATGTCACGTGTCCTGACGTCACGTAACCAAGTAACTCATTGTGACGCCAGCCACATGACTCTATGATCCATAGTGGCAACAACTACACGATCGTCGTACGCCTGCGTTGTACATTTTCCATAACAACTTTTCGCGACCCTCTAGACTTGAAAACCAGGCAATTAATGCATTCTGCTTTAAAACGATAAGAAATAATGAATGATGCAAGTCACACCGTTCATTTTCGTTCTCTTCCGATACTATTAGGTCTAGAGCATTAAGTCTGAGTAGATTAGGCTGCCACTCTAACGATGAGATGTTACAAAGACCTCGAAGCTCTTCACAATATACTGCATATATTTTTTGACACCGATATATTACTTGATAGTATTGATTTTTTATCTTGTAAAGCAAATCATTATTTTTGTCACATTTTGTTCTCAGAATGTTGGCACTGATTTTATTATACAGAATGTGGACTGCTTTCAATTACAGGAAGCCTTGAAGGAGTTACTACTATATTTCTTATAGTTTTTCTTTAAAATGGTATTGCATTTCTATATGTTAAACGTTATAAATCAGGCTACGAAGGAAGATACAGACATAAAAAGCAACACGAAATAATGACACAGGTCGAGAACCGCAAAACTTAGTGAGGTTGGCGAAGTTGGTATGGCCCGGCAACTTTAGCGAACTTTCGACACACTAATGGTTACAAGATGTAGTGTGTTGTCACCACCTGACCACGTAACGTGTTGACAACATAACGCATTTTTGGACAATTATTTTGTTAGAAATGATCAAAATAGGCTGGAGCTTTGTTGCCATCAATAGTTTTTTCTTAATTTGACAAGAATAAATTTAGCGTAAAAGTAGAAAGCCTTGGAATTAACATTATGCTTGCCTAAGCGTGTTTTGCAAAATCAAGCAACAGCTAGTGAATGAATCCTTAGGGTAGCATTATAATTACTACTTCGTTATGTAAACCAGAAGACGGTACATAAAACAATAAAATGGGTACGTGAGGTATAGTCGCTATACTTACGCAGCTGACGACAGCAACAACTGGAAAGACAAAATTCAGGGTTATTGAAGACACCACACAAATTCAGCACGTTTATATACCACGCCAAACTTCAGTAAAGCAAAAAAAAAGGATCGAACAGCGGAGGCGTTTCTGATTCGAATAATCCCCTGGTAATTTACAAAGAAACTTGCTTACTTATATAAATAAGAGCACCCGATTGATGGTGAAAACCATTGTCAAGTATGCCAAATCGTCTTTACACTGTCAGTAACCACAGATGGGGTCAACCTGAATTGGATATAATTTATAGTATAGACTTACAACACCGCAGTGGGAAACAAAAAACAAAAAAAAACAAGTCGACATTTGTGGTTTGTTCTCAGTTCAAAACTTTTACGATACAAAATATTGTACATATATTTTGTTTTGTGAAACAGCTGCCGTTTATCGACCAGGCAGAGGCTCGTGCTACAGAAAAAGGTTACCAGTGGTCTAATTGCTTTCTCCTTCGCCTATACGATGCACAATACCGTGTTCGCTAGCTCGGACTGAATGCTAAGAACACGTATCCTAGAGAGAGCAGAGACAGTTACATTGCAGTGAAAGTTACATTGAAGCTGTATACACATACCTCTAAACAATTTAGCGTAAATATAATTTTACGGAATCACACGAGTGCGATTTTTGGTGGAGCCGGTGACAACCGCTTTTAAATCCTCTATGCTGAGTTTAATCCCTAAAACATAAAAATGGCCGGGGGTTTTGAAATCGAAAAATTAGAATTGTGATGCTTGGGAAATATAAGATAACGCAGTTTAGTTGCTATAAGTAACACGGCCAAGGGGAACGTCGAATTATTGTTAAACTTCGTGTTTCGAAACGACTTTACTTTTCGGTCGTGTCCTTAATTTTACGATTTTGATAAAATAGGAAGCGACATTCCTCTTGCTACTAAAAGGAAAGATCCAGTCACTAAGTAGTTCAGTCATTTGTATGCGTGAATGATTACCTAGAGTGCGCACGCTCTTCCCGATTTCAAAGTTCCTGTCAAGGATCGGCGTGCTATACGAGGAGGGACACAAAAGTAACCGAAATAAATTTCTGGAGGCTAGGCCGTTCGTAGTACCAGCTTAATCCCCCGCTGGAAGCGCTTCCGGCACATTATTTTAAAAAATCAGAGACCAGTTCGCCTGCTTACTTATATTCTCTCCAACCGCTTCCGAGTCAGTATGCCGACCGGCGTCTTCTGCTAAAGTTCTAGCTGCATGCTGTGATTTTTTCCACAATCGCTTCGAAATAATTGCTCATTGTTTGCAATGTCTGATATATTAAAACAGCGAGCGGCCGTAAAATTTTTTTTTTTTTTTTTTTTTTTTTTTTAGGGGAAACGGCAGCGAAAATTCTTGTAACGCTTCAGAGAGCTTAAAAAAAAAAAAAAAGCTACTTTGAAGAAATCGCAGGTCTACGAGGCGTTTTTCCGCTTCAAACCTCGTTCAGGGCGACCCTCAACCTCCTCTTTTAATAAAAACATCCAGAAAATTCGGGCATTGTTTACTCCGAGTTTTGTGGGAAAAGGGCGCGGAGGAGGGGGGGATGAGAGCATTCTAGAAAGACAGACGTGCTGTGGATGTGGAAGGTCCTTCATATCAGACAGTGCAAAAGACGAGGAGTGATTTGGAAGCCCAAGGGGAAAATAATTTACAACATGCCGCTAGAAATTTAGCAGAGAACGACGGGACACATACTGACTCGGAAGGGGTGCCGCTAAACGCTGCTAGCGGCGGAAGCTTGTACTACAAACGGCCGCCTTCCAGAAATATATTCCTTTTAGATATGAATCCCCCCTCGTATCCCGCGTTAGAAGTACGGGAAGACCCGCAAATTATTGACAGGTTGTTATTGTTTTCACCAGAAAAATTAATGACGCCTTGCCAATCGCTCATTTTTTCACCCAAATGTAGCGCTAGCAGCTCGAACTAAATGCCAACGTTTCAGAAAAGCCGTTATCTTGTTAAAAAGTTATGTGATTTTCTTAAAGTTTCAATGGGCAAATGGCAGCCGATGGATCCCTCGAATGCATTGAGCTGAATGGGCTCCAAGAATGGGCCCCATTTTACCATTGATATTTTTTCGAAAAATCATGTATACCGTTTGAATAAGATAACGTTTAGTTCTGAAACTTTAACGTCTCGTCTGAAGATTTAGTGCTACACTTAGCGGATAATGAGCGTTCGCCGACGTGTCGTTTATTTTTGCGGTAAACAAACATCCCCTCCGTGTTCCGTGTTCCGCTCCGTGTTGTTGCTACCTCCTTCACTTTGTCACTGTCCTTCGGCACTTCTATCCAGTCCTGAAGTTTGCTTTGGGGGGAGGGGGGGTACACCGTACATAGAGGATACTGTGTAGACGTAACCAGTGGCGTATATAATAAATTTTCTGAGTGATGGACTACCCAATGCGTGATAACGTCAAAGAGTCACTAATGACTATTAAACGTATCTATCAAGATATACGCATTATGTAGGTACCAGACGTCACCACAGCGCAAATAAACATGTAGTTATCTAGAGCTTTATAAAACAATTGAAACTTTTCTACTTTAGAACTTCAATCTTTGATACTATAGATGCAAAAGTACTGCTATCGGACCAATTTTTCCCAAAGTTGGAGCTGCAATTTTCAGAGGTTAATGAAGGAACGCGGGCACTCTTTGTTAATTGCTCATAGTTTCAGTTTTGAAGACTACCTCGGATATGAATAACTATTGTATACATAATAATATCAAGCAACATACACGAGGGACGCCATAGAGACGTACATACGCACCCAGGGCATCACTGTACTCACTTGGTGAAATGAATATTGTCACCTTCGTTCGTGACGTTAAGAAATGTCACGAATGGAGGTGATCGAGATCAGGAAATGTTACATAATTTTACTGTTGCTATGTCAGTTTGTTTATCAACAAGACACACTAACTAATTGAAAACGAGAAACAAGAAAATTATTATCTTTGGCTAACGTAAATATCCTTCACATAACACTTGACATTATGCTACTGAGCTCTGTAAGTGTTCTCTAACACATCGCTTTAAAAACACTCACTCTGTTTGCTTCCGCGGCATTTGAACCAAACAAAAATTGAACTTTACGACATATACTCCGCAAAAAAAAAAAATAAAATGAATTACGATAAAAAATTTTCAACAGTTTACAGAGTCTTTTAGTTCATTAAACGTATATGCACATGACGCACTCACCGGCGAAAAGGGCAAGAAGGCAGAATGTGGCTCGTGACATCGTTGTTGTTTAGACTTTACTGTATACTTTTAACCTGCACACTGACTCAGTGCTGGAGAGGAGCTGTTCTGCATTTACTTCTCCAGAGAGCTTATATAATGTCCGACGAGAGGGTGCGATCCCCCGTCTTGCCATCGGGAGAAACACCGGTCGCGTCTCCGGTGTCGAAAAGTGCAGCCGGAGGAAAAGCGATTAGACAGCTGCTTCCTTGTTGGCGGCTTGACGAGCGTTGCCGGACGAGCGGGATTCCCTCGCTCTGCCCCCGTGCGTCGCCGACGGACGCCGTTGCATCCGCTGATTTATTGCACCGCAACAACTGAAAAGGAATCTGGTACGCTTCATAGAACGCCAGACAACAATCGTCGTTTGATGGAGTCAGAGACGAGAAGCACGTGTTGTTGAACTTCCTTTACGGCGTGACTGAAGAAGAGACAAATGAATAACCAGCTGAGTGCAGGACAGGCTGCTACGTATACTTTTAAAGACATAGTGCGATAGAATGTGGGTTACGCACTTTAAATACCTACAAGAACGTCGAGGGAATAAAACCAAGGGATAACGCTTAAGATAAGCGAGGCAAAAAGTACAACATATGACAGTGACATGTGTCTTGGTTGTCTATTGAAATATACATAATCAATAGCCCTTTGTTCTTATTTCAATGTTTCATCCAGCGCAAATCGATGACGGTAATTAGATAACCGCTGCAGGTCTTCCACGTTTATGGTTTGATGTATGCTAAGACTATATGATAATATAACTTAAATAAACTTGCCTTCCAAAATAATACAATCGCGAATGGTTCGAAAAGACTATCTATACTAATGAATATCCGAAGGCCGCCAATTTGATTTCCTGGCTTTTGTTCGTTCTTCTATTCATAAGAGGTTTTTTCTTTTTTCGCAATGCTTATAGGGTTGTGAGGCTTGTCGACATTTATTTATTTATTTATTGCCCAAAGCGCATTTTGGCACGCTCAGTTCCTCGTTTTTATGCTGCGTTTCTGTTTCTGATGTGCTTTTTTGCTGTTTGGGTTGTCCCGATCACCTGTTTTTTTTTCTTTTCTCTGCTAAACATTCGCATTCTGCGGGCTAGCGGAAATATGGGACCAGCGAAGGGGGCGGGAGAGGAGGCGGGGTTGCCTCATTAGGCATGCATATGCGTTTTGTGACGGCCATACAGACAACTGTACTACCCGTCTTTCAATGCATCTATTTTAATGTAAGGTATGCCATGCTATTCAGCAATTAGGTGCCCACCTACATTTGTGAGGCACGCCCTTACAAAAAAGTGTAATTCGTTTTTGTGGAATGTCTGCTGAAAAAGTCAACACAGGTATTAAATGTCAACAGCTTTCCATCATACTTTCTGCAGATTGTATTTAGCTTTTGACTTGACTTCCATGAGCCGTTTGGCCCAAAGTTCATTAGAAAGGCAGTAGACTTCTTGGCGCCTAGGTGTCAACTTTTTGTTGACACTCCACTGAAAAGCTAAACCTCTAGCATAAGACAACCATGTGACTCCAAGGCGATTCATTGGCACCAGACCATTTGTAGTCTCTGTGTCGCCAGAGCCTCCACCAAATTGGCTGCAGCAAAATTCCATAAAAACAAAAAAACAAAAAACGCGATTTTCTTTTTTTAGTTCTGTTAGTAAATGGTGTCGCTGTGTTATTTGAAGGCACTACAACTACATACATCCGAGAACTACGCATTAGAAACGAACACAAACACAAACACCATGAAGCACTGAATACCTGAATTTTTTTTTCTTTATTGCCGGATTTCGACAAAAACAGAAGAAAGCACTGTAAAATGATAAAAGCTATGTTGGCCCTAAAGCGGCCAACATGGCACGGTTAAAATGAACTCAAATGCGTCACACTTTCCAGCACGGGTAGCCAGTCAGGTACACAACTTTGAGACTTCCACACCTCTACAATTTGCAGCATCATTTCACAAAAGTACCCGTGAGCCTGTTTTGCGTCAATTTCTTCATGGCGCACAGCCATGCGTGACTTCCAAATGCTATGAAGCCCCACAATAAAAATGAGATCGAACGGTACGCTACCGTCGTTTTCAACGGCTAGGTACCGAATGCCATGTGGGTCTAAAGGTAAATCCTTCTTCAACGTACGTTGGAGAATGTCCCAAAAGAAAACACCGTCCCAGCACTCTAGAAACACGTGCTCTACCGTCTCCGGTTTCTTGCACAAAAGACAATTTACCCCCCATGCAACAAACAAACCCTTCTCCTCTAACCATGTCTTAACCGGCAGCACTCCGGTATGCAGTTTAAAGAAAAAAGATTTCACACACGAAGGCACTGCCATTCTCTTCACACGCTGAAGCACGCTTTGACCTGGTCCCGCACAATACAGTGATCGGTATAGGGGAACAGGGAGAGCAACATCAACAAGATCCCTATACAGTCTTTTCCGCGGCACTTCACTTAAATACTCCATAGAAAAACGAGTGCTCAAAAACTGTGTTGCTTGAGCAACCTCTCGCCAGTAACCACGGATTCCTCCGGCGGGGGGACACGCAGAAGAAACAACAAAATGTGGCAAAGCTTTGCCTAAGTGCAGCTGACACATAGTACGAAGGAAACCATCCTTCACATCACGAACAAAAATAAATCGGTTTACGACTTGCCTCAGAAATAAGTGCGCTAATGACAAGCCCCCGGATCGGACACGCCGAAAAAGATTCGTTCGGCTAGTCCGCTCCAAGGTCGATCCCCAAATGAAAACGGCAAAAACTCTATGTATTTTTTGTACGTTGACGCGCGAGCAGTGTAACACTTGAAGTACATACCACAATTTGCTGACAAAAAACAAATTGCACACCGTGGCACGTGCAAACATTGACAAATTCCTGCCCTTCCATCTCTCGGCTTTATCGCGCAGCTCTACAGCCTGACTTCTCCAGTAAAGCTCACTATCCCGATAATTTTCTAAAGGTACACCTAGGTATTTTGGAGGCGTTGTTACCCACTTAATGTTTTCAAATGCACTGGGCGTTGAGTCCCATTCCCCATGCCAGAGGCCAAGACATTTCTGCCAGTTTACCGAACTACCGCTATATTTGCAGAAACGTTTAATAGCTTTCACTGACTCGCTTATGCTGCCTTTATCTACACAAAAAATGGCAATGTCGTCAGCATATGACAATACGCGCACTTCACTCGACATTAGTTGAAACCCATGAATGCTTTGGATATTAAGAATATACCTACAAAAAGATTCAATGAAAATGCAGAAAAGAAGGGGGGACAAAGGGCACCCCTGGCGCACAATGCACTGGGATACGTTCACCAACAGCTTTGTTTACAATAAGATTAGTAGTGCACCCTTTATACGCCATACGCACGCCCTCAAGAATGACAGAACCTATATTTACATGTTCCAGCGCATTAAAAAGAAGCTCGTGCGACACCTGATCAAAAGCTTTTTCCAAGTCAATCTGGAGTATTGCGACCACGCGAGGCATACAATCACAGCATTCCAGCACGCTCCTAGCGGCATGTATATTTGACAGAATTGACCGCCCTTTTATTCCACACGTCTGGTGGGGTCCAACCACATCCTGGATAACTGACTGTAATCGCCTGGCCAGAATTTTCATTAAAATTTTGTAATCGACATTTGTTAGACAAATGGGGCGATAGGCCGATACTTGTCTCAATTTAATTCTATCGTCTGTTTTCGGGATAAGAACCGTGTGAGAGCGAGAAAACGAGGGTGGCAGCATTTTTTGGTCGTACGCTTCATTAAATACCTCACTTATCAAAGGGCTTATCTCACGTTTAAACACCTTGTAGAAGGACGCACTGAGGCCATCTGGGCCAGGCGATTTCCCCGCATTTAATTCGTCTATTGTCCTTTCAATCTCACCCACAGTAATTGATTATTTTAACCTTGACACTAAATCGTCATCCAAACGCGGTAAAAAGCACAAGAATTCTTTTTTGAAATTATCTAAGTCTACAGGACGATAAGAAAACAAGTTTTTATAAAAATCACAAAAAGCGCGTTCTATTGCCGCGAGTTCACTCGTCAGCACCCCACTACTCTCAATTTCTGCTATCTCATTGCGGGAAGCATATTTCTTTTCCATCCCGAGTGCTCTCTTTGTTGGCGCTTCGCCCAGCAACATTTTCCCTGCTCACGCCCGTACTAGTGCACCATGATATCGTTCTTTATCTAAGATTTCAAGCTGGGCTTTGACGGTGCAGATATCATCTTTGAATACGCAAGGCGTACGGCTTTCCTCACCAATCAAAATCTGAAGTGTGCTGCGCAGAAGTTCCTCCCGCTACCTTGCACTATTCTGAATAGCGCTTCCTCGCTCCATTGCTATCATTTTAACTTCTTGTTTGAAAGTATCCCATTTTGCAGCATACATATTTTCGTCTTGTTTCATTAACTTTTCGATGCTGTCTTTGACAGCCTTTACAAAAGCATTATCGTCCAAAAGTTTACTATTTAACTTCCACAGCTCCCAAGAAAACTTCCTTCCCTTTCCCTTGGCTTTGCCAAGAATGACAGAAACCAGACAATGATCACTAAATAAAACCGGCGTTACACAGTAGCTGGAGCACAGAGGCATCAGCTATAAGGAAATATACAACCTATCCAAACGGGCATGACTAAATCCTTGAAAATGAGTAAAGCGGCAGTTCAAAGCATCCCCCAAGACTTCCCCAACCTCCTCCAACCCATACTCATTAACAATTTCATTTAAAATGCTGTTACTCGCGTCTCTGAAAGGCGTTACACTGGATTTATCTCGCGCGGAACACACACAGTTGAAATCCCCAAGGCATATTGTCATACGGTCAGTGTCAAAATAAGAACGAATAAACTTGAAAAATACTTTCCGCTCTTCAGCGTTGTTATGCGCATAAACACAAATTATGCGCCACTCTAGGCACAAAAAAGAAAGGTCGCAGACAATCAACCGCCCCGCATCACAGGTCGTAACGGCCTGGACCACTGCCCCTAAACTCCGCCGCACAAGCAAGACGTACCCTGCCGACGTCCCTACAGCGTGGCAAACGCACACGTCGTAGCGTGCCCTGAAAGGCCTCACCATGCACTCGGTCTGATCCGCCCCCTCGACCTTGGTCTCCTGTAAGGCTACAACGTCGAGGTCGTGTTCAACGACGAGGCGGTATACTTGTCTCTGCCGTCGGCGGTCCGCGAGCCCCCGCACGTTGAGGGTCGCCAGGCGTACAGGCCGTTCAATAGAGACCATGGGCTATCGGGACCAGACCGAGCATACGGGGCTTACCTTCGTCGTCGTTTTACAGGGTGGTGCATTCGCACAGCAGTTCACTGAGTCAGTTTCACCCGGCCCTTTGGTGACAAGGACCGCAGCTGACCGTCCTTGCCTCTCCGGCCCTCCACCAACCTCCACTTGTGCTCCAGCTGGCGCAGCCGTCGGTCCCTAGAAGACTCCGTGTCGTCGACGAACGGGCGCTTTGCAGAGCCTTCCACAACGTCCATCTCTGGCCAAGCGGGGCTGCGTCAGAAGCCGGAGCCTTGCCTGCCTCGTCGTTTCCGGAAGACGTCGCCGACTGGACCTCGTCCGCTAGTGGCGAAGGGGGGGCCTCGGTCGACGGCCCCGCAGGAGGCGATGCGCTCACCCCCTCAGGGACGGTGCCAGGCTCGCCATCCTTCGCCCGCTCGGTCCTCGGTTCCATGGGTGCTGCCGCTTTCTCTGCCTCCTCTTCACCCATGAGGTGGTCCGTGTTGTCGTCACCCGCACCTCGTCCTGCTGCTCGAGCGTACGTGCGGACGCAGTCGGCCCGCTCGTGGCCGACGGCACGCCACTCGCTGCACCAAGGGGCCCGGCATTCGCGTCAGATGTGGCCTGTCCTACGGCACCTGAGGCACACTGGGGCGCGTCCAGGCACAACCACGAGCACCATGCCGCCGCCCAGCCGAAGCTGGTGCGGCAGACGCTCAAGGCTGACGCCCTCCCGCAAAACAAGACGCACGGTGCGGGTTGTCGACTCGACGCCGTCGAATCCTGACACTTTCCACTTCTCGTACGCGACTTCCTTCACCTCCCCGTAGTAGTAGAAGGCCCGCTGGATGGTGTCGTTCGTGACGCCGAACGACACCCAGTGCAGCTTAATACGGATCTCCTGTCTGTACGGGTCGACCACGACACACTTCCGACCCTTTCCTGCAAGCCGCCCCGCCAGAAGGTTCTGCTTGGCCGCGTAGCTCTTCAGGTCTAGCAGCCAGACGTGGGACATCTGAAATGACCCTATCTTGGCCACCTCCCCGAGGGCACCTGCTTCGCCCAGTGGTTGCCTGGGGTCCTCTATGCGGTACGGGCGACAAGCGATGTCGCCGTGCAGCACGACAGCGTTCTTCATCGATTCCCCTGATGGCAGTGCGGGCAAAATCATCCTGTAATCTTCGTCTCCGGAGATAATCGATTCACCGCGGCCGACGGGGGCCGTTATCACCGCTCCTGCAGAGCACATGATTCTGCGTCCGTCCGCTTTCGCAGCCGGGAGAAGAATGACTGAATACCTGAAACACAGTCCCATTGACTGCTCCAGAGCCTTATATAGCCTACATATTGAAGGAATTCATTTGGCCGGTGACCACCTCAACACTTATTAAGGTTTTAAGTATTTGAACTTCTTCTCGGGAGCCCATTAAAGGAAAAACAGTGTTTTGAAGGTCGTGGACGATATCTCTTGCAAGAAAGCATTGGTTCATTCATTCAAGTCACTATAGTCACTTACAAAGTTAGAACGGCAGGGCATGCCTTTCGAACGCCTCAGCATGCAGGCAGCAGAGAGTCTGCGGCCTTTCTGATAAATATGGCTGCAGGAAGTCAACAAAAAGACATAACATGGAAGCACCAGAAAGTCTGCACACTTTATGTTGAACTGGGTTGCAAGAAGTCAACATATATTTTTCAACATGCAGGCAGCAGAGAGTCTGCAGCCTATCTGATAAATATGTCTACAGGAAGTCAACAGAAATTTCCACCACGAAGTCTTCAAGAGGTTTGTTGACTTCCTGTTGACAATGTCAACAGAAAGTCAAAGTCAAAAGGAAGTAACCAGAGTCGACAAGAAGTCAACACATTTTCATCAGAAAGTCTGAAATCATTTTTGTAAGGGCGAAACCGTTTTTTTCGCAATGTTTTTCTTAACCACACGGGGTTTATGCAAAATTTAGAAATTTAAAGCATGACATCAGAAAAAATAAAATTTATTTAAAAAAAAGAACTTGTTCTGGTATCTAGAGGCTTTTCTATCCAAATTAAAATTTTCGTACGAATCCCAAACATGAAAACATTGCCGCGTCTCCTTCGGCATGGAATGACCCTCTCGTTATCAAAGTTGGTTTCAAGAAACTTGAACCCTGGAAACCGAGCCGGCATCCGGCTGTGATGCAGCACAGGGCAGGGTTTCCCCGCCATCGGACACTGCGCTTCACGTTGCGTTCCAGCTACGTTTCTCTGGGATTCCCTGCCGTCGGAAGCCGTGGATGTCTTAGCGAACCAGGATGTCGAAAGCGTCTTCCCTGCTGGGCTCACGGCCCTGTACAAAGCTTTTGTAGCTATTATGTAGAGTCACCTAAAGCCTCCGAGCACGTGTATATTAAATGTATATAAATCTTAGTATTGGTGTTCTGTCTGAAGACGCATAATGTGTTGCGTGTTTTGAGCTAGGCAGAGTGTCTTCTTATGACTAGAATTCCGTGTTTTTGGTAAATTTCAATGAACACCAAAAATTAACCCCCTAGCCAGTTTCATCAATATCGGGGAAAGCTGAAAAATACTACATTAAAGCAGTTATTGAATAAGAATGCACAAGCTACACTGGAAGAGAATATTTACCTTAATAAAAAAATACAAAGCTCTTATTGAAATGCCTGCGAAGCTGCTTTATTCGTCGGGATATCGTTTTCTTCTCTTCTCGGCACTGGTGCGTTTTCGAGTTTTAGGGTCACATCCTTGTTCCTTCGAGGTCGGAGAATCCTATAATCGTGTTCTTTTCTTAAAGTAAAAGAAGAACAAAAACAAAACGGAGGAAAAACGGATATCGCTCCTGAGTCAGTCGTGCCTGCCATGCGTGATACGTCTCATTGTGGCCCTCATACGTACAATACGTACGACATGTGGTTGGTACTACAGTGGGTCAAATGGTCCTCAGACGGCACACTGCCATGTTTGGGCGTCTGTGGCGTCACCTGACGTGGTCGTTCACGTGGTTGGTGCCACCTGACAACGTCATGCTGATAACGTTAGTTGACCACTCTTTTGCCGATAAAGTTAAGTGTGCATCGCGGTGCAGATGAAGTCAAGTGAGCACCGTGGTGCCGATGAAGTTATGTGACCACCGTAACGACGACGATGCTAGGTGCCACCGTCCACTAAATTAGGTGGACACATGTTTGTCCTTAAATTTACCGGGAACTTATTGAATCGGTGTATTATTTATACGCTAATTTATACGCTACGTTACGCTAATTGCCTTTCAAAGCATTCGCTTTGAACGGCAGAGCAGGGAGTCGTACTAGTGTAACCGTCCAGAACACCAAGGTAACCACGGAAAAATAACAGGACAGTGAACTAGCTACGTGACAACGTGTTTATATAGAGCATCATTAAAGGCAGCAAGTAACGCCGAACTAACAACACCATTGGGAAGCTTGTTCCATTCATTTAAAATATTGGAAAGGAAGGAGGCTTTAAATAAAGAGGCGCTGAAGACCGGTTCATGTAAAAGTTAGATGGTGTTTGTTTCCTATGGGCCTACTTTCATTAATTGCAATGGAATGCTTCAAACATGAATGCGAATTGCCTTGAAGCAGAATAAAACAAATTTAAGGTGGCCGAGGTATCATCGTGCTGCTAAATGGCACAATCCAGACAAAACATGCAAGCCGGAAATTGAAGACATGAAACTATACCGATTATACACAAAGTGTAGTGCTTTCTTTTGGACTGTCTCAAGCATACGATCAAAGATTTAGGTAACCGGAAAAAAGCTCACAAGGACAGAAGCTCACCGGACAAAAGCTCACCCGCTTTTTCACAGACCCGAACAGAAGCTCACCTCATTTTTGTTTTGCTACCTCGGGCGAAACACGGGCTGCGATGATGTGCGGACGCGATGGACATTGCACCATTTTTAGGAGAACTGGTAGCCCATCCTATGCAAAGATGTCAACAGAAACAGGCAGAGAAGCAACGATTAAGGACCAAAATTTAGGTTACATAAACTGAGTGGAGCTGATAAGATCACGCTTGCTTGACTCAAGGTGTGCCGGAGCATCCTTGTACCACGCCCAAGAAACTTTGTGAACCGACGTTTCTGAACCCGAAGAGTAACCGAAGAAGCGAAGTTCCCCTTTGTCGACCTCGCTTTTTCATTGTGCTTATGTCACGCTAAACGCGCACATAAAGGTTAGGACAAGGTCTGTTCATTACTAATGCATGGGTTTTCTTGGGGTTCAGGTTAATATTTGAAGTGAATGACTAGGAAAATTAAATTTATTCCGTCATTGAGCGTCGTAAATGTATTTGAAATCAAGAATTATCTCAGGGTGTTGTGAAAAATAAACTGAAGCAAAACAGTAATATACAAACCATTGAGTTGCGAAGTTTTAAAAATATTTTCAAGGAACTGGAGTGTGGCCTTTTCGACAGATGACCAATTTAGAAAGCTGTGCGGAATTTTGGATAGGCTCGCGTTCCTTCCACCACAGCTTGTGCCCGAAGGACTAACCTAGATCAGGGAAAATCTACCGGTAACATCGGCGACTTGCTGGATTATTTTGATTTCACGTATGTCAACGGCCCCTTCCGTTATGCTTCTGCTCCTTCTGCGGCGGCACCCAGAGCGAATTCTTCTCTTTGCCTGACTGTGTGCCGACGACGACCGGAGTTTCTCCCGGAACAATGGAATATATACGACGGCACTCTTCAAGATAAAGGCCGGACATGCACCTGTGAAGCATGGAATACCGGGTTCCAGAAGTTTGTCGGCCACGCCCATCCAAGCGTCTGGATGCTGATTGAATGCCCACAGGAAAATCAGGCGTTTGTTGCCACGGCATTCACACAAGCCCGCAGAGGTGAACCCCCAGAGAAACGGGTGCGAAAGACCCATCTGCGCCTGCAGAATCGTGTGAAAACTATTTTCGAGGGATTACAGGTACATCCAGATCTACCAAGACTGCTGGAGCTAGTGGGGGACTGCATTCGCTTCTAACCAATCGAAAAATAAACTTGTTACTACCCTAAGCAACAAAGCATGTGCCTGTCAGATTTAATTTATCGTTGCATTTTAGTGTCACACGTATGCACCTAAGTTGTCCGCATCAACATGAAATTTTCTCCTGGTGAGCTTTTGTCCGGGTCTTTGAAAAAATGGGTGAGCTTTTGTCCGGTGAGCCTTTGTCCGGTGAGCTTCTGTACGGTGAGCTTTTGTCCGGTGAGCGCTTGTCCGGAATTCAGACTTAGATGGGGGGGGGGGGGGTGTTTCTAGACAACTGCTGCGTACTCTAACATGGGTCGGAGAATGGTTTTATAGGCGGTCAACTTAGTTTCAGGAGTGCAGTGACAAAGATTGCGTTTCAAAAACCACAGTCTCTGCATTGCTTTTTTGTATATGTAGTTTGCTTGGGTGTTCCAGTACCAGTCTAGATCTGAAGTAAATAAGACACCGAGACATCAAAATGTTTCTAGAGACCGCAGTGGTTCGGTGTTTATACAATACGGGAAATACAAAGGTATACTTTTACGCGTTACAGTCATTTGAACACACTTTTTGGAGTTAAAAACAATGTTCTACTTTGTGCACCACGAATGAATCGAAGAGATTTTCCCTGGTAAAGCTATGGTTAGCTTTTTCCCATTGCACCTAATGGGAAACCTGACTGGAGCGATTTGAATACAAATTCCATTTCTCCACGGAAGTTTGCAGAGAATTTGTGTTACACTTCTTTACACCTCCGTTTCACATGTTTTGTTACACATGCTCTTCTAAAACTTCTATGTTAAAGAAAGAAGCTACGGAGGTTGTCCGGTGCCTCCCCTATTACAAATAGGGGAAGTCGCGATAGTGGGACGTATTAGGATGGTTCAAGGTTCACCTGGGCCTCATTCCTACAGAGGAAATACAATATCTGACAAACACGAAACCATGTCATTTTTTTTATTGTGTTGCTCACACATGTGCTGGCACCACCGCCATTGTTTTGGTAGATCCGTAATTGCCTTGGCGTATAAGAAAATGTGCTGCATTACTGCAGTCGGGCTAACGTGTCCTGCGGTTTCTGTGTCACCAGCTATCGTCCTTTACCACTTCGTTGACACTGTTCGTACACTTTTCTCCGTGAAATTGTTTGTTCCCCATCTCAAAATATATTCTAAAAATTTCGGATGAATTTCGGATGGTTTCACTTTCTCCTTCATCAGAACTTTGAATATTCGCCGCTACTCCACACCTATATTCGCCACCATAATAGATGGAACCGCTCAACATGCAACAATCACGTCATTCCGGAGGCACAATGTTCAAGGGGGATAACGTTAACGTCATCTGCCAGTTTCATCATAGTACACTTAGTCCGCGATTTCTAATGAACAAACATCTTGATCAACATAGAACGACCTACTTTCGTCTGCCCAGAATGGCTCGTCCCACATGCGGTTTTCGCGTCACGCTTACCATTTAGTATAACTTTTCATTTAATGCGAAAGCATTAGCTGTTTCATGGAGCAAACCGGTGTTATCTGAGTGTGGCCGGCGTTATCGTTGTCTGTAGCAGCGAAAAACAGCACCTAAATTCCATTTAGCGAAACAGGACCTAAATTTCCATTGGCTGTGATGCGTTGCCAGCCGAACTGCTGGCGGTGCAGCGGGTATGCGCTGGCCTGACGTTAGGCCTAACGTTAGGCCTATTGTTACGCTTTGAGGTCTAACTTCGTCAACCGGCATGCGCAGCTGTTTGACGAGAGGGGGGGGGGGGGGCAAGGGTAAGCGCTGACCTAACGTTAGGCCTAACGTTACGCTTTGAGCAACGGTACTAAAACACTCAGTTGGGAAACTCGCCGTCAAAACCTGGGCCGATGGCGTCCACCGAGACCGAGCTAAATGCGACAGTAGCGCCACTCTTTGTCATTTGTCTGTACTGTGGTCACCTTGAGCTTTTAGAAAGCCTTTTTTTTTTGCGTAAAAACAAACGGAAAAGACTCTTTTTGTATGAAATTTATGAGAGTTTAGTACAAAATGAAGGGCGCGTGATGTTTTTAAAATCTTTAGTTTGCAATGTTTTGTGGCACAATTAATATTGTTTTTATACAACCATGCCTCAGCGGTGATTTCAGGTGGCGCGTCCCGACCTAGGTGCATTTTAACTTCGGTAGCAAGACGCGGCGCGTCCGCTGGGGAGACGGGGGTGGCGGGGAGACGGGGGTGGCGCCGGGCGTGACGTGCGGTCCCTCGAATGGCCGCTGTGGGTGAAATGGTGGCGTTGTGTTCGTCATTAGCTCGGTGCTGGAGAACAGATCGGGGCCACTTTTTGAAGGCAGTCTCTATGGCAGTTTCCCAACTGAGTGGTTTTATAACGTTGGCTTTGAGCAACGTTGCTAGAACCACTCAGTTGGAAAACTGCCCTAGAGCCTCCTCTGAAAATGTGGCACCGTTCCGTACAGGAGAACCGAGCTAATGGCGATCGCAACACCGCCATTTTTTTGTCAGTGGCCACTCGGGGAACTGCGCGGCTGCTTGTATTGGTTCGGGAGTATCACATTCGATAGCGTCCTCCGTGACTGTTCTATTTTGACTTTAATCGGCCATTTTGGCGCCGAAACATATAGGGTGGATGAAGTTTTAGGGATGCCAACCACTCCCAAGCGGACGCGCCGCGAATTATTTTCGAAATTAGGACTCGCCCAGGTCGGGACGTACTACCTGAAATCACCGGTGAGACATGGTCGTATAAAAAGAATATTAATTGTGCCGGAAAACCTGGTAAAGATTTTAGAAAACCTCACGTGCCTGTTATTTTGTACAAACGTCCAATAAAAGTTTCTACAAAAATGTTTTTCTGCTTGTTTTTACTAAACAAAACATACCTTCTGAAAGCTCAAGGTGACCACAGTAAAGAAAAGTGATAAAGAGTGGTGCTGTTATCGTATTTAGCTTAATCTCGGTGGACGCCTGTGGTCCAGGTTTCAACAGTGAGTTCCCAACTGAGTATTCTAGTAACGTTGGATTTGAGGTCTAACGTCGTGAACCGTTATCCGCAGCTAGGTTGATGATGATGATGAGAGGACACGTGATTTATTGCCTAGTGAAATTGAAGTGTGCGCAACAGTAAAACCATTTTTACGTTGGGCTGCGTAAAGGCCGGTTCTCGTATGCAGCGAAGTGCTGATGTAGCGCTGCTCACGTGCCGTCAGCTACTTATCGTCTGCCATGAGCAACAGTTTTGACGGTGCGATACTAAGCTGGTCAATGCTCCTGTCAGCACGCGCTGAGCGCGAGGTCAGCGCTACGCTTGTAGCGCTCCGCTGCGTGTGTGTACAGGCACGGCAGACGATAAGTGCTTGACGACACGTGAGCAGGGCTACATCAGCGCTTCGCTGCATGTGGGAGCCGGCCTTTAAAGTGAACAGGTCCACGGGGCTAATGTTACTGAAATGTTTCTCCAAACGTTCTAACGTTGAAAATTAAGAAATTTGTAATCAACAAATTAATTACCGGAAACAAAAAGAATTGATGACATTAATTATGTGACGATAATTATCCCTGCAGAAGGGCAAACGTGACAGTTTTATAAATTGTACGTTATGGGAGCAAGTTAGGAAACGTCTTATAACTTTTGAGACACTCAAGGTGCACTTCAATGAACAAGAACACTAACACGGGACAGAGCAGGATTAAAGTTCAACCTGTATGGTGGGCGCTGTTTGAGGAAGGAGGCACATCGTGGTTAGAACTGGTGCGTGAAAAGCGTTTGGCTAACTCTTCTTGATTTAGGCACTACCAAAGTGGGTAGGGAAACAGAAAAATCGATATGGTACATCGGTTTGTATAAACTTAATTTTCTAGATTATTTCCTACAGCCAATGTTCGCCTTAAGGAGAAGCTGAAACGTTTTTTTTTTTTTTTAATAAAAATAGTTAATGCTACTTTTTGGCGTATTTTGTTTCTGGAGAACCTAAATATCACCATAATGTTTTTTTCTTAAAACAACGCAAAACGAGAAAGAAATTGAAAAATATGCTGCCGCTCGCTGCCACCGAACGTCGTGTGTTGTCATAAAATGAGCAGGCGCGATTTGAATTGCATCTGTCGCTCAGCTATCATATGGAAATCCTTACCTCGTTTCGTCTTCGTTTCGCGTAAGCTCCTCAGATTCGCTGAGGCGCCTGCATCTTCCGTAGAAAGGTGCTAAGAACTGCTGGACTCGCAACCATTTTTGGAATTTTTTGACCCGCCCAACCCGCCTCCACGAAATCTAGACCTCTGCCAATCGGACTGCCATGCTCCCCAATACCAACAATCGATGTCGTCGCCATCATGCATGTATATACTCATCGCATTATCATGTTCATTAGACGCGGCACCGCGGGCCTTCATGGTACGGGATGTTGCCTTTACGCGGTGTCGCGGCTCTCCAGAGTTAAATAAATAGAGACTAAGAGACTAAAGACTGATGATAAACCTCTTCTTCTTCCACACCCATTCGTTCCGCGATATGGAACTAATGGGTGTGGAAGAACTTTAGCAAATGAATTTTAGGCCAGCAGTGCGTTTGCCCTGTTTTTCTCTGTTTCTCACTCTTCGTGTATCCTCGTACGTTCAGCTGTCATCTTTCAGAAGCATGAATCACCAACTAGCTCAGTATCGACGATGCACGACGCTGGCTCTGCCAGTCGAGGAGTACGTACGAGGAACCTTTCATGATTTCATCTTTTCTTTTCTCTTACTCTTACTTCCCCATTGACCGCGGGGGGCCGTGATTTCAATGCAACTTCAAAGGCGTCTTTCTAGGTGATGAGGGCATGAAATAACCGATTTTTAGCGGTATTCGTGACGCTTTGAGTCAGATTAAAACGAATCATGTGTTTCTAATCAAATTGAAAACAGCATCAACCTTCCTTAAGACACCGTTCAAATAGTTTTGAACTGGAAAAATAATTGAGTCAATTGCCAATCCACGCGTTGGCATGTTGATATATTATAAATAAAACGAGGCTATTTGTTTGAACAATGTAAGCGCACAGTGATTTTTCTCAAATAAAAAAAATATGAATGCGGTCGATAGTGAAGCTGTTAAGCAAATCATAGCGGAGAATATTTGGTATAGAAATGAGTCACTTTCCAGAATTTTCTGCGTCTCATATTGACGATATATTCGCCTTTCATGAAGTCTGATAGACACGGTTAAAGGGGCCGTGCAACGATGTTCCCTTGGAATGTTTTTTTCACTTTACGCGAGCTTACTGGCACAAGTGGGACCCAGGTACACTCACCGCAACGCCACTGACCATGAAAATCCTTTGTTGCGGTGTAATTTAAAAAACAAAAGCGAGCGTTTTTTTTTTTTTAATCTTTCCTTCGAAAAAACTAATGACTTAGCTGAGGGGTCGCAATATCTCCAGTGGCGATATTTAAATGCGGCTCTAAAATTCGACCCGAGCATTGCGTGAGCACTTGATTTGGGCTCTTATAATCTATAGCGCGACAAGCATTCGGGTAGTGGCCCGCGTCGAATCGCTGTAATGACGAAAATAGCCAAACGTAAACAATGGCTGGAACTCAGCGCTTGTCCTGTGCTTTTCGAACCCGAGCGTGTGGCTAATCAACGTTGGCGGCATATAATCGGCTCCAGATCACGTGGCCGCTTGTTTTGGCTGCGAGTTGAGGGGGAGAACCCTGCCCGTTTTTCTTTGAAGTTTTTTCTGCGCCTTCTATTGCGTGCGTTGAAAAACGCAAGCGTGTTTCATAGGCCATTAAAGTCAGGAATTCGTTCTATGCAATATCTGCGGAAAGTAAAAAAAAAAAAAAAAAAAACGAAATCGTTGCATCGCCCCTTTAAAGGTAAGTTAACGCTACAGTTGAACATGATTATGAGCAAATCAAACGACTGCCAATGTTTACTGATACTTCTTATATGTTGTCTAATGTCTGCGCAATATAAAGTAAAAGACAGAACATCAAACGCAAACACTATGTAGGTAACTATGATCGCTTAACTTATGCAGTTGACGAGAGCGACAACGGAAAAGACAAACAGAGCAAGTTGGATACCTTTCAATTCCCGTCAATCGCAAAATTCGGCAATAAAAAATAAAGGTTGAACCCTGTGCAGGTTTTTGCAGATAAATAATTTTGGTGGATTAGCTTCATTTATGCTTCCGTGAGTAGACTAAAACGCAGTTTAGAATAATCTTAGGTCATGACTTAAGCTTCCCAGCGAGTTTACACTGAGATTATCTGCGGCAGGCACAAATTAAACTCTGTAACACTCCTACGAAGCCAAACATTTAGAAGTTAATTAAATTGCACTGAATGTAAGTGCTGAAGCAAGCTTGTATAAATTGACTATGTCATAAACATTGAGACCGCAGGCCAAGAACGACACAGAAACTAAAAGGTTTGTGTCGTTCTTTTGAGTGCTTTCAGTAATTTGTGTCGTTATTTGCCTGCAGGCTAGCGGTCAATGCCATGATCAATAAAAATGCATTGTTCGGGCTTATCTTCATTTACTTACGACTTCATTTTTGAAGTATTTTATTCATTTTCAGGGCATCAGACGTGAGAATTCTTACCTGATCGTCAAGCGTTCAAGTTCGCGAAGCGACAATGAGATCATCCGGATCATCTGCAAAGAGACGACTGCGCGTCTCTTTGCAGTGCTAGTGCTACATAGAGTGCCGTCATGTTCACTGCGGGACATGAAGGCACCCTAGTGCTACGCTACTGAAAAACAAATTGTTTTCGTTTAACAGAAGATGAAACGAAGTATACTTCGCCGCTGACGCCGGGTACAACAAAAGGATCTCCCAAGGGTGACTCGCAATCCTCGCCCGCCCCTACGGTATCCTGACGCACCTGACACGCCTGAGAAGTAAAGCGCGAAACACGTGTACGACGAAACCGTCCGATCCGACGTGCGAACTGCCGAAATGACCTTCGGGGGCGAGAGTTTTCGTAGCAACGGAGAGCCAAATTTGCTAAAGTATTTGGGAGAACGTCGAAAACCTCGCCTCCGACCCTCGTATTGCCTGATCGGACGTCGTCGCTGGTACAGCTGCAGCTGGAAGCGGGAACGTGTTCCCATGAACGGATTATCCGCGTCTGTGTTTCTGCTCGGGGGAGTTCGGCTTTGCAAGGGAGTATGCGCTGACGACGAGGTGACAATGGGAACAGGCGCCCAGCTGCGACGTCATTCCACTGTCGCCCCCCGCGGAACCCCTAAACCGCTTGAGGCAAAACTCACTAAATGCAGACAACATGAAAACAAGAACAACCCTCGGTTTTCGTTGTTTCTTGTTGTTCACGGTTGCAGCTGGAGGCGCGGCGCCTGCGGGCATTACCGGATTAGATCAATACCCGACCAAGGCTTGTTAAGCATCTCTGCTTGCGTTCGTTCGCGCCGGTGTTATGTTTTGGCTGCTCGTCGCCACCTTGGCCCAAGGAAGCCTGTGATGCAGTTTCTACGGCTGCCGAGTATAAGTGCATGGGAACGGAATGTGAGGGGGCCCCTCGTTCGGGAATCGGGAATGCCACTTCATCAGCCGGCGTCTTATTTATTTCTGCGCTCAAACTTTCGTGATGAGCAAAATTAGCACTAGATTTCGAAATTTGTTTTTAATTTGAGTAGAAGTTACATGAAAAACGTAGTTAAAGTAAACTACTAATTACCCCAGTAAAGTTGTAATTGAAAGTTACCAAGTTACTCGAAAAAGTAGTTCTGTAGTAGTTTGAGTGGAGTAGTTGAACTACGTCCAGGTCTGGGAGAAATACCCGTCGGATCTCCGGTGGCGGATATCGCACCCTACAAGAAAGCGATTAGGCAACTTCCCTGATGGCGGCTTCAGGAGCGCCGTCAGCTGGGCGGTATTCCCTCGGACTACCCCCGGGACTCGCAGACGGAAGCGGTGGCCTCCGCCGACCTCATCCGCGGATGCATTGCGGCCAGGCTAGAGGGAAGGAGTTTCGCGCATTTCAGCGAACGTGATACAACGATCACAGTCGGACGGGGGCTTTTAAACACGCGCTTTTCTGCACTTTTAGCTTCGACGTCGCTGAACACGATTGAAGGGAAATCCCAGATGGAGGGTGCGCACATTGTTACCTATATTGAAACAAAAATTACTTATAGTCGTCGATTGTAGGTTATTGCTCTGAAAACTAGCGATTATTAATCTGTGGTTTGAATATTTATTGAGCCCTTCGCGTGACTGAGTGAAAAACCATAAAGCAGCCGAAAAATGGTGTTGTAACGCGATACAAGCTTCAGAACCGATTTAATATATTTATGTTTACGAGGTTTTTAAGAAAATTAATTTGGGGGATTAGAAAAGTACTCAGCCATTTTTAAGCTACCCAAACTTATTGCATTTTTTTTCAATACGTGAGCTTTTTAGCTGCATGTATGCAATTTAGTATACCTTATTTACTCGAGTAAAAGCCGCACTGTTTATGAAGAAAACCTGAGGGTTCGCTTTTTCACGGAGCACGGGGCTTGCCAATCACCGCGATCGACAGCATGAATCCAGCTGTTTACAGGACAGAGATAACGCCTTCGCGCGAAGATACCATCTGTGAAGGTTGCATTTGTATGGAGACTCGTGTTCTCGATCTAGTTAATCGCTATGTTATTTATGCGCAACACGATGATTGGCTTTATACGTGCTTTGCGGGAAAGTAGACACAAGGGCCTTGTTCATAAATGGTGCGAAAATAACTCGAATAAATACGGTATCTAAATTCCCAACCATTATTGACAGAGCGGCAAAAGAAGGCGTTACAAGAAACAAAACTCAAATACTCATCCCTTTCCAGCTAATGATGCACCTGGCAGGCACAACTAAGCATTCACTCCAGATGGCACATCTCGGGCACTTTCAGTGCAGCCGGACCTGTGCGAAGTGAGTTGCGACAGCATTCATTACACACCAACAAAATATTGTAATTTCTTGAGAACAAGTTATACTGCCCAAACAATGAGCCGGTGTTACAAGTATACATTTAAATTTTTAAAAGCTCGATGAGGAGGAACATACATAACTCAATACCTTCGCAAAAAGCGTTCTTTACCATATATTCGAGTTACAAATTCAGCCTTACCGCTTCTTGTGTTAAGTAAATTTTGCGAAACATTACCGTGAATCAAAATAACGACGAAGTACTGCTTTAAATGAACAAACGCATTTTCATTACCCCATCTATAATATTGTGTACACTAAATAGATATTTACAGTGAAAAACCTCCTCTTGCCTTCCACAGCGCAGATTTTGTGACATAGGTATTTTTACTTATGAACAACAGAAAAATGATTTCGCTGGAAGAACGCCAGTCTAATTTTTAGTAATACTTGTAATTTCCACTTTCGCTTTATCTTTTCAATTTTGCAGTGCCGCTATATCAATACGCGGCTCTAAAAGAACTAAGTTTAAACGTTGTATAATAAACATAAATGAAGCACATCTTACTATATCCATGAACGATTAGGCATATGTAAGTTATTGATGCATTAGTAGGAGCTGAAATTATATGGTTATTGCATGTCGCTGCCATCACGAGTAGACACTTCTAACAGGGCGAGTAACAACAAGCATTTATACGGCAGACAGCTTAAAACGCAACTTCAAATCTGACCACTTCTTATTCAACGGCTGTCTATACAGAAGAGCTTTAAAATCGGAACAATTTTTTTCAAAGAATTCTATGAATGAGGTTGTTAATAGACATTGTGTTAACAGCCTGTCAACAGGGTGCACTGTAAAAAAATGTGTGTGAAATTGCAAGCATTCTTGCAGACATTTTTGTTGTCTTACAGAAAATAGATGTTATTGGACTTTAACCGAAACCTGTTCAAAAAACAAAAACATACAATTTTTGTTTTTACCCCTTTGGATAATCAGGTGTTTCTCTACTTCACGAAAAACGGTTCTGTGAATGTATTTACCGCATTAATATTTGGTATGTGTATTAAAAAACTAAAACTATATTTACGTTTAATCTAGTGCAAGGATCAACATGCGCCGTGTCTTGTTCGATCTAAATTTTTGTGCGGAGCTTACTTCTTCAAGATAGATGCCCGGTAACGGTTGTTTTTTTGGACGTGGGGTTTCCCAATTGGGAACTTTCTGACGTGAGGTGAGTGTTGCGCATTGTTACCGGTTTAGAAGGGGCACTGCTCTGTTCCGCTTTGCTTAAGCCTCCTTATGGGGCCGAACTCAAACTAAAACGCAGAATTGAAATGGGTTTCCGCAATACCTAAATTCACGGTGACACTGGCGGGAAAACGCGCGCGTGAACACCGCTTGCAGAAAAGACGCACCTTCATAGGGAACGCCACTGGGCACCTGATATACTACGTATTCGAGGTTCCAACCGCGAGGAACGGTAAACCTTAGCGTTTTGCCTCAAGGTTAGGCGCTCTTTTAAACGATTTAGAGCACTTGCGAATTTTGCCGCGCTTTTTGGTGGGCCGGGGCAGACTGCGGCACGAAAGTTCGCCGCACGCCGCCGGCGGCCGCCCGTGCGGGAAACACATTCTAGTGCCCACCGAGCGAATTCGTCTCGCCAAACGACCGCGACCGCCCCATTCGGCGAGCTGGTAGTTTCGGCTTGTTGGCTGCAGTTCTATACCCGGACTATCGACTGGCACCAGATTTATATTTATCGTAACGGAATATATATATATATATATATATATATATATATATATATATATATATATATATATATATATAATGGGAATGAGTGAAGATTGACAAGTGCAGCCGTAGTAATATTGTGAACGAAGAGGGGAGAAGGTGATTATTGAATTTATTGCTTTAAAGTTAGGGAAAGGGAAAGGGAAAGAGAGCTGGCGAAAAATTGGGGCAGGAGCGGGGATTGAACCCGCAACCTTCGCCTTTCCCTTTCCCTTTCCCTAACTTTAAAGCAATAAATTCAATAATCACCTTCTCCCCTCTTCGTTCACTCTGTATATATATATATATATGTATATATATAAATTTATCCGTATTATAATATTTTTGTATAAAAAATTAAAGAATCTTTTCCAATTCAAAATTGTATCATTATTTTTATTGCATTAACTTTCTATTGTAATTATTTGCCTTTTCCTTTTCTGCTGCATGTTCTGTAGAAGCGGTCGAACCCATACCCAGGCATTGGAATCGGGAAGAGAGTGATTTTCGCTTGTTGGGTTCACGCTGTCTGCCTTCTTCGTCTTTTTTTCATCTATTTATTTATTTATTCAATACTGCAACCTCATTGAGGTTTTAGCAGGGTGAACAGTGTGGTACAAAAAAAAAATACACCAGTCTTCACGAAAAGGTACATGACAGTATAAAGACACGCTGCAAGCTATGTCCCGGTCACAAAGCCGTTTCACACAAGTCATTGCAACACACTTACAGAAAACATTTCAAAACGCCGTTCAGTCGTTGAAAAATATACATTTTCATCACACTAAAAAAATAGAAAATAAACAGGTATAAAAACAATATTCATCCGTGCGCTTAGTGACATGATCGCCTATCAATGGCCTAAAAGAGGAAGGAAAGAAAGTAAGATTTCGGTCGTCATCAACACACAACACTTCTAAAACCTTATTTGCTTTATTGGCAGCTCGGGAAGATAAATTTTATGTTTATTTTTTATTCTTAGTCTGCTTTATTAAGTTTGTTATAGGAGGGTCGCCGGAGAATCACTGCCTACAACTTCTGGTTTGAGGCAGTTTCATTCCCGAATGGTCCTAGGAAAGTATGATTGCGCGAAGACGTCGTTATGGCTAGAATATCCTTCCAATGAAAGCGAATGAGAACGTCTTGTAACGCGCGGTTGTAAAAATGAAATTTAGTCACGTTTATTTACTTTTGGATGGTTTTTTACTAGCAGGAAAAGAAATTCAAGTCGCTCCCATTGACGTCTCAAACTGAGGCTTTTAAGATTGGCCGCTGCCATGAGGGCGGTTGGTGATACCGACCAACTATACGAACTGTACACAAATCGTGCTGCCTTTCGCTGAATACGCTCCAGTTTATCTTTCGCTGTTGCAGTGCTATCGTCCCAGACTATTGCCGCGTACTCGAGGATGGGTCGTACGTACGTTTTAAACGTGAGAAGTCTTACTTTTGAAGATGAACAGTCTCTAAGAAATCACCTTAAGTATCCCAGTTTCCTAAATACTATCTTGGTAATATGGTCTATGTCATTGTTCCACCTCATGTCGCTTGTAAGCAGAACTCCTAAGTATTTCAATGAATCTACATTATTAAGTAGGGTGTCCTGGAAAACGTATGGGTTATCTGGGTGTTTTTGTTTTCTAGTGAACGTCATAGTTACCGTCTTTTCAAGGTTCAGTGACATTGGACAATTCTCACACCATTTAGAAATTCTCGCCAGGGCTGTGGTAAATAGCGCTTGGTCTTCGGCGCTACGCATTTTGTGGAATAGTGCGCAGTACTCCGCAAAGAGCTTAATTTATACTGGAATATTGAGAAACATGTCACTATTAAAAACTAAAAACAGAAGTGGCCCGAGCACGGACCCCTGGGGCACCCCTGAGCCGACCAAGACCGGACTTGACCGGGTCCAACCCATACACACTGACTGTTCTCTCAAGGAAAGATAATCTTAAATCCAGTCGCATAGCATGTCGTTTTTTAAAAGCATCCTCAGTTTTAAGAGTAGTTTGGAGTGTGAGACTCGGTCAAACGCATTTGCGAGGTCCAAGAATATTGCGTCGACTTGGCATCGCTTGTTGAGTTCTTCTGTGATGTAATGGACTGTTTCTAGTAACTGTGTACTTGTCGAGAAACCCTTTATGAACCTGTGCTGTCTGTTTTCCAATAATATGTTGCTTTCAAGAAAATATGCGATGTGTTTCAAAATGACGAGTTCCAGGATTTCTCGAGACACGCACAAGAGCGATATATGTCTGTAGTTTGTTACAAGTCGGCTATCTCCCGATTTTAATACTGGGGTAATTTTGGCACGCTTCCATTCCCGTGGTACTTTACACGTCGAGATAGACTTCTCATATATTATACAGAGTTACTTAGCACACCATTTTGCGTACCTCTACAAGAAAGCATTTGGAATGTCGTCAATGCCTGGGAATGTTTTGGAATTTAAATTTAGTAACAGAGACAGAACACCTGATTCTGTTATGGACTAGTTGGTTAGGAATGGAGTAGAAGTTTGGGGCTCACTAATTTCGGTGTTAATACCGTTATCGACAGTGAATACTGATTTAAGATATTGGTTGAAGCTGTCAATCAAGGCGGACGGGTCACTAATAATGCCTCCATCCACTGCCAGACTAGAAACAAATTCTCTTTTTTTTGACGACGAAAGGTATCTCCAGAATGTAAGTGGTAAAGAACGCAAAAATTAGACCAAGGTTTCGTTGTGATATCTATCTTTCGCTTGTTTTATATGGGTAGTCAGGTCTACGCGTTATTCATTTAGTCTCTCAATGGCCGGAGAAGACGATGCCCGCTTACAGGTTTTCGGTAATCTTTTAGCCTTCCTTTGTAGTTGTAGTATTTCCCTTGTAATCCAAGGGTTTTTCTTTTTTACAATCTTGTTTCTGTTTTAAGTTCCAAATATTTAACACGAAATCACGCAGAATAGACATCGTTTACAGAGTGCTATACACAGAGGATGGAATGGATGGGATGTTGACTACTGCTAGTTTCTTAATTAAAAACAACAACAATGCATGTGATATTAATTTGAATATTTATCAAAAAGTAAAACTAAGACAGAAGATAACGCTCCTTCTTTCAAAAGGAATATTTGTGTTCCTGATAATATTAAAAAAATATTTACCCATCATTTTATCTTTGTATAGGTTTATACCGACATTCTATTTATTTATAGAAGCACATAAATTACCATTGAGGCACCCGAATCGGTGTGTGTGTGTCTGATAACACACGCACACACGCACACACACACACACACACACACACACACACACACACACACACACACACACACACACAGGCACACGCACACGCACGCACACACACAGGCACACGCACACACACGCACGGACGCACGCGCACACACACACACACAGTAAAATTATGGCCTAATTATAAAAATATATATAAAAGTATTATAAATATATTATAAATATTATATTAATAATATAATATGTTATTATTAATATATCATATTTTATAAAAAATTAAAATTTTATCTACAACGTTTTGTGATAACGAATAGAACTGAAATATTGCCCGTCTATAGCCCGGGTATATAACCACAAGCCAGTAGTATTTACTGGTGAAATATTTATGAATCGTAATGAAAAAAATAAATAAACTACCAGTTAGCCGATTCTAGTGCAGGGATGGGGTTTTGACCGTTTCAACAGGAAATACAACTGAAAAGGGCTAATGTAGAGTTTACCGCTAAAAAGGCAGTATCATGAGAAGTAATATTATTATAAAAAATCTCAATATGACCTTTCTATTTGTGTTCGAACGTTTGTCAAATTTCAATTACAGGAGTTTTTGGATTTAATATGAAAATTTTGTGATCCTGCAATCAATAAATTAAAACTAGTTACTTGCCCAAGTGTAGGACGACAACGGGATAGTATTCAGTAAGCAGTAGCTATGACACATCATGAAATAATTTACCTAATAATTCCGTTTATGATCGAAACATTGTGAGCAACGCCAACATGGCAACAAACGCACTACTCGAACAACGTCTTTACTTTGTCGTCTTTTGTCCTCTGCTCCCAACTGCCATTGGGCTGGCTCCTTGGACATAAGACCTCTTCCCTCTCAGCCGCGGTACCTGGGGGCAGATCGTCTCGTCCAGTTAGATCTGCGCGGAGCCGTTCTTTCTAGCTGCCTCTCTGGTGTCGCAGTTTCTGGTTCTTCATCGTCCTGGCCCATTCCCCATGTGAGCGTCGCTGATGCCCCATTATTTGCATCTTCTTCAGGGCGACGTTTGCGAATCTGGTTCGAGTGTCGGCGAGTGATATCAGTTGCACACTTAACAAGCCACGAACGTCGACCCATTGGTCTGACTAGGGTGCCAGGAATCCAGTTGGGCTTCTTCAGAAACTGCCAAAGCATTACTTCTTCTCCGGGTTGCAGTTGCCTGTTTGGCGGTAACTTCTCTGTTACTATTGGTGACTCTGCTGTCGGTACGAGGCGAAAGAGGAGAGTTAGTAGCTCCCGACCAAACATGGCCTTAGCTGTAGTAACACCTGTTGTTTGGTGAATCGTACAATGCTGACGGAACAAGAACCGTGAAAGTCTCATGTCCACCGATGCAAACTGTTCTCGGGCCAGCGCTCTCTTCAACTCGCCGACGTATCGCTCTGCCTGCCCGTTGGTAGCGGGATGGTATGGAGCCGACGTTACGTACCGAGCTCCATTGTCCTTGTTAAAGTTCTGTATTTCGACAGACACGAACGCTGTTCCGCTGTCTGACACCACCTTGTGTGGTATCCCAAACGTCGCAAACAGTGAGCGCCGTACATCGATGACCGATGCCGATGTGGGACGAGCTACTTGTCACACCTCTACCCACTTAGTATAGGCATCCACAACAACCAAAAAGGTACGTCCCTCCAAGGGACCAGCAAAATCTACATGAAGCCGATGCCATGGTGCCGATGGTTTCGTCCACGAATGAATCGGAGCTTTTGCCGGATTCGTCAGCGTTCGCTGGCATGGCTCGCATGCTCCAACTGTTGTTTCAATGTCGTCACCCGAACGTGGCTACCATAAATAACTGCGCGCACAGGTGTTCCTTGCCACGACTCCTCGATGGCCTCCGTACTAGTGCCATTGCTTGCTTGCGGGCTGTTGTTGGCATTACGACTCTTGCGCCCCAGGTGATGCATCCGCGATGAATTGCCAACTCTGTGGCTCTTCTGCGATAAGCGGTGAAGTCGTCTCCCTTCAGTTGCTGTACCGTGCCCTCTTGAATAGTCCTGTAAAGTTTGAACAGGATGGCATCTTCCAGCGTTAATCTTGCCACCAACTCGGCTGTAAGGGGCGGACTTGGAAGGGCTTGGAACATGAGGATATCACCAGGAGCGTGAGGTATCTCGATGCAATCCGGTAACGGCAACCTACTTAGCGCGCCTGCGTTCTGATGCAACTTGCGGGCTCGGTATTTCAGGTCGTAGTGGTAGGCTGTAAGCTTTAGACACCAGCGTGTCAGGCCGAGAATTCCAAGTAATGACTGGTGGTCGGTCACGAAGGTTACCGGTCGTCCCGTAACATATTTGTGGAACTGGTTGGCTGCGAACACCACAGCAAGGCCTTCCCGATCAAGCTGAGCGTGGTTGCGCTCAGCAGCACCTAATGTCCGGGACGCGAAGGCTATCGGTGCTTCCCGGCCTTGCCTGTCCTGCTGGGCTAGCACCGCACCTACACCATACGGTGAGGCGTCACATGAGATCAGTAGGGGCTTTGTCTCATCGTAGTGCGACAGGACTGTCCTCTTCAGGATCAGTTTCTTGAGCTTTTCAAAAGCTCTCTGATGCCTTTCTTCAAATTTCCATGGAGTGTCTTTCTGTAAACTCTGAAAAAAAGGGTGTCATGGGGTACACCCATAGGGGGTGTAAGTGCTTGTCACATTATATTACACCCTTAGGGAGAATACTTGTACACCCCAAATATGGGAGTATGTTTGCACCCGTTGATGTGGTGCACATGTGCACCTTTTTCTACAGAAACCTCAATCGAAGAGAACACAGGTGCACCCCATTTAATGCTGTACGGCTACATCTCTTTCTACACCCACTGAAATGGAAGGGAACACAGATGCACCCTATTCGAAGGTGTACCAATGCACCGCTTCATAAACCCGCCTCACTCAAAGGGAACACAGCTGCACTTCGCTCAATAGTGTACCATTACTCCCCTTTCTACACCTACTGCTCTCAAAGGGAACACAGGAGCACCCCGTTCAATAGTGTACTGTTACACCTATTTCTACACCCACTGAATTCGAAGAGAACACAGATGCATCCGATTCAAACGTGCATGGTCACACCACTTTATGCACCCGCTTCAAAACAAACTTCATAAACCTATTTAAAAGGTAACTGCAAAGAAAAAAAAGTTCTTTTTTTTTTAAACAGCCTAATTGGGACGAGCATGTCAAAAAATAATTGTTCCGCGAAAAAAAAAAACATTTTACAGCAATATTTATTCCCTGAGACCGATTTTAGTTTGCGGCTATTTCGTCCGTTTTAAATCGCGCGCCACAAAGCCAATCGGCTGCTATACTTCTCATTGGATAAGAGTTTGATTGACAGCTTAGATCTTGGTTGTTAAACCTTTGTTATATGTTGCAATTTCCTTTTGAGCGGCATATTTTTACGTTTAAAGAATAACCCATGTGATGGAAGTTACTATTATTTACAAAAGGTTTACAAAACGGGCACTTCCGTTTGGATTCATACCATAACAAACAAAAGCTTCGCCATTCTTTCATGGCCGCCGACGTCTCCGCTCCCGCCTGTCTCGCCTACCTCGACTAATCGTTTCGCCGAAGTGATCAGTGTTTCGTGCTGACCCAGGTGCTTGAGTGAGACTTCTTGAAGTGAAGTAGCGTGTGTTTAGCGGCTTTCGCAGGTGTTAGTGATAGGAAGCGACGCGGGGTTTTGGCTTTAATAGCGCGTTTCTTTCGTTTTCCTCTTTGCTTGCTTAGCGTGCTTTTTTTTTTTTTTTTGCTTGCTTGCACGCGCAAATGCCAACTTTTCCGAGATGTCAAATGAGTGATCCCGACAGCGAGCCTTCCAGCAGCCATGTCGCCCCGAAAGGAATGCTATTTGGCTGGAGGCAATCGGGCGTTCGCGTAGCGACAAACGTGCCCAGTTACGTTCTCGTAGTATCGCTTCGGAGGCCGTCAAGATTCGCACTGGGTGCATCAAACGTCCGCGACGAGACACACAAAATAAAAAAGCACTATGTTCACTACGTAAAAAATGGTCTCAGTTCATGCATCTGTGGGCAGGTACGAAATATTGCACAAATTTATTCACACCGCACGATGAGCGCAACACGTCGTTGTGGAAACGCAGTCCAACAACACGAAGCATAAAAACTGCAGATTTGGGACAACAATTCGGAGTTCATTGTTCAATTAAAACGACGTAATTTTGTTGAAAACGCCCGGAGCTTTTTACTCACGGTATGCGTCGGGAATCTTCCACGTTTTGAAACGGAACGAGGGAAGATTTATTTATAAAAACGCTCGCTGCGTCTTCCCGTACCAGCTTGACTAGATCAGCTGACGACGACGGGACTGAACCCGTTGAACATCAACACCACAAAACCAATTTGCGCTCCGTGTTAGTGTGGGTGTCTACTTCCAAGCACCGCACCACGCACGCCACGAACGTTTCAGCTCTTTGTCGCATCGCCGTGTTGCACCAAACAGAACGAGATCGCCGAAGTCAACGCAGTGCTGTCGTGAACGTTGGCTGGTGGTTGCGCACTCGTGGACCCTGTGACTCCCTTCGCTTTCAAAGTACACACGACGATTACGAATGATACTTTCCGTCTTCCGGGAACATCACAGGGGCACTTCTCCGGTCACGTCTTCGCTATGAGCTCGGAAACCGCGCAGCTTCTGGTGTCCCGTTAAAACAATACCGGCGCCATGTTTAACGTGCGTTGTTGCCAGATCTTACCGGAAGTCGAGACACTGCGTCGTTCAATCCCGCAACGCAAGGAGAGTGAGGGGCGGGGCGTACTTCTCCTCCGCGGGGGTCGAAAGAGCGGGAGTTTCAAATGTGGAGAGGTTCTGACTCCGACTAAATTACGTCCTGTGGCGTAAATATTGCTAAAAAAAATGTTTTTTTTCGCGGAACATTTGTTTTGTGACATGCGTGTACCAATTAGGCTGTTTAAAAAAACACTTTTTTTTTCTTTGCAGTTACCCTTTAAGACATCAAGGAAACCCTTAAAAATGTATGCGCCCAGGTGATTGAAAAAAGGCAGTTGAACGGACACACGGGATTGTTTTCCAATCTCAGAAGTTTATTAGACAGCCTATCCCATAAACAAGTACTAACTTGCAAGCAGTCGGTGATATGTGAAGTATGAAGAAGCTGTTACACAACTGAGAAGATTACTAAGGAAACAAGAACCGGGGGTGAGTCTTAGGTAATGTCTATTCTCCCTGCAGCCGGCAGAATTATTTCCACGATATTCCACCGCCAGTCGCCATTCGTTCATCGAACGACGTTTCATCGGCAGCTCAGATTAGCTTTCCTTTATTAGCTTCCCTTTTTTTTTTCTTGTAACGAGCTGCCCCAGAATGTATCCGCGAAGTGACGCGTACGAGTGGGACAGGTGGGTTAACATGCTTGTAATGAGCAGCCGCAGACTGTCGCCACGGAGCGGCGTGAACGCGTGGGCAGGGTCGGTGAGCACGCGCCTCAGAGATACACGCACGACAAAATGTCCCTACAACGTGTATTTCGCGTAACGAGTGAGGATGAAACTTTAGTGTCAATAAAAAGTGTCTACAAAACGTGTATCAACGAACACGTGTTTTCACAAAACGCCGGGAGAATAAGTCAGTATTCTACCTGCAGTTGTCACATGATCATAGACAGCTAATGGCAGGCGACTGCCTATAGAATTTCGGGGAAATTATTCTCTCGGCTGCTAGAAAATAGACACTGCCTAATTCTAGAGGTAATCCGGAACGGAACGGTCAATTGTTGCAAAGGAGTAGGTTGCAGTGCACTTACGATGAAACTACCGGACTTGAAATATGTAATCCGAGATATATGTCGACACGTGCACTGCAGAACCACACAAACACAAAAGCGAAAAAAAGGGGTCCGTGAAAATTCAACATGATGTGGCAGAAGCAGTAATTTGCCGAAGCAAACACTAAACGCATTACATGAATTCCTTGGGCTTTTCTGAAGAAATCGCTTGTTGCCGATATACGCGTAGGACTTTTCAAACACTGTAAGCCTTGGTACACTCGAATACGTTGTCGCGGACGAAATCCACGGCAGCCCCGCTGTTTGCAGCACAGCACACAAGAAACTAGGCCGGGAAGCAGACATTCCGAGATGGGAAAAGCTAATACGTCGTCCGTGAAACCTTTACCACATGATCACGCTCCTGCCGTTACCTGCACCCAGACAGCGGAGCCGAGGGATGAAAAAGCCTCCGGTTGATTGGTCCGGCGACTGCGCACCTTCTTCCACGCTTTCAGCTTAGGGAGAGAAAGAAAAAGAGTGGACTAGGAAAATAACAGCTCCTTCAAGGCCGAAAGGGGGGCGCCCTCGCAAAGGCTTATCTTCAGGGGCAACCCAACAATGAACACAACGAGGGGATTTGTCACTTATATCCTCTTGAAAGGTCGACCCAAAGTTAATAGTGCAGTGGATGCTATCCTTGGCCTTGGCCATCAGGCACGTGCCGTGCTCTGCCTTATCTCTAGCTTGGAGACTGTAGTCACGTGATGCTACCCGGAGACCCGATTGGCCTAAAACAAGCATAGCGTTCGCTCTATCGTCAATACCGAGTGAACAGGATAGCTCCATAATTCCTAAGAAACTGCCCAACCCAAAAAGTGACCCCCAAGGGCGAATCCAAGCACAAGCTGATCGCGGCGCGTGGCTAGCGTGGCGGTGCACTGATACACCTAGAGGATTTTAAGGGAGAGTAGGATGCTCATTGTCGGTGTACAAGTACACTGGCTGGGTAACGGAGGGTGTTTCTTTCAGGAAAAGGGTGCATGTGATCCTGATGCACCCGACTACACCCTCTTTTTATTAGAGTGTAGCAGCTCATACAGTACGAATGCTACTGTGGCTCTCTGTTCTAAAAAACGATCGTAGAAGGCCAACACGCCCAGAAATGACTGCAGAGTCTGTTACTAGTCGGAGCGGGTGCTTCCACTATCGCTTGTACCTTTTCGTCTGTGGTGTGTATGGCCTCAGCATCAATCTTGTGGCCTAGAAAATGTACTACCGGTACACTGAAGTGGCACTTAGCCTTGTTGAGCCGCAAGTTTGCCTTTGCCAGCCGCTGTAGCACGGCTGACAATCGTTCCTTGTGCTCTTGCTCCGTGGCACCACTGACAATTATGTAGTCGAGGTACACACAGACACCGGTTAGCCCACTCAAGGTGGTCTCCATGAACCTTTGAAATATTGCCGGCGCTGCTGCCACACCAAAAGGAAGCCTCTTCACCTTGTACGGTCCTTTTACTGCGTTTACGGTGAGCAGCTCAGCCATAGCTGGAGTCACGTGAAGTTGTTGTTAGGCTTGCGCAAGGTTGAGGGTGCTGAATGTAGCTCCTCCCCGCACACTGCTGAACACTTCCTCCGTTGTTGGCGAAGGATAAGACACCTTTTCGTGGCCTCGTTCACGGTGCTGCGATAGTCACCACAGAGACGAATGCCTCCATCCTTCTTTCTCACCAACACCAACGGCGTGGCAGAGTCAGAGTGTTGTGTAGGCTCCAAAATGCCTAGCTGTTCCAGTCGGTCAATCTCCGCCTCGACGGCTGAACGGAGCGCAGAGGGGACGGGCGGCGCTTTCAGAAACTTGGGTCGCGCTTCATCTCTCAATTCCAGGTGTACTGGTGCTCATGACCACTGATGCTCTCGGAAAAGACTGTACTGGTGTACTGGTGTTACATGACCACTGATGGTCTCGGAAAAGACTGACTGGACTTTCTGTAAAATCTGTGTAATGTTGCCATCGTGTGTGGTTTGGTGAATGCCACTGACCTCAATGCCCAGTGTTCCAAACCAGTTGCGTCCAAACAAGTTACATCCAGCGCCTTGGACCACAAGTAATGGAAGCTGGCAAGTCTTGCTTGAGTGGCTGACTTCCACTGTTGCTGTTCCGAGGACTTCAGTTTTCTGGCCTGCTTAGGTGCGCAGACGAATGTCATCTGGTTGTAAAACTGGTGGGTTTGTAGGTCATACAGCTCGAAAAGTATCACTGCTGACCAAGGTGCAAGTGGCACCTGAGTCAACCTCAAATGTCACGGGTTGGCTCTGTACAGTGACTGTCACTGTGATTTTGGGGGTAGTGGACTCACTTGCTACTGAGTAAAGGTCTTGTAATGTTGACATGTTTTGTTCAGCAGGTTGAGGCTCTCTTGATGTGCGCAAGTAGTTGTTGCGTTGCGGCCCTTTTTTTGTAGCTGTTTTTCTTTTTTTTTTTTTTTGAAATGCAGGCGTTTTCGATATGGCCTCGCTTCCGACAGTAGTGGCACGTTGCTGTCGCGAGCCTGCATGAGTTGGGGCTATGTACTTCGTCACAGGGCCAACAGCGTTGTCCTTTCCCAGCCTGCGTCTTGTGCGAACTCCTCAATCCTGCGCCGGTTGTGGCTTTGTTCACTTCCGAGTGGTAGGATTTCAACTTTTGTTGTTGGTGAACAGCGCTCTCCGCGCGGACCGCGAGATCATAGGCCTTGGAAAAAGTGAGATCCTTCCCCGCAAAGAGTCGCTGCTGGAGGTGCTTGTCGCGTAGACCACACACGAGCCGGTCGCGTAACATCACCTATATTGGCAGCAACGTCGGGTTAGCAACCCTAGCTGCAGTTCCTGTTTGCAGCGTCGTCGTTGCTCCAACGTTCCCTGTTCCAGTTTATCAATCAATCAGTCTTTATTTTTGGCCTTATAGCCAACGGTGCCCTGTACAAAAAGCTGCCTAAGGCAGTTTGACGGGGTCTGGGGCCCATCAAGCTTGTACCCAATCAAGTTGCAGGCGGCATCGTTGTTGCGATCGCCGATGGCAGCGCTCCAAAATTACAGTGCGTGGCTAACTTGCGCAGCGCTGCCACATAGTCGTTAATTGATTCTCCTGCCAGCTGGTTGTGTCGCTGAAACATCGTCCGACTGTACAGCTCAGACGGGCGAGGTTCGGAGTGCGCTTGTAACGCACTAACAATGTCGGTGTAGCTCACCTGGTCCGGCGTGCTGGGCTGTAGCATCGCACACACAGTGTCGTAGGTGTGTGCTCCGCATAGCGTGAGCAAGTCTGCCCGTTGCTTGATAGGGTCGGTCACGTCGTTCGCTTGTAAATAAAACTGGAGACGACCGTACCACTATGTCCACGAAGTGCCGTTCGCGCAGCTAAACTCTTCCATGCGGCCGGCGAAGTCAGGTGTGCGGGCTGACATACTTGCGTCCGCTTGCGTTGTGGGGTTATCCACGGGGGTCGGACCTTACTCGTTGCCAGTGTTTACCTAATAATTCCGTTTATTATCGGAACACGGTGAGCAACGCCAACATGGCGACAAACGCACTGCTCGAACAACGTCTTCATTTTGTCGTATTTTGTCCTCTGCTTCAAACTGCCATTGAGCTGGCTCCTTGGACATAACAGAAATACAAAGCTCCAAATATGCAGCAGATTGTCAAAGGTACAATGTTTGGCACTTGCATTTCGGCTATAACGCATGTCCAAATAGTTGTCTACACTTTAAAAATCTCGTGTGTGCATCCATTCAGACAAGAAATACCTTAAGTTCGACATGTATTTTGCATTTATGCCAGCCAACCAATCTACTCAGAGATATTGCAAACACAACTTGGTTTTCACCTTGCTCCACCTTTAAATGTTTTAGAGAGTGAAAAAGAGAAAAAAATATTGAAAGCGGTTTTGTTTTCTACAAACATGGGGCTAATATATATCGGGTGTGGCAGCGAAGACTGAAATAAATTCTTAAAATTATTGTATTCGAGGTAAAAATATAAATGACTCGTTACTGCATTACTCGCGGTGGCGGACGACACAAAATGTACGACACTTACTAATTAGTTGGCTAATGAATTAAAAATAACAAATTAACTTTTTAATTCGTGAAAATAGAGATATTGTGCCAATTTGAAACTTGCTGAGCGTCATCCAAAACAACTAAATAAGAAATCTTCAGAAGGACAGAGCGCTTGTGGAGCGTAGTAGTGCGCTAGAGCCACCACTCGTGGAGCAGGCACAAGACTAGCTGTTGCGATAAGGCGCCTCAGTGATTTTTCCGTCTCTTATGAGAGCACCAGCCTTGTACCTGCTCCACGAGTGGTAACTCTAGTGCACTACTATACTTCCCACGTGCTCAAAGTCTTTCTAAAATTCACTGATTTGGTGGTTCTGATGACACTCAGCAAGTTTCTAACTGAAACCATATGTCTATTTTCTCTAATTAAAAGTAAATTAGTCGTGTTTAATTAATTAGCGAACTAATTAGTAAGCATCGCGCATTTTCTGACGTCCTCCAGCACGAGTAATGCGATCCCGAGAAAACTATATTTTTACCTGGGATACACAGACTTTCGAAATTTTTGTCACTCTTCTTTGAAACAGCAGGTCTATTTATTTGGGGGCAATAAAAACACCCACCTTTACAAGCATATTGGATTTAAAATGAAAGCACCTTGGTAGATTGCCTCCAGGCTGGAGTTCCGGACGCCGGGGCGTGAGGTTTGCTTGTCGGTGCGGGGTGTCTGCTGCTGCTAGCGCTCAGGGAAATTCCAACGCACGGAACACTTCGCCGTGCCCAACTGTGTCTCGTGCCCTATAACCTTAGACCCTCTAGCGAACGTGTAATGTGGGTAGGTATATATCGGGAAGGAAATTGAAAAATAACTATAGAAACGCTCTTTCACATACCGTTCTGCCCTGCTATTTGTGCCATTCATAGCAAATCTTGTCGGATTCTGCTTTCATTCAAAAATTCATAAAAGCCTATTCATTTCTGCCTGGTGCTGTTATTGTAGCAACCTGATACACAGCATGAAAGCCACCAATCGAAAACAGTGAGCAGACAGCCGATTAAAAGTCTCGTGCTAACGCGAACTCCCAAACGCTGGGCATACCACGCGCGCTGACACGGCCGGAGAACTGGGGAGAACTACAGGTACCAGAATGCACCACAGCAGCGGTGGCATCGCGCAACTCCTGGTCAGATCGGTCTATTTAACGAAGGCTTATTGCGGAGTAAGCACCGTGTCAGCGAGCTTTCAGTTGCACTTCAAAAGAGCCCCAGGTGGTCCAAATTATTGATCAATCCTCCGCTGGGATATGCCAGATACCCGTCGTTGGTTGGGCGCGTAAAACTCCCTAATCTGATTTCTTTTTCTTGCTTTAGGGTTATCGTTGCAGTGAACCCAGGAAGAGACACGATGGCTCAACGCACGAAAACAAAGAGCATCGCTTGACATCCAAGGTTGCAGCACTGATAACAGCACTGCGTGATTATAACTTTTAAACATTGAAAACATGAAGACACATGTGACACTCAGACGTCCTACCTGCTTAGATTGTTTGCTTTCTATTTTCTTTCAACAAAAGTTATAATCTTTTATTGTAATTCATTTGAGAACGAAACATTCTTCCGCAGAGAACATGTGATTGATGCAGGTATAATGCGAAATTAGGACGAAAAAAACAGGAGACTGGATAGAGCACAGCCCGAGAGAGGCGTTCAAAGCAGGGCAAACTAGAAAGCAAGCCTGCACCGTGTCTCGTCTCCCCTGTTACTTGCCTCTCGTGGTTTCGTACACTGCCACTTCTAAGCGAAATGAGCTCTCACAACCATCTTCCCTGATGCGTGGTTGCCACTTTAGCTTAGTAACCGTCACAATATAGAGCAGTTATTACAATTATTCTTACATTTGGAAGATTTGATATTTGACGGTGGAACAAGGCGTCGGCAAACGACAACCTTTGTGCTAATATGTTAATGCTAATATTATTGTGCGACATTTGTGTACATAGGTACCTAAGTAGTAAAGCGTAAATACTAGCAAAGGTAATATTATACTCGGAATTACCTTTGCTACAATACATGCTTCACACGCCTTTATGCCTTGTAGCATTGTCGCGTGGCAATATAAATGTAGTGAGGTCATATTTTGCCTATGCCTTCTTCCATCTTTGAATATTGCATCTAATAATCGTAAGAAATAAATGAAAGCACAAAACTTTACACAATGAAGGCAAACGAGAGAAAATGTAAAATTACTTAACTAAAACAAACAATATATGTTCATGGAATATCAGAGTAATTTCTCTCACAAAACTTGTAATTTTGCAGGAATTATCGTTTCTTGTATTTTTCTGTGCCTGATTTAACGAATCTTGTTATTTTATATAAATTGTCTGTGCTGGGATTTTTCTAGGATTAGTTCAACGGAACTTGCGATTTTACATAAATTTTCTTTGCTGATATTTTCCCGGAATTGGTTTAACAGAACTTGTGATTTTACATAAATATTTAATTCTGAGAATTTTCTCTAACTGCTTTACAAAACCTGCGATATTTCATAAATTACCTGTTAGGGAGAAACATAAACAGTATGTTAAATAACAAAAAAAAAAAATAAATAAGGGTACAGAGGTTTACAGAAATGTTTTGGTAGGCCAGCTCCAGACACTTTCTGTTTCTTTGCACAACTTTCTTTTACAGTGTAAGGTGTCTTATAAAATGGGCCGAGGCGTAGGACGATACAGTGTATGGGTAGAACGGGTGTAGCACGATTTTCTCGCGTGCAGAATCCCCGTCGCAAAAGCCCCGCATCATTAGCCCCGTGTTTCGAAAACCCCGCGTTCAATTACCCCGTCCCGTATTTGCCCGTGCCAAAAGCCCCGTCCGTACTGTCCCCGTCCCACCCTCTTTGCTCTTCAACCATCATTATTTCATGTCTTAACCTAATTTGTCGAGGATTTACAGAGGCTCTTTTAAGCGAAAGAAACGACAAAATAAGGTTGACATGAACCGCAGACGTACTACAAGTGGCCAATTGCATAAATCTGCATAACCAGCGATGCACCCTGCTGTCATAGAGGTATATTCAGACGTAGAATTATAGACGTTATCTACCTAGATGGATACAAATATTTTTAGGACGACGTAAGAATTGAATTGGTGCTGTATATGTAATAAGTACGGCGCCATGAACCGCGGGTTAACAGTTTTGACAGAACCGTCGGAACTGCGAGTCCGCGTGTGGTTCAGAGTCATCGAAAGCTTTGGTTCAATGCTTATTCATAAAAACTGTAACTTTCAATGTTTTGCCAGTGACTTATATTTTCTGTTTGTTCTCACTTGTAACGTCACAAGACGTGAATAGGGAGTTTTAGAATAGCGCACGGTAAAGCTTGGCGTACGTAAAGAATAGCGTTGTCGCCACTGCGCATGCGCCAAACGCTAACCACGTTTTGCGCTTTACGTGCGCTATTTTAGCGTACGCTATTTTTCGGAAATTGAGTGCGTACGCGAGGGTTTTTTCGCTGCTCCAGATGGATTATTAATGAGAAGCTGGTTGAAGCCCAGACAAGTAAAGTTAAAAAATGGCGGCTGCTAGGACCATGGCTGCGGCCGCTTTGGCGGAGTCGTGAGCGCGATATCGGCGGCATCCTTGCGACTGCGATTTTCAATACGGGACGATTTTGCACTAGGTTTGGAAAACCTTCAAGGTGGACAACGATCACCGGTAACTTGATGCTTGCGACGCGCGAACTTTTCTCGGCGAAGGTCAGTACACAAGTCCTCTCTTGCCGAGGCAAGGCAGGCGGACACGACCAGTCGACCGCTCGCGTCGCATTCTGACGTTTAAGCAAATCTAAAATGTTACTCTAGGCCAAATAAAGAAATCTTTTTTTTTTTCTCTATTTACAGCCTGTCGTGTGTGAAATAAAAATTGTGACAATCGACTATCTTGGCTTCGTCGCCGGCGCGAGATGCTTGGGCTTTTGCTAGCGGTGGAGAAACGGCATTCTAAAACACTCTATTTCGTAGCCTGCGCTAACGCAAGCGCTAAATTTAGTGCTAGCGTGCTCTAAAATTGCGTACGTTATTCTAAAGTTCCCTAATGTCTATAGCGTACACCTAAGGAACGGAAAGCTTTATCCAGTTCCTCCTTACTTGAGACCCGGGTACGGCACGATTATGTTGCGCAATCTCGCGTGCATACTTACTGTCTTCTAATTAAAAGCAGGGTGCTCCGCCCTCGCGCTGAGGACCCGACCGCCTGACACGGGGACTCGCGCCGGGGGCTTCTCAAACTGGGGCTTTTGAAAGCGGTGCAAAAAGGCCGGGCCGTTAGCCGCGGGGCATATGACACGGGGCCTTTGACATCGGGTGGTTTTGTGTACCACCCGGGTGGAACAGAAAGCTCTTTCCATCGCTGCCGATAGCAAAGCGCATATAGTCTGTATTTGTACATAAAAAAAAAGTTATTAGTCATATTAACGCTTTTAGTCTTGTTAGGTGTGCAGGTTTAATACTTGGCACTTGCGGCTTCCGATCGCAAACACTGTGTGTCTGTCCCTGCATAGATAAAACTGTCGGAAGTCGACGGATGCGCGATAGGTTTTGCGCGAAGAAAACCCCGGGATGTACAGAGTCGTTTTACAGGATATCACACTGACATGGGATGTCGTACTTAATCTCGGGGGGACCTGCAATAAAATGAAAGAGCCGAAGGTAATGGCGTCTTGTGATAAGAATTTTAGGAAAGGTGTTTCGCGAAAGATAACAATTTTAATATTTTATACTCGCCGTGGGTTATTGTTTCCATGCGTCTTGTTTCCCGATTCCTCCTTCGTCATTCTTAACAATTGAAGCCGCTAGATCATAGCGAAATATTTTAATATATTCGAGACTCATATTACTCTACGCTTCTTAAACACTCGGTGACTCTAGATACCTTTACCTTGAATATCTCGAAAAGAGGGCACCGCATCTTCATATCTTGGCAGTTCTCAATTCTCAGAACCAAGATTCTAGATCTCTATTGAGAGATTCGAATACACTCAATAGACCTATTTCATTGAGCGTACCCACCCATGCGTGACGCCGCCTTAACTACAGTTTACAGGAGCAAAGCGTCAGTTCCCGAGGCAACTCATGCCGCCTCGAGCTCCGCTCCCGCAGACCTTCAGACAGGTCGTCGTGCGTGCGGAAAGAGTACACTTTCCTCGATGCATGGCGGCAGCAGTGGCGGAGTGAAACTGGCTCTAAGATGGACCTATTGACGATTTCTAAAAAGCTGATACACATGCGTGAAAAGAGCTAGCGCCCAAAGACTGGTTGAAAAGCAAACTCCCGCCTGCCCGCCTTTCAATAGATTGTTTTACTTTATGGGTGAGCGAAGACAAAAAACTACCAAAGGTATACGCAAGTGCATCTTGCCTCGGATAATGTTGGCACTGCACGTGTGCGTGTGCTATACTCCGTTGAACCTTATGTTGTACCGCAGCGCACGCTAGAAGCACGAGCTCCTAGCGTTGGCAGCTGTCCTTAATGCGCGAGAACTTGTGCCGCCGAGATGTGCCCCAGAGCAAGGAGCTCGCGCTTGTAGCCTTTCCTGCGGTACATCATAATGTGAAATAGAGTATAGTTAGGGACATTGAATGCCAAGAGTTCTATCTTGCGGCTTCTGCTGCGCTCCCAAGTAGAGAAAGCAGAAAATACGGTTTCAACTTACGAATCTTCCGCAGACTCAAGAACTACATCATGGCTCGTTTACTTTCTCGTAATTACGAGTGGTAGTCTTGCTTATGACAGGATGAATTATTTTTACATTGAAGTGACACAGCCTCATACAAAGATAAATACCGAAATAGAGGGTTCGCTGGTGCGCGAAACCCAGCACGAGCGCTGCTTGCTAGAGACACGAGCAGCAGAGCGACTACCGGCCTCGAAGGTGACTGACATATTTGCCTCTCACAATAAATAAGTCATCCCACAAACTGGTGAACTAAACCTGATCGCTCTTCGAAAACACGGTGTATCCTTGAATGGCGCAAGTAAAACCTTGAATGTGGGGTATCGGATGTCGATGAGGTATTGTGATGTTGTTTGAGGCCCTATTATTTCCACAAGGTTCGTTTTCGGAACCATGTGAAAAGAAGATGACCAGTTACTCGAGGATACCCGAATAATTATTAGCTCCTGCATGTCCTGGAACTCTTCTTTTTTTTTTTGTCAGCTTTCAGACATTCGGTCGTAAAGCGACGTGACCAAGTAAAAACTACTGGTCCGGTCATCTTTATGGCGTGCGTCATCGGGTCCTTGATAAGGGCTTTCGTCATGGCGGCCTAAGCCTCTCTATTTACAGGAAGGCAACCCACACTGCCAGATACTTGGGGTTTCATTCTCACTATCACCGGTGTCATAAAGTGTCGGTGGCCTCCAAGCTCTTTAGGCGCGCCTTCGCCGCCTGCTCCACAAAGAAGACTCTCCAAGAGGAAATCAGGGTCGCAACATCGGATCTCCGCAAGAACGGCTACCCCGAATGGTTTATTCTTCGGATACTCGCAAAGCCAAGGCATCCACCCGCAGAGCGCAGCATTCACCCCTCCGATCGCGTCTGTGTGCCTGACATCACAGCCGTGTCAACAATCGCTCATCGCCCACCCCCCCGAAGGTTTGCCCCCCCCCCCCCCCCCCCCTCCCCCCAAAAAAAGGCCCAAGGTTTGGCATATCGCATACCATGTAAAGATTGCCCGGCCTCATGCGTTGACGATTGGAGGAAGTAAGAACTTTGCAGAGAGGCTTACGCGACACAGGCACGATATCTGGAGGAAGGATGTGAAGGCAAGATCCCTCGCGGAACACGCAAAACCAGCCGGCCAAGCAGAAAGCTTCGAGAGCAGCATCGTGTTGGCCTTGGAGAGGAATTGGCGAAAGCGACTTTTCGTTGAGTCTTGGTTTATGGAAGGCACAAAGGCGAAAATTAATTGTTCTTCGGTCTCCCTGCCCCGTATCTACGTCTCGGGACTGCGTGACGTTAGCAAAGCCCCATACATAAGTGTGAGCATTTAAGCGACGCGTCTTCTTTCCGTCACTCACCCGTGAACAAGGAACAGAGTTGGTACCGAACGACGGGTTAGTGTTTATTGCACTTTTAGATAGAGTCCCCATTTTTCGCCTAATGTCTATTCCAAACCAGGCAGAGGGCTGCCGAACGTTTATCTTCAAATGCTAGTAATTTAAAACATGTGCGTCTGAGGGGAGGTTATGAGGTATACTGCGCTGCGAATTTACACTGAACATCAAACATCGACAATAACAGAACTCCAAGAATTATCAGGCAGTTGTCATTCTTCAAAACAGGGAAACAGAGAAATAAAAAATAAAAAGTTGTTAGTCTGCGTTCTCACATAAATGTCATATTCTTTTCTGCCTACCACATCGTCTATTAGTTCACGTGTTCAGTGTAACTATGCGGAGCAGGAAGTATACCTAATAATGTCAAACCATCTAGCCCAAATCTAAGCATTGTTAGCATTGAGAGGAAGGTTTAATATTTTAAAACTGAGAGAAAATGACATTCACGCAATGCCTTAGCCGCGTAGGTGCTTTTCCGTGTCCAGGAGTTATTGTTTTCTCATGACCACGATGAGATTAAACGAATGAAGTCGGCTCAGATAATAGGATGGAGCACGTAAACAATATGAAAAACCCAACGGAACGTTCGGGTCACCAGTTTTTTTTAAATAAACAACGAAAGTTTTAGACTTCCCTCCCCCAAACTGCCTCCCCCCCCCCCTCTTACGAAGAGAGTAAGAAGCATAAACCAAATAAGAGGTTAGATTCTTAAAAGCTAGTTTTTTTTGCCTTTTTCGGAGTATAAAACATCATTATCTGCTATCGAAAAGAAATTTTTCCACACTTTGTACGACAGACAGCCTGGGTTTTTTAATGTGCGTTATGCTATGTTCACACTACGGACGCGACGTGACAATATTTCATAACACACGCAAACCTAAGCGCAACAAGCGGAACGCGTTCGTTCAGATCACGTTTGCTTGTAGTCTGAACCATGTCTGAACAGAATCGTTCCGCTCTTTGCACGTGTGCTTGTGTATGTTTGTGTATATTGTGAAACATCAGCGCGTGGCGTCCGTAGTGTGAACACACCATTAGACGACCGCGCCTTTATGATGTCCACCCAGATCGAAGCGATAGGGATCGAACCCAATCTTTTTGAGTTTTGCTGGGCTAGCTACCACTCGACGTGCTCCAGGCCGCGCTGCATAATGGCCACGGTCCCACTGAACGCCGGTTCCCACATGCAGTGGAGCGCTGATACAGAGCTGTTCACGTCTTGAAAGCTATATATTGTCTGTTATAGGTAACAGTTTTGTCGATGCGACAAAAATGTGGTGAACGCTCCCGTCAGCCCGTACTTGGCGCAGTGTGAGGGCTGTGTGGCTGTGTTTATTGGGGAGGAGATCGAACAGTCACGCCTTCAGCGGTACGCTTCACCTGTGGGGACAAAAAAAACCTATTTTCTTGTTTGTTTATGAACCGAGAGATTGAAGACGACGATTCGAAGTCCGCTCCTCGTGTGTCTAAAGCACTGGCATAGCCTCCTATATAATGACTAAGTACATATGCCTTGTAATGACCACGATACTGACAAAGCCTGGCAGATCGCCACGAGAAGCGGCCGCCGAAATGGAAAAGGTGGAACGGCAGACAACGGATGAGAGGAGAGCCACTTGACTGGCTGGCGCCCCGCTGCGACGAGACGCCGAAAACAGTTTTCCCGAGCGAACCAGTGTGTTTCGGGTCCTCGCCGCTGCAAAAGCTGTGCGCTGACGCCCAGGTTTCCCGCGAAATGGCTCTTTGATGCTCTCTGCTTCCAGATCCCCACGCTCCAAATCTGCGACCGGGCACTCTATGGCCCCGTCGTCGAACTGCCAGGCTTTGTGAGTATAGAGGAGGCTGTGGCACTGGTCAGAGCGTAGCGCTCATGCCTAGGCCATGCTAGGCGAGTTTTAAAATTTTAAACACCGGACTGTGGGCAGAAGAAGCTCGATAAAGCGCCATTTAAAGTTTGATCTCCTTCCCAATAGCGCAGCGATGTATGTGTGAACAGGACTTGATTCTGGCAATTTAGGTGCCCTTGGGCCGCTCACTATTCGTCTGATTTTGAATATATTTTTTTGAACGAATGGTTCTATTAGAAAGGTAATGTAGTCCTCTTTCCTAAGACATAACTTATGTTTTCTGCTGTTTTCGATAATTATAGCGTCGACAATAGGAACTCTCACTTGCTCCGCTAGTTCACATGTTATAAAAGGACCATTAAAAAATACACAAATTCGATTATATGCTGTTTTGTTCAGAAGGCATGAAAGCAAATCCGGACGAGGGCTCATCTTAAATTTTGTATTACTTGGTTTTCTACAGCTCCCCAAATATTGCCCAAAGTCACGTATTTTCAGTACAATATAGTTTTTTACATACACTCGACTTTTAATATTTGCTTCACACGCATTTCTTTGCACTTATTATATTCACAAAAAATGTTCGACTGTAGTGTAAGATGTTGATGAATTATTTTGCAAACATAGCAATACTTTATGTTTCAGGTGATGGCCCTTCCCATTTTGCTGAACGGTTAATTGAACTGCAGAAAAGTATTTTTTAAAGTATAAAACTTCGGAGGTATTCAAAAATATGAACAAGGGAGTCTTTTTACTTTCACATTATTTATACTCTATACTTCGTTTCACCTGATGTTGTACCGCAGCGAAGGCTAGAAGCGCGAGCTCATAGCGTTGGCAGCTGCTCTTAAGTCACGAGAGCTTGTGCCACCGAGATGTGCCCCAGAGCAAGGAGCTCGCGCTTGTAGCCTTTCCTGCGGTACATCATAAGGTGAACCAGAGTATAGCAGCTACCAAAATAGGCTGTTTTGACACATGTGCTTATGAAAATATTATACATGTTAATGGAATCTAGCGAAACGGGTTGAAACTAAATACACAAATATCTCTATTCATTAGACTTCCCCCGTGATCGGCAGCAGTTGCCTTCTCTAGGTACAGCCACGGTGGAAGAAATACATTTAGGTGATGACTCTCTGTCTTACGCGGCGACCACATTAATTTCGGCGCACCGAGCGCACTTCGTTCGCATGGGGATAGATGGCGCCCAAGTATAGATGCGCTTAGAGTTCCTGTATAGGCTCCCTACGGGAGCCAGAGTTGCGCGTTCATGCATGACATGTGGATCCAGCTCCTCACGTGACTAAATTCGGCGAATAGCAGCGCCGCGCGTTCGAGGCGCGCGGAGCGCTCTAAAGCAGGGGACGTACGCCGGGGCGCGTGCAACGTCTACTTTCCTGCACGGCACTTGATTCGGCTCCTCACGTGATCGAATCTCAGCGAATAGCGGCGAGGGCGGCACGCGGCACGTGGAATCAAACGCGCAACTCTGGCTCCCGTAGGGAGCCCCGTGCGCGACCGAAAGCGTCGCTGTGGTCGGCCTTCCACGATTGGCCGAACGCTGACTATGACGTCGGAAAGGGGATTTTCATCGAAGGAAATAGGAGGAATGAAAGAACCTTAATTTTGACGGTGTTGGCAGTGTTCCTTTGAGAGCGCAATGATTTCAAGCTTCCACCATGCTAAGAACAAACACCATCGAACTTGTTGTTTGCAAGGTAATGACGTCACAAGGGGAACCACAGGAGGGCGCCACCAAAACATCTCGCCGCTAATAGACGCTTTCAGGCAGCTGTGCATGGGCGCCGCCATAACCGACCTTCAGTTTTTGTTCCCTCTTATTCCGTTCGCTCCACTTCATCATTATCACAGTAGGTCAGGTCATTGCCATTTTAGATTCTACTGCGTCCTTCTCCCCAGCATAGGCCCTTGTGGAGACTCGTCAACGCCCGCTTCAGTGTATTGGCATCTCGGTAAGACAAGAAAAGGTCGGCTATGGCGGCTCAATTTGGCGCGCGCTGAAAGCGTCTATACAGGAACTCTAGATGGGCTTGTGAAGGCTTGTATAAAGGGCTTGTGGAGGAAATTATGCATTCTTTACTCGGTCCCTGTGTACTGTGTTGTGAAATGATGGATTTATGTTGGCGCACTGGCACTGATTGCTTTTTCCCCCGTGCGGTTTATTGTATTTTGAAGGTGGTCGGTGTTGGTAGTGAGGTGGTGGTCCGACAGGTGATGTCGGGTACCGGCGCATGGCTGCGTGGATGGCCTCGAATGCCGCTGGAGGCGATGTCTTGCCTTGTCAAAGTCGGGAACGAAGCTGCAGCCGCTGCTGCAGGCGTCGTCGTGGCCGGGGAGTAGAAGACGAGTTCATCCGCGAAGGGGACCCGGTAGCGGCGGGGTGCCCGCGTCCTCGCGGGCCCCGCCGAGGGCGAGGAATCCACCTTTTTACGAAGTCACCGGTTCGAAATTGTTGGGTAGAGAACGCGCGTGCACACCACGGGCGCTTTCACGAGATCTCGCTTGAAAGCATGCCATGGCCGCTCGTGAATCCATGGAACGCGAACATGTGTTTTCATACCAGAAACTCTGGAACCATGATTTCGAAAGAGGTGGATTGGACACCGGTGACTGTCTCCTGTTTAATCCGAATCCCAGCGTAACACTGTACCCAGGGTCAACTGTTCTGATCGATCGAAGCACGACCTGAGCACGCGCCACTGCGTGTGGGGCACGCGCTTCTCTGGTTCCAGAATTCGTACCCGTAGAACGCTAAACTCAGTATACTACACGGTTCCCGTTTTTTTAAACGAGAACATTCCAATGATGACTCAACGTGACAAAAATACATGTATAAATATAAAACTTCCCGGCATAATCTACTGGGCCTTCAATAATTTAGAGTAAACACCTGGGTCGTGCTCGCTTGTTTTGTCAAACAGTATGTTTGGTAACAGTTCCGTAAATTGTTTACACAATTGGCGTGGATTTATAGGAGGTCGTGTGATTTTTTCTACCCTGCGCCTGACTTCTTATTAAAAATATAAATTATAATAATGTTACATAGTGGGGCCTATATAATTTGTTACATGTGCATAAAGGTGATAGCATGACAAATAGTTTATGCATACGATGTCAACTTGTACTGTGGATCATACAAACCTTGTGAGCAGAAAAAATTCTATTTATGGTGACTGAAATGATGACACAGTATGATAACATACTGACTGACATGATGACACAGTGGCTGAAAGTGAAACAATAGTAGCGGTTATATGATATAAATCAATTTTATCTGTACTCTCACAATATGGTGTCACCCCGACTTACAGGTAAAAAATACCTGACAGATATTTTTGCTTTAAAATGTACACAAAAGCTGAATTCACTGCATAGTACCAAAGAACGCCATCTCCTACATCCTGTGTTTCTCGCCCATGCTTTTAAACTAAGACGAGCGCTGCTTTGCTGATTTCTTCTTTTCTTGAGCTTGTTTGTTCCTACTCATCGTAATATGCTTACAGTGTTGTCGCATTCGCATGCTGAAGTAGTAGTGGAGCAACTGGGCACTTGTTTCTTTTTTGTGTTCAGCGCATGCAAACGTTATTGTGCATGTGTTGAGAACGCTGTCAATTGTGTCCCAGTAGACAGTCTGGTGGCTTTTATTTTTCACGAAGAACTTTTCCGCTTTCTTCAGTGGCTGGAAAGGTCTTGTTGGGGTGTATAAGGCTTCCTCTGTTCTTCATATTTGTCAGTGCTGCTTCAGCCAAAGTGTTCCTGTCGATGCTGAAAGCGGATCGGCATGCAGGGCAGCGTGTAGCTTTTTTTCGTTTTCACACTCAAAAACCCAGTTTCATAATATAGTATGCAGTCCACAGCCTTGGTTTCTTCACCCTTTTCTGTCCAGACATCTTCGCATTCCCAGTCTTCAACAGAAATTAGACTGTTCACTTGGTCAACGAGAAGAGGAGACTAGGTAGCAACTTGTGATTGGCCCTCGGGATTGCACGACGCCACTGCTCCAGGCGAGCGTCATTCGATGGAGCTTTAAACAAGGATACTCGCTCTGCGCAGTTCCGGTACACCGAATTGCAGTTGGGAACGAAGCACGTCTTTACCATCCTTATAGCATAACTGCTTCTTCGGGTTAAGGCTCACCTTCGTGCACGATGGTGGCACCTGGGATCGGCACAGCACCAAAGCAAAACATGAGGCCAGCCACTGGCCGCACACCACCACCACACCGCGAAAAAGGCGAGTAAGCTACGCCCCCGACACCGTGGCCGCCGAGGGGAGACCTCATACCCACGGTGCTCACACTTCAGCGCCCTCCGCGGCGGCGCGGAACTAACTATACTCCGTTTCACCTATGTTGTACCGCAGCGAAGGCTAGAAGCGCGAGCTCATAGCGTTGGCAGCCGCTCTTAAGTCACGAGAGCTTGTGCCGCCAAGATGTGCCCCAGAGCAAGGAACTCGCGCTTGTAGCCTTGCCAGCGGTACATCATAAGGTGAAACAGAGTATACTCCGGGTTCGAGGCTAGCTTTGAACACGATCTGGTCGCTCACTCCCCGCGGGAAGAGCGGCCAGCGTCACCACCTAATACCCAATTCACACGGCAGCGTAAAGGTACCTTTAGCTAATACCCCTGTCAGACGGCGTTTTAAAGCTACTTTTCACTAAGCTCCTTTATAAAATCGGCGAACCAGCGCACGCCGTAGAGCACGTGCGCGTGCCACAGAGCACGTGCGCACTCCACATCGCGAGCTGATTGGCCGATTTTTTTAAAGGAGCTTAGTGAAAAGGACCTTTAAAACGCCGTCTGACAGGGGTATTAGGCCCCTTAGCTGAAGGTACCTGTAGTAAACGGCGTTCCTGATCACACAATAAATAAACGGAGTACTTTAAGTTGATGTCGATTTCATTCCTGCTAAACCGCGAGAGGAGCACGTGATAAACAATTATTCCTTGAAATCGGTTTGACACGCAGTTTTTTATTATTAAATGTGATATATCACATTTAAAACCTAAATATTATTTGTGTTAGCTTTTGCGGCACTTTATTTTTTTTTTCTCTAAGTCTAAGGGCGCACCTAAATGAGTCTTGCTTTAAAACGTCCGACCCGTTTGACCACACTGGCCCTAAAGCATCTGCGTTTACGGGTTTGCATTGCGAGGTGGGCGACTTTTTTATGTTTAGCAGCTCCATTTTCTTGCCAAGTTCTCACTGAAGTAGTAAATAGTGCCCTTCAGAAACGAACCACGACGGAGTCTCACGGTTACGCCAGTCACGCGATCGAAAGGAATGGACGACGACGAAAGATAAAGGGTCCTGGCGGAGAGTCGGACGACTCGTCTACAACCTCGAAAAAAAGCTCGCATTGTTTTTCCACGTGCCGCCGCTGCTACCTGCTAGCTAGAGGTGCGTTCATCATTACTGTATTATTCCATCACATTTGTGTTCACAATCATTTCATATTTTAAAACTATATATATTCATTTGTTCTAATGCATTAAACACAGATATATTATGTATCTGTGATATTATTTTGAGTTCGTGGGTCCGAGGCTACTCCCTGTAGCTGTTAAGGCCAGCTTGGCGAGCTCCGTTTAACACAGGACCTCCCTTAGCGAAAGGGACCTTTACGCGCTGTGTGAGCACGATCTCCAGCTCCTTTACGACAGGTACCTGGGCTAAAGGTACCTTTACGCTGCCGTGTGATTTGGTATAAATGTATTTCTTCACCGTGGGTACAGCTAAGATAAACCAAAAGAAACAAGAAAACTGTTTTAATGTTTTTGTGCGACACCTGGGCCCGCCTGCTAGAACAGCGTCTAAGCTGAAACTTTGGGAAAGAAAGCACTACAAAGGCTGGGGTGCGCGAGCATCTTGAGACGCGGTTTTGAGTGCCGCTCAGCTCGTGCGCTGGCTTTGACAGTGCTTTCTTTTTCCCAGTCTCAGCTGAGATGCATTTTCCAAGCTGTTCTATACTCCGTTTCACCTTATGTTGTACCGCAGCGAAGGCTAGAAGCGCGAGCTCATAGCGTTGGGAGCTGCTCTTAACGCACGAGAGCTTGTGCCGCCGAGATGTGCCCTAGAGAAGGAGCTCGCGCTTGTAGCCTTTCCTGCGGTGAAAACTGCTATATGCTATTAGCGGCGAGATGTTTTGGTGGCGCCCTCCTGTGGTTCCCCCTTGTGACGTCATTACCTTGCAAATAACAAGTTCGATGGTGTTTGTTATTAGCATGGTGGAAGCTTGAAATCATTGCGCTCTCAATGGAACACTGCCAACACCGTCGAAATTAAAGTTCTTCCATTCCTCTATTTCCGTCGATGATAAATCCCTTCCGACGTCATAGTCAGCGTTCGGCCAATCGTGGAAGGCCGACCACAGCGACGCTTTCGGTCGCGCGCGGGGCTAATACTTGCTTTACTCTGTTTCACACAAGGTGAAACAAAGTACAGCAGCCGGCCCTGGCGGGAGGCCGATAAACTGCTGATTTCTAAAGTTCATGAAATCGTTATCATAATCAGCGTCAATGTTTTTTCAGCTCGACAAGACAAATTACTTCTATGATTTATTTATGATTAAGGCGGTGGTCCCACGGCGGCCATCTTGAACAGGCCATTTAGTTCACCGCTAGATGGTGGCACTCATCCGTGTGGCCAGAAAATAGGCTCCTGGCAGTGATGTTCATCCTCTGCTCTTAATTTCCTCTTTCTGCTGCTCGCCCTTGCACGTTCAGCGTCAGCGCGTGCTCCCGCTGACACATATGCCAGCAAAGTAGAGTTCCTGTATAGGGTCTTTATAGACCTTTCCAAGAAAGAGCGTATGGCCGGTGCCATTTCCAGTGTTCGTGCGTATGGCGCGTGCTTTGCTCGTTTTCCGGAGCGACGCACACGCGCGTGCTGAGCTGTGGCGATCGCACGCTGGGCTGTGGATTTGCAAACATTGGAAAGGTCTATAGGAGCCAGAGTTGCGCGTTCATCCCCGTAGCGCCGTCTTTCCTGCATGGTATGTTGATCTAGCTCCTCACGTGACTGAATTCGGCGAATAGCAGCGCCGCGCGTTCGAGGCGCGCGGAGCGCTAAAATCTATCTGCCCCCTCTACCCCCCACTTTCCTCCCACAACCCCCAACCCCGGAGAGCCAGTGACCATCGCGCCTGGTGCGCATACACTATTGGCCCTCTCCTCCCCGTCATCTACTTACAACGCTTACACACACACACACACAAAGCAGGGGAACGTTCGGCGGGGCACGCGCAAAGTCTACTTTCCTGCACGGCACTTGTTCCGGCTCATCACGTGAACGCGCAACTCTTGCTCCTGTAGGGGGCCTATACAGGAACTCTATAACAAATGTGCCAGTGGTGCTAGTAGTGCCCAGTTCGCACAGAGAGAGAGAGAGAGAGAACATGTTTATTATATTGCCGCGAGCGCAGCTAACTAAGTAGGCAGCGCGCTCGTGGCCTAACGGTTATCGCGCGTGCCTTCCACGCAGAAAGCCCAGGGTTCGATCACTGGCAGCGCCGCGTCTTTTATTTATTCTTCCAATTTAGATTTCTGGTAATTTCGAGAACCGTGTTGCTCGTTCTAGGTTAGAATGTTCTGCGCGCCGAATGTTCCAGGCCGAATGTTCCAGAAGCCCACGCGTGCACAAAAGGGGCTCCGCGTAACGAACCGGACTCAGTCTCGCCCCAGCGTTTGACTCTGCGCTTACGCCGACTTCGACGCCCGCGACGCTCTATTGTTATCTTCTGTTCCTTCTTTATTTTTGGGCACAAGTTCGCCCCATTAAACGTTTAGTTTCTTCAGTTATTCGCCGCCTCATCACTTGTCCTTCGTGACATTTTGGTGGTGGTGCGGGGTAGCGCATGTCCCTGCAGCGTACCCCTCCAAGGGCCCGCAGTGCAAGTCCGACACCAAGCCCACGAAGAACTAACGAAGGCACTACCGAGATCAGGTTCAGTCGTCGCACCCAAGGCCTACACCCGGAATTCGGACTTCTGCCGCCCAGGACAAAGCAGCCAACGAGGCCGACGATGGCCAACCAGTCGCCGACCCCCGCCGCTCCTGCCGTCGTCTACCTGCCCGCCGCTCCTCGTACGCCGAGTACCTTCCACGGCGAGATCCACGAGGATGTCGAAGACTGGATCAAGCACTACGAGCGTGTGGCGCGCCACAACGGATGGACTGCGGAGCAGTGCCTCCAGAACCTCTACTTTTCGCTGGAGGGTACTGCGAGGCATTGGTTTGAGAATCCCGAGGCTTCGCTTACGTCGTGTGACATCTGTGTGGTCGAGTTGCAGCGGACGTTCGCCACCCTAAACCGACGGAAGAAGGCAGAAGATCTCCGAATTCGAACGCAGGGCCCAAACGAAAGCGTCACAAGCTTCGTAGAAGATGTCCTCCGCCTGAGCGCCCGTGCCGACCCACGAGCCACAGACGACAAGAAGCTGCGGGTCCTCATGCGCGGGGTGAGAGATGACATCTTTGGAGGCCTCGTGCGCAACCCGCCGGGCACCATCGAAGCCTTCGTCACCGAGGCGACAAACATCGAGCGCGCCCTCCAAGCGCGCGCTTCCCACTACCAGCGACATCCAAATGTCGCTGCAACCGCGCTGCCTACTTAGTTAGCTGCGCTCGCGGCATTATTCCCTTCTTTGTTACTGCATTCAGCCGGCGGTAGTCCACGCAGAACCTCAGGGTTCCGTCTTTCTTCTTCACTAGGACTACTGGGGAAGCCCACGGACTGTTTGAGGGCTGGACAATGTCGTCATCAAGCATTTCCTGAACTTGCTTCTGGATAACTTCCCTTTCTTTCACGGAGACTCGGTACGGTGGCCGATGAAATGGCAGAGCTGTCTCGTCTGCCTCGCCGACGTTGTTGTGTTCGCCCAACCGAATTCGACGAGCACCTCAGCCGACTGCGAGCCGTGCTACGGGCCTTCAAATCTGCTGGGCTGACACTCAAGCCTTCGAAGTGCCGGTTCGCTATAGAGAGCTGAAATTCTTAGGCCACGTCGTGAGTGCTCAGGGTGTAAGCCGATCCTTCAAAGACGTCTGTTGTCGCCGAATTTCCCCAAGCCATCGGACAAGAAGGCCGTCCGTAGAATTCCTTGGGCTGTGCGCCTAATACAGACGTTTCGTGCGTGACTTTGCACAGATTTCTTCACCGCTAACGAATCTGACGAGGACGACGTGCAGTTCCAGTGGGGAGAAGAGCAAGAACAAGCGTTCGACGAACTCAAGCGAAGGCTGCGTCGCCCCTATCATCGGGACATTTGATCAGTCGGCGGGAGACAGAAATACACACGGACGCCAGCAATACGGTCACGGTGCGGTGCTCGTTCAGCGGACAAGAAGGGGCAGAGAGAGTAATTGCTTACGCAAGCCGGGCGCTGTCTAAGGCAAAACAAATTATTCAACGACCGACAAAGAATGCCTTGCTGTCATCTGGGCGATAACCAAGTTCCGTCCGTACTTGTACGGTAATCCCGTTCCGCGTGGTCACTGACCACACGCCCTCTGCTGGCTCGCAAACCTCAAGGGACCGGTCAGGACGCCTTGCTCGCTGGAGTCTGCGACTGCAAGATTCGACGTAACCATTGTGCACAAGTCTGGCCGCAAGCATAATGACGCCGACTGCTTGTCTAGGGCCCCAGTCGAATCTCCACCTGACAGCACCGACGACGACGATGACGCTCGTTTTCTCGGAGCAGTTACAGATACCGACATGGGAGCACTTCAACGAGACGACCCGGAGCTTCGCGCCGTGATCGACCACCTCGAAGGTCAAGGAAGTTCCGTTCCGCAAATCCTGGCCCGAGACTTGTCAAGCTTCGTTCTGCGGGGAGGTGTGCTCTTCAAGAAGAACTTCGGAACCAGCAACCCTGCCTGGCTGCTGGTTGTGCCTGCCAGCCTGCGAGAAGAAATCTTTCAAGCATGCCACGACGACCCGACGGCTGGACACCTTGGCTACAGCAGGACGCTCGCCCGGATTCGTGACAAGTACTACTGGCCAAGACTCCCGAAAACCGTCCATCTGTACACACGGTCGTGCCATGAGTGCCAACGACGTAAGAAGCCTCCGACAAAGCCAGCAGGACTCTTCCAGCCGATAGCTGCCCCGACTACGCCCTTCCAGCAGGTCGGAATGGATTTGCTCGGGCCGTTCCCAACATCGACGCAAGGGAACCGGTGGATTATCGTCGCGACCGATTATCTTACACGATACGCCGAGACGAAAGCCCTTCCATCGGGAACAGCGGTGGAAGTCGCCAAGTTTTTCGTCGAGTCCATTCTCCTTCGACACGGCGCACCTGAAGTGCTGATCACAGATCGAGGGTCATCGTTCCTGGCACAGCTGACTCAAGAGGTACTTCGGCTCAGTCACACCAGACATCGACGAACACCGCTTATCACCCGCAGACCAACGGGCTAACAGAGCGGCTCAATAAGACCATCGCCGACATGATCTCCATGTACGTCGACGTGGAGCATAAGACGTGGGACGAGGTGTTGCCATACGTTACATTTGCGTACAACACAGCGGTACAAGAAACCACGGAATGACGCCGTTCCAACTGGTACATGGCCGGACGGTTACCACAATGCTGGACGCCATGCTGCCTCACGTGCCAACCGATGATGGCAACGACGACGCTCAACTGATCTCTCAACGCGCGGAGGAAGCTCGTCAACTGGCAAGAATCAAGATTCAAAACAACAGCGAGTCGACGCACGCCGATATAACCTTCGTCGCAGGGACGTCCATTTCCAACCCGGGGACAGGGTATGGGTGTGGACACCGATTCGGCGCCGCGGTCTCAGCGAGAAGCTTCTCAAGCGCTATTTCGGACTCTACAAAATCATCCGACGCCTCGGCGATCTGAACTACGAAGTTCTACCCGACGGAATGCGCCCATCTGCAAGACGCCAGCCACGACCCGAGGTGGTGCACGTCGTCCGGCTCAAGCCGTATTACGAACGATAGAACTTTGGACTCTCGTCAAAGAGTGAACTGGGAACTGTGAAGTGTGGCTCGCGACTCTGCTATCTTTTTGTTGTGTATTTGTGTTTTACCTTTGTGGTGCATCGGGACGATGCACTTTTTTTAAAGGGGGGAATAATGCCACGAGCGCAGCTAACTAAATAGCAGCGCGCTCGTGGCATAACGGTTATCGCGGGTGCCATCCACGCAGAAAGCCCAGGGTTCGATCCCTGGCAGCGCCGCGTCTTTTTTTTTTTATTCTTCCAATTTAGATTTCTGGTAATTTCGAGAACCGTGTTGCTCGTTCTAGGTTAGAATGTTCTGCGCGCCGAATGTTCCAGGCCAAATGTTCCAGAAGCCCACGCGTGCACAAAAGGGGCTCCGCGTAACCAACCGGACTCAGTCTCGCCCCAGCGTTCGACTCTGCGCTTACGCCGACTTCGACGCCCCGCGACGCCTCTATTGTTATCTTCTGTTTCCTTCTTTATTTTTGGGCACAAGTTCGCCCCATTAAACGTTTAGTTTCTTCAGTTATTCGCCGCCTCATCACCTTCCTTCGTGACAATATATGATAGGATTCCCGCCTATGAGTGGTGGGCTCTGAGACAAGGGGGTGGGGGTGGAGGGTTATAAGGAGGGCAAGTGGATGACTATGGTGCGCTATTAAATGAATTTATGAGCCCCAGATTCCCTGATGAATTCAACCAGGGAGTCTAGGATCGCCTTTCGGTGCTGCTCCTGGCCTCTGGGGTGAGTCCTGTCGCTACGCCTCCTTGGTTGGTCCTGAGCGGGTAATTTTTCCAAGCCGTTTTTCTGTGGTCTTCCAGGCCTTTGCACTCCCACAGTAAGTGCTTGATACCTGCCACCTTATTTTCTCTGCAGGCCTTGCAGATAGGGTCTTCTTCCTTCAGTAGTCCAAAGGCTGCCAGTTTGGCCGGCGTCAGTGCAGTGCCGGTTCTGATTCTGCGAAGTCTGGTCGCTTCCCATCTTCGGTATCCATTGGTAGTGGGTCTTCCTCTGTCGGTACGAGTCCCCTGAGGTAGGCTTTCTAGCTTGTCTTGCTAGTTCGGCCTTTTCCACAGGGTCTTCCGTTTCCTCGTCGTCCTCCCGAGTGGTTGAGCCTGTCGCGGAGCTATTGCTGCTGGCTGCCTCCGCTGCGACTCGGTGAGCCCACTCGTTCCCGGGAATCTGCGCATGGCCCGGAATCCACTCTAATGTCAGCACGATGCCCTTCGCTCTTAGCTCTCTGGCAATCGCTTTAATTCTCTTGGCTGTTCTGCTTTTGGGTTTGCTGTCTCGACACGCCCGGAGTGCTTCTTGTGAATCAGTAAAAATTATCGCTCTCCTTGGTCCTTCCGTATTTTTCAGTATATCGATGGTCGCTTCAAGGATTGCCCTGAGTTCTGCTTCGCGCACGAAGGAGTTCTCAGATAATCTCGTGGTGCTTTCTCTCCCTGTCTCGAGGTCGATCCAAGCCGTGGCCGTGGTTATTTCTCTGTTAGATGCGTCTGTGTATCTGATTTCTTCTTCGTACGCGTGTTCGTCGCACCATTTAGCGTGTTGTGTTGCCGCCTGTGCTCTGCGTCCTTGGTTATGCGCCCTGGGCAGGGGTCGATGATCAACGATGTTTGTGTCTTGCCACGGTGGTGCTGGGTCTTCCAAGGGAAGTCTCCCCTCTGCCTCGTAGCCCATGATTTCAAGTAGCTTTCTGCCGTGGTTTGTTCTCTCAAGCCTCTGAAAGTGCGCTATGCTCTGCACTTCCGCCCGGTCTTGGATCTGGTTCATTCCTGCATTATTCTTTAGGTCTTCCAGGGATGTATAATTGGGAAGTCCTGTGACAGGTCTCATGGTGCGGTGATTTAGTCGTTCTAATCGCTTCCATTGCGTTTTGGTTAGGTTGAGCCAATTACAGCTATATAGCGCATTGGCCGTTAGTAGCGCGTTTGTCAAAATCCTGATTGTGTCTTCACCGGCTCCCCAGGACTTGGATGTCGTCTTTCGCACGAGCTTTAGAGTCTGCCCCCATGATTTTTCTAGAGCTGGTAACCATTTCGTACTGCGGGCGGTTTCTTCGAACGTCACGCCGAGTATTTGTATTTGCTTTTCTCTCGTTATTTTCTGTCCTTGGATGTGTAAGTCCACCTGGTCCGCGACGCCTTTCGATGATCTCTCGGCCTGGCCACTACCATGAATTGAGTCGTTTCAGGCGACGCTTTCATGCCGACATTCTGGAGATACTCGAGGACTTCATCTATCCCTTGCTGCAGGTCTGCTCCTGGTTAGCCATTGCTTCCTCCCTTTGTCCATAATGTGATGTCGTCGGCATATATAGTAAATCCAAGGCCCGTAACGCGTCTGAGTCTGGCTGGAAGACCAGCCATCACCATGTAAACAGGGTTGGTGATATTACAGCCCCTTGCGGGACCCCCTTGCTGTTGGACATCTCTTGTCCCTTGTTTCTCCGATTTTCACTTGAAACTTTCTGTCTGTGAGGAAGCTACGTATAAACCGAAGCGTTTTACCCCTCATACCACAGTCTTTGGCACCTTGAATGACTGCCCAGTGAGGAACCTCATCAAATGCCTTTTTGATATCCTGTGCTACAATAAGCCTTGGGTCTATCGCATCTTTGGCGGCCATCACTTTCTCGTAAAAGAGTTTTAGACTGTCCTGGGTTTCCATTGCCTCCCTGAAACCAGTCTGCCTGGCATCAAGTCTGTCGTAAGTCTCCAGATACCACTGAATTCTGCGCAGTACTATCTTCTCCATCGTTTTGCATATGTTTGATGTCAGTGAGACCGGCCTGAAGTTTTCAATCTTATCTTGCGGTTTTCCTGGCTTGGGTATAGGTGTGACCCAGGACAGCTTCCAGTGGCTAGGGCAGCTCCCAGTATCCTATATTCGATTGCACTCTTGAAGTAAGATCTCTTTAGCTGCAGCCGGAAGGTTCTCGAGAGCCGTATATGTGACGCCGTCTGGCCCAGGTGCACTGTTCGTTCTGGTCGTGTGCACTGCCTCTAGGAGCTCACCCATGTTGATCGCTCCATCCATGCCAGGTTCTTTCGGCGGGCGGACCCTCCAACCTCTCCGGTTGTGCCTCATCGTTCTGTCATGCAGGTTTGCCTGAAGGAAGAATAGCTGAGCGGCTTGGGTGGCAAGCTCGTCTTCCGTTATGTTTAACCGAAGTACAAGATTCTGCGCTGCGTTCTTGTGCGTCGTTTCTTCGCTTCCATGGCTCGGTACGTGCGCCAGGCCTTGCCGAGTCCGGTTCTTGAATTCAAGGACTCGCAGTGAGACCTCCACTTGTGTCGGCTGAGTTCTTTGCTGTACCTGGTTGCTTTTGCCGACGCTAGATTGAGCTTAACTTTGTGTCGTGTGGTTCTATTTCTTCTAAAACGTTGCAAGGCCTGCAGTCTGCTAGCCCACAAGTTTAAGAGGTGCATGTCTGGTGTTGGGTCTCCAGGCTTGCCCATGACTGTCGTTCGAGCCTTTGACATCGCCTGCTGGATGCTTGCCTCAATGCTGTTTTTCTCGTCAAGGTTCTGTAGTAGTATCTCCCTGAAGTGGTCCCATCGGATGATCGGTCATGCTTCTTTGGTCCTGCCGTCCTTATGCTGCTCTACGGTAACATCTATGGGGCAGTGATCGCTGCCTAGATTGTCCCTCCATGAACTTCATTGGAGAGGCAGGGACTTTGAGGCCCGTGTTAGGTCAGGAGTGGTGTCATGTTGCCGGGCTTGCTTGGCTAGCCTGGTCTTAACACCACTTTCATTTCGTAGCGTGAGCCCAATCTCCTCCATGGCTTCGGCGATGTCCCTACCCTTCCTGGTGTTAATACGGTAACCCCAATCCCTATGCTGTGCATTAAAATCACCTCAGACGACCAGCTGATCTTTATCGGCCAGCGCTAACAGCTCGCGGATCCAGCTTTTTGTTTCTCCTTCTTCTGGTTTGGCCTTAGTTCTAATGTAGATTGAGGCCTCCACCAGTCGCTGCTTGCCATTTTTAAGTCGCACCGCAACCACCTTTCTTTCTTCTGAGCAGAGGTTTGATGTGTCCCAGTTGTGCCTGAGGGATGTGTCTAAGTACACCCACAGCTGCCCAGCCCTTTTTCTCCACGGGGAACTTCTCCCTATAACTAGGACGCGTTTCGTATTGTAGGTACGGGGTTGAAGTTATAGCACGGTAGCGTCATGTGGGGCGTTCTCGTCTCTTGTAGGAGTAAAACCTGAGGCGAGGATTCGCGCTCAAAGCGGAGCTTAAGTTCTGCCCATTGGGCCTTTAAAGGAGCAGTGCAACGATATTCAATTGGAATGTTTTCACTTTACACGAGCTTACTGGCACAACTGGACTCAAGGATACTCGCACGCAACGCCACTGGCCAAGAAACTCCTTTGTTGCGGTGTAATTTCATGGACAAAAGCGATCATTTTCATTCGATCTCTCCTTTGCAAAATGCGATGACGTAACGTGGGGATCTCAGTACACCCATATGACGATATTTGAATGCGATTCATAGATTGGACCCGAGCATTGCGTGAGCACTCGATTTGGGCTCGTGATAATTACTAGCTCGAGAAGCATTCGGGTAGTGGCCCGTTTCCAATCGCTGCAACGACGACAGTAGCCGAGCCATAACAATGTCTGGAACTCAGCGCGTGTCCTGTGCTTTGCCAACCCCAGCGCGCGGCTATGATCAACATTGGCGGCATATAATCGGCTCCAGATCACGTGGCCGCTTGTTCTGGCTGCGAGTTGAGGGGGTGAACGCAGGTCGTTTTTCTTTAATTTTTTTTGTGACTCCAATTGCGTGGGGTAAAAAACGAACGCGGGTTTCATAGGTCTTTAAAGTCAGGGATCCGTTCTAAGCGGTATTTGCGCAAAGTACAAAAATTGTTGCATCGCCCCTTTAAAGAGCAGCAATTCCATTGAGTGATCCGGGGTCTTTTTCGGGGTAGTCCGTCCAATCGTTTGGGTTCTAGCGTCCAGGCAGTAGGTCTTTTTTCAGTTCAAATAAGTCTTTGCGGATTTCTTCTAGCACTTGGAATATGACGCCGAATCCTGTGTCTACCTTGGTTTCTATTCGTTTTAGTTCGGCTTTGGTAGCGTACCGTTCGTCCACCCGTGCCGTGTCTTTCTCTTTCGTTTCAGTCAGTTGCGGCTGCGGTTTTGGCTTGTTTTCATTGGCGATTATCTTGGCCCAGTCTGGAACCCAGTCCGTTGAAGCCCGTTCTTGTGAACCGCTCGGGTCACAACTGTTGACTTGGACCGTGGATTGTGTCGAATCGACTACTTTAATCGCATCCGCATAGCTAGTCCTCTGCGGTCGCAGTGGTTCTCTAGCTGTGAAGATTTCTTCCCTGGAATCTTGCGCTTGGGGCAGTCCTTGCTCGTAGCGACATGGGTCCGTTGCAATTTCGACACTGCGGTTCCCTTTGCAGTCCTCCATATCCTCTTCGTGGATGTAGCCACAACATTCACATCGACGCTCGTGGCAGGTGCAGACGTCGGTCATATGACCTAGGCCATGGCAGTTATAGCACACGATCGGTCGTGGTCTGTAGGGTTTCAAGTTGAAGATTTGTCTAGAGAAGACCATATGTTTAGGCAGCCGGTGCCCCCGAATGTGATGACTACAGCATTACTATCTTTTCCCATAAGCCTTGCGTAGACGACTTTTGCCGTCCGGCACTCCAGATCGGCTAACATAGTCTCGGGGCTCTCTACACTGGCATCTCCGTTGAGATAAATTACCCCTCTACTGTGATTATTTCTCATGGCTTTGTATGGTCGCAGGGCGTATGCTTTGTCTTTCTTGTTCAGTTCTGTGATTTTAAGGAGTTTCTGTGTCGTCTGTTCGTTGCGTGTGGTTATTGCGATTCGTGTTCTTCTTGGGTTGGATTTGTATCCTATGTTCTTCCCCGCACGTAATTCCCGCTTTTTCCACAGCGTTCTTAATCTCTCTTGATCCGAATGTTTTTATATCCTCGCGGCATATAGGCTTGAGTACCACCGTTTGAGTAGGTGCTTGGCCTTTTGTCTTTTCTTCGGTCTCATCTGACGCTTTCACATCTAGATTTTCTGTAGGCGTCGTAGCTCGTTTGCGTCGACGCTTGTTTCTGCTCACCTGCCAATTGTTTAGCAAGGAAACATGGTCTAAAAAGCCGTTTCCTTCACTGGTAAGCGTAGCTTGTGACACTCCGAGAAAAGTGTTTTCTTTACCTTGTGGGTCGTTCAGTGCCGGAAAATCATTCGAAGGTGGATGGTAGACCATCTAGCAGTTGGGCGTTGGCTGGGTTCTTGTCCCTTCGTTTGGGACGTCTTGTGGGATTGCGCTTCTTAGATTCAACGTTCCTTGCGCGTAGTGGACCAGAAGTTCAGTGATCAGTCCTTCCTACGTCTTCTTTTTGAAATTCCCAGATGCCTGAGAAGTCCCGTGTCAAGTTGTATGTCAATAGTCATGACATCGGACGTCGGTGACTGCATTGCATTCGCCGGGGTCTGGGGCCCGCAGGTGCCAGATGTTAGGCTTACCGCTGACTCCATTTCCTCGATTTCCGAATTTGCCGATATGGCCCCGCCGGGTTCAGAATCGGTGGACCGAGGGTCCCTTGATTGCCCATGGCATTCTCCTCGATGATTGGGGTTGCGCTGGGGGGCGGACACCCCCCGAACGGAATGTAGAAACCGGTTTTGGTGGAGCGTTGAGAAAAACACGTCCGCCCGAAACGAAAAACTTATTCTTCCAGTTCTCACGAAGCGGAGCCCGGCTAGCCATCGACCCGATCGAGAGTGCCTAGCTTTGAAAAATTGGTCTTTGATACTGGCTTTGTTCCGCGCTGCAGGGTGGGCAAAGCGATTTCGTTAGAGGCTCACAAGCCAGTAGCTATCGTTTGAACCATAGAGTTATTATAATGTACGCTAGAGGTTCAAGTGGCGCTAGTGTGCTGACGCAAATTGAAGCAGACAGCAACCAGTCAAAAACTGACTTCCGGTAATGCATTTCTATGGGAAAAAGTGAGTGAATTTTCTCACTGTGCTCGATCATAAGAACAAATATCCCGAATAATTCGTACGCACTAGATAGCTTGGAACATTTCTCAGTCAATCCGACGAAATAATTGGTCAGTTACGGCGTTTTTCTTTCAAATTCAGCGGATTAAAAACGGTGCTAAAACGGCTTCGTACTTGTATTTATGTGCCCTGTCGGACACTGTCAGCGCGAACACGACGTCGGCGCTTTTCAGCATGAGAGGTATGCGTGCAGTTGGCACGGCGGAACCACAAGAGACATGTCAAAACTTTTCTTCGTTCTCACAGATACTGCAGTGTTGGGCCTTCCAGCCAGCGCATGCGACGAAACCAGCCGTAATCACCTTTATCGACGAGGAGCAGCGATGGCAACCAAGATTGGATGAGGCGATGCTGCATGGGCGTGCATCTAGTGACCCAGTCGCCGTCGACCCCCGCACCGAGCATTTAAGAACAGCCGGTTTCCTATCTGCTTCAGTTGGCACGGCGGAACCACAAGGGACATGTCAAAACTTTTCTTCGTTCTTCAACAGGTCAGTGAACGCACATTCTGTAAGAGTTTCAGAAGTGACGACAGGTTTGTCGTGGTTCTGCCGTGCCCTGAGGTGTTATTCGATACTTGTTCAGAGTGTTCGAAGTCATTCTTGTTGCTCGTATCTTGTGTATTGCAAAGCTGGAGAGCCTTACTGTTAATTACCTCTGGGGACATTGAGTTGAACCCAGGTCCCGACAGCAGGCTCGAGGAAATGATTGCCGAGGTGCTTGAAAACCAAAAGCAGATGAGGGCGGAAATCAAAGAAGTGAATGAAAACCAAATAGCCTCTCAAAAAAGACAGGAAGAAATGGCGGGGAAAATTGCTAAGATCGAGGCTGCCCTAACTGACCTACAAGTAAGCAACAAGCAGATTACGCAACTCCAGGAGACAGTCAGCCAGTTGGAGGAAACAATTAGGCTGCAGCATGAGAAGTTAATTGACCTTGAAGACAGAGGAAGGCGCAATAACTTGATAGTGTTCGGCATTCCTGAGGCACAAAACGAAACCGATGACGAAGTAAAAACCAAAGTGGTCACTGACCTCTTTCTAAATAAGTTGGGCGTGACTATAAAAACGTTGGAACGTATTCACAGGCTGGGGAAACTCAACGAGGGCATAACTAGGCCGATTATCTTAAAACTGTTTGATTACAACGAAAAAGTTGAGGTGTTTCGCAACTGCAAAAAACTCAAAGCACTAAGATTTCTATCTCCAATGACTATTCTCAGGACACATTGATTAAACGGAAGAATCTTTGGGCGAGTACCAGTGCAGAGAGAGCTAATAATTCGCGTGTAAGGCTTATACACGACAAGATTCGGTCAATGGTGATACTTTTTATTGGAGCGAGTCCGAAGGACACAGGGTAAAAGTGTCGAGCAGCGCAGCCCTGAGAGAAACAGTAAATGACAACAACAACAGTTGCAGGAAAACTGTCTGCGCCTGATTAACGTTAACGCCAGAAGCCTTGTGAATAAAGTCGCTGAGCTAGAGCATTGCTGATGTTTCATAGTCCACACATTGTAGGAGTAACCGAAACCTGGCTCCATGAGAACATTCAAGGCAGCGAATTACTCCAACCATCGTATAAAATTTAAGAAAAGATCGAGGGTCACGGGAGGAGGAGTCGCAATTATTTAAAAAAAAACATTTAGACTGCATCATCATGCCTGACTGCCCCAACACAGAAAGCCTTTGGTGCAAGATAAGGTTCAACGAGGCATTATTTACAATTGGTGCTGTTTACAGGCCCCCAGATTCTCCGATTTCGTATCTAGAATCATTTACGACTACATTAGCGCTAACGTTTCCGACAGGCAAAAAACAATAATCGCAGGTGACTTTAATTACCGGGGATAAACTGGGAGCGCTTTGAGGCTGGTTCGGTGGAAAATAAAAGCTGTGAATTACTCCTGGACATCGCATTTAACTATGATCTGAAGCAGGTGGTCAATGACCGCCTAGAATAACTGAATCAACACGTTCGTTACTTGACTTAGTGTTTGTTTCTAGCCAGTTGCCGAACTGCAAAATCGGGTTTCTGAGTTACTGTCACCATAAGCTCGTGCTGTTAAGCATCAATTTCGCTGGGGCTAAGAAAAGCATAACGTAAGTATTCGAGTACGTGATTTTAATAGAGCGGACGATGTAGTATTATCGATTACTTAGAGATTTCCTTGGATCATTTTTCGGACAGAGGTGACGTTGAAACCCTATGGCGACAATTTAAGAGAGTAATTCACCATTGTATAACAAATTTTGTTCCTGAGAGAACCAAGCGGGTAGCTAATCTAACCCTTGGGTAACACGCGATATAATCCAACTGAAACGCAAGATCGCTAGAAGGCGAAAGAAAAAATTGGCTAATGATAACGTCTTATCAGAATTATCGCACACACTAAAGAATAAACTTAGTAACTCAAAACTAAAGTATTTTTCAGTTTTAATGCCCCAATTTATGAAAAGTTCGCCGCTGAAGTTTCGGCGCCATCTCGCACCGTCCAGAGATAAAATAGATTACCTCTCCGTCAATGACCAAATCACTGCTGAGCCAGCAGAAATGGCCGACTCATTCAATACTTTTTTCCATTCTGTTTTTGCTGACGCTGATAATGCTTCATATAATTTCGGAATGACAAGCGTAAACAACCCTCAGTAATGCCCGAGTGATTATCACTGAGCAAGGCATTTTTTCTTACTGTTAGATCTGGACATAAAAAAATCTGCCGGCCCCGACGGGATTCCCAACGTATTCTTAAGGCGATATGCCGAATGGATCTCGAAATATCTTGTGGTAATTTAATGCGTCCTTGACACAACACAAAGTTCCGATGGACTGGTTAACTGCGAGAGTAGTTCCTGTGCATAAGACTGGAGATAGGCACCTCGTCGGAAATTATCGCCCGATCTCGATAACTTGCGCATGTAGTAAACTGCTGAACATATCATTTCTAAACAGTTAAATAATTTTCTGGAAGATTCAGCCTCTCTCTTTTGTAACAAACTGGTTCCGTAGATCTTTATCCACAATACACAAGCTAATCGGAAACAACGCACGACTTTGCCCATGTATAATGACAGGAATCAAATAGACGCAATATGTTTAGATTTGTCAAAGCATTCGACGAGTCCTCATAGTGAACTTATACACAAGCTTGTCAACCTTGGTGTTACGAAAACATTATATATGGATCAAGGCTATCTCCAGAATAGAACACAGTTTGTAGAAAATCATCATGTCAGGCGCACCTAGTAAATGTGTCCTCGGTGTCCCTCAGGGATCCGTCTGAGCCCGTCCTTTCTTGTGTTATATAAACGACATAGCTGGCAAAATGGACTCTGGTGTCACGATTAGGCTGTTTGCAGATGATTGCCTCATTTATTCACGAAATAAACTCGAGCGGTGACCAAGTAAGATTGAGCGCATCTTTTAAAGTCATTGAAGAATGGTTGTAGGCAGTGGAAGATGGTAATTAATTGCGATAAAACTGTGTTCTCCGTAATAACAAGGAAAAAGGACGCCTTACCATTTGTATACGAATTCGACGGACATCCCTTAGCTAAGGTTGAAATTTCAAATATTTGGGTGTTACAATTCTAATGACCTCAATTGGAGAAAGCATATTGATAACTTATGTTTACTGCGAAAAAAAACTATGGTTTTTAAAACGTAACCTTAAATTGGCGCCCGTTGCAACGAAACTACTTGCATTTAAAACTCTAGTTAGACCGACATTGGAATACGCCTCAATTGTATGGGACCCCTTTAGGCAATACATATTACACAATTTAGAAT